>CM059271.1:0-687500 GCA_030347295.1 Setipinna tenuifilis | reverse complement strand
AGTGTTGAAATTACACCGCTCTTCTGGGGAATAGAGAGAGGCAACACAAACACACCTGACACTATCCCTCCTTAGCCACAGTGTTGTCACTGCTTCTCGTTGTTTCTGCGTTTTTATAGAATACATACTTAGCTCTCTCCACACATACACATGCACACACACACACACACGCATGCACACAGACACACATACACATACACATACACACACACACACACACACACACACACACACACACACGCACACACACACCTGCACAGACACATGCACACAAACACTCATTTAAGCAAAGACTCCACCTCTCTGTCTCTCCCTCTCTTTTTCTCTTTCTCTATCTCTCTGTCTTCCACTCTCTGGCACACACACAGGTATGCAAGTGTGACACGATACATGCAAGAACATGACAGTGCGTTTCTATACATCCCTTGACTACCCATAACCAATGGATGAATGGATGGAAGATTGAATTGATTGTCATTGTAAAAAAAGTACATTCACTTGTTACAACATTTTATCCATGTTAAAGCCAGTCACAGCAGACTATTCAGGTGGTGGGAGCTGCTGGGAAGACAGTGAGAAAGGAATAAACAGAGACAAAGTAAGAGGGAGGGAGAAAAACAGGGAAGGCGTAAGGAAAACAGAGATAGAGAGAGAAAGGGAGGAGCGGGAGGGGGGTTGGAGGGCACTGTGTGTGTGTGTGGGGGGGGGGGGGGGGGTGGACATCAATTCAGGTCATAGTGGGGCCCTGTGGGTGTCGGTGACTGTTTTTAATGCAAGACTGGTAGTACAGCTGTGTTCTCAGCTGTCAGAGGAAGGGAGGAAAAGAGACAGTGGGGGGCAGACTGAAAGGGTGGGATGGAAGGAGAGGAAAAGGGACAGAGAAAGAAAGGAAGAGGGAGGGAGAAAAAGACAGGGAGAAAGGGAGGAAGAAAAAAGAACGAGAGAAAGGGAAAGGCAGAGAGAGGGTGGGAGGAAGAAGAAGAGAGAGAGGAATGCATTAGGTGTGGTGACAGGAAGACAGATTGGGCCGTGCGTAGGAACATGATATTCTAATGGGGCTCCATGCTAATTAAGCACCAGTTTATTGAAATGTTTCTGTTGGGAGCAAGCAGGTGGAACATGTAATGGAAGTCAACAGCGCGCACACATACACACACGTACACGTACACACATGCACATGCACATATATGCATAAACACTTGTATATGTATTAACAGAAAGACACAAACACATGTATAACCCTATATTTGGTATGTGCGCACTGATTTACGCACAAAAAAAAACACATACACATGCAAAACCCTATATTTGGCATGCACTCATTCCTGCATGCACAAACACACATACACATATGCATAAATGTGTATGTATTTGCAGAAAGACATAAACATGCATAATCCCATATCTGTCATGTACATACTTACGCATACGTACACACACACGCACGCACATTACGTAAATGCATCCCATATCATAATCCCATATCTGGCATGCATGCGCACACGCACACACGCACACACACACACACACACATGCACACACATGTGCCAAACAGATCCTGGTCTGTTCGTTCTACTGTAAGCCTTTATATCCCCTGGGTTATATCCACCTCTGGCTTTAAGATGTCTGTGTGGCTTTGATATACAGGAGGTCCTGGGAAATCCTAAGAGGCTGTTTCCATTGAAAGATTCAGAGGAGCATATGCACACACACACACACACACACACACACACATACCTGTCACTTTCTTTTTCAAACAGATTGGAATAAGGGTGATGAACTGAAGTCCACTGGTGCTGAACATGTTACAGCATACTCACATAGTTTGGGTGACTGATATTCACAGTGCTCTGTATAAGCTCTGCTGCAAACTGACCAACCCCATCTCCATCTGTGTGTGTGTACGTACGTGTGTGCGTGCGTGCGTGCGTGTGTGCACGCGTGTGTGCACGCGTGTGTGTATGCGTATGCGAGTGCGTGTGTGTGTGTCTGTGTGTCTGTGTGTGTCTGTGTCTGTGTGTGAGACCACAAAGAGCAGTGACCCGTGTCACTTATGAAAGTCATTGTCCAGTGATAGTTATCCTGTGAAAGTATTAAATTCAAAGCCCCACCTTTGGGGGATTGTGGCTTTTGCTTTTAATTCAATTAAACGCACACGCGCACGCACGCGCACACACACACACACACACAAACAGCTGCCCTTTATCTGGATATTGATTGTGGCTTTGCCTTTGAACACCCAAGTAACAACTAGACATTTACATTAATGAAGTCCAGGCATATTGGATTTGTGGCTTCACTGAAACTCAGGCACACTGTCTCTCTCTCTTTTGCTCACACACAAACATACACACTCACAATGTGTCTTACACAGACACACATACATTCACCTCATATCCCTCTCTCTCCTTCTCTCTCTCTCCTCTCTCTCTCTCTCTCTCTCTCTCACACACACACACACACACACACACACACACACACACACAGCTGTGTCTCTCGCTCTTAGCTGGGTTTGCCATGGGTTTGGTTCAGCTCTGCAGGGAAACCACTCATACAGACACAGTCATGGATCTGAGAGGAGTGCTGCCAGACCTAAAGTGTGTGTGTGTGTGTGTGTGTGTGTGTGTGTGTGTGTGTGTGTGTGTGTGTGTGTGTGTGTGTGTGTGTGTGTGTGTGTATGAGAGAGAGAGAGAGACAGAGAGAGTCTCTCAAACAGTCCCCTTTAGCAATCACATGTTTTTCTTGGGGTGGTCAGTGGAGGGCCTTGCCAAAGCACTTGAGCGTTCACACACTCCTGCATTCTAATGTCTTCCACAGCACACAAACACAAAGGTGCTTTAGAGAGATTGGGGAAACGGAGCTCGAGGTCTCTAGCTGTTATAATAACTCACATGTTTTATGTGTAAGAGATTGAAGTTCAGACAAAGACATCACAACCTTCTCCTTTGCCTCCAACTCTTAAGTAGTAATTGATTGATTTATTTATTAACTTTTTTTCCATAGTTTTTTGGCTGTTTTGGCTGTTTATGCCTTAATTTGGGTAGGACAACCTAGCAACCTACAATGCAAACCTGCACACTGCACCTTAACACACTTCTGCACTTTTTGCTGCGAATATTCCATACTCAGTCATAACCACTAGCTATCACAGTCATGCCCTGTTAAGTGTTTGTTTTCTGTTCACTGATGTCTTGTGCACCTTTTTTTAAACATGTGTATCTTAGTATGTGTGTGTATCTTTGTAGTGTGTGTGTGCACACTGTACTGTATCTGTCTTGTCTCTATTGTGTTTTAACAACTGCGTGTATCACCAATTGTTTCTGGTAAAACATTAATTTGTCTCACTATGTACTATCAGAGGCACTTTAATGCCACCTGAGGCCCCTGGACTACAAGTTTTTTGGGGGCCACACCTGGCCACTACATGGACAGCAACGCACTGTGCCGCAACCGGACTATAGGTGACAGCATATGCAAAGCAGATAAGCGTTTCACACCTGCATATACTTAAAACAATATTAATTCATTGTGTGAACTAGAACCAGAACAGATTTACAGTAGGCTACACCTTTGACTGTAAGTGTGTGTAAGTCACTGTAAATCTGCCCAGCAACTCACCAACCAAACACAATAAAGCTAAATAATCTAACTATCTTAATAAATTTTTTTTAGCAAACAGAACCACAACACGTAGCCATTACCAACTAAACATTTGGTACAAGTAAACCACACAATACCCCACCTCTGCTATTCGATAGAAGAATGAGAATATTATGGTACATTTTCATCCACCACCAGATGTCATTGTGGGATGATGTATTGTTGTTTCACTGTCTATGGATACGCTCAATGATTTCAAACCTCCAGTGCTGTACAATTATAAACGCTTTTATTAATTATTTTTTACAAATGTTATGATGCCCCTGGCTGGCTGAGGCCCCGGCTGAAACCCGGGCAAGTCCATGCATTAAAGCTAGTGATGGGCAAATGGAGCCTTGTGAAGCATTGATGCCTCACTCAGAAAATTGTGTCAAGTGGTTCGAAGTGTCTGAGGCCTTTGAGAAACACTGACATCTAGTGGACAAATTTAATCATTGCAAACTGACACACAGCCCATGATTTGGGAATCCAAAACTCCTAAACTCTCGAAAATGAAAAGTTGCCAAAAGTCGCCAAAATCTCAATTAACGTCACACAATACTCCTCACTACCCAACATTTTTAAGAAATATTGGTGCATCTTTTATACTGTAGCAGTTTACCGCTTGTCAAACCACGGAAGTGCACTGACACTCTGAAGCTCTGAACCAATCGCAGAGCGGAACATTCGCTGAGCCAATGAAACGCTTCCATACATTGAAGCGACTGACACGCAGAGCGAAGCAGTCGGGGGAGGGACCGACACTTCGACACTTTGGTCACGTGTGCGGCTGCTGCGGGACGAAGTCTGAGGCAGTGCTTCGGAGCAATTTGTTTCAGAAAGAACGAGACGTGCTCCGGAGCTCCATCTCATTTGCCCATCACTAATTAAAGCGCATCTGTGCACTATGTACGTATAAGACTTGACTTGATAGTGAAGAGTGAGACAGGTAGTGAGTGGAAGAAAGAGATATGGGGTGGGTTGGGAAATGACCACAGACCGCATTTGAACTTGGATCCACTAGGGCACCTGCCCGTTTGTGGTATGAGTAAACGCGCACGCGCACGCGCACGCGCACGCACACGCGCACGCACACGCACACACACACACACACACACACACACACACACACACACACACACACACACACTCTCTCTCTCTCTCTCTCTCTCTCTCTCTCTCTCACTCACACACCTCTTCACAGCAGCACTGTCTGTATGTCCCCTTCCCTTACTCTCCCTCACCCTTGGCTGTTATTTATCGGTGGTGGATGGCAAACGGTGTGATTTAACACACCCCTCCGCCACAGCCATACGTCTCTATGATGTAGAGGCCTCCTGCTCAAGGTCAGAAGGAATGGGCGGTGTGTGTGTATGTGCGTATGCACAATTGTAGCCCTCTTTCTTGCTTGCAGGAGCTAGTGACTTCCAGTGTGCCCACAGTGCTGGGAGCATGGCATGGGCAACATTCGTACATGCTCAGACAGGAACATAAAGCTTGGCGTTGGCAACATTCTTGCAGTGTAGCGTAACCTGCCCTGTCTGTCCCTGCTGGCGCCACCACCTTCTCCTGCGGACCCTTGGTGATGGAACACATTGGCCAGAGGAGCCAAGGCAAACAGCAGTAGTGGCAAGGAGTGTGTGTGCCTGTGTGTGTGTGTGTGTGTGTAGGCTGGGAAGAAGCCCAGTGTCAGAAGTGGTTACCTGTCACAGGGAGAGGTGGCCACTGTAACACAGCCTGTCCCGCCCACGCCACCAGACGTTTCTATCTCACGCACATGCACACGCACACACACACACACACACACACACACATACAGAATGTCAGAAAAGTGAGTACACCCTTAACATTTTTGTACTTTTTTTATGTCTTTCCATGGGAGAAGTCTAAAGATATAATACTTTTCTACAAGGTAAAGTAGGCAATGCACAGCTTATATAACAGTGCAAATTTTCTGTTCCCTCAAAATAACTCAACACACAACCATTAATGTCTGGTTCCCTTAATGAAGTGTAGGTCCCCAGTGCCGGCAGCACTCATACAGCCCCAAACCATGACACTTCCTCCACCATGCTTGACTGTTAGCAGGACACAGTTGTCTTTGTAATCGTCACCTGGTTGCCGCCACACACACCTGACACCATCTAAGCCAAATAAGTTTATTTTGGTCTCATCAGACCACAGGACATGGTTCCAGTAATCCATGCCCTTAGTCTGTTTGTCTTCAGCAAACTGTTTGCGGGCATCATCTTCAGAAGAGGCTTCCTTCTGGGACGACAGCCATGAAGACCAGTTTGATGCAGTGTGCAGCGTATGGTCTGCGCACTGACAGGCGGCCCCCCTACCCCTTCAATTTCTGCAGCAATGCTGGCAGCACTCCTATGCTTATTTTGAAGACACAGCCTCCGGATATAATGCTGAGCACATGCACTCAACTTCTTTGGTCGACCATGGTGAGGCTTGTTCTTAGTAGAGCCTGTCCTCTTGAAGCGCTGTATGGTCTTGGCCACTGTGCTGCAACTCAGTTTCAGGGTGTTGGCAATCTTCTTATAACCTAGGCCATCTTCTTGTAAAGCAACAATTTTCTTTTTTAAATCATCACAGAGTTCTTTTCCATGAGGTGCCATGTTGAACTTCCAATGACCAGTATGAGAGAGTGTGATAGTGATAACACTAAATTTAACACAACTTCTACCCCACCAGGGAGGAAAAATGGCTAATTGGGCAAAATTTGGACATTTTCACGTAGGGGTGTACTTACTTTTGTTGACAGTGGTTTTGACATTAATGGTTGTGTGTTGAGTTATTTTGAGGGAACAGCAAATCTGCACTGTTATATAAGCTGTACACTGCCTACTTTACGTTGGAAATATATAATAGAAAAAGTACAAAAATGTTAGGGGTGTACTCACGTTTGTGGCATACTGTATATATATATATATATATATATATATATATATATATATATACACACTACAGTTTTAGAACACTACACTTTTTTCCAGTTTTTTACTGAAAATCGTTTATTGTGTCATTGCACTCAAAGCACAGAACAAATACACAATTTAGGTTGAAAAAAAATCATCTAATCAATTTATAAACCAAAATGTATTTAAAACTTTTGACTTATCAAAGTAGCCACCTTTGGCAAATATAACAGCTGAGCATATTTGACCAACTAGGCGCATACTGCAGAATGCTGTAGTAGCCATGTTGTTTCAGGATGCCACTCACTCTGTACAAGTCACCGTCATCTTATTCTGATGTCTTAGCAGTGGCTTTCTTGCTGCAAATTGTCCTGTCAAACCTGCAGCTCGAAGTCTTCTCTTCTCTTCTGTTAACTCTTAGAAACATGTTCTCTGATTAAGTTGTGACTTGGGGTCTGCCAGACCACTCCTTGACAGAATTTTCTCCCAGTTTCTGAGTGATATTTGATGGTGAAGAAAGCTGTACTCACTGACACCTTGACTTTCTTTGCAATTTCCCTGTAGGAAAGACCAACACTTTTAAGTGTTATGATGGTGTGTCCCTCTCCCAATGTTATTTGCCTTTTCCTTGCCATTTTTGTAGCATTACACTACTTTCTGCAGTACAATACTGTTCACCTGATGCTCCTGAGGGTCTGGTACCACAATGTGGGTTTCAACACTGCTTTTATACCCACATTGGGTGTTGTAAGTAGCTTTAATAAACTCACCTGATGTAGTTTGGTCTCTTGCTTGACGGGAAGTGATGTATGACTGGAAGGGATAGGGATGGATTATGAGGAGATGTTCATCAGCAGTGATGCATCACTGTCAGCTGTGTGCATATACATTCACTCTTGTCATATTCACTATTGTGTAGTTTTAAAGACACCCTGCTACACTCACAGCTTTTCACAAAATGACAAGTAGAACTATAAAAGTGACATTGGCATTTATACTTCCTAAAGCCACATGTGAGTGATTTACATTGTCCCCTGCCACACATCTGTCTCTCTCTCTCTCTCTCTCTCTCTCTCTCTCTCTCTCTCTCTCTCTCTCTCTCTCAATTTTTCAATTTAATTCAATAGCTTTACTACCATGAACGTAAATAAAGTATTGCCAAAGCAGTGATCAAGTAATGATGGTAATAAAATAATAAATAATATGGAATACTAAAGAACTAAACAAAAAACGTATACTGTTCACTAATGTAAATAATAATAACTTTAAAAACTATGATAATGCCTCAAGTAAAAGAAGCAAATATCATGAATAACAATAATAATAATAATAATAACTAGAAAAGCATTCGGAGAGCGCAGACCTCCGCCAAGGCAGCTTAAGTCTCCTCCTTATTATCATTCTCACCTTAAGACATTAAAAGACATTAATTATGTTAAAACATTTTATTACTAGTAACTTCACTGAATTAATGCAAACTGAATATGAACATATGGCTGGCACGAAAGGACATAACTTTGGTTTTGATTTGTTTTATCACTCTTATACTGTAGGTACATCATGTCTTGCAAAGATCAGAGGATTACTTTGTCATCCGGATGCTTTGTGTGGCCAATCTAATGGTGGCTATTAAGGTTTCTGCCAATCAGTCATTTGTCCCTGTGTGAATGATAATATATCAGTGAACCTTTTTGCAGTATGTCCCTTGCTGCTTGAGTGGTTGGACACAAAAGCTTCTTAACGTGCCTTCATGGGAAATATAATTTTTGGTCCAGATGGTTATCGTTACGTAGGATAAAAATGTCATCTCTTTCTTTTCTTTTGCTGTTTTCTTACAGTTTCTGGGTAGCTAATATCCAGTTCATCTTCAGGTTTAAAAGATGCCACTGCTGTGTCCATATTTTCAACTACTCTTGCATCCATTGTGATGTCATCAACTGGCAGTTCGGTTAAAGCTGCTAGCAGTCCTGTGCCTACTTTAAATTTTTTTGAAGATGTTCTTTTGACTTCTTTTGCCTCTGTTGTTGCTGCACACTTTCCAATTGTTCGTTTTCACTTTGAGTAGCTAAAGCACACACACACACACACACACACACACACACATACACACACAAACACACACACACATTGTGGCTTGTGGGCAATGAGGGTTAATTGGTAAAGGCACTGTAAGGTCCTCATGATCTATATAGGCTGCTGGAATTGTTCCAGTCTACCAGCTAGAATGCCACCCAACCGCACTTAAGTTAGGCACTCTTCCTGGATGAAACCTGCTCAACACCATTTTATGCGCTACAATAATATACACACGCACACACACACACACACACACACACACACACACACACACACACACACACACACACACACACACACACACACACACACACACACACACACACACACACACACACACACACACACACACACAAATAGATGCATACACAGTCACACTAACACACACAAGAGGAATGTGCTATAATGTATATTCTCTGTCCATTTTAAATGGAGGAGCCTGTATTTCACATTAAGTGTGTGACATACATCAGCTGCTCTTAAAACAAATTAGAGGGCGAGACCTCATCAAGAACACCACAGAGAGAGAGAGAGAGAGACAGAGAGAGACAGAGAGAGAGAGAGAGAGAAGATTAATTATTTATTAACCCATTAAGACCTAAAACGCCTGGAAAAAAGGCCTGAAAATCCTAAGGGTGATTTTAAAACAACCTCCCAGATCCTGAGGTTTTTCCTGGAATTTCAACAATAATGTCAACGCCTATTAAATAAGTGATTTCTCAGCCTCTGAAGCACATAGAGACAAAATTCCAAAAGTATTTGAGAGCTTACACTTCTGGGTTTCATAACAAGTGTGATTTATTTTTCTACACCTTCAGAAGAAAATATAAAATAATCCAGAAACATAGTATAGAATCAGTCCCGTGCCATGGCGTCAGAGAACTGAGTCTTGAAGAGATGTTTAGTGCGTCTCCAATAATCTCTCCGTGCAGGCAGAACAAGTAGCCCCATGCTAATGCATAGCCCAACGAATGTTTTCATTTCAGGGACAGTTACATTCGACCACTTACGCGTCTTTGCCCTCGCTGGAGTGTGTTCAGAGTTATCATTGTTATCATCATCTATATCGCTTCCGTCACTAACTTCTGAACTCCCTGCACTGAAATTGAGGTCATCCATATTTCAAAACAATGACACGAGTCCGCATGTCAATTTCACGTGCATTTTCGGGTAGATTTTATTTGGAAACCGATGATGATTGGCCGCAGAGGAAAAAAATGGCTTATCCGCTTTCCCGGTCTTAGTGGTAGAACAGTGGTAATGCGCTCCCGGTCTAAATGGGTTAAGTACTGCAAAAAGGATGGTTTAACATTAGTTTATCATGCATAATCCAGCAGAAACTGCAATTAAGTGAAAACAAGGGGGAGTTATCCATTACATGCTCTAGTTCGTGTAGTGTTCCTTAAAAAGTACTTTTGCACAAAGTTCATTTTTTTCAGCAGGGGACGTGCGTAGCACTGTAGCTATCCAGCTCATCAGGAGTCTTCCAGTTGACCCTTGACAAAGTGAAGGGATAGGGATGTGTGGCCCTTTGCCCTCAGGGGACATCTTGGCTGGCTGCGGAGGGTGTTAATGACGGAGGGTGATGCAAGGAGTCAGTGACCTTTGTGACCTTTGAACTGTAGTGAATTTGTGAAGGTCCTATGTTTTCACACCCCAGACTGGCAGACTCTCTGTTATTTAAGATAGGAGCTGTGTCTTTTAAGCAAGGATTTGTGGTAATATTATATTTTCTCCCTTATATGCATTAATGCCCATTACCATGATATTATCTCCCTTCTACGTACACACACCCCTTTCCCTCTTTCTCCTACATACACACATACACCATAGGTGTTTTCACACTGCAACCCTGCTATTTTACCGGGTTCGTCACCCTGAGACAAACAATGTGAAACGAAGGAGAGTTTTGATCCTGTATTGTCTGCAGCCGGGTTCAGCAGGAGTCGTCCAGTGGCACTGCGTAACATTATGCCACCTGGTGTACAATGACCCACACACCAGAGGTAAATACAACTGTCAGCATAGATTTAATTTCAGTTTTTGAAAACAATGATGGTGGGACACCCAAAGGTCTTGTTGCTGGCTGTTTGTGCAACTATTCAAGCACAAATGAACTTCATGTGCATGCTATTATACTGCATCTAGGTGCTTACGTGGGATTGGAAACGTATGCAAAGAATACAAAGACATTATGATGGTGAATTTCCGTAGCTATTTGTAGACAAAATCAACATATGGTCAACACTACCACTATCATCAAACATTTTACTCTTTCCACCCATTTTTGTCTCCCAAAATGTGTTGCTTTTTGAACATAAAATGATGTATAAATCAGCATAACGTTTGTCTTATTGTGTCCATTGTCTTGTCGTTGTTTTGTGCCTCTAAAAGGATGTTACCCGCAAACTTTGGGTTTAAAATGACTATCACAGTTTTTTTTTATTATTTAAAATGATACATTTTTCGGCAGTTCATACACAGCATTTAAATTAAAAACAAATTGTGAACTCATGCTGGGTGAGTTATACATGATTTATGTTAAATAAACAGCACATTTTGAGAGACAGCTTCCATCTATATTCTTTTAAGTGTGTTGGTGTGTGGACATCAAGCCTGCCCTGGCAAAAAGTGTCTGAGGTGGGTCATTTGACTTGTTGTTTGGGCACCCGAAGCCAGTGTGAAAAGGCCTCATGACTACCCCCACCCCAACCACCACCACCACACACATACACACACACAGTCTATGCACCAAGCGTCACAATTGAATTCTTTCCTACAGTATAACTGCCCCTGTGTGTCAAAGCTGACGTTTCATAAAATCAGCAGAGTAACATCTCTGACAGCCAAAACAATGTTATTATTCTGCTGGAAGGGAAACTGAAATGGAAGAAACATACAGATTGAAGGGGAGAGGTAAAAAGAAAGAGTGAGTGAGAGAGAGAGAGAGAGAGAGAGAGAGAGAGAGATTCAGTCAGTGTGGCAGACAGAGCTGAGCTAAATGAGAAATTACTCCTGCCATGCTGGTCTTTCACATTCTGTTCTATTTTCTCATGAGGCAGTGTATATCTGTGGGTGGCGGGATTGCTAGTGACACACACACACACACACTTGTGAGATTTCTAGTGACAGAGCGTGGAGCGACCAAGCATGCTGCAGATGTAAAGGTCTACCTGAGTCGCAGCTCTGACCTTATCAGTGCTCACTCCTCATCCATCTCCACCTTGAGCTCCTGTCGCATCGCACCCCCACAGCAAAGGGCCCTGTTCCCACCCTCTGTTTGTTTCTCTTCTACTCTCCCTTCTCTCGCACTCACTTTCATGCGCCCTCTCTCTCTCTCTCTCTCTCTCTCTCTCTCTTTCTCTCTCTCTCTCTCTCTCTCTCTCCAGGGAAAGATCCCCCAGGGGCCTCTCAGCAGGTAGCTTATCAGGGGGATGCTTACATGAGTACCTAAAATCTATGCCAAAGCCCTCACAAGTCCACACCACCATCCATCTCAGAGCTCTGTCGACTGTGACATAGATAGAAAGACATTGAGGTAGAGAGTAGGAGTGAAAGCGAAGAAAAGAGAGAAAGAGACAGAAAGAGAGGGTGTTAAAGAGCTAGCAGAGAAATATTTTGGACAGGCGAAATAATGATGAATGTGTGTGTCAGATTGAGTTAGGGTGCCAGTCATTTTTGTGTGAGTGTGTGTGCACATGTGTGTGTGTGCACATGCATGTGTGTGTCAGACTAAGTGAAGGGCCATCCACTGTGCCATTGTGTGTGTGTGTGTGTGTGTGTGTGTGTGTGTGTGTGTGTGTGTGTGTGTGTGTGTGTGTGTGTGTGTCAGGGAGCTGCTGCAGCATGAAAGGGACTGGTGACAGGCCCAGCCTCTCCCTGTCTCACACTGATTAATTACAGCACAGATGATGGCTAAGTGTGGCCATCAGAGATGGGCCAGAAGTGAGTAAGGGAGAGAATGTATAGTGTGTGTGTGTGTAGAGAGAGAAAGAATGTGTGTGTATTAATGTGTGTGTGTCTACATGAGTGAGTCTACATGTGTCCTTGAAGACCTTTCCACTCTCATTGTACCCCATTGTCCCATTGTCTCTTTGTGTTTATGAAGAGTGAGAGAGAGAGTGTGTGTGCTTGTGTGTGTGTGTGTGTGTGTGTGTGTGTGTGTGTGTGTGTGTGTGTGTATGCGTGCGTGCATGCATGCATGCTTCATTACTCATGATACCCCTTCATGTTTATAGAGGAGCTACAGTATGAATGTTGCATCATCTCCCTTATGGTGCATCAACCACAGCTCTCACTAGACCCATATAGTCAGACACACCTTATGGCTGCTGATGTGAGATGGGACTTGTAGTAACACACACACAGGCACACACAGGATGCGTTGGAGGAGGCCTATGGCGTGTAGTAAACCACTAAACCTCTGCATCAGCAGCACACCGTAACACAGACAGCAGCTACAGAGAGCCATCAATCAGCAGCCATGTCCTTAACCACACATACAGATGCACACACACAAACTATTAAATCAGTTTTGTAAGCCATAGATCTTAGTGCTGCACAGTGTCTTTTTAATCACTCTGTGTCTTAGGGGGACCGGGAGACATAGGAAATGTTAAGCATCGCTGGGAGTTTCCTGTCTTATTATTTAAACCTGCAGGTACACTTAGTGAAGATGCAGTTAAGGGTTTTACAAGGATGGGTACAGTATGTTTGCAAGCTAGGGTGCATCTCTGCATGCACCTGTGCTATCTGTGTGTGTGTGTGTGTGTGTGTGTCTGTCTGTGTGTCTGTCTGTCTGTCTGTCTGTCTGTTCTGCCTTTTTAACGATCATAATTGTTTCTAAAGTAATCATTTATATGGGACAGAAAATGGACACACTCTCTTAAGCCCTGTTGTGGCAAAAAACAAATACAGAGATCAAGTGACCTAAGATAGGGTGTATACCAGTGTGTGTGTGTGTGTGTGTATCTGTACCTCAGGACTGTCACACATAGCAGGTCTGTATGCGTGTCCCGTGGTCCTGTGCTCATTGACGGTATCTTGGCTGCAGTCTCTGTGACACACACACAAATGGGGCTGTGAGCGCCACTGTCTCAATAATAATCCACCATGTTAAAGAATAAAAACCTCCATCGATTGGGCCCCACTCGCTCACCTCCGTATGACTGGAGTGTGTGTGTGTGTGTATGTGTGTGTTTAGAAGAAAGCTATTCAGTATATGTGTTGTGTATGTGTTTCGGAGAGAGTTATTCTGTGTGTGTGTGTGTGTGTGTGTGTGTGTGTGTGTGTGTTTGAGCTGTCCACCTGGCTGCTGTTGCGGCACTTGATGCTATCAGATTTTTCCATTCTGCATGTCTTTTTATCTTGGTCTCATTCTGTCACACACACACACACACACACACACACACACACACACACACACACACACACACACACACACACAGCTTTATCTGTCTCTTTCTCTGTCTCTTTCTCTCTCTCTCTGTCTTTTTCTTTCTCTCTCTCTCTCTCTCTCACACACACACACACACACACACACACACACACACACACAGTATTGATTTGCAATTTAACTGAGGAATAGAATTTCCCACTGGCATCTCTTTAAATTGGTTATATTTAAAAGGAAGGGCAGCCCAGATGAATGACTCCCAGTCCTCTCACTCCTCTCACTCTCTCTGTTTTGTCTCTATCTACTTCCTCTCTCTGTTACCATCTCTCCCTCTGCCTGCTCCCTATCTGCTTAAGTGACTGTTGGCTTTAATTAATGGCCGATCGGACCTGTTAAAAGTGCCAAGATTAAAATGTCAGCCACATTAACTATCAGACAGTATCATTGAGGCCCATGTGCAAATAGAAGTGGAGCCCTCTAGTTGCCTTCTTCCTTCTCTCTCTCTCTCTCTCTCTCTCTCTCTCTCTTTCTCTCTCTCTTTCTCTCTCTCTCTCTCTCTCTCTCTCTCTCAAGTGGAAAAGTCTTCCAGGTTTCAGAATGGTTGTGCAAAGGGAGGGGAGCAGAAGGAGTCTCAGGGTGTGGATGTGTCAGGTTCACATACATGTTAAATAGGAGAAGAGGAAGTGCTTATGTCCCCAAGACCTGGCCTTGACTTTTTTGACACGTGTCATTAACCTGTCTTTCTGTCAGCCACCAGGGCCTCACTCAATAAGACGTCAGCTTTTGAGTATGTGTAGTACTTTTACTCCTCTGCTCTCCTCCTCTCTCACACACTTGAGCCACCACACGTCTGTCAGCACCCTCACTTCTCTTGCTCTCTCTCCCTGTCTCTCTCTGTCTTTCTCTTTCTTTCTCTTGTGTCAACACCATATGGGAGGGACGACAAGAGAGGGCTGAGAAGAGAGAAGGAGAGAGAGAGAGTGTGTTCTGTTCCAATCTATAAGGATCTCTCTTTAACCTGATTTATAGAGCACCTGGTTCCTGTATCTACACCCATTAAGTACCATGATATGCCCTATCTTGGTTAATCAGGTGCCCGTCCATATTGTGCATGTGCATAATGTCTCTGTCTCTCATGTCGGCTCCCTATACGTGGTAGAACAAGAGATGGGTGAGGAAAGAGGGAGGAGAGAAAAATGGAGGGAGGCAGAAAACTGTGCTGTTCCAACCTCTGGGGGTCTATCTCTTACCTTACTTGTAGCCTACCTGGTGAGGAGAGAAAGGGAGGATGGGAGAGAAAGGGCTCTACAATCCAACTTCACAGCACACTTTTCACACACCAAGCATTTCATCTATGGTCGTAATGAAAAAAGTAGACCAGTCTTTTAAGCAAAACTTCAGTTCTCCGCAACAGCTTCTGGTTTGGTCTCTGTGCCCAGTGTAGTCAAGGGGTTATACCCATGACATTGGCATTGCAAAGGAAATATGTGTATGCACCTCTGTGGAGTGGGGCCTTTGCACAGAGGAGAGAGAAGGAGAAGTGAGAGAAAGAGAGAGCATACAGAGAATAGAGAAAGACAGACCTGCAGATGAGATGAGAGGACAGAAAGAGAGAGAGCACACAGAGGATAGAGAAAGGCACATGAAGCACATTTTTCACATCAAAGCAAGTTGAGGAGCTGCTGCATTAAGCAACCTGTTTTGAGGCATTTTAGGCCTTAACCAAGCCTGTTATACAGGCACTCATCATTTGTGTAGATGTAAAATGACTGCATACTTACACATACACACATACACATATCTCTGTTTCTCTCTCTCTCTTTCTTTCTTTCTCTCTCTCTCTCTCTCTCTCTCTCTCTCTCTCTCTCGCTCTCTCTCTCTTTCTCTCTCTCTCTCTCTCTCTCCCCCCCCCCCCCCCCTTGACCTGCCGTCTGCCTGTCACACACACACACACACACACACACGCAGGGACACACACACAGACATAGAAAGATACACACGCATATTGTTTTTCTCTCACATACACATGCACACATACACACGCACACACAGACTGACCACATCACTGTAGACCACTTTCCTGTCAATGATTTGCTTTTGTACACATTGTGTGTTGTAGGATCAGGGTCAAAATTGTTTGGTGATTTGCTTGGGTTTGTATGTGTGCTGTATGTGTATGTGTTCATCTATAGATGTTATGTGCTTTCTTGTGCTCTATTTTAATAATTAAGGCGTGTGTATGTTTGGTAATTAAATTACCGTAATTCCTCGAATAGTAGGACTATTTTTTCTTTTTTCTTTTTTGACCAGGCTATTACTAGGGGCAGGCTACTATTTGAGGGAGGCTTCTATTTTTTTTTTTAATCCTAGCGATACCGCCATATGGGAAAAAACAAAGCTCATAATGTTTATATCGTACATTTATTAATACATTTTATAAAGTACATTTATTGATTCATAAATTACTCCATAGGCCCCTTTTTACTGAATACATTTTCATTTATTAATTCATAAATACAATTTCATTTATTAACTGGTGGTTTCTACCCTACCACTCCTACCAGAAGTTTTGTTGCCTGTTTTTAATGAAGAAGGAACTTGGGTGGGAGTTGGTGGAATATGGTGGTTCATTTTCTTGTACATTTGCGCCCTTTTATTATTGTGTATGGTACTGTTGTTTTTTTTACCTGGAGTTACCTGGTGAGTGCGACACTGGGGCTTCTCGGGACCTGGTCCTGCACGGGGTATTGCTTTTTAACAACAGTGTTTATGGAGATAGTGTCCTTTTTAATATTGGATTTTTAAATTGGCTTTCTGAATACCTGCATGCAAGGTATTCTCTCGTTTAGTCACCGGTGACTTGTCTCATGCCCTATACGTCTCCAGTCTTCAGGTACATAATGGATCCGTGGCGTTTCCTGAAGCTTTACCATTTAACAATGTTTTCTTGTGCTAAGGCACAGAGCGCAATTTTAACGACATTTTCCAAATTGTGGTCGAGTTTTACCCAGGACAAGGCATTAAACCCTTTTCCTTGCGTCATTGTTTTAGAGGCTTTTATTCCTCTTTTAATGCGCAAGTGGAGGCCTTTCACGGCTCCAGCGCAGGGTGATTGGCTACCAAGTGGTGCCAATTGTTTTTAAGGGGGATGCTGGGTTTTGGTTTTAACCTTTAGTGTTCAGTGAACGCGACGCTGGCGCTTCTCAGGGCTCATCCCTGCACGGGGTTTTCGCACAGACCACTTTACAGCATATCTGTTTTTTAACAAAACTGTCGTTTTTCGTACATGTAGATTTGATCGTTCCTGTCTCTTTTGTCTGTACATTATGCACTCTTTGCATTGCTTGTGCATCGGCAGGAACTTGACACATTTTTTATCCGACTTGCTCTTCAGGGCATTGTAAAATAAATTGTCGGTTTTTATTTTGGATGTGGTGTGAAAGTAGTTCTGCTCTCTTGTTCCACAGGATTACCATGAAAGGATGAGTATTCATGTATCCTACTCTACATATTTAGTGTGCCCATGTCTGTTTTGAAAATGATTTTACCGGTAACAGTTTTAACATGACAATTTATTTCTTAAGGGTGGGGGTGTTACGCGGTCCTGGTAGCAGTGTCGGCCAATTTACTAATTATGCGCTCTCTCTGTTTGTTCTACCCATGATTGTGTTCAGGTGCATCTCATCATTGAGCGCGGGGCTGGATTGGGCGCGCCTAATGAGTGGGTGCATAAAAACTGTCCTTTTTAACATGGAGGCAGCTCATTGCTTCGCAGCTCTTTCACTCGAAGCTCTTGCACACAGCTCATTCCAGCGGAGCTCATTCACCCTGCGCTCATTCACGCAGCTCCACGCACCACGACAGGCAGAGAGCTCATCCCTCTCGTTTGACCTGCGCTACCATTTTTATTTCAGCTTGGGCATTTTTGTGACAAAACTATTCCACTATTATTTTGTTACTTTAACTGGTATTTTTGTATTTTTGTATGGCGATGTGTGTTTGGTTTTCTTTCCCCTTTGTGCACTTATCGCAGTCAGACTAGCGCAGCAGGTAAGACATGAGGAAGATGCACTTTTTAATTTCGAGGAGGTTATTTAGTTTTGTTATATTTTAGGGAAGGTAAGGGAAGGTTGCAGGGCCTGTTTTTCTTTTTCTATTCATTGGTTCCTGTTTATTAACACCTTTCTGTTACCGTTTTTTTTAATAAACACCGTTTAGTTATCATTTTGATCTCTTGGTTTCTTATGTTCCGATCTCATTTCTTTTCCTATATTTTTCCATATGAGGTCGTAAAACAAACCGGCTGCTTAAAGGGGCCGGCTACTAAACGGGGCCAGTGTCTATTTTTCCGATTTTCCCAAACATCCGGTTACAAAACGAGGCCGGCTATTATTAGGAGCCCGGCTATAAATCGAGGAAATACGGTGTGTGTGTGTGTGTGTGTGTGTGTGTGTGTGTGTGTGTGTGTGTGTGTGTGTGTGTGAGAGAGAGAGATTGTGTGTGTGGGGGGGTGTGGGTGTGTGTTGACCAAAGATCAATACAGTAAGAGCATCATATTCAACACATCCAGCTTACCACACTGTACCAATCAGTCACTTCTGCTGGTCACTTATGCTAAAGATTGGCGATTGGCTGCTGTTGACAGATGTGGCTTGTAGTATGTATTGGTGTACTGTGTGGAAAATTGTGTGTGTGGGTGTGTGTGTGTGTGTGTAGGGAAGGGGGTGGGGTCTTTTGTCTGTCTGTGGCTCCCTTACACTGTGTGCCTGTCCTTTGTGTTGGTGTGTGTGTGTCTCTTTGAGTTGGTGTGTATGTGTGTCTGTGGTGGGGGTGAGTGGAAAGAGAACTCCATTAGAGTAATCAGTTTAATATTTATGGAGACAGTCCTTCAGACTACACACTACAAGACCACAGGCCGCCATGCTGAGGACCCACCCTGCTAAATTACCTCCCAATCCTACCACCACCATAGTCCCTCAGAGTGTTTTGTGTATCCCATGTTGTGAATGTGTGTGTGTTTGTGGTTCACCTTTCATCCACAAGGGTTCTTCAGTCCTGGCCTAATGATAGGAATAGCTCTGGACCACTGGAGGTGGTGCTGTGAGCTGTAGACCACAAGGGTCACATGAGTCACCTATTAACATATACGTCTAGGTGTGAATCAGAGCCTTTATGGTCACAGAATCTAGAGAATGAGAACTGCTCTGAGGGTGAAAAGCAGTTAAACTTCCTGGGATGAGATCTCAAGGCAGAATGGTATGTAGCAGAGAGATGATGACGTAGACCCCTCCTCTGTTCAAGGCTGGTTCAAGGCTTCTCCTCTCTTAAACCACCTGTCTTCCTTGGCCATGCGTGCGCACATAATGTGTGTGTGTGTGTAGATACAGACAAATGTGAGGACATATGCGTGAGTCGTTTATGAATTTATGAATATTGTTTTATAGAGATGTGCAAAAAAATCAGATCAATGCATCATTTTTAATTAAATTCCAATTCATATTGATCTGTAAAATATATAAATCAATCTTTAGGGTAAATTCATTTTCTTAGTTTTGTACGTGCACCTGGTGGTTTAAGAGCGAGGAAGTTGTGGGCTCTGCATGGGTTTCCAACCAACATTCAGAGTTGCACACGCTAGCAACTAGGGGGCAAAAGATGCTATGATACAGACTGTGGCTATGTATGGCTAGTTTGTTGTTTGGACCTTGTCGTTGAGGCTGTTGTAGCGTCTGCCATGGCTTGCATACTCTTTCTGACAACATTACAACATGATGTCTTAATGTGTTTGTTTAACTTTGCTTTCTTAATAACTGTATATGGCATGTAGCTTAAGCTAAGCTGGCTGGTAATGTTGGAATTCATACCATTTCTGACGTTTACACCACTGGAATGATTTGTTATATGTCTGAATTAGGGTTGGACGATAAAACGATAACAATATGTATCGTGACAACTTTTTCTCAATCGAAAAAAAAAAAGTCATGGTTGATAGAATTTCGATTGGATTAATTTGTCAATTTGTCAAAGCCAATTACAATTAAGTAGAATCACACCAAACCAATCACTGCATGAAAAGTGGGACTTTCGTCCCTGTAAATGCCCGGAAATCTCCCTAATTTTTTCAATTAACGAAAATGTACAGCCTATGAATGTCGCATTTGTCTGTGCCACGTATTGATAAAAAAGAATCATGACGTATGTGGAAAGCTTGTGGGAGGGTGCCTATGGCGGCAGATCTCATCATCTATTAGTCACCATGGTTGATTATAAATGTTAACCACAATAATAATGGGGGTGCACCACCAAAAAATCAGGCTCCTGAAAAAATCGTCACAATAGGCTAGGTACTAGTAACAATATACAGTGGGGCAAAAAGTATTTAGTCAGCCACCAATTGTGCAGGTTCTCCCACTTTAAAATATGACAGAGGCCTGTAATTTTCATCATAGGTATACCTCAGCTATGAGAGACAAAAAGAGAAAAAAAAAATCCAGAAAATCACATTGTCTGATTTTTAAAGAATGTATTTGCAAATTACAGTGGGAAAAAAAGTATTTGGTCAATAACAAAAGTTAATCTCAATACTTTGTTATATACCCTTTGTTGGCAATGACAGAGGTCAAACGTTTTCTGTAGGTCTTCACAAGGTTTTCCCACATAGTTGCTGGAATTTTGGCCACTCCAGGACCTTCAAATGCTTCTTGCGAAGCCACTCCTTCGTTGCCCGGGCAGTGTGTTTGGGGTCATTGACATGTTGAAAGACCAAGCCACGTTTCATCTTCAGTGCCCTTGCAGATGGAAGGAGGTTTTCACTCAAAATTTTACAATACATAGCCCCATTCATTCTTTCCTTTACATGAATGAGTTGCCCTGGTGCCTTTGCTGAAAAACAGCCCCAAAGCATGATGTTTCCACCCCGATGCTTCACAGTAGGTATGGTGTTCTTTGGCTGCAACTCAGCATTCTTTCTCCTCCAAACACGACAAGTTGAGTTTTTACCAAAAAGTTCTATTTTGGTTTCATCGGACCATAGGACATTGTCCCAATCCTCTTCTGGATCATCCAAATGCTCTCTTGCAAACTTGACATGGGCCTAGACATGCACTGGCATAAGTAGGGGGGCACGTCTGGCACTGCAGAATTTGAGTCCCGGACGGCGTAATGTGTTACTGATTGTGGCGTTACTTTGGTCCCAGCTCTCAGCAGGTCATTCACTAGTTCCCCCCGTGTGGTTCTGGGATTTTTGCTCACCATTCTTGTGATCATTGTGACTCCACGGGGTGAGATCTTGTGTGGAGCCCCGGACTGAGGGAGGTCGTCTTGTATTTCTTCCATTTTCTAATAATTATGATACTGCTAGCGAAGCTAGCGAAAGCGGTCATTATAGTGTTGCCGAGACTTTTTTCCCTTTTTATTTATTTATTTTTTTTCACCAATTTCCCGTCAACGATTGCAGGACACTGGAACACTGGGGGACATGAATCTTGGTAGGCATGTAGCCCTAGAAGTTTTTGAGCGAATAGAAGCTTTTGGTCCCCAAGGGTCATCCCCCCGCTGTGCCAGTGTCCATCAAAGAGGGGGAGACGCTGAAAAGTTTTTGCTGAATAACTCAATAAATGTTTCAACAAACATCATGAAATTTTTGTGATATGTCGGTGTTACAAAGGCATATCGACCCAGCTCACAAACACTCACTTAAAGTATAGTGCCACCTAGTGATTTGGGTAAATGTAAAAAATAAGATTTTATATTGCCAATATAAAATCACCACAGGGGGTGCTGTAATTGTACAAAATGTCGTTTTGCATATTATCTAGAGAACAGTGATGTTTATAAGCAGTTCTTTTTTGGCGTGAAATCTGGGCGACGCCCACTTCCAACAAAAAGAATTTCCGTGAAATGTTAACATTGCGAAAGCAAAACCAAACGAACTCGTCATAGGCCGTTCATGTGAATCTCACCAAATTTTGTACATGTCATCTACAGACAATGCTGACAGAAGGTTATGAAAGGATTGAGATAAACTGTTTAAAAGTTACATGTCAATGAAAATTTGAAACATAGCTTAAAATTTTTCAAAAGTCCATATCTTGGCTTCTAATTGCTCCAATGTGGTGGAAATTGACATGCCAACTCTAAACAGCTTTCTTTTCATGTGCACCAAATTTTGTGACATTTCGTCAGAGGGGGCGATGTTTCTTGTCAAATCTAGATGTCCAAAATTTTTTTTTTTTTTTTAAATAACTCAACAATTTTTCCCAAGACAGTGATTTTATGTTAGTATGCTGGTGTTACAAAGGCGGATCAAACCAGCCCATAAACATTCACTTGAAGCATAGTGCCACATAATTATATGGTTAAATGCAAAAATAGGGATTTTGCTTTGCCAGAATCTTGGATCGAGGAGGTGTGAACTACACAAAATATGTCATGCACGATCAGCACAAAGACCTCTGAAAGCACAGCACATACCATAAAATTTGGCCCATACGGGGTGCTGTAATTGTACAAAATGTCATTTTGCCTATTATCTACACAACACTAATGTTTACAACCATTTTTTTGTTGTAAAATCTCTTTTGACAACACAATGAAAATAATTTCCGTGAAATTTTAAAATTGCGAAAGTGAAAGTAAATGAACTCGTCATAGGCCGTTCATGTGAATCTCACCAAATTGGGTACATGTCATCTACAGACAATGCTGACAAAAAGTTATCAAAAGATTTATCTTGAGATAGACTGTTTTAAAGTTACATGTCAATCAAAATTCAAAACATAGCTTAAAATTCTTCAAAAGTCCATATCTCGGCTTCTAATTGGTCATATTTGGTCAAAGTTGACATGACAACTCTGAACAGCTTTCTTTTCATCTGCACCAAATTTTGTGACATTTCGTCACAGGGTGCAATGTTTCCCGTCAAAGCTAGGTGTACAAAAACAGTTTTTGTTAAATACATTTTGCCCAAGACAATGATTTTGTGTTAGTATGCCGGCGTTAAAGAGGCGTATCAACCCATCTCATAAACACTCACTTGAAGCATAGCGCTACCTAGTGATATACAGTGGGTGCTAGTTCGACATACATGTTTCACTCACGCACAACGTGATTCACACAGCTGCGTGAAATGTAAGTACAACTGCTCAACTCAATCGGTTTGTAGAAATGACTATAATACTGCTGCTCAAAGTACAGTAGGTGGGGTCAACCTTCGAAGTAAGATCTTTGCTTCAGCGTAAACTTCAGTGTTCTTATGCTGCCCCTAGCGGCTGCAGTTGTACTTACATTTCACGCAGCTGCGTGAATCACGTTGTGCGTGAGTGAAACGTGCATGTCGTAAGTGTACCAGTCTGGTGAAACCTACATAAGGCACATCTCTCTCCTCCACACCAAAGACACATCTCTCTCCTGTGGAGTTTCTTTCCCCCTGCTCACATTTCAATGTACACGTTTTCTTTTTGCACTACAACCAATGACACTGCTGCTTAAATGGCACCATTTGAGCTTTATTATACTACACATTGTGTGTTTTACTTATTTGTATTATATACCATTGGTACATTGGTTGTACTTTTTGTTGCGTTTATATTGTTATGTTATGTTTTGTCATCATGTTGTATTGTCTTGTTTAATGTTCACTGTGGGCCTAGGGAGCGCTGCAATTTCAGATTCTGTGTGTGCAACCTATACATAAGGTTTTTGCCAAGAAAGCTGACTTTGACTTTGACTTTGATTTCAGTTTAGCAAACATGTTAAAATGCATTTTTAGAAATTCCCAAGTATGGGGATGATGCGGTTGACTTGGTTCGCAGTGCACCACGGTGGAAACTGTCCTAGCCTATATGTTAGCTTTTAAAGTTCTTTAATGTGCTTAATGGCAACACACCAGTAAATAACTGATTAGTTCGTGCTAAACTGCAAAAGAAACACATTGATGGAGACTTAGGTTTTCCCTTAGGTTTTCCATGGATAGTTGAAAGCAACCCCTTCTTGAGTCAAAATTTGGTGGCTAATCCAAGTTGATACTGTCCACGTTTGACAAAGCAGTCGTCCTGACGAAGCATACCACCAGACATTTACAAATATGCTCTGGTACTTAGCTTTAAAAATGCAATCCAGCCATGCTGCACACAGTTTTTAACACTGGTGAATTTACTACTTAAACAAATTTAGATTTTTATCAAACTCACAGTATGTCTAGATGCAGTGTAGACCAAAAAAGACATTCAGAAGCCATAAAAAGGGATTCTTTTCATAATAGGGGACATTTAATTATTCAAATGTATGATGTTTGTGTGTGGGTGGGAGAGGAATAGAGAGAAAAATTGTTTGCGTGCAGGTGTGTATGACTGCAGATGTGTGCAAATTTCTGTGTGTGTAATTCATATGTATGTATGGAGGGCCAAATGTGTATGTGTGTGTACTTGACCCGTGAGTGTGTGTGTGTGTGTGCGTGTGTGTATTTAAGAGAGCAGCTTATCTGCCCCAGACTGCAGCTCTTTGCTCAATGCCCTTGCCTTTCAGACCGTAACAAATTAGCAGTGTTTTTTCAGCTCAACGTGAGATGGTGTTGAGTGATATATCCACTTGTGGCACCATCAGTGTGTGTTGGTTTGCACCTTTGTTAATGTGTGTGTTTGTGTCACTTTTCATCATTGGGACAGCATATGCACAAGAAGAACTGAGACTAAGACCTTTGATTAATACTGAGCCCACCCCCTCAGTATTATTTTTCTCTCACTTTGTCTCTCTGCCTTGAGCTGTTTGTTTTTCATGACTATCTGTAGTTCTGCATCTCTCCTCTGGTTGCCCTTTGGTGGCTGACCTGTGTGTGACCTCTGACCTCCTTACATGTGTGTGCATGGAACAATGAGATGTTATGATGAGTAGCTCTATTAGGCGCTACTCTGTGCGTGCATGTATGTGTGGCTTATTCTAAGTATAAAATCAGACTGTGTGGTAATTGTGTGCTAACTAACAAACTGTGTGAATGTCTTGGTATGTTTGGTGTGAATGAAAAGGTTACTGAATTTAAGTAGGAAGGTGCTGAGGTAAGAGGTAGAGAGAGGAGAGAGATCGGGAGAGAGATGGAGCTCTCCATGGGACCTCATAAGAGTTGGGGTCAAACAAACTCATAAACCCCTGTGTTTGTGTATGGAGAGGGATTCTGTAGAGAGGCTTTAGAGCTGTGATAAGAGCTCTGACCTTAGACCTGTAGTGTGTGATAAATGTCAAGTGTGTGAAGGTTTAGTGCCCATCAGAGATATGTGTGCAGAACTGACACAGACACTCTGGGGAGTGATTACTACTTCTCAAAGCCTGCTGTGTGTGTGTGTGTGTGTGTGTGTGTGTGTGTGTGTGTGTGTGTGTGTGTGTGTGTGTGTGGGTACGTGTGTGTGTGTGAGACTGAGTAAGTGAAGTGCACTTTTTAGCTCATGGCAGTTTCTGCAATTTGAAAGTATACAGTCCCTGACAAAAGTCTTGTCGCTTGTCCATTTTGTAGGAACAAAATCTTATAATCTGACTTTTAATTAATACATTGGTTTTACACATGTCTCATATGAAAGCTAAAACCCTCCCAAATTATGCTCAATATACTAAAATAAATTTGCTTCACTGAAGAAAGATTGATCATTTAATGAACACAGAAAAGTCAGATTTTGGCAAGACAAAAGTCCTGTCGCTTTGTCATATCATGCACCCAATCCTAGATTACAGCTTCACCTGTGATCAGTTATTGATCAATCAATTAGTGGGTGTGTATAAAAAGAACCCCAGCATACCAGACCTTCACATCAACTCCAACTTGCCCTCTGACAACATGCCTCAGATGCACCCTGAGACCAAAGCATTAATTATCAAGAGGGTGAAGACCAGATCCACTGCTGAAGTGGCTGACACCTTCAATGTGTCTCAGCATCAAGTACAAAGAAAAAGAAAAAGATCTGAATAGACTGGAAATGTTTTTGACAAGCCCAGGTCCGGCAGGCCCCGCAAAACAACTGCTCGGGAGGACCGTTTGTTGTTTCAAAAATCCAAGGCCAGCCCCTTTCTCCACTGCAGCAGAGCTCCACCAGGCCTGGTCACCTCAAGTCCCTGTGTCAACCAGAACAGTTTGTAGAATTCTGTCTCGAAATGTCCTCCATGGTCGAATCAGTGCACAGAAACCAGCACTAAACAAAAGGCAATTAAAAAAGATTTGGCAAGGCCCACAGCCGGCTAAAAGGATGGACGCTGGAAAAGTGGCAGAAGATTTCTCAGATAAATCTTCGGTTGAATTACATCACAGCCGCCACAAATATTGCAGGAGATCTACTGGAGCCCACATGGATCCAAGATTCACACAGAAAACAGTTAAGTTTGGTGGTGGAAAAATCATGGTCTGGGGTTAGATCCAGTATGGGGGTGTAACACATTTGCAGGGTGGAAGGCAATATTAATAGCCTGAAAAATATCAAGAAGTATTAGCAACCTCTTACATTCCCAACCACAAATTTTGCAGCAGGTTGGTGCTTCATCGCATACTTCCATCTCTACATCAAAGTTCCTCAAGGCGAAGAAGATCAAGGTGCTCCAGGACTGGCCAGCCCAGTAACCAGACATGAACATCATTGAGCATGTCTGGGGTAGAATGAAAGACGAAGCATGGAAGGCAAAACCAAAGAATCTTTATGGACTCTGGGAGGCATGTAAGACTACTTTCTTTGCTATTCCTGATGACTTCATCAATAAATTGTACGAGTCATTGTCGAACCACATGGATGCAGTCCTACAAGCTCATGGAAGTCATACAAGATATTTTAATTTAAAAATATGAACCTCACAGCACCATTATTTGATTCACTGATGTTATGCAACATATTTTTGTATTTGAAGTAAATTATTTGTTCAATTTTCTGTAGGCGACAAAACTTTTGTCTTGCCAAAATCTGACCTTTCTGTGTTCATTAAATTATCAATCTTTCTTCAGTAAAGCAAATTTATTTTCAGTATATTAACATAATTTAGGAGGGTTTTAGCTTTCATATGAGACATTTCTAAAACCAATGGATTAATTAAAAGTAAGGTTATAAGCTTTTGTTTCTACAAAATGGATAAGCGACAAGACTTTTGTCAGGCACTGTACTCTCCATTGCCTTTTCTCGCTCTCACACTGTGTGTGTGTGTGCGTGTGTGCGTGCGTGCGTGCGTGCGTGCGTGCAATGCTCTCCATCGCTGTCTCTCTCTCTCTCTCTCTCTCTCTCTATCTCTCTCTCTATGTATATCTCTCTATCGCAGCAGGATGTTAACCATGTCTGTGTGTCTGTTTCCTGTCCCTCTCTGTATAGTCAAAATTTGATGTATACCCCTGTGTTTAGTCGTGTGTGTGAGTTTTACAACCAACTCCATCTGTGTGTGGGTGTGGGTGTATTTATGTGTGAGAGAGAGGTTAACATGGTATCTAAACTCACTTCCCTCCTGTGGTGCTCCTGTGCACTCTGCCTTTAAGCAGAGGCCCTGCGCTGGTGTGCAGCTGAACTTTTTACGAGCGGGCAGAAAACAGGGTCAGGCCCTTAGTTATGCACTAATGGCTCCTAACAACCTGTGTGCGTGTGTGTGTGTATTTATGTATGCTTTGCTGTACATATGTCTATGTGTGTGTGTTTGTGTGCATGCATATGTGTGTGTGTATTTGCACACATACACACCCCCTCCACACACACACAAACACCCCACTGTCTCTCTTACTTTCTCTGACGCACAAACACAACCAAATGCCCTCACACATACAGCTGTAGGTGTGTGCATCTCTGGCTGCATTACAGCGTGTAAGTGGTGTAAAGCGGAGCACTGGCTGTGAGCTGGATTAGAGCAGAGTCATAAATGAAGGATTGATAAATGGCACCATGCTAACGCTATTACACTAATGTGAAAATTGACGTTAGTTTGCAGTTTGGGAGTCTGTACATAAAAATGGTACAACAGAGATGTGTAGTGATTTGCCGAAAGATAATGTGTATGCTATTCAAGTTTTTTTTAAACATATTTTTTGGGCTTTTTGCCTTTATTGTGATATGACAGTAAAAAGCAGGACAGGAGGTGAGTGGGAGATAGATGGGGAAGGGTTGGAAAACGACCAAGGCCAGATTCAAACCTGGGTCCTGGGCACTTGTCCAGTCATGGTATGGGTGCTCTACACACTGCACCACATCATCCCCACTATTCAAGTTTTTAATGTTGAATGATTCTACCCATTACATTATGCTAGGTCACGGTCGCCCACAAACATGGTCACAGGATTAGCTAACATGTAAAAAGTTTTAGCTGTTCACCTTATAAATGAGTATGAGTGCTGAAATAAACGGCAAGTATACCACAGACCTGTCACACCAACAACAGCAGAGGGAGCACTCATGGCATTGTTGTTCCAAGGCCAGGAATTTGTTGATCATAATCAGATGGGAGGATTGGCAGATCAGGCCTGTTTGTGATTAAACCTAGCCAGCCAGGGATTGCAGCATCATTGTGTGTGTGTGTGTGTGTGTGTGTGTGTGTGTGTGTGTGTGTGTGTGTGTGTGTGTGTGTGTGTGAGTGTGTGACAGAGACAGAGAGGGGGGGGGGGGAGAGAGACTGTGTGTGTGTGTGTTGTACTAAACAACTGAAGCTTTGGTACTACGAAATGTTTTGTCATGCCAATAAAGCTCTTGAGAGAGACTGGAGGTGATTGTATCTCGTTGTAGTCAGCCAGTTTAAACACAAAAGTGTGTGTGTCCCTTTCTCATCTACATGTACAGTGCCAGTGACAGAAAAACGGAAAAGGGAAAATAAAAAAACAAAAAAGACAAACAAACATGCCATTTAATAAAGGAAGGAGTATGCAACATGAAAACACACACACACTCTCTCTCTCTCACAGACAGACAGATACACACACACACGCACACACACACATACACACACACACACACACAGTTTAGTGAGGCAGATCAGACTGCTAAAGGTAGTCTTTAATTCCTCGTGTCATCTGCAGGTAGCCGTTCTACCTCAGAAAGAAAAAAATGAAAGTGGTTCAAGTCTCCATTCCCTCCCCTCCCTCCCACAAATTTCTTTTGCACAGTTTAATACTTTTATTCGGATCCAAACACTGATGGAAGTACATCATAGGGACAGTTAGGCTTGACCAATCACAAAATGTTCTGTAGTATAGATTGTTTTACATTGTTGGTTAGGGGTAGACATGGCATCTCCTTATCCATATTGCTAAACTGCCTATTATGGCAGAGATTGAGCAGTACTTAGCAAGTCTTTTTGAAGTGTTTTGAAGTGTCTTTTTGAAGTGTTTTGAAGTGTCTTTTTGAAGTTGCCAGTGCACACAAGGCAAGCCTATGTACGTGTCCCAGGCTGCCAAACACTAGGACAATAATCTTACATTTAAAGCCCTGGTTGGTCACAGTATCTACAAGTGGCTGATATTTTAAAAGTGTGGAGTGGTAGCAGGTGTCCATGTATAGATCAAAACAGCAGCCTATTTCCACAAAAATGGCATTCTTACTGTCAGCATCTACGATTGTAATGTCAGGGGTATTTGGAAAGCTTCTGAGGGGAGCGTTATTCTGTCTAGCACTGAACCAGTCCATTTTGACAGTGCAATGGTTATAGATTTTTTATGGGGGGTCCCTGTTTGTCTCTGATGCACACGGACGCACACACACACACACATACAGACAGGCTTGCCTGTGCCAAAAGTCATTTTAATAGAGAGAAGTAGAGTGTGTCCTTAGTGGAACCCGCCATACACACACAAACACACACATACAAACAACTACACACACACATATACACACAAGCTCAAGCTCAAGCACAAACACACACTTCTGTCCTTTTCCTTTCCTCCTAACATATCGCTTCATTTGTTCCCCCAACAGGAAATCATTATCCGTCAAGAGAAACTATTTTCTGTCCTGTTATGATTGCTGGGCTGAGCTGAGCTGGGCTGGGCTTTAAGAATCATTTCTTTAAAGTCTTCCTTTCTCTCTCTCTCTCTCTCTCTGTCTCTCTCACTCTTGCTCTCTCATGACATAAAAGTAAAACAATTGCAAACCTTTCACAGCTTAAAGGATTTTTTGTTGTTCCTTGAAAGAGAAAAAACAGGTGATTTGGTTGAATAGAAATAAAAATAAGTCTTTCTCTACTTAAAAGGTGTACATTTTTGTTGTTTTTTGAGAAGAGAGAAAATCAGGTAATCTGGTTAAATGCCTATGACTCATCAACCTGACTGTGGGCCAGCCAGAGACCTCCTGTGGCCTCTGGTCATTTTATATGCTTTTTTGACCAAATTGATGCAATATTGAATGTATGTATACAAAGGCACACACATTCATGTCGCGTACACACTACATGGACACACACACACACACTTTATTTCACACTGATCCTGTCTCTCCTCCTTTCTGTCTAATTCTCTCTCTCTCTCCCTCTCTCTCCCTCCCTCTCTCTCTCTATCTCTCTCCTCCTTTCGATCTAATTCTCTCTCTTTGTGTCTCTCACTCTCCTTCTGTTCTCTTGCTCTGGTCCTCTCTTTGTGTCAAGGTGGAATGGATTGGGGTTGCATCTGCCTCCAAAACTACACTGAGTTAAATTTTCCATTTAGTTAGGTAACATTGGCATTATATGTGTGCACCAGAAAAGAAACATCTCGGTATTTGTTTGTTTGTTTGTTTGTGTGTGTGTGTGTGTGTGTGTGTGTGTGCGTATGTCTGTGCGTATGTCTGTGTGTGTGTGTGTGTGTGTTTGTGTGCGCACGTGTGTGTTTCTGTTCTGTGTGTGCATGTGTGTGTTAGAGAGGCAGAGAAAACATGTGTGGTTGGTCCAGTCCAGTTCTATGAGGGAAGATTCTCTGCATGCAATCAGGAAGTAGCCAAACAAAAGAATCATGTTCTGTCTCCCACCAAAGCTGCACCATGTATAATGGTTGTGTGTGTGTGTGTGTGTGTGTGTGTGTCTGTGTGTGTGTCTGTGTCTGTGTCTGTGTGTGTGTCTGTGTCTGTGTCTGTGTCTGTGTCTGTGTCTGTATTTGTATTTGTATGTTTGGACTTGTGTACAGTATGTGTGTTTGTGTGTGTATGCATGCACGTGTGTGTGTACCTGTGCCTGTGTGTCCGTGCATGTGTGCCTGTGTATGTGTGTGTGTGGAGAAGATTGGAAGGCAGATTGATCTCCCTCACTCTCTCTCTCTCACACACACACACACACACACACACAATGAAGAGAAACACACTTCCATGTGTGTGCACATTTATGTATGGGTGGGCATTTGTGTGTGCACACATTTGTGTGTGTGTGTGTGTATGTGTGACAGTGGCTCTCTCACAGCACACTCTCCTGCTTGCCATCTGAGCAGGAACATATATCAGGTGTGGGTCTGTGTGCCATCTAGGCAGATACACACATTGCTGTGTGTGTGATGGAGAAGATGTGACCCCATATGACTGACCATGGTCCCCATTAGCGTAAAGCTAATGGTACATTACTGAACACTAACTCACTTACCCATGGTCATATCACTGCAATATAGCTGTGCATTCTCTCTCTCTCTCTCTCTCTCTCTCTCTCTCTCTCTCTCTCTCCCTCCTTCCCTCCCTCCCTCCCTCCCCATTAATGCTTTTAGTGCATTGGTGACAAAGTGGTGTGCTGTTTAATGGAGTTTAGCCCCTGACCTTATAAAGCAATGCTAATCCGATTGGTCCCTGGGGGCCAGCATTGTGTTACTCACACTGATCTCACTGACAAGCACCGCTACAACCTCTCTTCTGCCTATAAGCCACCATGAGTTCTCCCACCAACACCATAGTCCTCTAGAACAGTGATGGGCAACCTGGATTCATCTCTGCAAGGATGGCATCACTTGACAGTGTTTATCATAATGGCCAGTGCCTAGTACTGTGTATGGTTGTGCTGGACCATTCATTTACCTGTAGCCCCACCTTGAACTTTCTACTGTAGAGCAGTGATGAATTGAAGTATTTGTTCCAGCCAAACAAAATCAGCTAATTTTAATCAGCACAACTCTTTAGCCAGGTCGAGGTATTACTGGATACTTTTTGCCTGTGCTTTGCGTGGTGTGCCTGCTCCCCAGTCTCTTTATGAAGTGTCCCAGTGTCCTAACTTAAAGTGGCCCCACTGGTTTATTGTGTGTTTGTCAGTGGGGTGAAGAGGTGATGGACATGATCCTGAATGCAGCAGTCAATCAGCAGACAGCTCAACTCCACCATTACCTCAGCCCACTTCTACTACCTACACCTGTATCTCATTTCATAGACCAGCAACAGAAAACATCCCTGGTTAAGAAAGTAGAAATCCCTGCCACATATTTCTTCCAGCCAATTCATTAAAGCAGCCCATCCTTATTAGCATAACTCTTTATCAAGATAGATCAGCCAATAAGTGAAATCACCTGTGTTAAGGCAAGAAGGAATACATGACAGGCTTTTCTCAGGCCAGTTTATCCACCTCTGCTTACATCTAGTACCTCTTCCTTTTTTATGTTCTTGTTACATATTATCTTGGGTAAAACAAACACTTCTTACTAGATTTTATGAAGGTCTGTCTGACTGAAATGTCAGTGTTTTTTTCTATTAAAAGTTGTATGTCCATCTAGTAAGCAGTGTTGTACTTTTTATATTTTATCCAAGTTGTAGTTAGTGATAAAGCCAGATCTGCTGTATTTCCTTCCAATGGGTGCAAACCTCTTCTTTCTTGTGAACATTATGAACAGACACCACACACAGGGGGTTGCTGGAGAGTGGCGTAAAGGTGAAATGGCTACATCGATATGATACAAAGTGAAGTTTTAGAAACAAAATGTCATAGCAGAAGTCGAAGTGATTGGTTGCAGGCTGTCAATGAAACTACCAAAACCTCCGTGGTAGGTGGTTCACCCACATGCACACACATGCGTGTAGAACAGATGCCAACATCTAGTCAGATCTGCTTAACCCATTACAATAAGGCCCATAGTAAGACACTGCTAACCCAGTTCACATGCAATCGCGTGCTTAAGGCCCACTAGCCCAAAGCGCTTACACTACCTAGACAGGACCACCTGAGCAGTGACAAGATTTTTTTTTACTCTGCAGGGGTGTGTGTGTGTTTGCCTTAGGGAGGCCTCTTTTTTATTTTATGCATCCTTTTATGTTTTTTTGTTTAGTATATGTTTTTACATGCATTGTCCACTGTTAAAATCATCTAATGCCATACAAGTGTGTGTGTGTGTGTGTGTGTGTGTGTGTGTGTGTGTGTGTGTGTGTGTGTGTGTGTGTGTGTGTGTTTGTGTGGTTGTATTCATTTGTGTCTCTAAAGGCACATAGGTTTGTTTGACATTAAAGTCACTTTTAATACAATCTGCGGCGTTCACCATGACTACTTAGTAAACCAGTACAGTCTCTCTCACACACACAAACAGTGCTATACATTTTTATGGGGCAAATTGGAATCTGTGACTGTCTTCATGTGGTTCAGTCCCTCTGCGGAGTCCTACACACACACACACTCTGTTTTGTTGTCTGTTTCACTGTATCTTCTCTGTCTCTGTCTGGTGAAAAAAGGGAAACGAAGGTGAAAGTGCCATTTGACAAAGGGAGGCGAAAACAGTGTGTGACATGAAAGTGTGTATGCATGTACAGCATATGTATGTATTTCTGCGTGCATGTGTGTGTGTGGAAGGGCATTGGGTTAGTAATGAAAGAGTGAGAGAGTGAGGAAGAGCAAGGAATGGGCGGTGAGATGGTGCACATGATCTGCTGGGTGGTGTGTGTGTGTGTGTGTGTGTGTGTGTGTGTGTGTGTGTGTGTGTGTGTGTGTGTGTGGGTGCTGTTGTGTGTGTATCTCATATGCTGGCCACTTTTGTCAGCAGGGGTGCTGTAATATGCTCTGGCCCTGTGGATGGAGCCAGTATCAATGTTCATGAGAGAGAGCACGAGAGAGAGAATGTGTATGTGTGTATTTATGTGTGTGCGCAGAGAATGGAGCTTAAAACTAATGCTCATGACTTTAAAATGTGCTCGCTCATTATCAGCCCAGGGCTAGTGGCTGGGTAAACACCACACTACAGAGAGAGAGTTTATGAAAGAGAATGTGTGTGTGTGTATGTGTGTATACACATATATGTAAGAGAGAGAATGTGTGTGTATGTGAGAGAGAGAGACGGACAGAGGGGTGTGTGTGTGCGAGAGAGAGAAAGAGAGCAGGAGGGTTATAGATCCCCAGTTGACAAACTCACATGGTATGCAAGCATAAACACACGGCAGGCCATCAGGCCCACAGCAGGACCACAGAATAGCTCTTCATTCAGTTTCTCAGTGACACCTCCTCCTGAATGTTAGGCCCTAATGTTAGTGGATATATGAGGGAAGAAAATATCTTTTGCATTTGTGTGGAAGAGTTTGTCATGATCCAAGCTACAGGAACATAGTTAAGCTCTCCCTGTCCCCCTGTCTCCATTTTCTGTTTGTGTGTACTCTACAGCAGCACCTCATCATTGTATGTGGTAAGTTTGGATGAGTAAAAATTAGGCCTAATGTCAGGGAATTTAGTTTGAGAGAAGGAAGCGTATATATCTTCTTTGTTTGTGTCTGGAAGTGTTTGTCATTTATTGCATTATAGGAACACAGTTAAGGTCTCCTCCTCTCATTCAGTTCAATTCATGTCACCTCCTCAGTGTTTGTGAGCAAAAATGAGCCGACATTAGGCCCTAATGTCAGTGAATATTATCTGAAGGAAGGGGATGTATGTCATTTGTGTTAGTATGGAGGGGTTTGGCATTATTTTACTAAGAAAACATAGTTAAGGTGTCTTATTTCCCTCTCTACATTTAGTTTAATTTAAATTCTTTAAAAGGCTTTATTGTCATGAATGTGGCCATGTGGCAGGATAGCAGACAGAGTGAGGCTGAAACCATGTTAAAAGGAATGGTTTTTTTTTATTTCTCCTCTCTTCAGAAATTTCTTCAAAATTGTGCAGATCAGTGAAAGTGAAACAGAAGACAAATTATCCCTATTGCTTGTACACTATGCAACACCTCAGCATGTCACATATCATTCAATTGTTTTTCGATATTGTGCATCAGTAACCTTTACCTGACAACACAATAATCTGTATCACAAGATAACATGAATTAAGTAGCCTGGCCTAGATGTAGGCACGGTGACGTTTCCATTTGACTTTTGCGTACTACATCGCTAAACCTTAACGACATGCAAGACATTTTCATATATCTGGTCACAACATCAATATACTGAAAGGGAGTTTCTTTCATATGGCCGTATCAGTTATCTGACAACACAATAATATGTGTCACAAAACAACATAAACTAGAAAAGCACTCTGAGAACGCAGACCTCCGCCAAGGCAGCTTAAGTCTCCATCTTATTATCATTCTCACCTTAAGACATTAAAAGACATTAATTATGTTAAAACATTTTATTACTGGTAACTTCACTGAATTAATGCAAACTGAATATGAACATACAACACATTATGGGGCGACATTATGAATATTATATACAACATAAAACGGTTTTTCACTAATGGTGGACTTCTTCTGGATACAGATCTGTAACTATTGAAGATACGTCAAATCCGTTAACACTCTACTGTCTCTAGCTTGATTAGATACTTCTCAGTAGCCCATTTTCCACGATGCCCCTCGAATTTTAACTTTCTGGATCACGAGATCCGGAATACTATCAGGATCCCGATTATATTCTGGGGTTTGGCAGACCTTATGATGGTCTTATGCTGTATTTTTTACTAAACATTTTGGCATTATTTGTGGAGTTATAAGCAAAAATGTCCAAATCTCGCAATGGTGAAGAATCCTTTAAAAAATTCCTGGATCCAGATGGTTATCCGGATCACTACCAAAAACAAATCAGTTCTAAGTTAGCACACTTCTGACCTATCCTGAAAATTACATTTAAATCCATCCATAACTTTTTGAGTTATGTGAATAACAAACAAACAGACAGACAGACAAACAAACCAACGCAGGTGAAAACATAACCTCCTTGGCGGAGGTAATAAATTAGCCTGGCGGCTAGATTTTTTAGTGTTGTCCCGGACACAGGCTTCGGATATATGGAGATCCAGGGGTGGAGGCAAGGAGTAGCCTAGGCAGGGCCATGATGAATATTCAGAGAAATTGCGCACATACAACCAGTCAAACTGAACACCGGCTAAGCCGGAACAACAACAAATGGCTGCCTATGTGCTGTGTACATAAATGTTAGTGTGTGCGTGAGCATCACAGCTTTCTCAATATTGTCAAAGCATTAATATAAGTGATGATATTAGAATATGGTAACAGAATAATGACAGTATTTTTTAGATTCTTAAAACTTTGCAACCCTGATGTCTCTGTGATGTTTCTGACTTAGATGCGGATGAACTGTCCATGACTGTGTGTAGCATGAAGGGGGGGTGGGTTCACCTCATGGAATTCGAATTGAAATATATAAAATATTTAAGGATAAACTAATATCTCCTCTACTAGAGATGTATAATGACTCTGTAGACAGTGCCCCCCCCCCCCCCCCCCCCCCTTAATATGGCAGAGATCTCACTGTTGTTAAAATCAGGTAAACCTTAAAACCTTAAAATTCTTTAAAAAGTATTGGCTAGACGGCTTGAAACATTTTTACCATAGGTGGTACACTCTGACCACAACAGCTTTGTCCGTTGAAGACAAGGTTTTCATAATATTTGAAAAGGCTTAATATAATCATTGATAAATCTGGTTGTAAGCCTCAAAAAGACTTTTGACAGTGGAGTGGCAGTATCTATTTGATGTTCTGTGAAGATCTGGTATACTGGGGAAGTTTTTTAGTTGGATTAGACTAGATGCTGATCCGCAGGCCATAGTTTTAACCAATGGACTGGCTTCTTAATCTTTTCATTTACACCAGGGAACGAGACAAGAATGTCCCTTGTCTCCATTGCTGTTTACCCGAGCTATTGCTATGCTGGCTATGGCTATCTGTATATAATTTAGTAGGCATAAGTATTGACAACATAGAACATACATTTACCCACACTGCTTGATCGGCTAAGTTTTTTTGGTGGTTTTGCAGGTTATAATGAATGATTTAATGATACTAAATCTGTGACTTTGTTTGTAAATGAAAATGAGACACAAAGTAAACTAGGAATTGATTAGTAGCCACTGATTAAAGGACATGAACATATACGTATAGATACATTAACAGAACTGGTGGTTACAAAAGAATACTTTGTTTTTTTGTTAGATTATTTCAGTATGTGCCTGGGGACTGTATGTTTGTAAAATAAAGAAACACTTTGTGTTTTGTCTAAATGTAATAGCCTCTCCACTGTCTCTGATGTCTCTGTCTGTCTCTACATACTATACAAACCTACAAAATGTCTATCTCATAATAATAATAATAATAATAATAATAACCTTTACTTGTATAGCACAGTTCATACATACAAGATGCAGCTCAAAGTGCTTCACAGTTTGGCAAGGTTACAAACAAAACAGCATTAGCCACAACAACGCAATGCCCCTTTGATGCAGGCTCTTGCGTGAGCACATGCAAAAGTCCGTAGGGGCAACAGGGGTGAGGAAAAACTCCCTGAATTGTATGTGGTTGAATCAAACCGGGGAAAAAAAAAAAAAAAAAAGGAAGAAACCTCAGGCAGAACCGCGTCCCCTAGGCATGTTTCTCTCTCTCTGTATCTTTCTCTCTTTCTTTACACACACACACACACACACACACACACACCTCTCCACCCGCTTTATACCAGTCTACCCACTGAAGAACAGAGGAACATTGAAGACTTATTGCCGCCACTCTGGCCATCTTTACTTAAATATAAATTCTTAATATTACAAAAACAAACTTGTGCAAAAGTTATAAAATGGAACAATAATAAAAAAGACACAAAATATTAAATATACAAATAACACTAATAAAAAACAATATTACATATGCAGATCACACCAAATACTATTAATTTCTAAGTACTGAAACTTCTAAGTACTGAACACACTAATGTAGTTAAATGAAATACTTTTCAGATAGAGTTAACCTGCGATTGACATTCAAAGTTATAATGCATGGGCTACTCCTTCCATGGCTACTGTTCTAATCATGCCTTAGGATAGGCTAGGTAACATGTCAGGCACCATGTCAACATGTCATTCAACAGAAACGGCCAAGATTTAAAAAAAGGACACAACATTTTCAATGCTCTTCTTAGCAGTGTGTTTGATTGGGTTAAACTTAGCACAGCTTGCTTGCCCAAAAATTTTGTATTTCTTAGATGCAATTTCCTGCATTTTAATCAATCAGGCGTCCGGTTTGATGCTGTGTCAGACGCCGGACAAGGCATTGAAAAGACGGATGCTCCGGCCCAAAGACGAGCGTCTGGCTACCCTAACTGGAGCACACGACATTCGAGTAACCAGTGAGCTAGGCGGTTCCTGGCCACGCGACGTTATACGCCTCCAAGACAAACAACAAGGCGTGTGCACCCAATCAGCCTGTAGCGTTGCACCGCTTGCAATTTACATGCCATCAGATTGCAGATCGCACAAATCACAAAAGAGGCGAATAATCACAGACAGGATGAGCACACAGATACCCTGACCTAGTCTTAAAACTAACAGTAGGCTACCAGCACAGAACAGCAAAGGTTAAAATTGCCAACAGCGCATAACCAGCATTTCTTTAGCGACTCAACCTGGTCGTACCAACTCTATCCGAGATAAATATCTCAGAACACAACAATAATGGAGATCAAAGTGCACACGGCAGTGCAACACATGGAATTAGTATTAAGCTTAACCAATGATGACTTATAATAATATTAGACTAATATTAGACTATAACCAACAATTGAGATATGCTGTCATGTTATGTTGATTAAAACACAAACTCACCCTCAGTAAAGTGGTAGGCGACGATGTGCAGCAGCGTTGAATCTCTGCAGGACAGCTTCACTCCACTCACCCCTGAACTTTTTTGTTAAGTCCTTTTCAAATGCCAGCTTGATTAAATTGGCCTTGCGTTTGTGCAACATGCTTTGTCTGTGCTCAGTGAAAACGTTTTTCAGTGTGGAAAATGAGTTCTCGCAGAGAGCAGTGCTTGCACCAAAAGTAAGAGCTAGTTTCAACGCAGTCATTACGCATGGCATAGCCTCAAGGGCTTGATGGAGATGCTTTACAAGTTTTCTAGTTGTCTATTCACCCCCATCCGGAGGAGAGCTGTCTCGCATCCTCCCGTGCAGGAATTGTTCAGCGACGATGAACTCTGTATCGTAGGCTGTTGTATTGCTGAGTTCCAGCAAGGGTCGGATTTTGGCGACGTCAAGAAAGGTGGGGTCACTTGGATCTAAAGCTTTCAGCGCATTCATCAAACTACAGTTGCGCTCGCCAAAGCGCTCCTCGATTTCTCCAGTGACCGCGTCGATGCAGCTGAAGAATAATCTCCGCAGCTGCTCCTCACTGTTGGGGTCGTCTTGAGCAATCCTGGCCTCCACCACATACTCGTCAAACGCCCGGTTAATCCCGCGTCTCCTTTTTGCCACCGGCTCTGTGCCCTGGCAGCGCTCCAAGAGGGCATTGAATTCATCCTCTGATCTCAATTTCTTTATGCATGCGCACGCTGAATTAACAAGTTGTGCTCCTGTCAACAGATCCATGTCCTCCGCCTGTAGCAAGGTATTAGGCGGATCCAAGTAGGATAGTATCTTGTGCACCATCTCTGCAATGAATAAGAAGCTGGGCTCTGATATCGTGCGGAGTAATCCTACTGCTTCTACACGCACTTCAGCACCACAAGTCCTAATGCTGTCGATGTCCTGGAGCAGTGTGGTGAGGTCATGGAACGATCTTATTATGGCAGCGACTGTGTTCAAATGACCGGTCCAGCGTTGTTCAAGCAGACGCTTCAATCGTTCGCCTTTGTAGTGGATGGCCACAGTTGGTTTACGACAGAATTTGTAAAGAATACTGCAGGCATTGAAGAAATCCACAAGCAGCTGCTCTCCGGCCAGGGCATGGGTGACCACCAGATGTAATTGGTGGTTAAAACAATGCACATACGGTATGTCACGGCCTACCTTTCACTGAAGCAGCTTTTGCACTCCACCATGTTTGCCAGACATCAGGGAAGCGCCGTCATACACCTGGCTGATGATTTTACGAGCGTTTAATCCTGCTTTCGCTAACTCGCTAAGGATGCAGTCAGTCAGCGTTGCAGCATCCCCCTCGTCCACTGTTGCGATGGTTAAAAGGCGTTCAGTTGGCTCTAACAGCCCGTTGATATAGCGCAGAACTATGGAAATGTTCTCTTTCCCCGTAGGGTCTCGTGTGCCATCGACCTTGATTGTGTAAAAGGATTCGCCGACCTCCTCTACGATGCGTTCTGTCACCATACCGGACATGATGTCCACTATTTCATTCTGGATCTCGTGGCTGGTGTATCGGGCATGGCGTGGAATAGTGAGGGCTATCTTCGCCAACTCGGGATCTTTCCTTAGAGTATACTCAAAGAGCGACAAGAACAACCCACAGCCGTCTTCATTCATGCTGTCAAAGGAGTCATGGTCACCTCTGAACGGCAGCTGATTGACTGACAGAAACTCTATGGCGTCTACTATAGATGCCATGTAGTACCTGTTCCTTTGGAGCTGGTCTGAGTTCAGCAACGTTGATATCTCCTGGCCCGTTTCCCTCCGCTTCTCCCTGTCCCTCCACATAGCATCGCACGCCAGGTGTTCTTTGGCTGCCGAGTGCTTATTTAGCCCCTTTCCCTTTTCCACGGCATGTTTCCAATCATGGAAGCCAGTCGTTGTGAAGGTGGTGTCAGTGGACAACGTCCGAAATGTGCGGCAGGGGAAACAGAAGGCCGCGTCTCTCTTCACGGAGTACTCCAGCCACTCTCTGTTTGCATACCAGTCGCTGCAGAAAGACCTTTTTTTCATGCCTGAGTAGTAGTATTATCTGGGCTGGTTTATCAACACCTAGATCATCATCCAAGTCAGCCGCGGTCAAGTTAAATCCTCCTCTGTCAGGTGTAGGCGGTGGCTCTGCCGTTTGGATCAGTGGTGCTGGTGGTGGCGTCGATGCTGCTCCTTGTCCTGCTCCTTGTTTGAGGAATCGCCTAATGTCCATCGTGATTCTTCTTCTTCTTCTTCGTTTTCCCTTTCACTTATAATAGTATAATACTAGGCTAAAAGTACACTGGTTAGACAAATTAGTAGGCTATGAACTCTTTAGTAGCCTATAGTTCTGTTTCGATCGTAGCTGCTAAGCCGCTCATTTCTGTTGCTAGAATACGCTAGAATGCTACACCATTTCCGTTTAACCCGGATCATTACGAAGCAACCAATCAAATCAGATTATTACAAATAGTTTTAAGATATTTTAAATTGTGCATTTTTTATGCTATTTAAAATGAAGAAAGATGTTAGATTGTAGCTAGGGATTTATTTATTATTTATTAATGAGGGGGGAAAAAGAGTGTTAAGCTGTTGCCCCCAGCTGACGGGCCCGCGATAGGGCGGGCACACGTCACTCAGTGGGCGGGCACGGCCCCCCAATGCCCGCCCATGGCGCCGGGCCTGGATGGTGACCGTGATCCTCTGCCTGTTGACATTTCGATGAACACAAGAAAAGTAAATCTGGAAGAATTTGGCCATCTCTGGCCTATTAGACAAGCATATATTACAGTTTATTATAGCCAGTCCGCACGTGTCTTGCATGAAAAATACATTTAGGCTACACTAACTACTGTTATAGCACTGTAAACACAGCTATCCGTTAGGTGGCTAGCTGTCATGTTTTCTTCTTTCTCCAGCCGCTATGACCCTTGTAAATTGCACATTATACCCTTGCTGGCACAAATGTTTATGATTGATTACACTTACCAGTGTTTCTTTTCATAATCTTCCTTTCTCTTCTTCCTCTTCTGGCTCCCTATTGCATAAGTTCGCTTCATTGTTAACTTTGTTCAAATATCAGCGCCACTTCGCCGATGTCTAACTGGAGGGGGGCCTTTCGAGGGGTATTTCGACTACCCCGAAATTGCACTTTTCGGCCATACAGTAGCATTGTAGAGCACAAGTATCCACTTGCCTTGGTTGATGGCAATAGAGGGGGCCCCTCCAAGGGGTATTTTGACTACACTGTCAATGCGCTTTTTGGCCACTGTATTAAGGGAGGCGCCGCGGCCGCCCTCACAAAGTTGTCATTGCTGTTGTAGGCATAACCTGTCATACGTAGGGGGCCCCCCTGAAGTCGGGGGCCCCAGGCAATTGCCTAGTTTGCCTGCTTGGTTGCGACGGGCCTGTCTCTTACACACGCACACATAGTAACATGTATTTATACTCTTAGAGACAGAAAGTAGAAAGAAGTCAGGGTTGTTTGTGTGTGAGCACGAAACCATGACCTCCGTCAAGACTCACTTCACTGACTCTGTGATACATTACTGAGTGCACACACACATGCACACACACGGGCAGTCAGGGGGAGAAAGAGACAGTGAGTCATGAAAAACAGGTAGAGATGTTTATGATATTGTAACAGCTTCTTAGTAGGCTGTTAGTAGTGTGTGTGTGTGTGCGTGTGTGTGTGTGTGTGTGTGTGTAGGGGAGGAATCTTTTTGTTGTATTGGTAGCCACGTTTTATTCTTTGCTTGTTCTTTTGTTTGTTTATACTTTTACAAACTTTCACTATACTTCACTAGTAAAATGATCTGACAGATGTAAAACTGTGTGTTTGGTGTGTGTGTACATTTGTGTAAGGGAGACATCTTTTATTTATTTAATGCATCTTTTGTCTTGTTGTCATTTGTTTTTGTTAATGCATGCTTTCATAATGCATTTAACACATTCTGCTGCAAAAAACAATACAAAACTCTACATTGCACTTAAGGCATGAGCCAGTGTTTATGTGACAATATGACAATGACAATATACCAAGGAACACATTTTTATTTTATAAACTTTATTCTCAAAGCATTGATGGTGCATTCATTTTGTGCATTGTGTATGACTTCCGGCATGTAATTAATTTGTGATTCAGGGTTTCTTGGCCCCTTGTTACATTGTTCATTGTTTATGACAATTACCTCTCTGCCCACCACATCCAATGGCATGCACAGTATCATCTCCCTTGAAAGATTGTCTGTATGTCAGAGAGAGAGAGAGAGAAAGTGTGTGTGTTTGTGTGTGTGTGAGCAGATGCGGGAGGGTGAGGTAAAGTTTGCCATGTGTAGACTTAGCTGTGACTCTTGGCCAATGACCAGTGACTATTGTACCCATTACACTATTATACAAACACACACACCTCCTCACCTCACCTTTGTTTTGCTTTGGTTGCTTTGGCCTATTGGACCATTAAGAGCTTTTAACTCTGTTCTTGAATAAGGGGGGTAAAATGGTCAGGGTGGTCCAGTGATTGACCAGATCACTGGAACAGGGACATTTTCCTAAAAAAAAGAAATCAGGGACATCCCTAGTTCTGGCAGTCACTATCATTAAAATAATGAATGTTTAAGCTACAAAATTCAGGGAGTAAGTGAGTTTTACTGGGGACAGACCACCTTAAACATCCAGTCACCCTAGAACGGGGCTTTGGTTAGGTCAGAGGGCAGCAAGAGGAATGGGGGTACAGAGACTTGAGGTCACTGGTCTTCTGTGTCCATGGGGAATGACTCGGGTCTAAGGGCTCTTTTACACCAGATGCAAAAGACAGCAATGGATATGGATACAGGCTTACACATGCAGCAGTGCACTCTCCTGGTGGGGCTGGAGAACATTAGCCTGGGCGCGTCCATACTTCCTGTGACGCTGCATTTGAATTTTGCGTGCAAGTAAGTCTGGCCAAGCTGCCTGTCTACACCATTTATACTTTTGCACAAAAAGGGGGACCAATGAAAATCTAGCATTTGAAAAAGGCAATGACGCGGTAGTTTAGTGACCAGAAATCTACCTCAGTCACTGTCAACATGGCAAACATGGAGCAACGGCAACATTTCAGTGCAGCTGTAGCTGCTGTTTCGGAAGATTTCAAAGGGAAATTCTTTCTGAAAATAGAACAAAGGGCAGCCCTTGAAGCATTTTTGCAGGAAAGGACATTTTCGCAATGCTACTGACCGGCTTCGGTAAAAGTTTGATTTATCAGTTAGCCCCGCTGGTAGCCAAGTCAACGGGGCTTTGCGAGAACCCTGTTGTTGTGGTCATTTCGCATATGTCAGGGGACAGAGGGGTGTGATTGATTGAAGCTTTGAAACAGAGGCATTTGAGAGAGGCGGGTTAATCCCGCCCTCTGAGAAATGGGTTTACAACACAGCTTGGCCAATGCTTGCAGAGCATTGACAAGTCGCCATAGCCAGGCTAGGAGAACATGGGTCTGGATGGGCTTTTTATCTTTTAAGGGTGCACCATCACCCACTGGTGTGGCTGGGAATGTTGAGAGAATGAATGGTCTACAGAACGTTGGGCTCCATAGAACATAATGTGGAGTTTTAGAATCTTACATTGTTGTAGAACACATTTTTTTATGTTTAAAACTCACTCTAATAAAGGTTTATCAACTGTTCTCTCTCTACTCTGTGTTCTATCTCTCAGCTCTGATTGCCATTGGCCAGTACAGCAGCAGCATAGAGACAGTGGACGCAGGCTGGTGTAAGGACATCACTGATCAGGGGGCCACACAGATCGCCAAGAGCAGCAAGTCTCTGCGCTACCTGGGCCTCATGCGCTGTGACAAGGTCAGTCTAAACACGCATACACACACACACTTTTTCTTTGTTTATCTTTTCTTCTCTCTCTCTCACACTCTTAGCCACTCAGCTGAATTTTTCAACACAAAGGCTTTGTTGACATGACAAAATAGTTTGCTTTTTGAACGTACATACTTTAAAATAGTAGGAAATTCTCCCATCTTTCCCTATTTTTTCACCTGTAGACAATACAACCTTCTAGCATGGCAAGTCTTACAATGAATAGAAAACTTTAAAAACTTACCCAAAGGCATTTGTATACACAAGAGCTCATCCCAACCACCACACATACATGCACACACAGACACACACAGACACACACAGCCTGCCACAGCTGTCCCTCTCTCTAAAAATGTGTCATCCATCACACCTAACTACGTGTTACCCGCAGCCATAAAGCACCTCCCACAGTGAGAGGTCCTCTTGTGCAACACACACACACGCTCTCACACACACACACACACACACACACACACACACACACACACGCTCACACACACACACACACACACACACACAATGGAAATTAACTTTTTTGTTCACCTGCCACTGTGGCAGGTACATTCTAAAATCTACCAGCCACTCAACATTTTTACCAGCCACTTTATATATTCAACCCTTCCGCACATTTTAATGCCAAGTATAACACCCAGGGTCGGTTCTAGGCAGACATGTATAAGGGGGCACTCATAAATGTGAAGGGGGCATGCTGGAGCATGATGTGTACATGATAGTAGTGCTCATAGTAACAGTGTTTTGGTGGGCAGTCAAAGTCTAAATTCAAGGTAATTTCTTGCATTCTGGTGCATTTTAACATGTTGTTAGATAGCTTAATGTTGTCCTTCTAAGTGAAAGGACAGCAGAAAGAAAAATCCATTCTTTACATAGACACATGTTTAAAAAAATAATAAAAAAAATAAACTGTTACTTAGGATATCACTTAAAAACTAGATGTACCGCATAGCGGTACATGGTATGACCGCCACAGTGTATTGAAGTGTGGGAATCATAGGTATGGTGAGTTTGTGGTAGGTCAGTGTTGTGAGGTGAGAGTTTGTGTGGAAATGATTTGCTGGAAGTGGGCATTAGACTATGCAAGAGACGTGTCTTGAAAGGTGCGTTTTTTTTGTTTGGGTTCAGTGACGTACGTAAGTTGTTTGCCAACAGGAGCCACCCAGGTGTAGCCTACTGGGGTATTTAATTAGTCCTGCAGTGAATAATCTCAATTTCAGTGTCAGTTTTCAGTATTAAAAGGCATACTTCTTGTGTTATTTTCTTCTTTATCTTCTTTTGCTATTTTGGTAATTGCTGTTTTCTTAGGTCAAAGATTTGCAAATGCTAACACAAGGTGGCACATAACAAGCTAGTCTAGCAGTAAAAGAAGGCTACTAGTCATTACAATACTGCAACCGATGATTCTGCAGAAGAACCCATCTAATCTACTGTTCTGTTATGTAGGCGCTGCACTGTTAGATGAGAGACTGAATGCATAGTTGAATTGAGAATGAATGCAAGAAGAATATTAGATAAGCGACAGATAGCCTAAGTTTCAAAATGATGTCTCTCATCAAACTGGCCCGAACCCGAGATTGACATGAGTCGGCCCATCATGTGTGTGCTTTGGGAATGGACCCGTCCTCTTCTGAAATCAATTTGGTTGGCGATATTAATAGGTTACGTTAAAATCACAGGTTAGTTTTTGAAATGAACTTGTGCGCATATGGCGTTATTATCAACGTGAGAAGGCAATATACTGATGTATTCCTGTTTGGACAGTTAGGCTATAATCATCATGACTGAGCTTTCATTAGCCTACCTCAAAATGGTGAACAGAAAGTTGCCTAGATCATATTTGAAATAACCATGCGCGCCTGTGCTGGATGCCAAGAAACGCTCCATGAGTGTTGCTTATCAAGAAATAGTAAACTTGTACGCACCTGCGCTATCTACTAACTGACAGCTACGTTACAAATGCGTATTTACCCGGATTTGGCGGGTGGCGGGTGGTTAATTTCCATCCCTGGCACACACACACACAAACACAGACACACACACACAGACACACACACACACACACACACACACACACACACACACACACACACACATACACTTTCTCACTCTTAGTCTGTACTTTTGTACAGACTACTTGTACTTTGTACTTTTGTACTTTTTCTCTCTCCCAGCATATCCAAACTGAAATGAAAGAGACCACATAGAAAGGCATGCGTGTCTTGTTTTTGCCTTATCGCCCAGCTCTATGATAACTTATGGCATGAGTTTAGGCATTGGTAGTCATAATGGTCCTTTTACATAAGTTCATCCACAGTCAGTCACAGTTTGCGTTGTCTCTCCCTGAACAGCTTAGGCCGCCCACGAACAACAGTGCAGCCTATGAGCAAGGCTATCCAGATAATATGTACACTAGCTGTATTACACAAAACCTGCCTGAACCAAAATTAGTTGAGTTCCATGGAACCCAGGCCTGTCTTGTCTGCTTGAGCACATAATATATCAGTTCTTGCAGAGAACACAAAGCCAGTGCAGTAAAAGCAGACTACATTAGCACATAGTGCTGAGGGTACAGGCCCCTTCTAAAGTCTGTAAACACTAGAAATCCAGTGTACTTAGTGTAGGCTTCTACCCTGGGCCCGCCCATACTGCCTGTGATGCTCTGTGATACAATTTAGTGGTCAGGTCAGTCTGGCCAACCTGTTTATTCTTGGCTTTTCCTTTGCCTGAGAAATCGGGCACCAATGAAAAATGAACGCTGCCGATACGTTATCAGAATCAGTGGTCTGATTGGTTGTAGCTCTGTCCGGTACTATACAGAGGCATTTGATAGACACTTGTTGATCCTGCCTCTGAGAACTTCTGTCTATGGGATCTTTGCCAGACCAAGCTACGTCTCCCGGGGTGGTGTATATCTTTGATGATTTCCTGTTTGTCCTAGTCTGACATCGCCTGAAATATACAGTATCTCACAAAAGTGAGTATACCCTTCACATTTTAACAAAAATGTGGTATATCTATTCAAGGGACAATGCTAAAGAAATGAAACTTTGATATGTTTTTGAGTAGTCAGTGTACAGCTTGTGTAGCAACATACATTTACTGTCCTCTGAAAACAACTTTACACACATGCATTTTTGTTTAAATAGCAGGCCACAAAAGTGAGTACACCCTCAATGATAATGGTACATGTCATGCAACCCTGAAAAAACGCTTGTCCAATTCATCATTTTTGGGTTTGGATCTGTTCAACTGGACCATACAAATATATGTGTCATATATTAGAGCTATTCATTTCAATGTTTCAATGTTCAATATGGCTATAATTCTGTCATACTAGCTGTGAGGATGCGAGCAGTCTCCCCCGTGTGGGGGTAGGCAACCAGGAGGTCAGAGGTGAAAAAAGGCAGCAGATAGTTAAAAATTCTCAAAAAATATTTGCAAGTTTATTTTTCAATAATCCAAAATTCCAACAAAAATCGTGATAGAAAAATGCAGAAAAAATAATGCTAACAAAAAATGCAGACTCTTGGCTTCAGGTTGACAAAGTCAAACAAACTAAGTTAGCATCACAAAATTGAAACTTACATTGCACCAACAGAGCAGTTTCTGGTTCTTCTCCCTCTCTCCCTACAGTCCAAATGACTGCAGTTTAAATACTGGTTGGCACCCATTCTAAATTGGACCAATTACCTACTTGTTAATCACCCATTGGTGCTCAACCCAACCACCAATGACTTTTCCCAAATAATATTAACAAACAGTCGCCAAACTGTCGCCAAACACTAACTAAACTTGCCCCCACAAAGTCATTAAACATTCCCCAACCAAACCCGACACAACCCAAGTCCAATACACCGTGCATTTGTTCATATTACGTGCGAGTGCGTGTATGAATGAGTGCGTGTATGAATGGCTGCGAGTGATTGTCTGTGCGTGCGCATGAGAGAGTGAGAGAGAGAGAGAGCGTGCGAGAATGTGCAAAACTGAAACGGTGAGGAGGGGGAGAGAATTCACCTCCTCACACTAGCCATTGGATGTCCAACATGACTCCTCATGGCAAAAAAACTGGATTTAAGAAATGGAATTATTTGCTGTACACAATGATGAGGCCATCATTGTGTACAGCAAATAATTCCATTTCTGCCATCTATAAAAGATCAGCAACACCATGAAACTGAGCTACATCATTGTGGCCGGATTTGTTAAGTGGTTTTCCAAAACAGGTTTCACTTCGAACAGGCATTGACAGGATCAATCAAAGAAGTAAGGTACACACATGCAGTGTCAAATGCGGAAGTTGGCTGTAAAAAATAAATGCATGACTGGAGCCAGCATTGCTGCAGAGGATGCAGTGGGAGGTCAGCTTGTCAGAGATCAAATAAGATGCTGCTCAGTGCAACAACCCGGTGTGCATGATCATTCTCTGAGAGGAAAGCCTCTTGTAAAGCTTCATCACAAAAAAGCCTGAAAACTATTTGCTAGAATAAGATAAACTTGTTTGGCTTAAATGGTGTAAGGCATGTGTGGCAGCAACCTGTTAAACAGTACCTTTATAAGTGTGCCTTGTCTAGAATTATACCCAGTGGTGGTAGCATCATGGTATGGGGCTGTTTCAATGCTGCCAGAACTGAGGAACTGCAGTTCATTGAAAGAATCTTGGATTCCGGCATGTGCTGTGACATTCTGAAGCAGAACATTACACCACCATTACACCATTACACCATGACACAATTTGGACATGTTCACTTGGGGTGTACTCACTTTTGTGGCCTACTATGTTTACAAAAATGATTGTGTTAAGTTATTTTCAGAGGGCAGAGAATCTATACTGCTACACAAGCTTTATACTAACTACTCAAAAACATACAAGTTTCATTTGTGTAGTATTGCCCCTCGAAGATATAGCACATTTTTGCTGAAATGTGAAGGGTGTGCTCACTTTTGTGAGATAATGTGCCGATTGGTCCTGTGATTTTTTTTGGCACAGACAATTATTCTGTGCAGGGCATCTTATCCTGAGAGGTGCAGTGGCTATACCAAGTAGAGATGTTCCCAGAAATGACAGACTCTATAGTGGCAGTATAGAAGGTCCTCTGCAGCTCAGAAGCGATCTTGAACTTTCCTTAGCCTTCTCAGATGGTACAGATGCTTTCTTGCCTTTGGTGACCATAACAGATCTTCAGAGATCTGAACTCTAAGATACCTGAAGCTGTTTACTCTTTGAGTGGATTTGAGTGTAATATGGCTGTTTCTCCCTCCTGAAGTCTACCACCAGCTCTTTAGTTTTGGTGTTGACCTCTAGGCTGTTTTCTCTGCATCATGATGACAACACCTCAGTAGGCTGTTTCATCATTGTTTAAGATGAGTCCTTCCACCACTGTGTTATCAGCAAATTTCACTATAGAGTTGGAATTGTGAGTGGCAGTGCAGTCTTGGAGTAGAGCAGTGAAGTGAAGGAGTACAGCAGTGGAACTCAGAACACATCCTTGGATGGCACCAGTGTTGAGGGTGATTATGCTCAAGGTGCACCTGCCAATCTTCAATGCCTGAGATCTATCTGACAGGAAGATAAGGATCCATGCACAAAGGGAAATACCAAGATTTTTAAAGGGGTCCTTCCGTCAAAAAACACTTTTAGTAGCTCTATTTACAATGTGGTGGGTCACAACAAGCAGTATATGCACGCAGCATTCCAAGACGTGAAATTCGATCCTCATGGTTTTACTGGTCATTGAAGGGTCAAGCTAACCAAAACGAGCGGATCAGAGCAGGCTAAACGTATCTACATCACTAGGTCGTAAGCCCCGCCCAGAGCCATGTATGGCACGCTCACATCCCAGAGGAAGAACAGTGGACAGAAGCTAGGTGAGCGAAAGACAGCGAATTTGCCCAATCAGAGGTGCCTTATTGACACTGTAGGGACTGCAGTCCCGTCATGCCATTGTGTCCGCCATCAGCCCGACCCCCAGTATACTGTAAGCGTGACGTCACTCACGTTCTAAAGTTAGGGACGCAACTCTAATCTACCTCTCTCTAGTTCGGATTCTGTTCTACATCGATCGGAGCCTCCGGCGGTAAAGAGACACCCCACTACGACAAGCAAGAAGATTCAACATGGTTTTGTAGTTACCATTGGCCACGGTAGCGAATACTTAAGTCGCGTCGTTCTTTCTTTTGAGTTAAACCGGTAAACTACAGTTCCATACAGTAACGTTACAACTGCAGCCCAGCAGTTAACAACATCGTCAGACACGACAGGATCGTTTTGACTGCATTGTTGCGCCGTCATACATCGACAGAGAAACTTCGGACAAAGAATCTCTGCACTCATCGGACATCAACGCTCCGAGGATCTCCCGACGACCCGACACGTTCTGCACCCTTCATCAAAGGTCGAGCGAACGGACTGGAAGTAAGGCTAGCATTTGGGCAAACCTAGTCATCGGAAACAGTTTTATAAAGTAGTGCTATTGCTGAACTGAGGAACGGTTTATGTGTGCACACTGTTTACACGTAGCGTATTTTTTTGACCATCTGTGTCTACGCCATTGTCTATGTTTTACACTGTTATCTGTGCTGTGCTTTGTTAACGGTGCTTTACACTGTTACCTGTATCACCTTTACAGATAGGTTATTGTTGCATGCTTTATCTCTATCTTTTCTAACATTCGCCTTTTACATTACACACATACATACTTTCATCATCAAGATTTCAGTAGTATTGGTAATTGTAAAACTAAGGTACTGAGACTTAGTCGACTTCGTCTTCCCTTTGTTTTAGAGGAATCCTTTGTCTTAGAAAACCGCGGGGTGATTTCCCTTCCCCCCAATACCTTAGATAAACATTCCAATCACTGATCGATTTACTTTGCGCGCATCCTCTCACACGCGCATTCCATCTCCCTACACGACTCCCGCTCCGCAAGCTCAAATTCTGTTGCTCCTCCCGGGTCACGTTGCGCAATCACGTGTACGCCACGCCCAGAGAGCTCAGTTGCGGACTCGAGAGCGAAGAGGTAGCATCTCTCGCTCCGCCTCCCTCTCCATCTCTCTCTTAGACAGACACACACACACGCACGCATACACGCACCCGCTGTAACTTCTGCCACACACACGCATATACACACACAAACCACACTACTTCACCGACGTGCCTTGATTTCCATTTTTGCTGTCAATATTGAATTATTATAAACCGTTATTACCCATTTAATATGTTTTAATAAATTCTATTATTGTTATAAACTGTGATTTACCTGTGTTGCTGCTGTATTCATTGAAGTCAACCAGTCTAAAGATACTCCCATTTGCCTTCAACCACCCCAAGTGTATGTAAATGCTATTGACTGTAGCATAGTGTGATACGGTAAGTAATACATTACTACTATAGTTATAGTGTAAACATAACATTTTGATAATATTCCATCAATTTAACTGTTTGATAAATTATAATTAAACATTACAATTAATGATAATATTAATGGAATTGATTTTATGAGACCAATTGTACCTACAACACGTCATGGATATTCCCGTGGGACACCAGAAAAGCCAGTCGTTCAACCACTAGACCTGTTCTAGCTTACCGAAAACAGCGTCAAACAAGAGAACTAGGACATAATTTTTCACAGAAATGATGCACAATGCATTCAACCATAGTGGCGGCACAGAAATATGAATAAAAATAACGATGGAAGGACCCCTTTAAGCTTGGTAACTACTTTAGTGTGCACTATGGCTATTTCTCAACAGTACAGACTGACAGATGCTTTTCCCCCCAAAAGTGATATACATCATTAAACACCCCATTATAAACAAAAATATTTGGCTAAAGTATTAAAATGTAAGAAAAACATGTGAGGATATAAACATAAAATGTAAACATAACTTGCATAGGTGAGTAACAGAGGTGTCAATCCATGCTTCAGAATGTAAAAATCCTATTATGTCGGGTATTCAATAATTCACTAATCTACATGTCTTCATGAGGATCAACTGGTTCAGAAAATGGATGTGTTAAATATGTGTCAGGGATTTACTGTCTGCCATCATTGAAACCTTGGATTAGTAATAGTCAGAAACAAGCAAGTCAGAAACAAACACTACAAACTGTCCTGCCAACGTAGAGAAATTCCAGACAGCCTGTAGCTCAAAGATGAGTTACCACCAGATTTATTTTTTCATGTGCAGCTTTGTTTAAATTCTGCAGACCAGTGTACATAGTGTGGGCTCCTTTAAAACTCTAATAAACACTATGAATTCATTGTTTATAGTAAACTCTTTTCTAAACTCTTTAAACACTTCAAACTGTCCTGCTGCTTCAGGAAGGAACTCTTCTTTCCCACTACCAAGTAGACCTTTTACTCACTGATTTAAAGCCTCGATCAGGGCTCGATCAGGGCAGAGCACTTGGACAAAATGGTGCAGGGTAAATTAGCCCCTAATTAGCAACAGTGAGAGGAGCAGGGGGGCATTAATGAGTTTACTCTGCCAATACTCACCCGTCACACTTCATTAGGGCTGTGGGGGCAGCTAATGAGCCAGGACAGCCTCCACTGTACTTCTACCTCCACTCGCGCACCCACAGTGCAGGACAGTTTGGAATTGCAAATTGAGTCTATGCCATCATCATTTGTGCCCCAGGCAGTTGTGCCACCTTATAAATAAATAAATAAATAAATAACATGAAATATATTAAGCTGGGATTGCAAAAAAACCTAATAATAAAATGGCCCTTCTCTTCTCTACCAAGGCTCCCCTCCCTCCTCCTCCCTCGTGTCTCTCTCCCTCTCTCTCCCTCTTTCTGTCCATCTGTCTCATTTCTTGCTGATGTAGCACGACATCTGTGTCACACTGTCAAACTTGATGGCAGGTACCAGGTGAGTGATTGGCACCTGGCGACTCCTGCTTGACTCCTGCTCGCCAGCTTGGCCTGGAGGCCATACAAAGTACTAAACTACTAAATGTAGTTTTTGTTGTGGGGTGTACTCATTTCTGCACCACCCTAATTTCAGTAAAACTGAAAAATGTCATCTAAGTTATATTATTACCTGTTTGTTTAAGTTATAAGTTAAGATGTTATAATAAACTTCATCTGTGAATATTTTGGCATCTATCTATCTATCTATCTATCTATCTATCTATCTATCTATCTATCTATCTATCTATCTATCTATCTATCTGTCTGTCTGTCTGTCGGTCTGTCTGTCTGTCGGTCTGTCTATCGGTCTGTCTATCGGTCTGTCTGTCTGTCTCTCTGGCTGTCTCTTTGTCTATCTATCTGTCTATCTATCTGTCTTGTGTGTTTGTGATGTGTTTCTGCTATCATATAAAAATAGCATATCCTGCATTCTATTTATATGTGCTCTTTTGGGTGTGGAGGCACTGATTTATAACCGGTCATGTTGTTTTTTCTTTTAGCATTTTTCCCCCAATTCATTTTGGGATACACACATACAAAATACTTGTCATTTCAGTAATTACTTTTGCAATGCACACACACACACACGTACACACATATGCACAAGTATGCACAATACTTGTCATTTCATTGAGCTGCATGTCTTCCCTGTGTGGAGAAAAAGAAAGGAGATGAGTCTTTCTCAGGAGGCGGCTGCCTTACAAATTTAATTAGAAATCTTTCCTATGAGCTGTGACTGTGTTTGTATGTGTGTATGTATGTGTGGAAGATAGACAAATAGATAGCATATAAGTGTGTCACACACTTGGATTAAGTCCATCTGGATTAAGTGCATCAGTGCACATCCTCCCCTGCTCTTACAGAACCCTGAGCTACAGCATCTCACTCTGATAGGTCGTTCCATTTGTCTTGATGTGACCTCACCCATGGTAGTGATGAAATCCACCAATCGTGGTCGGGCTGTACTGCTCTCCCATACACACACACACACACACACACACACACACACAGGCCATCTGAAAGTCTTGGCTGGGCCGGGGACAAGATAATGAACCCCCCATTCCCAGATCTTTCCTTTTCCCTTGCTCTTCCTCTCCTCTAATCTGCCTCTCCTTTGCTCTTCCTCTTCTGTTCCTCTATTCTCCTGTACAATTTATACTTTTTTAATGTAAAAGTGCATCAGTACGTCTACCCAGTTTAGAATTGTTGCCTATGGTGGCTTGATGGTTTATAGCAGGCTAACCCTCAAAACACGAACCTATGTAGGCTATTGGTTACATCAGAATTTTCCCATATTACAACTTTAATACTCTAACATGTCCAACCATAATGGCAAAGTCATGTCACGCACAATATCTAGGGGCTGACACGCCCATTTTTTGGGTAAACCGAGTGGATTAATTATGTTGGATCATATGCAGCTGGACCTCATTAAGCAGTATGGTTTTTAACATGTCAGCCAACAGTAATAAAATTCACAAGCATCAGTACTTTTACCCAGTTTAGAACTATGATTTGGTGAATCTCCTTTGCGGCCCTTTCTTCATCCTCCTCCTTCGTGCTCCCCTTCCCCTACCTCGCAGTGGTCTGTTCGATTATGGCTCAGTCTCAATTTAATTTTGGCACACAACTGTTTGGACATGACCTTGAAAAGGCATCTAAAGTCTGGAGCAGATAAGAGTGTTTTGAATAAATAATAATAAAAAAGTTCATTTTGTAGCCCTTGCCAGGCAATAAACTTACCGTCAACAAAGTTTGTAATGTTAGCTTCTAGGCTACTAGCCATGTTCAGACTGTGTTGCAAATTATTAAAGTTATAAATGATTATGTCGTGGATATGAATATGGATATGGATTATTGAAAACAATTTATCATGGTGACTTGACAGTTAACGTTCGGATAAGACTAGTGCTTTTTTGACGTAACAATAGCGCCGAAAATGGCAGCCTTGTTTTTCGCTCATCTTTCCTCCTTATTTTTTATAACACTACTATGTATATACTTTATTTTTTTACAAAACGTATGCGGACATATTCAGTATGACAGAGAGACATTACTGGGTATCAACAACTCACTGTCAGCTCATGTGGAGCCGGAGTTTTTATACTGGGATCCTCTACTCTCCCGGGACGCATCCTCTGCACTGTTGCCATGGACAAGACGCCGTCGCCGGCAAAGGGGTAGGAGAGCCGGTGTATTGGTGAGACTGAGACATCGCGCAAGTCGACCACCGCTCCCAAGCTTACTGCTGGCCAATGTCCAATCGTTGGAAAACAAGATCAGTGAGTTGCATGCAAGGATCTCCTTTCAGAGAGAGTTAAGGGACTGTAACATCATTTGTCTCACTGAAACGTGGTTATCGGAGGATGCGCCAGACCATGCCATTTCTCCTACTGGTTTCTCTGTGTTTCAGGCTGACAGGTCGAAAGAACTATCGGGTAAAGTCAGGGGTGGAGGCGTGTGCTTTATGGTTAACTGTGCTTGGTGTGACTGTCAGAACATCCACTCGATCAAGTCCTTTTGTTCCCCGGACATAGAATATCTCACCATTCTCTGCTGTCCATTCTGGTTGCCAAGAGAACAGCTGTTTACATTCCACCACAAGCGGATACAGAGCTAAAAGAACTATACGCGATTGTCAGCGAAATGGAGGGTTACAAGCCCCTCCTCCGTCCACTGTTTGGCAAATCAGACCACTCTTCTGTCTTACTTCTTCCAGCTTACAAGCAGAAATTGAAACACAGCCCACCCACCGTCAAAACGATTCGCTGTTGGTCTGAGGAATCAGATAGTACATTGCAAGACTGCTTTGAATGCACTGACTGGGACATGTTTCGGGATGCATCAAATGGGGATATAGATGAATATACAGAGGCAGTCACAAGTTTCATTCAGAAGTGTGTAGAAGATATTGTCCCAACAAAAACTTTCAAAGTCTTCCCAAATCAAAAACCATGGATAAATGGCGAAGTAAAATCTGCTCTCAGGGCCCGGGATTGTGCATTTGCATCTGGCAACAAAGAGCTAGAGAAAAAAGCCAGATATGACCTGCGTAAAACAATCAAACTAGCAAAAAGAGAATATAGGCGCAAGATTGAGGAACAGCTGGAAGGGAATGATTCTAGAAGTATGTGGCAGGGACTACACATGATATCAGATCTGAAGGAAAAGAAATCTACCATCCAAGTCTCTCACCCCTCACTTGCAGATGAGTTGAACCAGTTCTATACGTTTTGAGGTTAACACCACACCTCCAGAAACCCCCCCTATTTCTCATCTCTCTGACCCAGGCCTAATGCTCACGAAGGCTGATGTGCAAAGTTCTTTCAAACAACACAACAAATCTACGGGATCACCTGCGTATTCACCATCCTAGTGAATATGCGGTCATCACGCCCACTGGGCCTGGCAAAAATACACAAGCACAAAGAACAATACCTGGGGTGTTTGCAAAAATCCCGAAGGGCCCTGTTTTGCCGCGGCGCATTGTGCATTCGCGACATGCGCATGCTGTCATTGCTATTCTGTGCCAGCGCAACGTTCATTTTTTCAGGCAAAAAATCACGTTGTCTAGATAGCAGATGACATTGCGCCGTGACGGGCGGGTCAGCGAAAAGAAGAGGTGTGGTCTGGCGCAAAGCGCACCAGATGCTATTATGAGGACGTATAAACCATTTGCGCTTTTGATTAATAAAAAGGTGCTTTTTCGTCACTGGCGCATTGTTGAAAAGCTATTTTAGAGGCGCACAACGCTTTGAATCCCGATGTACCTGCTGCTGCGCCAGAGGCGAGCTGAACTGGCAGAAAAGTTGCAACATGTATAGCCTGTATAGCTATGTATTTGTATGTTTTAGTAAGCAAACATGCACAAATAATGAGAATATAGCAATGTCATGCCGTTTATAGCAATGTTCTGCAGTTTATTTACAATTTCTTTTGTCGTTTTAAATAAACAGCGATTGCAATGTTCTGCAGTTTATTTACGATTTCTTTTGTCGTTTTAAATAAACAGCGTGGCAAGTTGTAAGAAATAATATGGACACATCATCAAAAAGAAAACTAGTGGACTAATGGTTTGATGGACCTATACCTTCCGTTTATTTTTGATGTTTCCTTTGAGTTTAAGGCTTTGTTTCCCGTCTTCTAACGTTGTTGTACCGCTTTCAGCGCACAGCGCGTTGAACCCCGATGTACCTGCTGCTGCCCCAGAGAGGCGAGCTGAACTGGCAGAAAAGTTGCAACATGCATAGCCTGTATAGCCATGTATTTTTATGTTTTAATAAGCAAACAGGCACAAATAATAAGAGTATAGCAATGTTTTGCAGTTTATAGCAATGTTCTTCAGTTTCTTTTGTCTTTTAAATAAACAGCGATTGTAATGCTCTGCAGTTTATTTAATAAACAGCGTGGCAAGTTGTAAGACATGGAATGGACTAATCGTCAAAAAGAAAACCAGTGGACTAATGGTTTGATGGACCTCCACCTTTTGTTTTTGATGTTTTCTTTGAGTTTAAAGCTTTTGTTTCACGTCTTCTTGTTGTACCGCTTTGGGCACGGTTGGAAAGTTCTCTTCTTGCCAAAGGAGGACACAATTATTGAAGATATTTCCTCCCATACTTCTATGACCCGCGGAGGTTTGGGGGGAGGTTCTTTCAATCCCCGAATATTAACTATTATTATTAAATATTAAATATTAATATTCGGGAATATTCAATCCCCGAATATTAACTCCTCCACTGAAAAGCTCCTCCCGTCCGGGTAAATCCGCCATCGTAATAGCAGCAGGCTATGGACAATGCGCCCGCTGGCTCTTAAAGGGAATGAGAGTATACATTCTCATTGGTGGTTTTATATTGGTGATTTGATCATTTATTCATTTCTCTGCTAAATATTTGGGTCAGTGAGGTATAAATAAAGTTAGAGCACGTGTCTGACAAAAAGGGGCGTGGCATCGCGATTGTTACTATCCATCGCAATGGTGGGTTGACGATGACGATGGACGATGATATCGTCTGACGGCCCAACCCTAGTGCCAAGCAGCTTTAAGTCATCCATTATTGTTCCAGTGCCTAAGAAAAACAAAATCACCAACCTGAATGACTGGCACCCTGTGGCCCTCACCCCCATAGTCAGTAAATGTTTTGAAAGGCTTGTGAAAAACATTATATGCGAAATGATTCCACCTGAATTTGACACCCATCAGTTTGCCTACAGAAAGAACAGATCCACTGATGATGCCATCACCAGCGCACTGCATATCTCCCTGTCACACCTGGAGAAAAAGGACACGTATGTAAGAATGCTGTTCGTGGACTACAGCTCTGCCTTCAATACCATCGTCCCCAGTATACCTGACGACAAGCTAAGAAGTCTTGGAGTGCATAGTGGTCTTTGTAGCTGGATCCTAGACTTCCTGTCAGGCCGACAACAAGTAGTCAGAATGGGCTCTGTCATGTCATCCTCCTTGACCATCAGCACGGGAGCTCCACAAGGTTGCGTTTTAAGCCCTCTCCTCTACTCCCTGTACACGCATGACTGTGTGGCTATGCACAAATCAAACACCATCATTAAGTTTGCTGATGACACCACTATAATCGGTCTGATCACGAACAATGACGAAACAGCATATAGAGATGACATCAACAACATCATGCAGTGGTGTCAGAGAAACAACCTTTCACTCAATGTTAAAAAAACAAAAGAAGTAATAGTGGACTTCAGGCGAAAAGAACACCAGTTTGAAGCCATTACCATCAATGATGAGACAGTGCAGAGGGTGAAAGACTTCAAGTTCCTTGGTGTCACCATCTCAGAAGACCTTACTTGGGATAGTCACACAGAGCGCATAGTCTATACCACCTCAGACTGCTGAGAAGGTTTGGCATGCAACCCAAAGTCCTGAGGTCTTTTTACAGAGGCACCACTGAGAGCATTTTGACAGGATGTTTAAATGTGTGGTATGGAAACTCCTCTCTTCATACTAGAATGGCACTTCAGAGAGTGGTGCATACAGCAGAGAGGATTTGTGGTTGCAGTCTACCCGCTATGTTGGAGATATACCAGGCAAGGTGTTGTAAGAAGGCCAGGAAAATTATCATGTCAGCCACCCCAACTATGGAGTTTTTGAGCTATTACCGTCTGGCAAGCGGTATAGAAGCTTGAAAGCTCGCACCACCAGACTCCAGAAGAGCTTCTTCCACCAGGCAATTAGATTCCTGAACTCATTATGAAGATGACCAAGGCACTCCACCCCTTCCCAACACCCCCACTCCCCGCCCTTTTTATTTATTTTATTTTATTTTTATTTTCCACTCTCTCTCTTACTCTATCTCTCTCACTCTCTCTCTCTCTCTCACACACACACACACACACTTTCATTTATCTGAGGAGAAAAAAAACACAAAGAATTTTACTCTCTTATTCTCCAATAATGAGACATAATAAAATATATCTTGAATTTTGAATCTTGAATCTTGAATCTTGCTTCTTGCTTCCTTCCTCAGGTTGCTAGCTAGCTATACTATTTCCCACATATAATATATCCCACATAATATATCCCACACAGAACATGTGTGCCCATTTTTTATTTTTGAATGTTCTTTAGTTCTTTATTTTTTACTGTCTTGTCTCTAATTCTCTTTCCTTGTGTCTCTCTCACTCCCCTTTCCTCCTTCCCTTCCCTAAGGCTAACACACAGTCATGGTATGGCATGTAAACCATGATTCCAAAGGAAATGGGATATCCCACACTAAAAAAATGGTTATCTTTAATAATTGAATGTTCCTCTCCATCTCCAGTTCTTTCTTTTAAACTGTCTTGTCTTTAACTCTCTTTTCCTGTATCTCTCTCTTGTCTTCCGCCTAAGCCCCTAACACACAGTCATTGCATGCCATGAAAGCTAAACATCTTTATTTTTTTCATTGAGCCAGTCATGGAGAAGCAGCAGCAAGCAGTGCACCCCAAAGCTCAAGTTGTTTTTAAGAGCAGTATAAATCTGCCCTCTTTAAGCCCTCCGAGAGACAGAGTGTCTCTTTCCAGAGAGCACACACACACACACACACACTCAGTCACTGAGTCTGCACTCAGCATTAACCAAATTCCACTCAGCCGTGCGGGAGCACCAACGCTCACTTACTGGCCCCCTCATTTAGATAATGCAGAGTTATGGCACAGTGCACCAACCAAGATGGCTGTGGTGGGGTGTTTGAAGTAGAGACTCTTGCCTTTTTTTGTAAATGTGATTTGTTTTGTTTGCAGAGCTGGCTTGCGAAAGTTAAAGGTCTATCATATATTATTATTATTACTACATAAAATGTATCTATTCACTTACTGCACCCTCATTTAGATGCTAGTTAATGCTTAGTTACAATACTAGACTGGGAACTAGACTAGAGAGGAGCAGAGCGCACCGCATGACCTGGCAAGATGGCTACTGGATGCAGAGATGGAGAGCATTGGTGCCTGTGGACATGGACTTAAGTACTCAATTGGTACAGTTGTACTCATGTGAGGAACCACACATTGAAGGTGTGTTTGTGTGTGTGGAGCAGGTCAGTGAGGAGACTGTCGAGAGGGTATGAGTGTGTATAAAATGTGCATTTGAAGTAGCATCTTGTGTGTGTCTGTGTATGTATGTCTGTGTGTTAATGGTGGTTGGTTGATGGTCTATTGAAAGAAAAAAAAAGAAAGACATTGTGGAGAGTCCAGGTTACAAGGAGGCCTTTTGTTTAATGAGCATGATGCTTCAGTAGCAGAACACAGTTAGGGTTTATTTTGTCTTGTGAACTCCTTGTTTGGCCGTGTGTGTGTGTGTGTGTATGTGTTGTGGTTGATGTGAGCTGAGAATAAATGCCATGCTTGACTTATTCAGCTTAATGCTGCCATTCACCTGCATTAATAGCAGCATATGGCTGCATGTTGGAAGGAAGGATTGTGTCCATTTTGTGTCATTCCTCATTCACAGGTCCTCTAGCACAATGGCCATGCTGTGTGCTTCTAATGCAGCAGAGAGGCATGGACAGTCCCAGGATAGGGGTTTTAAAACCGTTCTTGTCTGATCAGTGTAAGGCCGATGGACCACACAAATACCTGACATCTTTACAGTGGGGGATCTTTACCAAGCCATGTACCAGAACACAACGGAATGCTGGTAGAATGCCGCATAAAACCAGCAGGCAGGCACAAAGGCTTAGACACCAGCCCTTAAAACCAGCATGTTCCGTAAAAAAAAGATGAGTTGGCATGAAGAGGGAGAGGTGATAAAAGTGCTACATGAGTGCGACCCCGACCCACGGGGGTTCAGAGACCTCTACCAGGGGCCTCATCATCCCCCTGACCTCCACTCACTGGATACTTTGAGTGCCCTCTGTTCTCCTCTTTTGCTTAAAGCCTAATGACTTGTTACTATTTTATATGAAAAGGACAGTGTTGAGGGAGTGAGCGTGACTATGTGGTGCGCTTTATAGAGCTTACACACTGTGCCAACATATACCAACAAACGTCAACAAGCACTAACAGTTGAGTCAGTGTGGACCATCAGTTTGTGTTTGTGTTTATGTTGGTAGCTAGCTGAAAAAAGCCACATTTTTCTCATTTACTGTCTAGGCAGTGTGGAGAGTTCATTTGCTGAACATTCTAAAGACTCCCACCTGCCAGGTTCCATCAACTGCCAACTTTAAAAGGTTGCTGTTTGTTGGGTGGCGCTTTTTTTCTCTGTCAAGCACTCAAATTCAGTTGTGTTCCTATGGAAAGACATGGCTGACAAGCGGTTTGACCATTGTGACGCGCTTCGCTGTTTTTCTGCTTGCACCTTACTCAAAAAAACAGCTCTGTTCAACTTTTGGAACACGTCTTTTTCTACAATGACTCATTGCTTAGCTTCAGTGACTTTCAGACAGCTGAGGTTTAAATATCAATGGTAAAACATGGAGGACCATATGTAACTCAGCAACAATAAACAAACCTTGACATCTCCATCAAGCACTTGGGTTTTGGAATACTAGTGATGCTTCTTGTGTTTTGAAGGTGAAAAAAGTGTCAGTCTGAACGGCCCCTAGACCTTTGTCCATATAGCATTCTTTTCTAAGCGGCACCACCTTTTTGGTGGTTTAAGCTGTTAAGGGCAAATTGGCAAAAATCTAAAGGGCTTTGCACACCTGCTTTGTGTGGTGCAGTTTGAATTTGACATTATTGGTTGCCCCCACATACAGGCTGCACAGCAAACTTCACAGTATTCCTTCTACAGCCATTATGATAAACAATGTATTTTAATAAGCTGACACATAATTGGCATTCCATCAGCAGCCGTTTGACGCCGGTGTGTAGGGCTGTATTGAAAACAATGGAATCTACACTAATAGAATGTCAGACTTTGTCGAAGCTGGTGTGTGGACCCCTTAGGGCTGCACCAAATCACTCTTCCTGCCACCCCATTTTAGCCACCCACCACACGTTTGCCTAATGTTCTCAAAACACAACATTACAAATCCCTTTATATGACTCACAGATAGTCCAGCTCTAAAGTCTGTTTGCTGTGAGTTTGGCATCCTGAGAAAATTGGGTGTAAGGAACAACATAAGGGCAGCATCTAGTTGGTTTAGAGGCAAGAGAAAATCCTAGTCTCATGTAATTGCCTTTGTTCATTTGTTTTTAATGACAATCATGCATTCATTTACATTTTTGTTACGTGCCAGTGTTGGCCAGTTGGCTAATTTTCAGTTTTAGTTTCAGCTTGGCAAGATGTTATGATAATAAAACATGTAAAAACAGCACACAACAAAACAACAGAACATTAGTATTAAGAAATGACAAGCTATGCAAACTGGCACAAAACTAGACTACATCAATAGAAATACAGTAGAAAACAAACACTCGCCTTCACCAGACACAGTATTAACAGTTCTAAATACAGTCAAATTACTATGCAGTGCGAATTGCCAATTTCACAGCAGCTCATTGTTGTTGGCATCCATTTGCAAACTCTGTCATTCAGGTTACAAGTTCAGTGTGTGTTTTTACTCATACTTGATTGCCACAATCAACATTTTTGGCTTTTTAGCCACTCGTAAGGTTTTGAGATGACATCAGCATCTGTTTTTACAAACAAAATGGCTTATGACGCATGTACAAAAACTCTGTCTAGTCCTAACTGTGTGTCTCAATCATGTTTCTTAATCCCCTTTCTCATTAATGATACTGTTAATGAAAATGTGATAAAGAAGAAAAATTAGGGGGAGCACTGTGTGTGATTGTAATTAATGTAGGAATTATTACTTATATATCCTTTAACCAGCACTGTGTCAACTGCATATAAAAGCCCCCTCAAAGCTAGTAGGCAATGCAGGCAATACACTAACAATATTGATTACAATAACAACAATAAAAATAGGTATATAAATAATCAATCACTTTATTGTTTAAATTGCAAACTTACTATATGAAATGGAATACACATACAACAAAATTAAATAGATTAAACAACCAACAAGTACAAAACAACTAAAATAAAACACAACACATAAAAAAACAACCTATAAAATACATCAGGATTAATCTTAGTCCTATTGTCATGTCAACCCTTGGGAAAATGGCAGCTGTTTACTTTGGTTTGAATTGTGATTGTGTATTCGTTTAATTTTTTTGTAACTGCTACTCTGTACTGTGATTTTCTTGACTAGGACCTGTCAGGATGGGTGGGGAGTGGGGTGTTTAAAAAATGTGTTAAAAAACATAAAGTGTAACAGGAAGAAATAAAGAATCAAAGAGAAGTAAACAAGAAAAAATATCACCTGTTATTGCAGGGGGGAGGTGATTACTTCAGTGGGGATAGACCCTCCCTCACCATTTAGTAGACTATGTTGATTCAGAGTATCTCTAACCACTGTTTCCTGTTCTCTCTAAATATGTCCCTGCCTGTGTGTGTGTGTGTGTGTGTGTGTGTGTGTGTGTGTGTGTGTGTGTGTGTGTGAGAAACAGGTCAATGAGGAGACTGTGGAGAGGCTGGTGCTGCAGTATCCCCATATAGTGTTCAGCACGGTCATGCAGGACTGCAAGAGGACACTGGAGCGGGCCTACCAAATGGGCTGGAGCCCCAATAATTCTGCTGCATCCTAGCCACACACACCACACACACACACACACACACACACACACGCAAACAGATACACACTTTAAAACACACATGCAGCGTACACACATTAATTTTTTAAAAGTTTTTTTTTATGTATATCCACATTACATTTACATACCAATGTACATACACATGCTTACTGAAATAAGTCACAATTTTACATACTTTTACAGATATGCACACACACACACACACATACAAACACACACACACACGCACACACCGAGACCAACACAGATTCATTCATTTTCATCCATCAGCTGTCTATCTGCACCCTTTTTGTTTCAGTGAAACTCATTGTGAAGGTATAACACACCAACACACACACACACACACACACACACACACACACACACACACAGAGTAAGCAGAAAGTCAAGTATTTAAACAATGCATCTCCTACAGTCAGATAGTGTATATGCCTATAGTGAAGATCATTTTCAGTTAATGCTAATTCTTCATTGTACACAAACACACACACATCATTTATTTTTCTTTTTTGTTGTTGTGCATCTGTAATCATTATGGTTTGATTTCAGTCTTTCATGCCGACACACAAACAAACACACACCAACCTACACTTCACACACATGGACACACAAACCTACATGTCACACACACAGCTGTGATTTTTAGTCCCTGTTGAACTCTATAACTAATGGAGATCTCCGGTATACACACACAAACAGATACACATGCAGACACGTACATACACACACAGACAAACAAACACGCAAATACACAGACACACACACACAGATACACACATACACAAGTCTGATGTACCCAGACATGTTCTGATGTACCCAGACATGTTCAAATGACTGTGTGGTGGTGTCTTGATGTTCATTGGAATATATATACATACACAAACTGGGGAATGATGTGAGCTATGATATGACATGATATGATATGTAATTATGTGCTAAGCAGTATTAAGTCAGTAAAATTCTCTCTCTCTATCTGTCACTGTGTCTTTCTCCCTCCCTGCCTCCTTACCTCCCTCTGCTCTTCTTTTCTCTTTCTCCCTCTCCCTCATCCTCTCTCTAACTATCTTTCTCTTTCTCTCTCTCTCTCTCTTCTGATGTCATTGATGTGACGGTATACCGACCCTTTGAAGAAGAAGCTGTCAGCAGATAGATAAACAGATAGAGAACAACCCCAGTCTCTGAGCGGACCTGGCCACATGTCCTGTCATTGACTAGATATAGCTATGTGACTTAGGACCAGGAAAAAAATATTCTTTTTAAAAGCCTTCTAACTTTCTTGCAGATATTGTTTACTACAATGATGATGATACTGTATCCGTCCATTTCAACCAAACTGTATGACTGTATTTACACTAGGGATGAAATGACAAATCATAAAAAAAACATTAATTTCCCACCCTGTCTGGAGGGGAATTTGAAATTTTATACAAGTTCATATTAAATCCAGCCTTTGGAATCTTGGCACAACCAGTGCCAACTTTGATCCACACACACACAACAGACCTGTTGACCAGTACAGGCCTCGCACATAGAGAGTGGAAAGGAATGAATAAAGGAAGGCCACTTTTTTAATGCCACAGGCAAGAACTCCTTTCAGAAGATCCTCAAGATGCCTGCCAGTCATCTTCACGTGGCAAAACAGTGGGAGGGTCCTTCTATAAACTACAGTCTATAGGGCAGTCCAGAGCCGCTGACCTTTACGTGGTCACATATTTGCTGTAGTGCTGTAGTGTCCTACAAAACGCAGACTCTAGAGCGTGAGCCAGATGTCTACCAATGTTGACACAGTGGGTGTGAGACTCCTCTTAAAGGGTCCTATAGAGTGGTCAAGATGTACGCCACTGACCTTCACTTGATGACACGTGTGGCTGTGAAAGTCCAATCACAAACACTGCAGAGCAGTCCACATGTGCGCCACTAGTGACCTTCATGTGAAAACATAGTGGCTTTGAGGTTCTCCTCCAACACACACACACACACACACTCCTGAGCAGGGTATTTTTATGTAGTGGACGTCAAAAGGTCAAGGTCAGCAGCTGTTCTCAGTCCCACAGCTTCATTTACTTCCCTCACAAGGACTCCACTACCCATCATGCAATGCTTCATCGCTCCCGCCCGTTTTTACCATTGACAAGTTAAGATGAGAGGTCATAGACAGTATGAACCTTTCGTTTGTTTTTCTTTCTTTTTTTTTCTTACTTCACTTGATTAATGTCTTTCACTGCTTGCTGTGGGCACTGTGTGATCTTTGGTTTGTTAAGGCCACTGTACAAAAGACTGGATTTTCATAAAGTGGAATAAAACACTACTGCTTCTATGTACTTGTGTGTGTCTGTCTTTGATGTTGGTGTGTGTGTGTGTTTGTTTGTGTTTGTGTGATTACCTGTATTTAATCCAACCATTTTCTGAGCCAATAATTATCTGATATACACGGGTCATCGGAAAGGTAGCTTGACTAATGAGTTTACTCACCTGTTTTAAGTACATGACAGGTTAAGGATTTTTGTATACGTGCGTTCTGTGTATACACTATACAGTGTTGGCTAACCTGGCTTCAGAAGTTACAATCCCATAACAAGTATTTCAGGATTCCAGAAAATGTATTGACACATAAAGAATTACAAAGTAAGACATTTACTGTAATGTGTTACGATGTGAATGTGTGTGTTGAGGAGTGCATGTGTGCATTTAGACTACTATACGGATGGCCTGAGGATAAAAAACTCCTCCTTAGTTTCTCCATTCTAGCCAGAGCTCAGCTGAACACACCACCCTGTGCACACTAATACAATTTCAGACTGTAGTGTTCCCATACCAGGTCATGATGTTACCTGTTGGAACACTCTCAACATCTAAAGTATAGAGGGCTTTCAAAATGAGAATCAAATCCTTAAACTTCCCTAACGGACAAGGAAGAGTAATTGTCTGTACTTCTTTAGGACATGGCGGATGTTAGCAGTCCATAAGAGGTCTTCAGTAATGTGGACACCAAGGTACTTGTGTCTCTCCACAGGCTGCCCACTGGTCTTCAGTGGAATGTTATTTCCAGTCTGCTGCCTCCTATGGTTGACCACCATTTCCTTTGTTTTATTGACATTCAGTGTCAGTCTGTTAGACTGGCACCTCTTCAACATTATCTAGGTAGGCCTGTTTATTGTTGTTGCTGGTCAGACCCACGGCAACCGTGTCAGCAGTGTTCTCCGGCAATTCACTAAACTAGATGTACCGCATAGCGTTACAGGGTATGACCGCCATATGGTATTGATTTTTGACTACACTCCATAGCAAGTTAATTTTGCTTTGTATTTTGATGTTGTCATTGTTGGAAGTGGGTATGAATATTAGGAAAAATTAATATTAGGAAATATTAGGAAAAAGAAACGTCAGCCCTGTGGCCTGAATTGTACGGTAGTTGCTGTGCTTTTAGAGGTTATTGTGCTGATTCTACATGATGTATTTTGTACAGTTCCCACCTTTTTGATCCAAGATATTTAGAGTATTATAGAGTAATTTAGCAAAAACTGTTTTCACAATTTTAGCTTCGATAGGACAGTGCTCCCTGTTATGAAATGTCACAGAATTTGGTGCACATTCCAAAAAAGCTATGTAGAGTTTGCATGGCAAGCTTGATCACATTTGAGCAATTAGAAGCTAAGATATGGACTGTCAAACAGTTTTTGGCTGCATCTTCCATTTTGATTGACATGTAACTTTGAAACAGTTCATCTCAAGATAAATCCTTGACAACTTTTTGTCAGCATAGTTTGCAGATGACATATACCAAATTTGGTGAAATTTATATGAACGCACTATGACTGAGTTTGTTTACTTTCACTTTCGTCATTTAAAAATTTAATTGGAGGTGGGTGTCGACCAGTGTTTTCAATGCGTGAGGGTCAATGGAGATGAAAACAAAAAAAAATTGTGTGATGCTGTAGCACTCTCCAGATAATAGCCAAGATGTCATTTTCTGCTATTACATCGACCAAAGCACTTGTGTTTAGTGAGTTGTGTGCAGGTGAAATTTTGCATAAATTCAGATGATGGTTTACAAGTACACAGAATTTGTTCATGTTCTCAAATTATGAAACACAGGTGTACAAATGTGTTCTGCACCAGATATACTACCGTGGTAGGAGCAAAACTGTAAATGTGCTATTCTTTTAATTTGTTGTGCACAGAACAGGATTTGTGTGCCTGTAATGACGAATTTGTAATGTCTATCACCCCACATAACACAGTTTTCCCTTTTTTCATATACTGGTGTTATACACCATGTATGATGCCGGCAAAATCATGAGCGCAGAAAAAAAATATTTGTGAGGCGTAGCATGGGATTTGTGTATTTGCAATAAGGAATTTGTGCACTTGTAACCTCTATGTTGTATATGCAGGGTAGAAAATCTGCTGCTTTAAATTTTAGGACACATTTGTGGATTTTGTGTACAAGTACACAATTTAGTTGTAGCTCTACTATGGGTGCATTGACCAAATAAAGAACTGGATGTCACACAATTTTCTTTGGTTGAACGCTAAAGATTAAAGTAATTATATTTCGGAAAAAGGAAGAAAGATCGCCACTGCTCTTAAGACTAAGGAGCTTAAAGCAAAATGTAGGCCTACTGTTAAAAACGTTGATGTCTGCACTGACGGTGAACATACTTTCAACAGTGACATGAAACCAATCACTAAATACGCATTATATCAAAATGCAGCAGCAAAGGTTCTTACACAAGCAAAAAAACTGACCACATTACTCCAATTTTAAGGTCCCTGCACTGACTACCAGTAAGTAAGTATAGAATAGACCCAACTACCTATCGGATATGTTTCTGCTATTTGCACCAACTAGGTCTTTAAGATCACAGCAGAAACATCTGTTGGTAAAACCTGCTGTTAGAACAAAATGTGGTGAAGCAGCTTTTTTGCTGGGGCACTGTGCATTCCCTCATGCAATCATTACTAAGCTGTGCAAGCGCATCATTCATTTTTTCCAGTAGAAATTCACGTTGTCTAGACAGGACTATGGGCGTGTCACCGAAAAGAACAGGTGTGGTCTGGCGCAAAGCTCACCAGATGCAAATACAATGCTCTTGATGAGTAGCTGGGGGACGATGCATATCCACTAAAGCCATGGTTAATGACCCATATCATGCCAACAACAGTTCGTAAACTGTTGTGTGAGTTATAAAAACAAGGTGAAACCTCTTCAAGCTCCAAAAAGATGTTTAGGTACATACTGCGTAGCTCTTTTGAGTAGCCTAATCTAATGATTAACTAAGTACAAAGACACAAACACTGGCAAATATTTCGTCGTAATGCACATTTATTGAATCTGTTCAACCTGTTTCTTTTTTTAATAAACATATACGCATTTTTTTAAACGAAAGCAAAATTACCTACAGACCTAAAGAAAAAGTCATTAACGAATGAACAAGGGGTTTGGTGGGTTTTTCCCATTGCCGAAAATAAATTGCTCTTGCACGAGCAGATCGGTTTCCTCCAAATTAAAACGTTCTTGGCGTCCAGGCAAATCCGCCATCGTAACAACAGGCTATAGAAAAAGCGGGGCTGGCTTTTAAAGAGAACGAGAGTATAAACTTTGATTGGTTCATTGCATGAAACACCCCAGCCACACCTTATCTGAATGAAGCAACTTAAGACCAACCCTTTTAAACCATGCGCCAGGCGCAATGTTCACTTTTCCCGTCGTCAAAATAGGCCCGTTTGAGTAGCACACCGGTCTGTCTACGTCTGTCTAACTTCGGCTACATACGTCAGCTAGAACTCCGCCTCGCAGCATGGGCGCGTGTTTAAAAGGCGGCGGTCTTTTGTTTACAAGTCTTTTGTTTACACCACCTGATCTTCGTAGTAGATGGCAGAGAAGTCATGTGTTGTGTGTGAGGGACAAGGAGGGGCGGGCGGTTGTAGTAGGGTGCATTGAGACTTCAAGTCAAGTCGAGTCGTTTTTTACTAGCAGATTTAAACAAAACAACAGAGATGTCCCAAAGTGCTGCACAACACAAGGATGAAAAATAACACGGCAAAACCATAACCCAAAGACCATTAATAGGTATAGCCTACTGACACAAAGCAATACAATAAAAACGAGATTAACAAATACATAAATAAATAAAAGATTGAGCTTGACAGCATCAGATACACGCCCCAGAACAAGCTAAAAAGAGAGAGAAAAAATATGTCTTCAAACTGGACTAAAATAACGTACATATAAGATGAGAAGTTCCGTGACAGAGCGCTACACAACATCCGTGTCCAGACGTCAATGAACTTTAAACCAACCAGGGCAAAGTTGCGTCACCACGGAGGCGTTAGTTAGACGATTGTAGCCGCGGAAAAAGCAACTGCAAGCGGCTGCACGTTTTGTCTACAGACGGCTACAAGCGGCTACATCACATGGGTTTTTAGGTCATCTGACCTTGTGACGTTTTTGTGACAGCGCCACGCCTTTCTGGCAACTCTGACACAAAGTCTAACCATAATGCAACATTTTCAGCCCACAATGCATCGCTGACTACAGCCGGCTACAGCCGTCTGTAGACGTCTACCCTTATCCGAATACGGCTATTGCCAAATTGTTTCAGGTCCTCCCCCACAGCTATTTTCTCAAAAACAATACACATCTGAAACATTATATGTCATCAGCACATTCAGCATGGAAGACTTCACAACCCCGTGAAATCTCGTGTCGTGAAGTTACTGCGTTCAAACGTTATCTCCGCGAGACTGTTTTTGACATCGGTAAGTAAAATATTACCTACTGGTATTTTTTTTTGTGATGAAAAATCATTGCGTGTTTCATTCGCGCCGACAATGAGGGACGATTGTAACAAAGGACACCTTGCGTTCAAAGTTAAAAATGAACGTGATTTCTTATCGGATGTGTTAAATTACACCAGTAATTAATAGAATACACTTGTATGTTGATGATCATATGGCAAAATAAATCTAATTTGCTTCACTGTCTTTGAAAATAATCGTTAAGTAAAAAGTGTTTCATTCGTCACGGCTCTCCCCTACTCGCTGCTATGCAAATGCTATGTTTCAAGTCACTGTGAAAACAGTCTTTAATTTCTTTACACCACCCAGTGAACTGTAAAAACAGCGCTGTCATCTTGGTGCCAACACTTTTAACCTAACCTTAACCCCTGTCTACTAAAACATGTAAAGGGGACACTAAGTGCACCTCTAAATCTATTTGATCTACATGAGAAAAAAGCCCTAAAGGGTGTCAAGGTCTCCTGCTCCACATCGTCCTGGGATCACTTGTGCTTAGATATGTCTGCTCGGCGCACGCTGTGTGCATTTGGATTGAAGTGTCTACTAAAAGGCATGTGTTATACATCCCCTATTATTGCCCTTGGAAATGAGCCCTAGCTATGTAAAGTAAGACCAAATGTTAACCGTTTAAGGGTGTACTAACTGTCACACTTGTGAGAAAGGATAGTTGGGAGGATAAAAGTTCTAAAGAATGTTATGCTCCAGAGAATAAAATGTGGAATTTTACAATCTTTTATAGTTTTTGTAATGCATTTTGTTAAAGATTTTTTTTTATTATTGTCTTTGGAAATTAACCCTGATATATCAAGTAAGACCAAATGTTTAAATACATAAGTTAAAACTTAGGAGTATTTGACTGAAAGACATGCTGTAGCACAGGGCATAACCAAAAGCGTTTCATGTATTTCTTTATTTATTCAAGATTTATTTGACATGGACAATGCACATTAATAAATATTACATGTAAATGCATTAGAATTAAACTAAACTGTCTGTTTTGCATCTGTTGTGCATTGATCAATGTTAAAGAGAGAATAGAGGAGGGTTGTACATTCTGCACTGCTTTTGCAATGGTCATGATCAGCTTGTAAGAAGCTCAGTAATTTAAAGTAAGACCACATGAAACAGGATAATTTGACTAAAATCTATGCACAGCATAACAAAAACTCCTACTTGTGCATACTTTTTGTACTGTTTCTTTCATTGGTTGTGAACACTTTGCAGAAAGGTTAATTAACACTTTATTCCTGAGCTGTTATATAAATGCAAATATAAGACCTGTAAACATTTGTCTTACTAAATACTGTGTTCAAGGCCAATTTGCTTAAAGTTCCAATTACATGGAGTCTTTTCCCCATTAGGTTTTAGTTACTCTTTCAGAGGTGTCAGTCTGGGTGGATATTAGAGGGTAAAAACAGAGCCATGTATTCCTTCTGCCTGTGCTGTTTACAGGTGATTTTAACAAGTAGTTGGCCTGATGATTTGTGCACTCATTAGGATCAGCTGGTTCAGAGATTAGTTGGATCACATATGTGGCAAGGTTTTTACTTTTACTTAGGAGGAACATAAGAATCCTTTGGGTTCTGTAACTCCAGGCAGGCCACAGATTTCCTCCTGAAAGGGTAAACACTTGCCATACATCCAGAGGTACTGTTTGACATCTACATCAACCTGTTGCATACCCACACACACACACCCACACACACACATACACATGTTGTGAATTCAAGAGAACTCTGTTTGACAACTGCATCAGCGTGTTCATATGTATGCCTGAGCTATAAGTTGTGAATTCAAGGTTGTGTGTGTGTGTGTGTGTGTGAGATAGAGAGAGAGAGAGAGAGAGAGAGAAAGAGAGAGAGAGAGAGATGATGTTTCTGTTCAATATAAGTTGTGAATTGAAGTGTGCAGAGTGCCTCTCAGGTCTGCAGTCACACAAGGCACTCAAAGCCGCCATTCAATATGCCCAATACACCCTCTACTCACACACACACATGCGCTTAAAGAGAAACGCTGTGGCCATTAAGCCTTAATTTCTAACATCCATCTTTTTTCTAACATTTAGGGCTGTCCTTTTGCCAAACATCACTGTAAAGCAGATTTTAAAAAGTGAATGTGTAACAGAGACTGTGGCAACAGAAAAGTGGACACGTATCAAAGCAACTCCCACGCTTTGGCTCCACTTTGCTAGGATTCGGGTCACATGAGTCAGCAGATCCGCTGCCTGGTGCAGTACACTAAAGTTTTTCTTCCCTTTGACCCTGAAAAGTTCAGCTTGTAGCTTATGGAAAATTCGATGCTGGTAGGCTGTTGATGTTTTTCTTTCAGCTGCTGTTACACACTACCAGCTATAGACCCCTTCACAACGGCGGTAAAAATGTAAACACTCGGAAGGGCGTGACGTCATTGGAGGCAAAAAGATTGAGCCGGCTATTTGGATTGTGCTAGTGAGGCCGCTAAAATCAGTAAATACAGTCAATAATCTAAAAGTTATGGATAACGATAACACACAATATGTACACACACTTAGTGTACGGGATGGGGAGGATTATTTGAGAAAACTGACATTATCAGATGGGACCATCCTGACAGATCCATATACCCTCAGTGACTGGAAAGAAGATGTGACAGGTTTGCCTTCAGTTGAATGGCTGGACATTTATAATTACCTCATTGAAAAACCGAGCGTCTACAGTAAGGAGAAGCTGAGGGTGTATAAATCATTAGATGCATATAACTATGTCTTAAATGGTCATGTCCAAGACTTTACAGTACAAGGACGTACCGGAGGAGTTTTGTGTTGTCCGAGCTGACGTTTTACCATGGCAGCGCCAAGGTCACAAGTCGAACAAACAACTACGTCCTCACTGGAAACTGTACTTGTATGGCAGGGTAAAAGACAGAGGGGGACAAAAGAAAATCTTGTCAAAATTACGGTGAATTACCGGCAGCTGTGGTTGCCATTTTTTCACCGTAAAAATTACAGTGACATTGTATAAAGGTTTACGGTAAGGTACACTTACACTTGTAAAAACAACAGTTTGAAAATGTTCCAATAAAGATGAATTACTGTTAAAATAATGGTGATAACGTATATAGGTTCACAGTATAGCTGTACAATTCACAATGGAAACCTGTTGCTTTTAAAGTGAAATAATGTCCATTCCACAGTATTTATTGTCCGATTTTGATGGTCAATTTCTGTAAAAGTAACAGCACGATAATTTATGTCTTGACGTTATAACTGTTCAATTCACAGTTCATGACCGTTGCTTTTAAGATGAATTTCTTTCATTTCCACATAATTTATTATCCTATTTTATGGTTTATCTCTGTTAAAACAACAGCTTAATTGTACACTGTAAAAAAATCAAAATCAAAATTATTGAAAAATTAGTGACATTGTATAAGGGTTTGCGGTAAGGTATACTTACACTTGTAAAAACAACAGTTTGAAAATGTTCCAATAAAGATGAATTACTGTTCAATTCACAGTTCATGACCGTTGCTTTTAAGATGAATTTCTTTCATTTCCACATAATTTATTACCCTATTTTATGGTTTATCTCTGTTTATTCTACGGCCCTCTAGAATGTTGTGACAGCTCCCATTCACTTTGAATGGACTTTCCCAGCGTTCTACGGGCGGATATTTTTCGATAACCGCCCGCTGCGCCATTAACGCCCGCTGCCAATGGCAACGAGTTTTGTCACTTCAGATTCACGGTACTTTATCACTCCGCAAGTAGTTCGACCACTTTAAAAAGTAAATATTCGCTACGGTAACCTGGCAGTTGTAACGGCTATTTTATCCAGGCTGTTAGAGAAGTAAGGCCTACGTCTACAGAGTTTTTGGCTACATCTGGTGGAAAAAAATGGAGGAGTTTCCAATTAATTTTAATATATACGGCGACTATGGCGCTTCTGAGCGCTGGTGGGAAGCGCAATTTACAGAGACAGACTGCACGGAGACTAAAACAAGAAGACATCAAGATTTGCAGGAGGAGGAAAAAGACAAAAACAATTGTCTGTCTTTTCTCAAAATAAGCAGTAGGCCTAATAAGCTGCAATAAGCCGTAGAATAAGCGGGATAATGTATTGTACACGGGCGACTATAGGAAAATATTTCCCTTCAGGGGCGGAACAATACCCCTCCGCCTTCGGCGCCGGGGTGCTGTTCGCCCCTGTCGGGAAATATTTTCCTATAGTCGCCCATGGACAATACATTATCCCTTACTAAAACAACAGCTCAATTATACCTTCTCAGTATGACTGTTGAATTTACGGTTTGTAACTGTTGCTTTTAAGGGGAAATCCCATCTATTTCACATAATATATTACCTCATTGTAGGGTGAAGTCCAGTTAAAATTTGTAATAAGATTTACAATGAATTACCATCACCTGTGGATGCCAGAAAACCATTAAAATGCAGGCAAACATATTACCAATATTGAGCACAGTAGCCAGACTTTTGTAATAGTTAAGTATGAAAAACAAAAAAAGAGACTCTTTCAAGTGCAACATAATATATATATATATATATATATATATATAAAAAAAACAGTTACCATGGGTGTCAGAATATCACTACAATCCAGGATCAAACAAAGACTGTACAAGTATATACAAACACAATAAGCAGCTATAAGTTAAAGAGAGGGGCCTGGAGGGCTTCGGCGTTCAAGCAGTACAAAACTTGTGTTTTGAAGGTGCTCTTTGGCCAAGACGTAGAGACATAAGAACAAACAAGCAGGATGCCAAGGCACTCTTCTAGAATAAAACCGTTTTAATAATACGGCTAGTTCATATTTGAACTTAACATATTAAAAACCCTGCCAACATGTTTCGGCCACCCACAGGGCCTTCCTCAGGGCAAGAAGTGAACAAAGCAGCATTGCATGGAAGATAGTTAAACAAGTCAATCAGCTGATTGACTCCAGGTAGAGTGGGCGGAGTCCACTCCTGCAGAGCTGCAAGACAATTAAACATAACCACAAATAACAAAGTCAGCTGCTGCAATCCTAAATATCATAAATAGATAATATGCATCAACACACATGAGACATAATCAATACACAGCTAATGAAAAAAATCAAAGAAAAGAAATCATATTAATATTTTCATTGAGACCAGGAAATAAGCAGCTATTCAGCTATTCAACTCCAAAACCGGATCAAACTCTGTTCAGTATTAAACAATAAACAAGGACAAAATAAGTTCTCAGTTGCAAACCAAGAGCAATGATGGCACGGAACAGTCCACCGTGTCCTAATTCACAAACAGTATGCCAAACTGCCAGGAAAAAAAAGTGCTGCCAAACTGCCAGGACAAAAAAAGAATGTTGCATATCCGTAGGGTTGTATTTCCCATCAACATCCGAATCTTGAACAAAACAAAGGCAGTATAGGGACAAAAGACAGTATACGAGAGAGTATACGAGAGAGTTTGTGAATTCCTCTCCTTCGTAAACCTAGTTCAATAAACTGAAATAAAATAATCACCTCACTGATACTTTGCTGTTTCTGAAACGTTCAGCTGTGTGAAGACAGCGACACTAGCGAAATTTTCAATATGGCCGCCACTCGGGATTTTTTCAAAATAAAAGTATAGTCTAATGCTTTATTTTAATATTTATTTGGAAGAATATCAATAAAGAAATACACATTTCTTCCAAGAAATTCCTTCTAAAAGGTAAAAAGTGACATTAGCTACAAATAAAAATAAAAATAAATTTGATATATGAACATAAGTTACCACAGAAATACACACATGACCTTAAAATTGTGTGGCTAAGAAAACAAGTTGTGCATATGTGATATGCTAGTAAAATTAAATGTAGGTCCCAGTCCATAGTGATCCTTAATGGAATATAGTCTGCAAAATCTGTTCAATGTCTTTTTAATGAGACAGTACACACGGTGCGTCGCTTTGAACACAAGTCGTGCACATCAGATATGTTTGTCTCATTGTCACTATTGATTCATCATTTGTTTTCTGGTTTTCCCAGTCGGTTAAGAAATTTGCGCTACTTGCCCTAGATGGTGTTTACTAGCAGTCGCTCTGTACTCCCTGAGCTGCTCGGAGTCAAGGGATGTCTCACTGTGAAGCCGTATAGGTGCAGGTCTTGAGATAAAATGTTAGCTTAACTTGCAAGACGAGTCTACTGAAATTGTAAAATTAGCCTAAGCCACACTGTAGGCTACATACAGGTGGGGTATACAATTGAGCTGTTGTTTTAACAGAGATAAACCATAAAATAGGGTAATAAATTATGTGGAAATGAAAGAAATTAATCTTAAAAGCAACGGTCATGTACTGTGAATTGAACAGTTATAACATCAAGACATAAATTATCGTGTTGTTACTTTTACAGAAATTGACCATAAAAATCAGACAATAAATACTGTGGAATGGATATTATTTCACTTTAAAAGCAACAGGTTTCCATTGTGAATTGTACAGCTATACTGTTAACCTATATACAATATCACCATTATTTTAACAGTAATTAATCTTTATTGAAACATTTTCAAACTGTTGTTTTTACAAGTGTAAGGGCTGTGGAAGTAGCTGTCTGCCTGGAGCTGGGATGATGCACAGCCCTGTTGAACACCAGCACAGTCCCCAATGCCAGCTAGCAATAAAGGCCTAATTAACCTTGTAAATATTCATATATCCATTATGTTTTAATATGCTTATAGCCGGGACACTGCTGGCCAGCATTTGCTGAACTGCCAGGCAATTGTTGTATTGCTCTGCAAAGGTAATTGAGTCAGCTCTAGCCAGTGCATTTGGGGAGGGGATGGGAGGGGCTGGTCTGGTACCTGCTGCTGCTGTAGAAGAAACACATATCAGTGGGGTGGGAGTGAGCCATTGCAGGCTGGGGTGGATGGATGGTGGTGTGGTCAAAGAAAGATTTGCCAAGATACAGTACTTAATGGTAGTTAATGTCTATAGGAGCAAAGTGGGGATCAGTTCTGGGCTGCATAACTAGGCATGTCGTTTGTTAGGGAGTCAAAATGGCTAATTGGGCACAATTTTGACATTTTCACTTAGGGGTGTACTCACTTTTGTTACCAGTGGTTTAGACATTAATGGTTGTGTGTTGAGTTATTTTGAGGGAACAGCAAATTTGCACTGTTATATAAGCTGTACATTGCCTACTTTATGTTGTAGAAAAGTATTATATCTTTAGACTTCTCCCATGGAAAGATATAATAAAAAAGTACAAAAGTCTTAGGGGTGTACTCACTTTTGTGACATACTGTATATGTGCCCGCATGTGTGTGTGTGTGTGTGTGTGTGTGTGTGTGGGCTTGCACTGGCATAGTTTTGAGGTCCAAATGTCCTCACTATAATAGGAAAACTAAAAAAACACTGACTAGTGAGGTCATTTCGAAGGACCTCACTACTCTCAGCAGTATTTTTCTTGGTCATTTTGTTGTTATTGAAAAAAGTAAAAGTGCAAAAACATTTCTTTACTGACAGGTTGTGGTTAGGGATTGTTTTGGTCTGGGCACAGTTAAGCATTCTTTAGTTAGTTATGAATGGTAGTCAATGAAGGACCTCACTATGATACAAGAAAAAGTATGCGTGTGTGTGTGTGTGTGTGTGTGTGTGTGTGTGTGTGTGTGTAGGTGGGGGGAGCCAGTACTTTGACAGGGGAGTTGTTGCATTGATGTCCAGGAGATGCCTTGAGTGAGTGGTTTAGCATCACATCATGCTGTTAGTTTAGCTTCTGGATGACCTCCTTATAGTGTGGTGTTTGAAATGGAGACCAAATGCTGTCCCCCAGCTAGCTGTCAGCATGAGATACTGTACTTTCCACTTGTGTGGTTAACATCCTTAATATCCACGCAACTTTGATGTTCCAGGCACTCTTGGCCCACTCTGGGACATGGACCATACACTGCAGGGCCGGTGCTACTATAATGCGCTGTGCTGAGGGCACCAACTGCCAGGAGGGGGCACCAAAAAAAATTCGCTAATGAAGAGGGGGCACCACAAAGCTGTTGTGTTTAGAGCACCAAAATGTCTGGGACTGGCCCTGATACACTGTAAAACTTGCAGCAAAGAACCAACTTAATAATGAAGGCAACATGCTGCACGGATCTTTTTTATGTTGGTTTAACTTGTACTTCAGTATCATGGAACGTAATAACAACTCATGCAGCACCTTGTCTTGCTTTTCAGTTCAGTTTTTACAGGGTGAAGTAGCAATCTGCAACCCTATTAGCTTATGTTATTATGTAATAGTTTGTTTCCAAGTAAGTGTCCCTCAGCTAGTTGTATTTATTAGATGCAGTATTTTCCATTGTGTATGTGGTTCACTAACATCATTAGTCTCCACAGAACTTTGTTCTGTTTTGTTTTAAGCACTCTCTTGGCCCACTCTGGCACATGCACAATGGACTAACAATCTCAAATCTGACTGGCTTGCTGTTATTTTGTAATAGCTTGTTTCATAGAGACTGTTTATCTGATCCTTGCCATGAAACTAATATAGCGCAAGTTAAACCAGCATTAAAAGATCCAAAGATCCATCATTTGTTATACCTTGTTCTATGCTTCCTTTTTACAGTGCATGGAGTAACAATTTATAAACTTATTAGCCAGCTGCTATTTTGTATGAGTTTATTTCCTAGCTGACTGTTTATCTGTGAATGATATCAGCATCTCCATAGTGTCGGTAATTGCATTAATCAAGTCAAATTGAGATAAAGGCCTCTCTAACTACAAAGGTTAATTCATGACAGAAGAGAAAGGGAACTTATGCAAACATGTTGACATTTGGCAAATACTTTTTTCTCTTTTGTCTCTGACAAATAACACATAGATGCACCATTAGGGGGTAAACAATAACTCCCTAAAATATTGTCCTTTTTATGCAAAGTCTGATTCTGGTATGCAGATGAAATAGGGGGTGACAGGTTAATAGTGCAAATCTTTGTTTTTTTATATGAGAAAGGTCACAGTGTATAGAAACCACACACTTCTGGTATGGACCAAAGGCAGTTTTCATATGAAGAAAACAACGCCAGAAACACAAACACACACATGTACACATGCACACACATGTACACCCACACACTTATATGCCCAAACACACACATGCACACATACATATATGTGTACACACACAATCATGAACACATGTACATACACACACGCAAGGACACACATATAGCCTACATCTATATTTATATATATACACACACATTCACTCATACACACATGTATACACACACAAACCCAAACACACACACACACACAGAAGTTGAAATATATTGTGTTCAAACAAGCCATTCCTCCCTAATAGTGTCTTGTTAAGGACTTTTCTTATATTAATGGAATCAGGTTAACAATGTCTCATATGTAAGAAGTACTCTGTAATATCACACTACGTGTGCAATTTGAGGTTGTCATTTTTTAGTGCACTGCCATGTAGGTATGGAGCAAAAAAAGAGATTGAAATCATAGTCTTATTGTGAATTGGAAATTTTACATCCGAGCTGTCAGCAATATTACAAATGAATGCGTAATTGCTACGGCTTCATCTTTCTTCTTCCTTTTATTTGATATTGAAATTTCTCCTTGAGAGAACGAAGCGAGGGGGGGAAAGAGAAGACGAGTCAGCATGTGTACAACTTTGTGCATGTGTGCATGTATGCATGTGCAGGATGGTGGTGTGTAAGTGTATACATGTGTGTGTGGCAGTTGGGTATGGTGTCGGAAACACATCTCTCACCGAGGCTCCTGAGAAATATATGGGCCCTATTTTGCCGCGGCGCATTGTGCATTCGGGACATGCGCATGCTGTCATTGCTATTCTGTGCCAGCGCAACGTTCATTTTTTCAGGCAAAAAATCACGTTGTCTAGATAGCAGATGACATTGCGCCGTGACGGGCGGGTCTGCGAAAAGAAGAGGTGTGGTCTGGCGCAAAGCGCACCAGATGCTATTATGAAGACGTATAAACCATTTTGCGCTTTTGATTAATGAAAAGGTGCTTTTTCGTCACTGGCGCATTGTTGAAAGCTATTTTAGAGGCGCACGCTTTGAACCCCGATGTACCTGCTGCTGCGCCAGAGAGGCCAGCTGAACTGGCAGAAAAGTTGCAACATGTAGGCCTATAGCCTGTATAGCTATGTATTTGTATGTTTTAGTAAGCAAACATGCACACATAATGAGAATATAGCAATGTTGTGCAGTTTATAGCAATGTTCTGCAGTTTATTTACAATTTCTTTTGTCGTTTTAAATAAACAGCGATTGCAATGTTCTGCAGTTTATTTACGATTTCTTTTGTCGTTTTAAATAAACAGCGTGGCAAGTTGTAAGAAATAATATGGACAAATCATCAAAAAGAAAACTAGTGGACTAATGGTTTGATGGACCTATACCTTCCGTTTATTTTTGATGTTTCCTTTGAGTTTAAGGCTTTGTTTCCCGTCTTCTAACGTTATTGTACCGCTTTCGGTGCACAGCGCGTTGAACCCCGATGTAGGCCTACCTGCTGCCCCAGAGAGGCGAGCTGAACTGGCAGAAAAGTTGCAACGTGTAGGCCTATATATGTATTTTTATATTTTTATATTTTAATAAGCAAACAGGCACAAATAATAAGAGTATAGCAATGTTTTGCAGTTTATAGCAATGTTCTGCAGTTTCTTTTGTCTTTTAAATAAACAGCGATTGCAATGCTCTGCAGTTTATTTAATAAACAGCGTGGCAAGTTGTAAGAAATGAAATGGACTAAACATCAAAAAGAAAACTAGTGGACTAATGGTTTGATGGACCTCCATCTTTTATTTTTGATGTTTCCTTTGAGTTTAAAGCTTTTGTTTCACGTCTTCTAACGTTGCCGCTTTGTGCACTGTTCGAAAGTTCTCTTCTTGCCAAAGGAGGACACACTTATTGAAGATATTTCCTCCCATACTTCTATGACCCACGGAGGTTTGGGGGGATTCTTTCCATCCCCGAATATTAACTACTCACGCGCTTTTACTTCACGCACGAGCAGATCGGTCTCCTCCACCGAAAAGCTCCTCCCGTCCGGGTAAATCCGCCATCGTAATAGCAACAGGCTATGGACAATGCTCCCGCTGTCTCTTAAAGGGAATGAGAGTATAAATTCTCATTGGTTAATTGTATGTTACGCCCAAAACACACCCATGACTAATGAAGTAACTTAACCCAACCCTTTTGAACGATGCGCCTGGCGCAATGTTCGCTTTTTCCACCGTGAAAATACCAAATTGTGTCGCACGCCCCCAAAGCAACTTGCGCGACAGACTTTAGACAATGTGCTTATGATCGTGAAAATAGAGCCCTATAAGTTAGAAGTTCAATTTCCATATGCATAGATGAGCTTCTGTTTGCCAGCAACATTTGATATTCCATTTGAGGCCCTTAGAAAAAAGGAACAATTAGTCAACATGTTGACCATATGGATATTGTTTTTTCTGGTGGATGGGACCTTTTTTGTAGCAGTGTGATTTTTTGTATTGTGTAAATTACTCCATGTGGTTGTTTTTGATCCACCTAATGCTGTAATGACTAAAGAAAATGCTGGAGTTTGCCATGGTGTTGATGTATGTGTATGTGTGTGTGTGTGTGTGTGTGTGTGTGTGTGTGTGTGTGTGTGTGTGTGTGTGTGTGTGTGTGTGTTCTGGCATTTGCCTTAGTGTTGATTGGAATATTTGTGTATGTGTGTGTGTTTGTGTGTGTGTGTGTGTGTGTGTGTGTGTGAGGCCCTTGTGAAGGTCTTACGGAACAGGTGCTGACCTGCTCGTGTTAGAGCAAAGGGGCCTTTGGACATTCCTCATCTGAGACGTCATTCACCACCTGAACATGTGGGCTGTAACCAGTGTGTGTGTCTGTGTGTGTGTCTGTGCAAGACTGGGCCAATGTGTGTAAAAAAATGTGTCTTACTTTCTGGTGTGTGTGTGGCGTCTACAATACATAGACAACTATGTGTAAAAACTGTCTTACTTTCTGGTGTGTGTGTGTGTGTGTGTGTGTGTGTGTGGGCCTGTGTGTTGGTTGATGAAGGTGTGATGGTTGATGTCTTCATACCTCATGTGATCTTATGTCTAACATATTCCAGATCTATGTGTGGATCTGTGTGTGTCTCAGTTTATGTTTGCTTTGGCAGAACATTTTGAGGGTTTTAGAAAACACACACACACACACACACACACACACACACACACACTAAACATTACATTACATTACATTGCATTTGCCAGATGCTTTTATCCAAAGCGACTTACAAAAAGGAGGACATAAGCTGACAGAGGTGTAAAGGAACATTGAGGCAACCTTTATACATACAGAGAAGAGCATGTGTCTGAATAAGTTTCCCGGAGCAGGGACACTACAGACTACACACACCTACTATATACTCCCACATGGGGACAGAAAAAGAGAGAGTTGGTTTAGTGATTGTTAGTTTTATTAGTTTTTACTAACTAGAAGGGTTTTTACAAGCTTTTTAAAGGTAGGGAGGGATGTTGCTGTTCTTGTCGCAACTGGTAGGTCATTCCACCATTTGGGGACAACCACAGAGAAAAGTTTAGAATGACCTCGCTTTGTGAGAGGCGAGGGTACAGATAGACGATTTGTATGAGCGGATCACAATTTGTTTGAGCGGACTTTCAATTTGTTTACTAAGCTCACAACCACACTTCTCCAGTTGCCTGGACAAGATTTGGGTGAAGATTGAGAAGTGTGTGTGAGTTAGAGAGTTAGAGAGGGAGAGACAGAGATAGACAGACGGAGAGCATTAGGCCTCAGAAGCTCTGGAGGAGTGTATGCTTCCCAGGGAATGTACAGCTCCAGCAGGAGAGGTGTGCCATGGTGCGCAGAGTCAGTATGCTGGGCTGATGGTTCAACTAATCCATCACTACCTCCACTGGGCTCTCTTACTCTCTCTCTCTCTCTCTCTCTTTGTCTTTGTTTGTCTGTCTCCTCTTGTGTATGTCCTACTCGCCCCCCTCCCATTTCTCTCACTCCTCTCCCTTTCTCTTTCTCTCTCACCCTTTCTCTTCATTTATCTTCCCCCTCTTTCTCTCTTAGTTAGAACAGCTTCCCAGGCAGAGGGCCTCAGTCCAGTGGGCCTGGGCTTCAGTTTCTCACTGCTCTATTAGTCCTCCATGTAAATGGAGAAGACGGAGTGATACTGTTTTGTCTCCCTTAGAAAGTGATTTTTAATGTCTTGTATTGTACCTCAGGGGGTCCCCAACTACTGGGCCACAGACCAGTACCAGCCCTCAAAGAAAGTATTATTATTATACATATTTAAAAATTTGACATCTTGATATTTCATCTTTTATCTTCCACTTCTGCCTACACCTCACTTCCGCATTTGACTCAATCACAGGTTTTTTTCACACATCAAGCTAACTTTTACATTTTTTTTACAGAAAGAACACCTGTGACCTCTGCAGAGAGCTCTATCTCTTACTGCTTTCTAAGACTTGTCAATGTCGAGCGAAAACACAGTCATGGGGCCCTATTTTGCCGCGGCGCATTGTGCATTCGCGACATGCGCATGCTGTCATTGCTATTCTGTGCCAGCGCAACGTTCATTTTTTCAGGCAAAAAATCACGTTGTCTAGATAGCAGATGACATTGCGCCGTGACGGGCGGCTCAGCGAAAACAAGAGGTGTGGTCTGGCGCAAAGCGCACCAGATGCTATTATGAGGACGTAGAAACCATTTGCGCTTCTGATTAATAAAACGGTGCTTTTTCGTCACTGGCGCATTGTTGAAAAGCTATTTTAGAGGCGCACAACGCTTTGAACCCCGATGTACCTGCGCCAGAGAGGCGAGCTGAACTGGCAGAAAAATTGCAACATGTATAGCCTGTATAGCTATGTATTTGTATGTTTTAGTAAGCAAACATGCACAAATAATGAGAATATAGCAATGTTGTGCAGTTTATAGCAATGTTCTGCAGTTTATTTACCATTTCTTTTGTCGTTTTAAATAAACAGCGATTGCAATGTTCTGCAGTTTATTTACATTTTCTTTTGTCGTTTTAAATAAACAGCGTGGCAAGTTGTAAGAAATTATATGGACAAATCATCAAAAAGAAAACTAGTGGACTAATGGTTTGATGGACCTATACCTTCCGTTTATTTTTGATGTTTCCTTTGAGTTTAAGGCTTTGTTTCCCGTCTTCTAACGTTGTTGTACCGCTTTCGGCGCACAGCGCGTTGAACCCCGATGTACCTGCTGCTGCCCCAGAGAGGCGAGCTGAACTGGCAGAAAAGTTGCAACATGTATAGCCTGTATAGCCATGTATTTTTATGTTTTAATAAGCAAACATGCACAAATAATAAGAGTGTAGCAATGGTTTGCAGTTTATAGCAATGTTCTGCAGTTTATTTTGTCGTTTTAAATAAACAGCGATTGCAATGTTCTGCAGTTTATTTAATAAACAGCGCGGCAAGTTGTAAGAAATGAAATGCACTAATCATCAAAAAGAAAACTAGTGGACTAATGGTTTGATGGACCTCCACCTTTGATTTTTGATGTTTCCTTTGAGTTTAAAGCTTTTGTTTCACGTCTTCTAACCTTGTTGTACCGCTTTGGGCACTGTTCGAAAGTTCTCTTCTTGCCAAAGGAGGACACAATTATTGAAGATATTTCCTCCCATACTTTTATGACCCGCGGAGGTTTGGGGGGATTCTTTACATCCCCGAATATTAACTACTCACGCGCTTCTACTTCACGCACGAGCAGATCGGTCTCCTCCACCGAAAAGCTCCTCCCGTCCGGGTAAATCCGCCATCGTAATAACAACAGGCTATGGACAATGCGCCCGCTGGCTCTTAAAGGGAATGAGAGTATAAATTCTCATTGGTTAATTGTATGTTACGCCCAAAACACACCCATGACTAATGAAGTAACTTAACCCAACCCTTTTGAACGATGCGCCTGGCGCAATGTTCGCTTTTTCCGCCGTGAAAATACCAAATTGTGTCGGGAACGCCCCCAAAGCAACTTGCGCGACAGACTTTAGACAATGCGCATATGATCAAGTATGTCTCGCTGCAGTCCGTAGGACACCGATGCGGGATATCTTATCCCTCACCAAGACGCCATATTGATTACGTCACTCTTGAGGTCGGCCATTTGTATGACGTCAAGTGTATTTCTCTATGCATAGATTTAAACGCTAGAAAGAAATTCCCCGTTAAATAAAGAACAAAACTTGCGGTCCTGTGGGTTATGATAATTTTTAGATTTGAAAATTAAACTTCTTAACACTGACAAAAGTAATTACCGGCCATAGAACGGTGGGAAAAGGGGAACAATTTCACTAAGTCTTGGGTTCATATCCAGAATGTAATATATGTGACCGCCCGTAGCAAAACCAGTGACAAGTCGTCCCACAGGCATTTTGAGTTATTCACAGATTCTGAAAGTGTAATTTCTGTTGAAGGGATAAAAACTAAATATTACCCCAAACACTAAAATGTTGCAATTATCATGTATTGTGAAACATAATTGTTTCATATGGCAGTAGACTATTGGGGTGTATAATTTAATAACTTCTAAAGTATGATTTAATAATTATAATGCAACCTTTTAAATTAACCTTGCAAACAGCAGCTTAACACTGAATGCAACTGTACACATATTAGCCTATGTTAAATAGGTTTGCACCAGAAGTCCAAACAAGTTTTCCCACACAAAAACATTTATTGGCACACAATCAACACAAAAAACAACAATCATGAAAAACACACATACATATATAAGTATACAATCTATGAATTTACAAATCAAGATGAACATAAGTAACACTAATAAATAAATAAATAAAGACATAAATAAAGACATCCTAAACGGAATGGGTAGGGGTGTGGAACATAGCCGACACTTGTATGTTCTCAGCCAAACAATGTTTGAGAAAAGTCTGGTAGTCGTCTTGGTGTTCATATGAGAACAGGAGGCAGTCTTGCAACTCAATGTCGTCATCTGTCGCAATCTTTTGCAGTGCCTGCTCTGCATCCTCTTCTGTCATGTCCAATATGGGGGGCATGTCCACATGCCCACGGAAGAGAGACCGGTGTTCTTGAAACCAAGATACGGCAGTGGAAATATTCTTCATGATCGTCTGGGATAGAGACAAGGCATTTAGTACAATACATTGCAGCTATTAACATATTCTCATCCTAACAACTTACTGTTAAAACCACTGAGGTCAAAGTGATGCATAGGACTGCGTTTGTTTTTGAAAGGGCCGCCCTCAGGCCATCCAAAGTTTACAGACACTTGACGCTGCACATGTCCATACCCATCACGTTACACTACACACACTTGTACCAGACTTACAGCACTTCACACACCCTACAGTATCACCCACTCACATGTTCTGAACCTCAACATACCGCTTTACACACAATCTATTTCTCATCACCGCATTCACCACCCATTGACCTGACATACACCACACACAGCTTTTACATACATTACTGTAACTAAAATTATATTACATTCCAAATTAACATACATCACATTTTACCCCTCCACCCCAACCCCCCATAAACACCTGTTCAATGGAATCCACTGGTTCTCCAGTGTCCAACACATCAGGTGGCTCATCAGCACTGTCACAACAAACCAGTATATGCAGTGTTAGAAACAGGTTGCTCGTCATGGAGTCATTACATTCAAGGAAGTAAGTATTAATTGCATACGTTGTAGCAGGTATCACGTTTTCAAGAAGGAGATGACACCACCACCTTCGTATCCAGGGGATGTGATCCTAACAGAAAGGCAAACAACAGGTTCAGGATTCAGTTTAACCTAAAGTGTGCTTTGTCAGTATGACAAAGGTTGTGTGCAAATATCAGTGTATGACAGTAGCTTATTTAATCACCTACAAATATAAGATTGAGTGATGCAATTAGTGTTTGTTCTTTACATATGTGTGTGTGTGTCTGCGCGCACACATCAATTTGTACAAGTCCCCACAAAAACACTTAACCACAGACTTTTTGTGCACCTCATGTCCACTTTTTGTAAACCCACCCAACCCTCTCACCTGACCACTACACATTCACTCTTCATCTTATCCATACCATTCTACCCCAACTTTACACACCGATTGTCTCTTACCCCACAAAGCCCCCTAATACAATTACTACCACAGACCATGACAGTGTTGAGTAGTACTGTACCGTGTTTTTGACGAGTTTCCAGTGGCCAGGAGGCGACGGAGCACTGGTGGCTGCAATGCTGGAGGACACATGGAGGGTGGAGGCAGGAGGTGACAGAGCACTGGTGGCTGCAACGCTGAAGGACACACGATGGAGGGTGGAGGCAGGAGGCGATGGAGCACTGGTGGCTGCAATGCTGGAGGACACATGGAGGGTGGAGGTAGGAGGTGACGGAGCACTGGTGCCTGCAACGCTGGAGGACACACGATGGAGGGTGGAGGCAGGAGGTGACGGAGCACTGGTGGCTGCAACGCTGGAGGCCACACGATGTAGGGTGGAGGCAGGAGAAGAGAGAGGCAGCTCGTTGGACAAGCATTTCTTTAAATGTGGTGTAACCTGGTCGTTCCAGATTATTGTTTTTCTGCAGAACAGACAGTGAAAATGTGCTGTTTTCCTGCACTCAAAGTTGCACTTGCAGATGTTGTAGTCTGTGAAAGAGAAACAAAACCACTCATCAACAACTCATCATAACTTTTGTTTATAGTGTAAAACCACCCATGTCAATGTCTATAACCCTACCTCCATGGTGCACAGCATGCTTAATGTGATTATCAATATGGGCCGAGAATGTAAATTCTTTGTTGCTGGACAATTTGCAACAAGGGCATTTGTAGATGTGTATAAGCAAGATTATTAAGAGCTTAACTGTCATTAGAGCAAAACATGACTTCGGTTGGATAAACGTAGTACCAGTTTCCAGTGTTGGATATCTTGGATATCTCGCTAGCGGTGTTTACTGTGTTGGTAAGGAGTACATTGACTGTACATGTACGTTCGAAGAATTAGAATTTGGGCAATACATCTATTTTGCACAATAAACAGTGCTCTTTGCCAACACAGTCAGATATTCTTTCAGTAAGACCCAAAAGCAAATAGCAATTTGTTTTCGCAAGCGAAATAAAAGTTATAAACACCGCTAGCGAGATATCCAAGATATCCAACACTGGAAACTGGTACTACGTTTATCCAACCGAAGTCATGTTTTGCTCTAATGACAGTTAAGATCTTAATAATCTTGCTTATACACAAACAAAATCATGTGTAGTTAATTCGCGCAGAGAGATAAGTGTTGCATACATTCAATTTCACAAGACATATCTTTATCTAAAGGTAGGCTCGAGCTAGTGCTAGCTAACACGATAGGTTATCCAACATGTTGGATAGTTGGATAAATTATCGAACATGCAAACTACTGAACCCCACAAACTACATCAACAAATCAAATATCATATATACTTTTTTCTGTGCTGCAGGGTCAACGATGTAATATCGTTGTGAGCATAAAATGAATCAAATGTACTTTTCACTTACCGCCATGGCGTCGTCTCCTTTCCACAGGCAGTAGATTCTGCTTTAGACGTGACGTAATCAATATGGCGTCTTGGTGAGGGATAAGATATCCCGCATCGGTGTGTCCTACGGACTGCAGCCAGAGGCTTCTCCATATGATCGTGAAAATAGAGCCCATGCTGTTTTTGGAACAAGGGACCACTCACCATCCCTTTAACAAACACTTAGCTGCCAAAATCCATGTCTTTGTTTTGTTTGTAAATTATGGAGAACTTTTAGCCCTCTTTTTGCCCCTGTGTGCTGTCTTGCTGACATGCTTTTAACCTTTAATAGTGAGTTTTTCAAACATTCTATAAAAAATGCATTTTACAACAATGTAAGATCCTAAAGTTTCACATTATATTCTATGGAGGCCCAATATTCTTTAGAACTTTAGATCCTTTCAACATTCCCTTAACACCAGTTATTAAAGTTTTTGAGCATTCTATAAAAGTATGTGTTCTACAACAATGTAATATTGTAAATGTGTACAGTATATTCTATGGATTTAGAAATGTCATCCTTGCTGGTGTGTCTTAAAAGCTTGCTGTCAACAATGAGGATTAGGTGAGGAGGAGGAGGGACACCCCACCCAGAAGGTCACAGTAACAGAGGGAAGGAGGATGTATAAAGGATGAAAAGGATCCTAAAAAAATGACCAGCTGGTGACCTGAAGCATCCTGACAGCCTCGGAATCAGCCTGTACAGCTTCCATTGTTTTAGTTATTGCTATCTTGCCATAATATAGAGCATTCTGTTTCATAAAGTGTTACAAAAGAGAGAGGGTGGAGGAAGGTGGAGAATCAAAAAATATCACCAGCCCTGATGACATGGAGCATCCGGAACATCGAGTCGTTTGTTACTGGAAAGAAGTTTCTTTTCTTCCCACAGCACAATGACTGATGTCGCCATATTGTTTTCATTAATGCGGGAGGAGGATCTGGCCCTGGATTCATCACCACACTGGTTCCAGGATGAGGTTATTCATATCTATTGGTTGTGTCTTCTCTTGGCTGGAGTGTTGCAGTGGCCATTCTCCAGCTGATGCAGGTGTTGTCTGCATGCTTTTTTAAAGTTTGTGATATTTTACTGCTCTGTTTACACGTAATACAAATGACTACACTTTACATAATTGCCCTATATACAGTGTGCACACAGACACGGACAGCTTGTGGCTAGAGTAGAGCACTTATGGGGAATTGCACAATGATGGAATATATCAAATTCCTCCGCATTTACATTGTGTTTCATCATGACAGGTAATAAAGGATCTTTGCAGCTGCAGTAACCGATACTGTGTCCAAACATGTGTCGAGTGTGTGCGGGCAGGGGCGTTGCTGGAAACTTTGGGCCCTGTGAAAGTTTTTGGCTCACTTACTCACCATTATCCATAGAAATATTAATCCTGTCCTCAAAGGGGTGCCCCGATAAAGATTGTATCAGCAATGCTAAGTAAAGCACATTCAAGGGGTTTCTCTACACAATCCATTAGCTAGCCGTTAATAATCCATTAGCTACTACTACGTTAATCATTAGGCTGTGAAAACCTCTGATATTTAGCCAAAAAAAACACACGCTCAAACAAGTACATTACAATGAAAAGGGAATATGAGCTCAATTTTTCCAAATCACGAATTAATATCAGGGAGAGATTGGAGAGAATTACCTGAGCTAAAAAACGTATTTCTGAGACTCAAGTTGCCTTCTACTGGATAGGCAAGTATAACTGCTTGGGCAAACCTTAAATATTGACTAAGCAAGTCTTTGGACTCTCAACATCTACATTCAGCTGTTTCCAGCTGGATGGCAGCACCCTGTCCCCAACCTCCTCCTCGACCCTTCTACCATTAATTCCAGAACTGTCATGAATAAACAGTAGGCTTAGGTATGGTGCACATTGCTTACTTGTGTTTTGGCAGAAGCTAGCTACCAGCTATTGATAATATATTATGCACTTTGGGTCATATGATAGCAGGCGCGGCTGCTTCATGTGGGCAGGTGGGGCAGAGCCCTCCCAAAGATTCCTCCACTAAGAAAACTAGATCCATTGATTAATAGTAAATAAAATGTTGTTTTATAAATGCAGTGCCAACAAGAATCTTGTTATGTTTTGTTAAACATTGTTAAGAATTTGTAACAGAAAAGTTTGCCGATTTTCTTGCTTGTCTCGATCACCGCCACACTGTAGCTGCTATTACATTGAATTCTATTGCTTGGAGGGGCAGATGATCTCTCTGCCCCTGAGAAATCCCCGCTCCCTATTGTCATTCTATGTAAATTTGTGCGCAGACACAGAGAACACTGCAGAAAAAGCCATAGGAAAAAGCGCGGGTTTGTAGACGCCCACGGGGCAGATCCTTCACTGTACGTCAGCCTTCTACTGTCTATGTATATTACTCCGCACGTCACCCAGTCAGTAGTAAACCATGGTGACCGAACATGCTTGCAATAGCGTGGAGTTTCTCTTGGAGAACTCTTTCGAGCGACTCGATATAGGAACTAAATTGCCAATATAAAGTCTTGGACCCTATAAGCCAGACATAGATATCGTTTAGCAAACGAAGGACAAGGGTAGGTCATTTAATCAGACGTTTTCACGTTCGTGGTATGATAGAAAGCCTATGGTTGCCTATGGCTCTATGGTTGTCCAGAACGAAATAAAATGTTCTGTTTTTCATGCCTGTTCTTTCGTTCTTCTGTCATGGGTGGACAAGGGGATATTTGGAGCAGTGTAGGTGTGTGACATGAAGCATTTTTTCCAAAAAGGCGAAAAACACGAGTCCAGCAAGTCACATCTGAGTTGTGCTATAAAACTAGCCATGCTTAGAGAATGCTAACATCGCAGAACAGCTCCATTAGGGCTACAGTGTGTGTGTGTTCGAAACCACAATAAAGAAGTTGATAACAACAGGCACATTCTTTCAAAACTAATTGATTGCAGTCCGCTTGTCTCAAGTTAGTTTCCCTTTAGGAATTACAAGTTACTCTACTCTACTGCTACGGTTCTTTGCCCATGTAGCGACAATAAATGTCACATCATGCACGAATGTGATACAGTACATTATTAACAAAAGGCAGGGTTTTAGATATGTTACTTCAAGATTTCCTTTGGCTTTATTAATATAAATTATAAGACATTTTTACCAAAAGCATGCCTGTACTTGCAAACACATAACCACGATTCACTTACAAACCAAGTTTAACTTAATCACATACATATACAATATGTCACAGAAGTGAGTATGTAACGGGGCCCAAATTTATGAACTGTGAATGTGATCTTGTTGACTGAACATTGTTGTGTCATTGACTCGAAGGGGAGTGGGAGGGGCTGGACAATGGGTTTGTAATGTGGGCATGGCGTTGATCTGCATGTTTGTAGTGATTGTCTAAACGCAGGTGCGGCGAATGAGCCTCTAATTACCGACCGGCGGAAGCGAGCGAAGGACAACTTATGCCGAGCAGACGCGAGAGAGAGGACAGAGCACAGGAGCCTCTAATTACCGACCGGCGGAAGCGAGCGAAGGACAACTTATGCCGAGCAGACGCGAGAGAGAGGACAGAGCACACGCGCCACGCCACGGCGGAGAGAGAGAGAGGACAGGTATCCTCGTGAGACACGCTGACGGAGAAGAACGCCACACAAACTTCGCACGCTAACGAAACAAAAGTTAAGTAGCCCTTTGCTTTCTCCCTCGAGCCAACTGTCGCTTTATGGGCTACTAGTACAGACAAGCTACTCACTCCTGCCCTCTCCTCGACAGCTCTGGGTCACGCCATATACCTGGGAACTGGCTGGCCATTCCACCGCGTGCAAACAACTACTTCCAACGGACTGGCCGCCTCACTGTGTCGGCGCATACGAGCCGAGGACGTCGGCTCCAACGACCGTTTAGGCTACTGCAGTAAACCGGACGGTCTGCCCCGGGTCGTGTTGATGGACAATTGTGTATCGCGGTCGTGAGTGGCGTCTGGACTTAATTGACCTTTTAATGTGTATCAGTTTGACTTCGTAATGTGCATTTTAACTGTTTAAATTTCGTGTGCTTGCTTGTACTTGTCAGAGCCTCCCTTCTATTGTGTGATCGCTACCGGTACTGCTCGGCGCTTGTGCTCGCCCACCACCTATACTTTACACCGAGTGTGGTTGCGTGTTTCAACTTTAATCTATTGAAACTATTTGTGTGCCGGGTTTGACATTTATGGTTGCTGTGGCCAATTTCATCGTGTGCCCTTTAATTGGTGGCGCAGGCCAAGCGCGGAGCACCTACTTGGTTTGCGATCACCATTTAGATTCCCTCCCTTTTGGCATAGGCCGGTTTAGAACCTTCCCCTCTACACTGAGTGCGTGACGTGTGCCAGTGCATATAATCCCAAATGTTTTATGGTGTGCTGTGGAATATTATCACTCTGTAGTGTAGCATAGTGAACGTGTGCCACTTTGTGGGTGTATCGAACTTAACTTTTCAAGTGTGCTGTGAAATGGTTGACGCCCCCCTTCCCTCTCCTTCTCAGTGTGTAAAGTAGGTGTACCACTGCGCCGCCACGCCTCTCCTCCCTTCCCCTCAGTGTGTAAAGTAGGTGTACCACTGCGCCGCCACGCCTCTCCTCCCTTCCCCTCAGTGTGTAAAGTAGGCGTACCACTGCGCCATTACGATTCTAGCCTAAGCCATTCTTATACAGTGTCTTTGTTTTTATTATTTTGTGCTGGACTCCCAATTTAGTATTGCATTAATAAAAAGTTGTATTTTGTCAAAACTACTCAGTGTTGTGTGTGTGCCTCAAGGGTCAAGAAGCCTATTTTCCTATAATTTTACAAGTACACCCCTGACATTTTTTTCCTTTTTTATTATATCATATAAGCTGTACACTGCCTACTTTACATTGTAGAAAAATATAATATCTTTAGACTTCTCCCATGGAAAGATATAATAAAAAAAGGAAAAAAAATGTCAGGGGTGTACTCACTTCTGTGACATACTGTATTTCAGGCAAATAGCGTCTTCACGCATGATATACGATGTTTTTGATTATTTACTTTCCACCAGTAAACCAATTTTGCCCCCTGTTCGCGTTTCTGAGGTGACAGTTTTTACTTTTCCCTTTTTGTGCGTAGGCATGGGTGAGGTGCGTGTAGGCCTAGGTGTGCGCATTTTCCCCATCAAGGTTACTTTTTAAAGATAGTGGCATACGCACTCTTTAGTGCATGTTATGAATTAATTGTAATAAACTCGGTCATTATCAGCCTATCTGCCCTACCTTTTTTTCTACCCACGAGCCGCTACTGTATGATAGTATTATAAACTGATTTACCCAGGTAAATGAGCCTTTCCGTAGCTGAGAGCAGATTGTTCTCATCCCCATGACAATTATAAAATGCACGTTCATGTTTCAAATTGGTGGACATGTAGAAGCCGATAATGTAATAACGCCCAATAATGTAATAACAACCAATAACGTAATAATTATAATGTAATAAAACCAATAATGTAATAATTGACCGATAATGTAATAAGATTTATGAGCCAATAACGTAATTAAATTTTGCCGATAACGTAATAAGGTATTACATTATTGGCTGCCTATTACGTTATTGGCCTTGTACTAAAAAAAACTCAGAAAATGTAATAACTGGTGCCAATAATGTAAAATTTTTTCTGTTTTTCTTTTTTACTCCTACATTCAGGGTAGAATGTGTCAGTCTTAAAGTACAATTTACTCCTATAAGCCACTATACTGCCTGTTTGCCTCAGCCCTGACCTGTTATAGTTGCACTACTAAAAGCAGACTGTTAGTTATGGTATCATCCCTTTTTTATTTGTACAAACTTAAAACTATGAAGTGGGAGGGAGGTGGTGTAGCCCCAAATAAAACCTTGTTGGGGTCAATTGGATTATTGGCTAAATTAGAATACCAAAATTTCAAATTTTTAATTTGCATGAATACTTTTAAGAGAGGAGAGGTAGAGCGTATGGTACATTTGAGCTGAAGCCCCATGTTCTTTTCCACATCTCTCATACCAGGAGGAGCATTGGCTTCCTAGTCCCTTACGGTTACATGGAGCTCCCTCAAGTTTGCATTTTCAAACAATAACCCCTGTGTACAGTAAAAAATAAATGAAGTCTTCCTGCGAGTTGCATCAAATAATGACATAAGTCTTTCATTTCCATTCAAACTTTTAATTGAACCACACACATTGTTCCTGGTCATTAAGGTGGTGACAAAGGCATACATTTTAGTATTTTCAAACAATAATCCTCATGTAAATAACTGGTAATAACTGGTGCCAATAGTGTGACATTATATTGTTCCTTTTATTCTTACATTCTGTATAGAATGTGTCTGTCCTAAAGTACTATGTATTCTTTTAAGTGAAAGACTGCTTGTCTCAGACCTAACTTCACACGTACACAGTAGTCCCGAATAGTTTAACAAACAGGCCTTTTGGTCATAAGGTGCAATACCCACTTTGGGGTCTTGCAACCAGATATAATACTTAAATTCTGACTTATTATTACCCTTGCAAAAATGTATTGGAAAAGCAATTTGGAAGTGGCTGAACGTACCTATAGCTTCTCCATGCAATCTGTTGTTATGCTACTGTTCATCTTTCTTCTAATCTCAGTCTAATGTCATTCACATTTAGGTATCCTTCTGCATTTTAACATTTGGAGCAAAGGCTAATACACATTAAAACCAGCAGTGTTAATTCCACACTTAGAGAGCCAATTTAACACCATATGTATTTGGTCCCACAGTATTCTGTAAGTGTTGATTTGACACTGATTTTTTTTCCTGTGTAGGGTGTAGTAAATTGGAAAAACATATTGGAAAAAGAAAATAAACAAATCATTAAAAAAGCAATGGCATCAGCCATATGTATCTGCTAAACAAAAATCTATAATCACTGGAGCTGTTTCTGCCAGTCAGCATTGGCTAAGGTTGGTCAAAGAGAAGGTTTAGCCTATGCTTAACTGCATAACTACACCTTGGTGTTTGTGGGACTCCACAGAGATACCAGCATCTTAAAATGTTGCCTGTTTCACCTGTTTATTGCTTTGTAATAGTATTTTTAGAATATGTTCTCTTAATCTGAAGTAGGCCGATTAATCTGGTAGAAACCTTTCTTATTGTGCCTTATGAAATCTAGTTAATTAATTCAAGTTTGTCTTTATTGAAATGGCCTTTGATTCTAAATTAATCTTCTTCTTATTATTATTATTATTATTATTATAGGCCTAGTAATACTACTACATGTAAGTAGGCCTACTACTACTACTACTACTAGGCTACTACTACTAGGCTACTACTAGATTGTAAATAGGCCTAGGTAATAGTCGGTAGGTCTAGTAGCCTAATAATCATATTATTTATTATCTATCTATCTATCTATCTATCTATTTATCTATTTATTTATTTATTTATTTATTATTCGTATGACACCATTGCTGTACAAGATCCTTTTGCAAGCTGTCAGCCACCCTACAAGTCATGTGACACTGGCCACAAAGATTGTCCATGGTAACGAACATTCAAAAATATTCTATGTTCTATTTCAATTGTCCACAAAATCGAATGATCATTCGTTGCGTTGTCCACAGTTATCATCAGCAGGCTTCCTTAGGAAGGAAGGAAGGCAGGAAGACTTCATTTATTCTTTACTGTACACAGGGGTTATTGTTTGAAAATGCAAACTTGAGGGAGCTCCATGTAACCGTAAGGGACTAGGAAGCCAATGCTCCTCCTGGTATGAGAGATGTGGAAAAGAACATGGGGCTTCAGCTCAAATGTACCATACACTCTGCCTCTCCTCTGTTAAAAGTATTCATGCAAATTAAAAATTTGAAATTTTGGTATTCTAATTTAGCCAATAATCCAATTTTTAGCCAATTTTTATTTGGGGGTACACCAACTCCCTCCCACTTCATAATTTTAAGTTTGTACAAATAAAAAAGGGATGATACCATAACTAACAGTCTGCTTTTAGTGGCTTATAGGAGTAAATTGTACTTTAAGACTGACACTCTACCCTGAATGTAGTGAAAAAGAAAAAAAGAAAAATGTTACATACAGGCTGGACGAACACAGACCAGGGGAAACCGCCACATCTTCTGTGGCATCCATAAGAACAGGGGCCGACAGAAAAAGTGGTTGGGTGAGGCACAGGGCTGGGTGTGAATGAGGGGGGGCTGAGGAGGATGCCACCACAGCTTTAGGGACACCAATTCTGGCTTGCCAGTCCGTGGGTTGGCCTTAAATAGTGCTTGCCGAATCCACTCCTGCTGGAAAAGGGGAAGATGATCCTTCCAGTGACTTGGAAGCTCAGCTGGTGGCTGATCAACGGCAAGGCTGACTGGTGGAGGGGGACTGGCACTGGCCTCTAGATGAACAGGGGCTGCAATTAGTAGGAAGGAGAAATAAAGCAGACAATATCAGATCGAATATTAGGTTGTGAAAACAATATTGGGTTGACTGTTGGATACTGATGTCATAAATGCAGCTCACAAACAGGTTTGCACAGGAATAATTTTGTATAAGTAAGGAATCAGTAGTATTTTGGGATAATTACACAAAGTGAAAAAATACTACCATAAGGAGCAGTGAAGAAATACTACGGGCTCTATTTTCACGATCATAAGCGCATTGTCTAAAGTCTGTCGCGCAAGTTGCTTTGGGGGCGTTCCCGACACAATTTGGTATTTTCACGGCGGAAAAAGCGAACATTGCGCCAGGCGCATCGTTCAAAAGGGTTGGGTTAAGTTACTTCATTAGTCATGGGTGTGTTTTGGGCGTAACATACAATTAACCAATGAGAATTTATACTCTCATTCCCTTTAAGAGCCAGCGGGCGCGTTGTCCATAGCCTGTTGCTATTACGATGGCGGATTTACCCGGACGGGAGGAGCTTTTCGGTGGAGCAGACCGACCTGCTCGTGCGTGAAGTAAAAGCGCGTGAGTAGTTAATATTCGGGGATGGAAAGAATCCCCCCAAACCTCCGCGGGTCATAGAAGTATGGGAGGAAACATCTTCAATAATTGTGTCCTTCTTTGGCAAGAAGAGAACTTTCGAACAGTGCCCAAAGCGGCAACGTTAGAAGACGTGAAACAAAAGCTTTAAACTCAAAGGAAACATCAAAAATAAAAGGTGGAGGTCCATCAAACCATTAGTCCACTAGTTTTCTTTTTGATGATTAGTCCATTTCATTTCTTACAACTTGCCACGCTGTTTATTAAATAAACTGCAGAGCATTGCAATCGCTGTTTATTTAAAAGACAAAAGAAACTGCAGAACATTGCTATAAACTGCAAAACATTGCTATACTCTTATTATTCGTGCCTGTTTGCTTATTAAAACATAAAAATACATGGCTATACAGGCTATACACGTTGCAACTTTTCTGCCGGTTGTTGTTGGGTTGCAACCCGGTCTCACGGATGGTGCGTAAGATATCTTACGCAAACCTGTGCACGCTGATGCGTAAACATGCTTACGCAGCGGCAGAAACTCGCACATGCGCAATAACTTATAAAGCTCTTCAGACGGGTGAAAAACTCGCACATGCGCTGTAACATAAAGCTTTTGAGACGGGTCCGCAAATACTTTTATCGTGACTATTTTGCGTTTACCATTTGATTTCCTGAACTAGATAAAAGTATATTAGTAGTTTATATTTTTTTCTGAGATATTTGCTGTTTTAAACGAGTACATCAAAGCCGAATATATCTATTAGATTCTCGGGCAGTTGAATTACTAGCTGACATTGTTGTTAAGCCTTTTTTTTAAAAACTGTTTTGCATCTGGTTTGCAGAAGTAATTTGCAATCCCTTGGTTGTACACTGCTGTGATGGCGGAGCTGCTAAGTTTCTGGTTAGGATTTTGACGAAACTGGAGCAAAAGAAACAGACGCTATCAGCTCCATAGACAGTAGAAGAGATCAAACACGTAAACAACAAGCGACATTTTGCGTCAACGACGTGAAACATGGCGGAAATGAAGCGCTCCCAGCTCTGGTTGTCAATGTTGTGAGTAACTTTGTCGATATTTACAAATGTAAGTGCACTGTCGTTTTTTAAGTGGACATCAATAAACGTCACTTTACGGCATCTTATTAAGCAACTCATTAATTCTGACGATATAGTTAAGGTTCCCTGCATAACACGGACTCAGCGTGTAGAACTAGCTAGCTAGCGAGCGCTAGCGGAAGCAAACATAAACAGAAATGAAATGCTAATTTATAATATTTCTACTTTCTGTTTTTAATATTTGTCTTTATCCCGTATTTTGTTGTTTCCTCGGCTTCCCCTTGTGCTTCTGGGGTCCAGTCTTGCATTCCCATTTTCTTAAGAAGACCAGTATAGCTTAATGTCCAACATCACAAACACACAAATATTTTATTATAAATATTTTCACGGTCAACAGTTGCAGAGGTCAGTGGTTGACGTGGAGGAAGAACAGTACAGTGTGTTTATTTTGATGCATACATTTTTTTTAAGACGCACAGTGCATGATGCAAGATTCATCAGTCTTCTGCATCTAATTGTGCATTTGCCTTTCAAGGGCTTTATGATCTCAGTTTGCCACAGATCGGGTGCGAGGAATGCCACGCCACATGGATTGCTGGAGTGAGTGTCCGAAGTGACTACCGGCTAGCTACCCAACACTTTTCAACAATATCAGCATATGCGGATGGCCCCTCCAGGTCTTCCCAGGCATTTTTTAAAATGCTAGACCAAGAGACAATCCACTTTGGCCGTGTAGGTATTGTAGAGACATAAGAATACTGTATGTGTTTGTACAGCTACTCAAAGCGGAGTTACTGGCAACATCTACCGGTTGATTGAGTTAACATAAGTAGAGTAATCTACCTTTAAAAGAAAGCATCAGGCTCCCACACACATACACCAAAAGTCGATGCCAGTCAATAACTAACATTGGATTGCATATTTGGTGCATTACCTTCAGGGTCACCATACAGTGTATATGTTTATGGCTAGAGAATGCCTCAAGTTTGATCCCAGATCACAAATGTACCAGATGCACAGTATTATTTATTTACTGATTTAAAAAAAAAAAAAAAATTGTCAGTTGTCGGTGTCAGTCATCTGATCATGAGGGATTGTGAATTATATTTATTGTTCTTGTTATGTCAGTCCTCAATAACCAAGGTGGTTAAAACTGTAAAGCTCTGTAAACCTGAGTTGAAACTGTATTGACGCACAGTTCTGTTTATTTCGGTGTCAGAGAGAGAATTGCCTGTGGAACCATTCGACATCTAAGGAGAGGGGCCTTGAAACCTGCCAGACCATCCACGTACCAGCCTGATCACCTCAATGCCACCCTGTTGTCCATGCCCATGTCACTCCTCTGCCCTCCAACATCATCTCTATATCCTCAACTTGCTTCTGAAAATGACTCACACATACTCACTCACCTCTTCAATCACTCATTCACATTCAAAAAAAAAAAAAAAAAAGCCACACCGAAATATCCATACACTCTAAAAGGCAGGCACACACACCCACACACACATTCATTCACTGACACATACACAAAAACGCACACTGAATGCTCAAACATTCTTGCACAGTCATGCATGCTTGGCCACACGCATGCATACATACATGCATACATACATACATATATACGAACACATATGACAATATGTGTTTGTATACATATACATATACATATGACACAAATGACAATATGGACTACTACATATGGCTTTAGTATTTTCCACAGACTTGGCCTTTCTATTAAGGATGCTCACTTGGACAATCTTGCCGCCTGGAATCTGGGCATTGAAAATTCCCTACTCTGGGATTAAGAAAACCTCTTGTGGTTCACATTTCACTAGCTTTTGCGGGTTGTGTAACAACATAGTTGTCAAGTAAAAATGTTCATATTTTAAAATGGCTATTGAGCCCCAGATGTCTGCCATAATCCCACCACTATATGCTTTTTTGCACCCCCCATATGTCTGCCATATTCTTTGCACTATATTGCCTGTATTGCACCATTTTTGCACCATAACCTTGCACTAGGTACCTTTCTTTGTGCCCTGCAATATACTATTTGCTGCTTTTTGTTGATACTGCTGATCTGAGTTGACTGCACTATACTGTACACTAATAATTTTGTTTAGCTTAATTTATTGATATTGATTTGAGCTTACTGTAGTAGTTGGGCAAAATCTTACTTATTAAATAATGTAACTTTTTACACTTAGGATAGTTAAGAACACAAATACCTTACAGTACTTCATATTGTCTTGTCTTGCACTTTAATGTTGACAATAAAGCTGACTTTGACTTCCTAAAAGTTTCATCGTCAAGGAGGATAATTTTGTGTGGCCATGGAGCACCTCTGGTAAAACAACACCAACAGGATTTGTTTTTTTCAGTTAGTGTATTAAGGGAATACACCTGTAATGTGTGTATTTTTATTCAGGGGCGTCACATCTACAGTTAAAAAAACAAGTGCATGATCAGGTCATGCTGGTATGCCGCCTAAGAGAGGAGTCCTCCATCTTGAAGGAAGAGATGAGTCAGCATATTCAGAGTATCGGAGATATGCAGAACTCTCTTACAGTTTCTAACATTTTTGTACTATTTCTATCTTTCCATGAGAGAAGTCTAAAGATATAATACTTTTCTACAATGTAAAGTAGGCAGTGTACAGCTTATATAACAGTGCAAATTTGCTGTTCCCTCAAAAATAACTCAACACACAACCATTAATTTCTAAACCACTGTCAACAAAAGTGAGTACACCCCTACATGAAAATGTCAAAATTTTGCCCAATTAGCTATTTTTCCTCCCTTAGTGATCCATTAGTGTTACACGTTCTCAGGTGTAAATGGGTAGAAGTTGTGCTAAATTCGGTGCTATCACTCTCACACTCTCTCATACTGGTCATTGGAAGTTCAACATGGTACCTCATGGAAAAGAACTCTTTGAGGATTTAAAAAAGAAAATTGTTGCTTTCCATAAAGATGGTCTAGGTTATAAGAAGATTGCCTACACCCTGAAACTGAGCTGCAGCACAGTGGCCAAGACCATACAGAGGACAGGCTCTACTAAGAACAAGCCTCATGGTCCCCCATGGTCAACCAAAGAAGTTGAGTGCATGTGCTCAGCATCATCGGAGGCTGTGTCTTCAAAATAAGCGTAGGAGTGCTGCCAGCATTGCTGCAGAGGTTAAAGGGGTAGGGGGACCACCTGTCCGTGCGCCATACACTGCACACTGCATCAAACTGGTCTGCATGGCTGTCGTCCCAGAAGGAAGCCTCTTCTGAAGATGATGCACAAGACAGCCCACAAACAGTTTGCTGAAGACAAGCAGACTAAGGGCATGGATTACTGGAACCATGTCCTGTGGTCTGATGAGACCAAATTAAACTTATTTGGTTCAGATGGTGTCAGGTGTGTGTGGCGGCAACCAGGTGAGGATTACAAAGACAACTGTGTCCTGCTAACAGTCAAGCATGGTGGAGGAAGTTTAATGGTTTGGGGCTGTATGAGTGCTGCTGGCACTGGGGACCTACACTTCATTAAGGGAATCATGAATGGCAATATGAATTGTGACTTACCGAAGCAGAGCATGATGCCCCCCCCCCCCCCCCCCTTCCCCTTTAAAACTGGGCCGCAGGGCGGTATTTCAATATGGTAATGGCCCCAAGCACACCTCCAAGATGACCACGCCTTGGATGAGGGTGAAGGTGATGGACTGGCCTAGCATGTCCCCAGACCTGAACCTAATTCAGCATCCTGAAATGGAAGTGGAGGATCTCAAGGTCTCAAGATCAAGGCCAGCTCTGTGATGTCGTCATGTAGGGGTGGAAGAGGATTCCAGTGACAACTTGTGACGCTCTAGTGAACTCCATGCCCAAGAGAGTTAAGGCAGTGCTGGAAAATAATGGTGGCCACACAAAATATTGACACTTTGGGCACAATTTGGACATTTTCACTTAGGGGTGTACTCACTTTTGTTGCCAGTGGTTTAGACATTAATGGTTGTGTGTTGAGTTATTTTGAGGGAACAGCAAATTTGCACTGTTATATAAGCTGTACACTGCCTACTTTACATTGTAGAAAAGTATTATATCTTTAGACTTCTCCCATGAAAAGATATAATAAAAACAGTACAAAAATGTTAGGGGTGTACTCACTTTTGTGACATACTGTATATATTTCATTGCCATTAGTGTGTAGACTTCAGAGGACACTTTGTTAGATGGGGTGATGAACATATCTTAATCTTTAATAAACATTGCACTTGCAGTTAGCTGAAGTAAGTCAAAAAAACATGATATAAGGTCCTCTAATCACCTGGGGAACTCATCACTGATAACAGCAGTGTTTCACTGCTTACTCCATGTCAGGTGGTGTCATACACATGTAAGTCATCTACACTTGGTCTTCTGTTACACATTACACTTGGAATTATTTGAAATTAGTAAAAATAACCTGATATGAAGTGATCTGTTCACCTGTCACAAGTCACTTCTCACTGAAAGCAGCCCAGTGGTCTCTGTAGACTTCAGAGGCCACTTGTTACTGATGGGATGATGGACATGTCTACTCAATAGTGGGCCTTGTGTTACACATTACACTTAAAATTGTTTAAAATAACTTAGAATATCCTGATGCAAGGTCATTTCATCATCTGTGACAAGTCACATTACTTCTTACTGAAAGAAACCCTGAATTCTGAAGTCTGCAGTGAGAGACCATTATGCCCATTTGAGTACACGTTCGGACACCAGTGCTGTCAGATGAGAGGATGAAAATGTCAAAACTGGTAACAATGGTCTTAGGTGTATACAGAGACCATGCAGTGGTTAGAAAAAAAGTAAAATAAATAGGCGTTAATGTTTGTAGAACATCTTAAGAACCTTTCTTTAGCCTGCAGAAAATCAGTGCCCATGCACTTGGTCCCTGAGCTGGGTGCACTGCATATAATTTAGCTAAATACTCCTGAAGCCATAAGATAATAAGTCCAGGTCAAATGATTTTTGCCAAAATTGCATATATGCCATGTCCTTAGGTTTCTGGTCCTGATTATTCTTTGTGTATTATGCAATTGTATACCCTAACACCATGACTATGCCTAGTCAGTGAAAAATAAAAAAAATTAAGAGTGTGAAATAAAATAGCATCTGTTGTTCACCCTTATGCAAGGAAGCACCAGAGAATTTTTTATTGCACCAGGGCCCCCAGTTACCCCAGGAGCCCCCACCAAGTGTGTAAAAAATGCACATTTTGAATGTCTGTAATTCCTGAACCATTGGTCAGATCGGTCTGAAATTTGGTATGGTAACCACTGAAGATATGGGTTATAAATAATATTTCTGTCATTGGTCTACCTTGAGTGCAAACATGTGTAAATACTGTTTATTTTATAATAATAACAATATTGCCAGATTTTAAGTATATATTGTAAGCATGTGATACATATTAGTAATTTTGACATGCTTGCCATGACTCTTATAAAACTATTGTATACTTTTTAAAATAAAGCTATTTTTTTAATTTGACTACATTTCCCATGACGTGCAACGTTCATTCCAACGGTGTTTACGACAATGGCGCTGAAATTTGTAGTCCACTTAAGCCGTTTTGTTAAAAAAAAAAAAAAAACACACACACACACACAAACAGTGTTGCAAACAGGGGTTGCAAACAGTGTCATGGGTGCGTTTGGTGGAGTAAAATCGACAGAAAAAAAGATGTGAGAAGTTATTCATGACATTAGTAGGTTATACAATATAGCAGAGTTCGACAAAATATGTATGCTATATAAAACGTGCTCATTTTGAAACTCTGGTTATGATACGGGTATTGCACATAACACTTCTACTGTTGCTAGCATGGTTGCTAGCCGTTGCTCTTTTCGCTCCAGTGAGTTACATAACGCATTACGTAAAATATTTTTTATGTGCATATAGAATTCAGAAATGACATAAAACATAGATTTACATAAATGCAAGCAGTTACAATATTAGCATTTTCTAACAATATATATATGATTTGTGTGGGAACAACTAGCGCGTTGTCATTCACACAATTTGATGATTCGTGTGGGAATAACAGACTGAATACAACACATTATGCTAATTAAAGGACATACTTAGTCCAGCATGTACCTGTGGCCAAATTACTTTCAAACATTTCTAGGGGTACCGTCATTTTTGTCAAGACCCTTTTCATGAATTATTTTTTAAACGATTCTGTTAAAACACAATTCAACATGCAAGGGATTCGGCAAGTGTAATAACTCGACTGCTGCTGTTCAATACCAAAAGTGAAAGGCTTCCAAAGTAAAGTTTTCTTGTGTTGTAGGTGACTTATACCCTATATCCCTGTAACACTTTCCTTTTCCCCTTTTTTATTGTATTTTGTCATTCGTTATTTGAAGCCAAGTAGGCCTATTTTTGGGAAATCTAGCTTAAGGCAGTGTTTCCCAAACTTTTTTTCTGAGGACCCATATCACAACCCAACTCAGTAGACATTATTTGTACATTAAAAGAAAGGTGATTTTATCAAACATTATTGATGATTTTTATACATTTTTTATTCATCTATTTTTGTAGGCTCTCTCAGGCTGAGTGATCCAGCCTCTCTTTGAACAACTATTTTTTTAGTGTAAAACAATGCAACTGATCCATCAATATTAAAATAAAGTAACCACTGACATCGTGACAAGTTGACCCAAAAAAAAAGAAGAATTGTCTTTACAGAGACCATAATGTCTGTGAATATTGGGCTCGATTCCCAAATTTGTTGAAAGACAAGAAAGGAGAACAGCATGGTTCCAGATAGAGAAGGAGGTGCATTTGACTGTGTTTTCTGAAGAGACAGTTTGGTCATGCCTTTCTCATGGTGATATGTACTGTATGTACACAAATCTGTTGACTTTCTCGTGGTTCACATAGTGACACAATAGCATGCATGTCTTAGCCCAGACCTCATCAGTTTTTTTAAAGATACCACTCCTTGAATCTTATGTACAACTGTATCCCAGACACTGTAGGTATGGAAACAAAGAGGAGGACACTGCTGCTACAGAAATCTCTCTCCACCCAGACATATGCATCGAAATGGCTCCTGCTTACTTTCCAGTGATTTCTTGTGAGGTACATAGATAAGTAATAAATATAAATGTTACACTGTTCGTTGTTATCCTATAGCGACAAGTAGAGAAGCAGTTCCTCAGCTGGTGAAATTACACTTGGGCTGTTGAGAAGTAAGGTGAACAGAACAATTTCAAGTGCATGAAACAAGGCTCACTATTAAAGACATAAGCTTGCGTATCACCCCATCTGTTACAAAATGGCCTCTCAAGTCCACTATGGGCTGTTTTCAGTGGAAAGTGAGGTAAATAGAAGGTCCCCAGGTGAGCAGGCCATCTCATATCAGGTTACAAGGACCACAAGGACATTGCGTTGTTATGGCTAATGCTGTTTTGTTGTGACCTTGCCAAACTGTGAAGCACTTTGAGCTGCATCTTGTATGTATGAACTGTGCTATACAAGTAAAGGTTATTATTATTATTATTATTATTATTATTATTACTATTAAACAATGTGGCCACACCACCCATTCAGTAATGCTGAGTACAGCATCGCAAATACAGACAACATGGCAATCTAGCCATTTTAAAACATCTACATTTTTATTTGTCACTACACAAACCATAAAAGCTAGTGGAATGTGAACCACAAGAGGTTTCCTTAATCACAGAGTAGGGAGTGTTATCTTACATTGGGAATCTGTACACTATCTCAGGTATTGTGTGTTGTAAAGATACTTTTTAATGCCCAAATTCCAGGCAGTAAGATTGTCCAAGTGAGCATGCTTAATAGAAAGGCCAAGTCTGTGGAAAATACAAAAGGCACATGCCATAGTCCACATTGTTAAAATTGCACATGTGCATACAGTATGTACATATCTGACACCAAAATAAACAGAACTGTGTGTCAATACTGTTTCAACTCAGGTTTACAGAGCTTTACAGTTTTACAGCTTTACAGTTTTAACCACCTTGGTTATTGAGGACTGATATAACAAGAACAATAAATATAATTCACAATCCCTCATGGTCAGATGACTGACACCGACAACTGACAAAAAAAAATCAGTAAATAACTAATACTGTGCATCTGGTACATTTGTGATCTGGGATCAAACTTGAGGCATTCTCTAGCCATAAACATATACACTGTACGGTGACCCTGAAGGTAATGCACCAAATATGCAGTTAGTTATTGACTGGCATTGACTTTTGGTGTACGTGTGTGGGAGCCTGATGCTTCCTTTTAAAGGTAGATTACTCTACTTATGTTAACTCAATCAACCAGTAGATGTTGCCAGTAACTCCGCTTTGAGTAGCTGTACAAACACATACAGTATTCTTATGTCTCTACAATACCTACACGGCCAAAGTGGATTGTCTCTTGGTCTAGCATTTAAAAAAATGCCTGGGAAGACCTGGAGGCGCCATCTTCATATGCTGATATTGTTGAAAAGTGTTGGGTAGCTAGCCGGTAGTCACTTCGGACACTCACTCCAGCAATCCATGTGGCGTGGCATTCCTCGCACCCGATCTGTGGCAAACTGAGATCATAAAGCCCTTGAAAGGCAAATGCACAATTAGATGCAGAAGACTGATGAATCTTGCATCATGCACTGTGCGTCTTAAAAAAAATGTATGCATCAAAATAAACACACTGTACTGTTCTTCTTCCACGTCAACCACTGACCTCTGCAACTGTTGACCGTGAAAATATTAATAATAAGATATTTGTGTGTTTGTGATGTTGGACATTAAGCTATACTGGTCTTCTTAGGAAATTGGAATGCAAGACTGGACCCCAGAAGCAATTGGACTTACACAAGGGGAAACCGAGGAAACAACAAAATACGGGATAAAGACAAATATTAAAAACAGAAAGTAGAAATATTATAAATTAGCATTTCATTTCTGTTTATGTTTGTTTCCGCTAGCGCTCGCTAGCTAGCTAGTTCTACACGCTGAGTCCGTGTTATGCAGGGAACCTTAACTATATCGTCAGAATTAATGAGTTGCTTAATAAGATGCCGTAAAGTGACGTTTATTGATGTCCACTTAAAAAACGACAGTGCACTTACATTTGTAAATATCGACAAAGTTACTCACAACAAAGTTACTCACAATTGACAACCAGAGCTGGGAGCGCTTCATTTCCGCCATGTTTCACGTCGTTGACGCAAAATGTCGCTTGTTGTTTACGTGTTTGATCTCTTCTACTGTCTATGGAGCTGATAGCGTCTGTTTCTTTTGCTCCAGTTTCGTCAAAATCCTAACCAGAAACTTAGCAGCTCAGCCATCACAGCGGTGTACAACCAAGGGATTGCAAATTACTTCTGCAAACCAGATGCAAAACAGTTTTTTTTTAAAAAGGCTTAACAACAATGTCAGCTAGTAATTCAACTGCCCGAGAATCTAATAGATATATTCGGCTTTGATGTACTCGTTTAAAACAGCAAATATCTCAGAAAAAAATATAAACTACTAATATACTTTTATCTAGTTCAGGAAATCAAATGGTAAACGCAAAATAGTCACGATAAAAGTATTTGCGGACCCGTCTCAAAAGCTTTATGTTACAGCGCATGTGCGAGTTTTTCACCCGTCTGAAGAGCTTTATAAGTTATTGCGCATGTGCGAGTTTCTGCCGCTGCGTAAGCATGTTTACGCATCAGCGTGCACAGGTTTGCGTAAGATATCTTACGCACCATTCGTGAGACCGGGTTGCCCAGTTCAGCTCGCCTCTCTGGGGCAGCAGCAGGTACATCGGGGTTCAACGAGCTGTGCGCCGAAAGCGGTACAACAACGTTAGAAGACGGGAAACAAAGCCTTAAACTCAAAGGAAACATCAAAAATAAACGGAAGGTATAGGTCCATCTAACCATTAGTCCACTAGTTTTCTTTTTGACGATTTTTCCATATTATTTCTTACAACTTGCCACGCTGTTTATTTAAAACGACAAAAGAAATCGTAAATAAACTGCAGAACATTGCAATCGCTGTTTATTTAAAACGACAAAAGAAATTGTAAATAAACTGCAGAAGATTTCTATAAACTGCACAACATTGCTATATTCTCATTATTTGTGCCTGTTTGCTTACTAAAACATGGCTATACAGGCTATAGCCTACACGTTGCAACTTTTCTGCCAGTTCAGCTCGCCTCTCTGGCGCAGCAGCAGGTAGCCTACATCGGGTTCAAAGCGTTGTGCGCCTCTAAAATAGCTTTTCAACAATGCGCCAGTGACGAAAAAGCACCTTTTTATTGATCAAAAGCTCAAGTGGTTTATGCGTTCTCATAATAGCATCTGGTGCACTTTGCGCCATGTTGCGCCATGCGCAATGTTTTTTGCTTTCATTGTCTACTCTTCGGCGAAAGCCCTTCTTCATTCTCCACTACCGGTTTCTCCGACTGGAAACACAGCTTTGCCCGTGTAGAGGAGCATGAAGTTAGTCAACCACAGAAAAGCTGTACTTCTTTGGTTAGCATGCACACAAGCACGTCGAATCGACCACGATTTATTAGAGCAATGCAAAGAGGAGGAGAACTACTGGCGAGAAGTTCTCAAACGAGTTGTTGAGGTGATCAATTTTTTGTCCGAGCGTGGTCTTTCATTTCGAGGAAGCGACGATTACAATTAATTACAATACCTGTTCCAGCATCATTATTTAATTTTATTATTAATTTGTAGGCTACATTTTAACATTATTTTTGGTCATGGTGTTTGTTATCTGTTGGGTATTAATAAGGGGCGGGGCCTCAGGGGTGTGTCTGCCCCGGGCCTCGGCAAAGGTTAACGCGGCCCTGAACGGCGCAGCGGGAAAAGAATAATAATAATAATAATCTTAGCAGAAACAATAGGGCTTCGCACCTCCGGTGCAGGCACAGCCTGCACCTCCGGTGCTCGGGCCCTAATAATAATAATAATAATAATAATAATCTTAGCAGAAACAATAGGGCTTCGCACCTCCGGTGCTCGGGCCCTAATAATCTTAGCAGAAACAATAGGGCTTCGCACCTCCGGTGCTCGGGCCCTAATAAAACAAACGTTGGGGCCCGTTGGTGGCAGTTCCCTGAGCTGCAGGCAGGACAGCAACGACTGCAATGCCCAGCAATTCCACGGGTCCAAGAGTTAACGCTCGTGTGGGTGTGTATGTCAGAGTCCTGCTGCAGTCCCGAGGCGTTAGCCGTGGCTGAGGCTAAACGCAGCTGCAAGTCTCTGGTGGGCCCAGCACCAGAGACTAGGAAGGAGTCCGCTCCGTGGACAGCCCCGCAGCAGATGATGGTGTGAGGAGGGTGGCTCGCCGATGGTCCCAGCACCGGTGAAACGAGGAGTCCTGGTCGAAGGCAGGCGGCTTCACAGCTAGCCAACGGCGATCAGCTAACAGCTAGCTCACGGCAATCAGCTAACGGCTAGCTCCTTGGCTCCCCTGCTCTTCAGACACTGCCCAGATGATCTCGCGGCTGCAGCTAATAACAACTTGCTTATATTATAAGTCCGAGGCAATGAAACCCTCCGGGCTTGCACAAAAAAAAAAACAATGTGAAGCTTGCCAAACGTCAATGTTTTCACCGCACCTCTCTGGGAAATCGTCTCCGCGCTGTTGTGTCCCGGCTCCTCTCTCTCTCTCTCTCTCTCCCTCTCTCCCGAGGTGGTGGAATGTTATCGAATTCAAGAGTTCCAGGCAGTGAAATGTACAAAATGTCATTGGCTGCTCACCAAATTCAAATAAAAACATGAACAATGGATAAAACTGATTGGTCACTGGTCAGTGTGTCAAAACATTAGGAACAGATAGAACATTATGAACCACAAAGCATCACGGCAAATGGAGCTATTTCAATTACATCATACACATCAACAAATGTTATTTTACAGGACCTTACATATATTTCAACCAGAAAGACTATGAGAATGAAATATGTTACTGACGTTTTATTAGATAACAATGCATGGCACAACAACATTGGCGTAGGTACTGTCCTTTGTCCTGTTGACAAGTTAACCGTACATATTCTGATGATGGTAGGAGGTAGGTTATATGATATCCCCAAAAAGAGGTAGCAATACCTACTAAAATGTCGATAAGATCCCCCCAAAAAAAGAAACTGTACGTACCGGTGAGAGGAGATACCCACCAACTAATTAGATGGCGCCGTCTGAAAGACAAAACACAATTAGACATGGGGCACAGAACAACAAATCAATACTTAGGCAGTAAGTGCATGGGAGAAGGGGCTGCGAAGATTCCATGAAATTGTATAGAAGAGGATGCGGACGAGGGAGGACCAGGTCTGAGAATGCCTTCGATGTCAACATAAATCCCTTACAGCCTGTGTCGGCATGAGCTACGATGTTGTCGGAGCCGGCATGGCCTCTGCCACTCATGTGGGCTGCGAGCAGTGCATGTATACATGACATGACATTCCGGTGCATGATGATATGTTGTGACTGACAGGCTGTGAAAGCCTGTGCTGTTTGAGTGAGCTGCGAAAGCCTGCGCCACGCGTGGGGGCTGCGAAAGCCTGCGCCATGCATGGGGCTGCGAAAGCCTGCGCCATGCATGGGGCTGCGAAAGCCTCTGATGTTCGAGTGGGCTGCGAAAGCCTCCGGTGGTCGTGAGTAACATGGCAGAGTTACATTGCAAAACATTCATACATTACAAAACATTAACAAAATACAAAATACATTCCAGGACATGGCAATACATAGCATACGGTGTCTTATAGAGTTGCTGATGTCGTATAGCACGCAGTCAGAGGAAGTGGAGCATACAGGCGTAGGGACAGAGAGACCCGGATACCTTAAAGATTCTAATGATGATGTTTTGAGAATAGAGGGTCTAACGGTCAAAATACATGCAAGCGGGCGAAGCGGAACGTTCTATTCATTTCAGTTGGGAGGCGGCAGATGGTGACGTAGATCAGCGAGGGGGGCGGAAAAGTTGAGATCTGCTGAACTTTATGCAAATGAGGAGCGGTGTTCGCCGAGCGGTAACCAATGACATCGTTTCAAATGACGTTCCATTCCTGTCAGTTGGAAGGCGGCAGGGGGTTTGATAAACATTTAAAAATGGACATACATAAAATTTAAAACAGTGCCGTTAATTAACATTATATTACAATTCCAAAATCAAAATAATCATTACCATTCAGGATTGTCTAGCATTTTAAACTTCATGTCTCTTCAACTGACGGTTGGTACACGCCCACTCAAAGCGGAGAAAGCGGGGCGAAAGCGGTATATTTCGCTTGCATGTATTTTGGGCGTAATAGGCAGGCGTTTGTTGGGTCCTGGTGGGGAAGATTTAGCTATGCCTTTGAGCAGTAAACGCAAAGAGGGGTTGGAAAACATGCTTGGCGCATCTGGATCCTGCAGCCTAGAGTGAAATTGTATGCCGGCCAGCAGTCTTTTGAGAGAGGAGATCTTGAGATTACGTGACTGAAAGCTATGAACTAGAAAAGCGCAGACAGAGGAGATAGTGAAAGGAAAAACGGGGGAATTAACAGAAAAACAAACCAGAGACCAGGCGGAAGAATAAGGTTTAAAAGTTTAATAATTCGAGAGTCAGATTCAGTCCAGCAGAAGAGCATCGAGGGCCGGACACTGAGCAGGCTCCCTGTCGGCAGTCGGACAATGACGTCGGAACTCCTGTAAACGAAGACGTGACAAATGATCAACCAGGACGTTGGCCAACCAGGCCCCGCACCCTGCTACTTTGATCAAATGTATTGCATTATCTACGGAAGCGTAATAAAGAGAATACGGTGTCGAAGGGATGTGTTCGTTAACGCTGGCGATGTGGTCGGAATGGGGTGAAGACATATTGAAAACTAAGCGTTTCTTGCCAGAGTATTTCCTGGTTGCTACCCCCAGAGAATTGACTCGGAAAGGACAAAATGGGGGCACAGAAAAGGGGCCAACCAAATAGCCTTTATTTACCTCCTTAGAGATTAAGTTAGAGACAGTGAGGGGTTTGGCATTGGCCGATTTGAGGTTTTTTTGCAACATAACTTTGAGAGAGCGGAGAGAGAATGCCTACGCAAAAGCCTTGAGAGAGACCGGTGAGAAGAAAATTAACAAAAGAGCAATCATGGTGCACAAATGTGGCGAAACGTGGCAGAGCCCAGAAACTCTGTGAAAATTGATTTTGAGATGGAGTGGGAATGGAGTGGAGTGTCCATGCGAGTTGCAGATGGCACAGGCAACCATTCGATGGCCACCAAAGTGACGGACTAGCAGCTCGGTGTCTGTAATGGCCCAGTCGAGGCGTGTATTATGGAGTGCTATTGAAGAGGCTGATTTAGCAGATAATGTGAGGTGGTACTGATAAAATAAGGTCCCCCGTAGCGCTGGCTGAAATCAGCCATCATGGCTAAATAAGAGTCAAGTTCCTCTCTGCGCTTGGGAAAAGCCTGGCAAAGGATGTCCCTATAAACACCAAAGGCGATTACAAATTCTCCGAAGGAGATATTGTGCTGGAGCCTAGGGTCGGAGGTTTTTAAAAAAAACACGGATACGTCACCGCAGTCGATCATTTACCGATCCACTGCAAGAGAAGGCATCAGGAGGGAGGCTAGATTTATATCCTTGCCTTGGATGATTTGGGAGTTCCACTGGAACATCGGAGGATTAAGCACGGCATCCACCGGTGCAAGTGGTAGGGGGAGCTACGCTTAACTGAATCTACTGGAGATAGCTATGCGGCAGCATAACTAAAGCTAGTTACGAAGGCTATTGTAGTTAACTTGAATTACTGCGACAGACAAGTCAAGTCAAGTCATTTCATAAACAAAAGGCAGTTCAATGTGCTTAACAAAAATAAAAGTAGAGAACAATATAAAAGCATAAAAGATAAAATAAGTGTTAAATAAGTAAAATATAAATAAAAGACATATTACAGAAAAGCAAAGAGCAATATGCATGCATAAAAGCTAAAAGAGGTAAAATAATAAACGAATCAAAGGTAAATCACTAGCAGAAAGCATCAGTGAACAATTTGGTCCTAATTCTAGAATTGAAACTTTCACCAGTAGGTGCATTTTTTATGTCTTCTGGAAGCTGGTTCCAAAGCTGAACTGTATAGCAGCTGAAAGCTGCTTCACCACATTTTGTCAGTAAGTTTTACCAACAGATGTTTCTGCTGTGATCTTAAAGACCTAGTTGGTACATATAGCAAGAACATATTCAGTAAGTATTTAGTGTTTTAAACACAAGAAGCAATGCCTTAAAGTAAATTCTATAACTCACTGGGAACCAGTGCAGGGACCTTAAAATTGGAGTAATGTGTTCAGTTCTTCTTGCTCTTGTAAGAACCCTTGCTGCTGCATTTTGTATCAGTTGAAGCTGTTTAATGGTCTTTTGGCTGTGGAAAGGCCATTGCAGTAATCAACCCTACTGGAAAAAGGTATGTACAAGTTTTTCTAAATCTTGTTTTGACATAAGACCTCTATGTTTTTTAGGTGATAACATGCAGATTTAGTGATTGCTCTCATGTGACTTTCATATTAGTTCACGGTCAATAAAGACACCATGGTTTTTAACAGTATCTTTTGCTTTAAGCCCTTTAGTCTCAAGAGCAGTAGCGATCCTAAGTCTTCCTTCCATTGTCCAAAATATAGTCTGCATTCAGCTGAAGAAAATTGTGGGACATCCAGTTATTTATTTGGTCAATACACCCATAGAGAGACTCAAGTGGGGCATATTCATCAGGGGAGAGAGCAAAGTAAATTTGGGTGTTATCAGTATAGCTATAATAATTAATTGAGTTGTTCCTGATGATTTGTCCAAGTGGGAACATAGAGATTGAATAATAATGGACCAAGGATTGACCCCACAAGGACACCACAGGTTAAGGCCACAGGTGCCAAGGTATAGTTTCCAATAGCAACAAAAAAACTCCTTTGTTGCAAGTATGATTTTAACCAATTGATAACTATACCAGTGAATCCTACCCAATGTTCCAGTACATGTAGTAGTATGCAGTGATCAACAGTGTCAAAAGCAGCAGATTCAGTAACACCAAGACTGATGTTTTGCCAACGAGTGAGTGGCTTGATTTAATAATGAGATACGTGTCAGAAGAAACGGTGGAAAAGTTGAACATAGCGTAACAAAAAAAACCTCAGACTGAGAGTCGTGCCAAAAGCAACTATTTGATGTCAGAAAGGCAGTTAATTGATTAAAGACTATTTTTTTTAGCAATTTTTATTAACTATTTAATCAACTATTTCCTTGATAAATGGTAAATTGGATATGGGCCTGTAGTTGTTAAGCACTGAAACATCAAGGTTATTCTTTTTGAATAAAGGATGTATGTCGTGGCCACCCTCTAATTAGTTTTCTTTTTGGGGGGGGGCACACAGTCCCTCGTTACCCAATTCTCTGTCTCGTTTCCCTTAACAGATACTTTCAGGACCCCTTGACCAAAAGCAACACAAACGCATGAGTAGAAATAATCTATTATAACCCCCAAACCCCCACCTACCAACATACAACAGCAGGACGATACCACAGCAAATTCAATGTTCAATATTCAGTGTCAATAAAAATTCATAGGGCTTAAGCACACAGCAATTCCTTCACAGCAATGACAATTAATGACAGCAATGGCAATCAACAGAGCACAAGCATAAAAAATGCACACCACACGGCTTAACATCGCAAGCAAACCCACAGTGAGTTCAGGCCCTGCTGCCACACTCCCTACAACCGGGTGAGGAGGCTAAACACACAAAAAAAAGGATGTACCTAACGAGGGGGGAGGAGCTGGCTCCGACACAGCTGTGTCCCCCCAAAAGAAAACTAAATCAGGACACTACCAGTCTGTCTCAGTCCAGTTCAAGGTCCACCAGCGGATTCACCAGCGGCATAAATCCCTCCGAGCTGCGCGAATTCCGGGGCCTGATCCCCCCCGAACGCTCCCCGCTTGACGTCGTTGCAGACTCTCACTGACGTGCCCCTGTGTGAATCCGGAAGTCGCTAGTCTCTCTTCGGGTAGCCTACGGAGAAGACAGAGGACTCAAGCCGCCTGCACACTGGCTGCGGTAATACGGGTCCGGTATGACCGGAAGAAATTTCGCATCCGAGGCTTGTCGCATACGTTAAAAAAATCGAACTCTTGCGGAACGGTCGTACGGCTGATAGGACCGGAACTGGTTGTTGCTATGGCTACATCGCTATGGCGACAATAAACAAATGTCATTCGCATTTGTAATAATATAATAAAGATAGTGAACACTATATTAAGAATACAATATGCAGACAAACTCTTTATTAAGTCGTCCCACGACAAATTTAAATTTTTGTACCTCTCACAACTGAGGTCGTACAAGACTCGGTGACTTCACACCGCTACGATCAACTTCTCCGCTCTGTCCGCCATGTTGTTCGCAATGAGCTTTCTCCGGAACTTTTTCTGAGGTAGTACGGTGCCCACTAGAGGACGTGTGCCGTATTCCGCAAGGTTTTTCCGCACTGTGTGTGCAGGCGGCTTCAAGCCGCCTGCACACTGGCTGCGGTAATACGGGTCCGGTATGACCGGAAGTCAGTCATTGTCAATGGAGATCGGCATTCCGTATGCGGTTTGGGTCCGGACAATACGGCACGGAAGAAATTTCGCATCCGAGGCTTGTCGCATACGTTAAAAAAATCGAACTCTTGCGGAACGGTCGTACGGCTGATAGGACCGGAACTGGTTGTTGCTATGGCTACATCGCTATGGCGACAATAAACAAATGTCATTCGCATTTGTAATAATATAATAAAGATAGTGAACACTATATTAAGAATACAATATGCAGACAAACTCTTTATTAAGTCGTCCCACGACAAATTTAAATTTTTGTACCTCTCACAACTGAGGTCGTACAAGACTCGGTGACTTCACACCGCTACGATCAACTTCTCCGCTCTGTCCGCCATGTTGTTCGCAATGAGCTTTCTCCGGAACTTTTTCTGAGGTAGTACGGTGCCCACTAGAGGACGTGTGCCGTATTCCGCAAGGTTTTTCCGCACTGTGTGTGCAGGCGGCTTCAGGGTGGCTTCGCAACGCCACACAAAATCATGCAACGATCGAGAGAGCAAAACAGGATTACTTTCCTTTAGGAGTCTTTTGTGAGCGCTGTATCAGACTTTTCTCCGAATCCGCCTCCACACGCTGGCCTCCTCGATTTGCTGCCTGTAAACGGGAGTAAACAAAACACTAAGCAGCAGCCCTGCTAGCTCGTAGCTCACCCCACGCACACACTAGGAAGTCTTACGTCCCTTTAATGCGGTATCCATTGGCACATCACACTGGGTCAGTCAGCGTCCCGTAGCCCACTTGCTGTCGCTGGTCAGGGAAGAAAAGGAGAAGAGCAGACACACACCAGCAAAGTAGCAGTACTCAATCGGCCCCGTTCTCCGTCATGTATCCCGGCTGCTTCCTTGTCCTCTTCCCCCCGGTTCTGTTGTCTCGTACTCACTCCCCTGCTTTTATTTACCCCCTGATCAATTAAACAATCCCACCAATTACCCCACACCCCGGGCACAACTGTTTACACCTGGCCAAACACCCCAGTCCATCATTAGTCCCATTTGGCCATCAATCAGTTCAATTTAGTTGCAGAGTGTCAGTTCACAATTGTCAATCAGTTCATTCAGAGTGTCAGCAGTTCACAATTACCCATCAATTCACAGGTGTTAGTCATCCCCAGTCCACCAACCACACCACGTCAATCCCCAACATGAAAAGAAAACCCCATAGCACCCATAACCCATGAAGGTGACATGTACAACTGTTTTTTTAAGGAGAAAGGAAAAATGTCAGTCTGTAGTGATGTATTTATAATCTGAAGTACATCAGTTGATATTAGGTGAAAAACAGATTTTAAAAGGTTGTTGGCAAAATGTCCAGTTCAGATGTGGATGAAATGAGATTTTGTACAGTATTTGTACAGTAAGAGTATCGTAATTAATTAAGATAAATGTTGACATTAAGCTGAGATCCCCTCTCACTGCAGCCAATGGTTCCAGAATTTGAGCTAATTGCAATTGAGAAGCTATATTCAGTTGTATTTTATCAGTTTTTCCTTTGAAAAAAAATATGCAAAGTCGTTGCATTTATTAACTGAGAGAAACTCAGGAGGCAAATGTGATGAGGGATTTGTTAACTTCTCAACAGTAGAAAATAGCACACGGGCATTGTTGACATTGCTATTGATGATGTTAAAGAAGAAAGACTGTCTTGCTATAGAAATTTCCAAATTGTATTTACGGAGCATCTCTTTATTGATTTGATAATGTATCTGAAGTTTAGATTTATGGCATTTTACTTAAATAACATACATATAAGGTGAGAAGTTCAGTGCCTGAGCGCCGCACAACACACATGCACAGACGTCAGTGAATTTAAACCAATGAGGGCAAAGTTGCGTCACCACGGAGGCGTTAGCTAGACACTTGTAGTTGTGTGAAAGCCCGCAAGTTTTTAGGTCATATGACATTGTCACATTTTGGTAACATCCTTACACCTTTCTGGCAAGTCTGACACAATTTCTAACCATCATGCAACATTTTCATCCAACAATGCATCACTAGGCTCGTTCGAGTGAGGGTAAACTTTTGCAAACGCATATAGCTGCATGTAGTCAGTGATGCATTGTGGGCTGAAAATGTTGCATGATGGTTAGACTTTGTGTCAGACTTGCCAGAAAGGCGTGGCGATGTCACAAAAAAGTCACAAGGTCAGATGACCTAAAAACCCACGTGAGTTAAACGCATGTAGGCGCATGTAGACAAATCGTGCAAGCGCTTGCAGTTGCTTTCCCGCGGCTACAATCGTCTAACTAACGCCTCCGTGGAGACGTATGTTGTGTAGCGCTCTGTCACGGAACTTCTCATCTTATATGTACGTTATTTCAGTCCAGTTTGAAGACATATCTTTTTTCTCTCTTCTTAGCTTGTTCTGGGGCATGTGTCTGATGCTGTCAAGCTCAATCTTTTATTTATTTATGTATTTGTTAATCTCGTTTTTATTTTATTGCTTTGTGTCAGTAGGCTATACCTATTAATGGTCTTTGGGTTATGGTTTTGCCGTGTTATTTTTCATCCTTGTGTTGTGCAGCACTTTGGGACATCTCTGTTGTTTTGTTTAAATGTGCTATTAAAAAAAAGACTCGACTTGACTTGAAGTCTCAATGCACCCTACTACAACTGCCCGCCCCATCCTTGTCCCCCACACACAACACATGACCTCTCTGTCATCTACTACGAAGATCAGGTGGTGTAAACACAAGACTTGTGTCCGACTTGACTGAAGCCCGCCCATGCTGCGAGGCGGAGTTCTTGCTGACGTATGTAGACAAACTCAGACAAATGCAAACAGACAGGTTTGTCACTCGAACGTGGCTACTGACTGCAAACACCTGCAAACGTTTACATCAAGTCGAATGCACCTATCCTCACACCTTTCGAGCAAGTCTGACACAAATTCTAATCAGCGTGCAACACTTTCAGCCCAGAAGGCATCTGTAACCCCTCATATGTCTGCGTTGTGGTTTTCAATCAAATGACGAGAGGGCGTAGGACCTGGCACAAAGAAAAGAAAGTTGGGATTCCGCAGGCAGCGCAGGTTCAAAACATACAGCCAATGTGCTGGCTCAATCTCCAAAGCTGTGCAATATCTATTCATAAAAAAATATACAAAACAAACCTAACAAGGAAATGCTCATATGTACCTGGCACAAACAGAAGAAAGTTGGAATTCCGCAGGCAGCGGAGGTTCAAACATACAGGCAATGCTAGTATGGAGAGAGATAGAATATTTACTATTCACACGTGTGATCTCAAAAACCTCGACAAAATACGCTCAAGTCAACATTAAAAACAACACAAAGTACACTGAGACAGACATAGTCCCTTATCAATTGGTGTTGATTTAGAACGTCGATTAGACATGCCCATTTAATCTAAGATCCTTGCTGTGAGAGCTGCAAGCTGGTCTAAACACCTGGAACACGTTCCTAATGGCCCTATTGTGATGTTATAATGCTCAGTAATAAGTCTGGAGAAATTTTGATTCATTTGAATTAATATCTTTTTAAAAGTTACAAAAAATGGAAAAAATACCGGATTGCCCAGTAAAAGATCTACGCTCCACAGTTTGAACAAAGTTTATACGGTTTGAGCCACATTTATAATATTTCTGTAATAAGAAAGAAAGAAGAAGAAGAAAAAACAAAAATAGTACAGTGCATTTTCATGCACTGTAATTAGCACAACTCTCAGCCAGGTAGATGAACTAATTGGTGAAATAATCTTTGTGAAAGAGCATAAGCTGAAGGGATACTTGGCAGAACTTGGCAGAATTCTGTCAACCCATATAAATGGGCCAATAGATATAAATGTGGAAATTACAGTGGCTGTAAAAAAAGCCCTAACCAATGAATCTGTCTAAAATAACTATAAGGCTGTACTCATTGAAAATTAAGATGTACAGAACAACTTCACAACTTTACAAACTTCAAGCAATCCACCATCTTTTCATAGCAATTCCATAGCTTTCACTGTGCACTGAGTAACTCAGCCCTCTCAGAGTGGTGTGTGCTGGTAAGTGTGTGTGTGTGTGTGTGTGTGTGTGTGTGTGTGTGTGTGTGTGTGATAGAGATAGTTTTATCAATCCGACATCTTTCCATAGCAATTAAGCCTTTCAGCATGCATTGAGTAAGTCGGCCCTCTCAGAGATGAAGGATTGCCTAGCTGGGAATGAAGTGTGATGTATTGCTCTGGACAAGAGACACTGTTAATAAATAGCTGTCATTTCAAGAGAGCAGGTGATACATTAATCAATCGTGTAATGATATCACAGGAATTTGGGCCACTTAACTTTTCTGTTCCTGACTGATTTGCTTTGAGTGTTTTCGGGGCAGTGGAAACAGGGGATGAAGTGGAAATGGTGTGTGTGTGTGTGTGTGTGTGTGTGTGTGTGAGAGAGAGAGAGAGAGAGAGAGAGAAAGAGACAGAGACGGGTGTGTCTGTCTGTAGGGAGGGTGGGATGGAGGTTGTGGTGGTGGCAGGGGTCGGCAGCTGCTATGGGCAGCAGTTATGAAACCACTTAATGAGTCTGTGAACTGTTGGAAACTGTTTGACTGGAAGTTTAACTTTGTCTAAAAGCTTTGAGAAATGCCTCTGGGTTTAGCCTAAGGTCATGTCATCGTGCAGTCCCAAACCTGTGTGTGTGTGTTTGTGTGTGTGTGTTACCAAGTTGAGCCAGTGGGCTGCACACCATTTGCATTCTAATAAAGAGATATGTAGTTGCCCCTTCTGTCTACCTCCCTTCCTCCCTCCCAGTCTCTCGTTCTTTTCCTTTCCTCCATCTCCATCTCACTCCGTCTCCATCGGTCCCTTGGGGACTTATTTGAGGAGAAGGTGAGTTAGATGTCCAAAAACCTGCCATTTTGAGGTGGAGAGGGATATGGCATAGAGTAGACTAACAAGCTTGAATGGATCTTCATGTACATATAACAAGGACTGAAAATGTCTGCCAGAGAATGGTGGCTGGTGGTGGTAGCTTCTAGATCCCAACTTGTCAACCCTTTTAGCTTTTGGCTCTGTGTCCACAAAAGAAACACCACTCTCTCTCTCTCTCTCTCTCTCTCTCTCTCTCTCTCTCACACACACACACACACACACACACTCTCTTCCTTTTACACACACACACACACACACACACACACACACACACACACACACACACAGCAAACAGACAGAGAAAGGGAGAGAGAGTCATACATACTACACCCACCAATTACATCACATTATGTGGTGGGGATAATATTGCATGTAATTATGTTACATGTAATATTGACATTTTGTGGTTACATACAGTATTTCCATTCCATACAGCAGACTGTTTTAAACAAACCCAAAAAACAACACAATGAGATTAAAGTGTCCTAAGCACCAGTAGTTTTCCCATCCAGAGAAACTGCTGTAGTCCTGAAGAAAGAAACATGATGTATATTTGGCCTCCAGGGCAAAGTCGCTTTAAATAACAGATGAACATAATAAACATCAGATAGAACTAGCTGCAAACTTCACAGGCAGAATGTCTTATGAAAGGCAGATATCTAGGGACCAATTCCTGACATCTAAAACAACTCAACACAAAGTGTCATGTAAACACAGAATCATTCATAAAGCAAATACTCTTATACTTAAATACTGACATTGTGCAACATGACTTTCGTTGTCGGTGTTTATAGGAACAATTTATTTTAATGGTCACTTTACATTGTACCATAGGGTACATTAGTGTATATTAGTGTAAGTGTTGGGTGTGTACAGTGTAAGTAAATAATATTACATGTTGTTACATTTAGATACTGTTACGTCCCTCTGTACTCCCACTGGCCTTGCAGTGGCAGTGCAACAGCCTTTGGGTGGTGATTGGAACTTAATCAGCTGATTAGTAAACCTTTGTAAAAATGGTGTTCTTGTACCAAACAATTAACACAAACCATCATATTAATTAGTACACAATGCAGCAACTACACACTGATGGTATCAATGAATGAATCAATTTTGGTTTCTCTGTGCACAAGGTGTCAGTTTGAGGTCATACACAGGGATCCAGCCCAACACACAGTCATTCAAAGTTCAAGTATGGATGTTCATTTACACACATCAATACAAACACAAAGTGTTTTTTCCAAATGAAAACACAAGAAAACATACAACAATTTCACTGCAAAAAAAGAGTCTACATCTTGTCGTCACTCTGGCTCCGGCCACAAAATTTCAGCAACATCGAATGCAATGTCTTCTAGTCAAAGGCACTGACAAAAAAATCTCCTGGAGTGCAGTATCAAGGCCTGACATGATGCCTGGTCAATGTGATGGAGTGGCATCACTAGGGTTATGTGTGTCTGACTGTCATACCAACAAGCCTGGCTCTTTGGCATTGCGGTCAAAGTGCATGTTTTGTACCCTGGAGACCTGGGTTCAAAGCCGGGTGGAGTGACTTTTCTCCCCTTCGCTACAGTATCCCTGTACGGGATGCTCCATTGTCTGTAGAAGGGCCATAGACCTTCAAGCACAAGGCAGAAAAGGTGAATGATGAACAACAGCTTTGTTTCTTATAGCTGCACACATAGTTATGTTACCACCATGTTGTCTTCTGACTATGGCACGGTGTCCAATAATGTTCCTGCCAAGTCTCCTCATGAAAGTAAGGTTGAAACCTGCCTCATCTACAAAAATCAACTCATGACCTAGGGCATCTGCATCTAGCTCCATCACTCTCCGGAAAAGACAAAGCTAATGCAGCACAGCAGGCTCATGCACAGCACTACAGTATGCACGTCTAGATTCAGTACCAATGTTACTATAGCCTTATACCTCATGATGCTTGCTACACTGTAGAGGCTTAGGTTAGGCTGAACCCATTGGCCAGCTTCCCTCAGGGTCATTCCATTGTCCACTAAAGTAGCTCTGATGTCATCACAAATTCTATTTCTTACTCTTCTTCCCTACCTCGTCCTCCTCTTACTTTATCACCTCCTCATCCTGTTCCTCTAACCACCTCCTTGTCCTTGTCGTCATCTCCCTCTTGCTTCTTCACCTCCACATCCTCATGCTCCTCCTCCTGCTTCCTCACCCTCCTCTAACTTACATGGGACAATGTGGCCAGAAAGTTGTCAAAATAGTTTACATAATAGCCATGACTGTGTATAGTTTTGCTAAGAGTGTGTTGATCATTTGCAAGTTGAGTGTAAAGCAGTGAGTTGTGTTTACAGTTTTGCAAAAAGTGTGCTGTGCAGTGGATTGTGTTTTCACTTTTGCAAAGTGTGTGTTACAAAATTACAAACTGAGTGCAGAGTTTGTGCTATTAGTTTTGCAAACTCAGTGAGGCGTTTTGCTATAAGAGTAAGTAGTTTTAGAAATTGTGCTACAACAATCACTGTTAGTGTTTAAGCATTCAGACAAAAACTGTAACAGTAATGCTAACTGCTAACCATCGGCTAATCCTACAGTAATAACAAGCAACTTTTCTATTTTCTTACTCAAAGAGGGAGAAGGTTAAGGAGAGACAAACCAATCAAACCAATGAACAAACCATTCCAGTTGTCTCATGAGAGAAGCAGTACATGTAGAGTTGAGTGTATGTTTCTGTGCTAATAATATGTATGTTCAACATACTTTAGGCTAATTGTATGCGCTTGTGGGCTAGGCAACTGGTTGAAACGGCTGGTTTGTCTATCCTTAACCTTCTTCTTCTTTGAGTAAGGTAATAGAAAAGTTGTTTGTTATTACTGCGGGTGCGGCTGCTTCATGTGGGGAGGTGGGCCAGAGCCCTCCCAAAGATTCTAAGAAAACTAGATCCATTGATTACAGTTTTTTCTGAATAATTAAATACTTATAGTGATTGTTGTAGCACAATTTCTAAAACTACTAATTCTTATAGCAAAACCCCTCACTGAGTTCGCAAAACTAATAGCACAAACTCTGTTTTGCACTCAGTTTGTAATTTTGTAACACACACTTCCACTGCATAGCACTCTTTTTGCAAAACTGTAAACACAACTCACTGCTTTACACACAACTTGCAAATAATCAACACACTCTTAGCAAAACTATACACAATCATGGCTATTATTTAAACTATTTTGCCAACTTTCTGGCCACACTGTCACGTGGGAAAACTCTTTTATATAAATAATTCACTTTGCAATCAGCCTGAACACTAGCAATACAGTAAGCCACAGGTAAGCTTTTGAAGTGGAGTACAATGTGGGAATAAAGAAGAGTGAGAGTTAGAGAGGAGCATGAGGATGTCGAGGTGAAAAAGCAAGAGGGAGAGGACGACAAGGACAAGGAGGTGGTTAGAGGAAGAGGATGAGGAGGTGAAAAAAAGTAGGAGGAGGACGAGGTAGGGAAGAGGAAGGGGAAGGAAGAAGAGTAAGAAATAGAATGTTTGATGACATCAGAGCTACTTTAGTGGACAGTGGAATGACCCTAAGGGAAGCTGGCCTAATTCAGCCTAACCTGAGCCGCCACAGTGTAGCAAGCATCATAAGGCATAAGGCTATAGTATCATTGGTACTGAATCCGGACGTGCATACTCTAGGGCTCTGCATTTGTTTTGTCTTTTCCAGAGAGTGATGGAGCTAAAGGCAGATGTCCTAGGTCATGAGCTGATTCTTGTGGATGAGGCAGGCTTCAGCCTCACTATAACGAGGAATATTGTGCCATAATGAATGTCGGACAACATGGTAGCATAACTATGTGTGCAGCTATAAGTCAAAATGGTGTTGTTCTCCTTCTCTGCCTTGCGCTAGAAGGTCTATAACCATCATCCACATCAATGCATGGCCCTTCTATAGACAATGGATGAGGCATACAGGAATATTGTAGTAACGGGAAAAAAGGGTCACCCCACCTGGATTTGAACCCAGGTCTCCAGGGTATCAAACATGCACTTTGACCACAACACCACAGAGCCAGGTTTGTTGGTATGGTAGTCAAAGCATACACACAACCCTAGTGATGGCACGCCATCACAGACATTGACCTCACGTCCTCATGTCAGGCCTTGATGCTGCACTCCAGAGATATTTTTTGTCAGTGCCTTTGACTAGAAAACATTACAGCTGATGTTGACAAAATTTTGTGGCTGGACCCAGAGAGACAACAAGATGTAGACTTCTTGTTTTTTGTTTTTTTTTCTCTCAGTAAAATTACTGTATGTTTACTTGTGTTTTCACTTGGAAAAAAATGAACACCCATACTTGAACTTTGATCCCTGTGTGTTGAGTAGGATACCTGTGCATGGCTTCAAACTGAAAATATCTTGTGCACAGAGAAACCAAAAGCCAGATGTGTTTTTCATTGATACCATTAGTGTGTAGTTGGCGCATTGTGTGCTAATTAATATGATGGTTTGTGTTAACTGTTTGGTACAAAAACACTATTTTTACAAAGGTTTGCAGAGTTAAGCAAGATGTATTAGCTTTTGCAAGGTATCTACAATGTTTTGCTAATTTGGTGAAAGCTTTTGTTATTTGTGTGTAGAGTTTTGCAAAAATAGCCAATAGGTGCAAAAAATGTGCTTAAGCGATCCGAAAAAACTGTAATAGTAAATAAAATGTTGTTTTATAAATGCAGTGCCAAAAAGAATCTTGTTATGTTTTGTTAAACATTGTTAAGAATTTGTAAGAGAAAAGTTTGCCAAACTGTAACTGCTATTACGTTGAATTCTATTGCTTGGAGAGAGATCATCTGCCCCTATTGTCATTCTATGTAAATTTGTGCGCAGACGCAGAGAACACTGCAGAAAAAGCCATAGGAAAAAGCGCGGGTTTGTAGACGCCCACGGGGCAGAATTTATTCTGCCCTACCAGGAAAAGATCCTTCACTGTACGTCAGCCTTCTACTGTCTATGTATATTACTCCGCACGTCACCCAGTCAGTAGTAAACCATGGCGACCGAACATGCTTGCAATAGTGTGGAGTTTCTCTTGGAGAACTCTTTCGAGCGACTCTATATAGGAACTAAATTGCCAATATGAAGTCTTGGACCCTATAAGCCAGACATACATATCGTTTAGCAAACGAAGGACAAGGGTAGGTCATTTAATCAGACGTTTTCACGTTCGTGGTATGATAGAAAGCCTATGGTTGCCTATGGCTCTATGGTTGTCCAGAACGAAATAAAATGTTCTGTTTTTCATGCCTGTTCTTTCGTTCTTCTGTCATGGGTGGGCAAGGGGATATTTGGAGCAGTGTAGGTGTGTGACATGAAGCATTTTTTCAAAAAAGGCGAAAAACACGAGTCTAGCAAGTCACGGGTGCGTTTCTTGAACGCAAAATTGCTAACTTGTTAGCCACTACCGTTGTTGGTACTTCCGAAGTACCGCCTCAGAGGCTACTTTGCGTTTCTCGAAGCCTATGTAATTACTTCGGTAGTGAGGAACTTCGGAAGTACGTACTTCTGTTGTGGGGACTTCGGTAGTGAGGGACCTACTACGCGTTTCTCAAAACCTTCGTAGCAGAGATACTTCCAAAACTCCGAAGTAAAGTTGTGTAGTACCTACAACAGCTCGCGAGCCATTGTACAAGCGTTGTTTTGAAGGTTGATCCCACCCACAGCAAAACTTGCAGTAGATCTTCGACTGTAAAGTTTAAATATATTATCTCGTAATCCTGCAGTATAAATGCAGTGAAATTCAATCGATATGTAGAGGACACTATAATACAGCTCATAGAACTTTTAAATGGCCAATTCATGTTATGTCATTTTTCTTGTTAAAACCGTATGACAAGACTTAATGATTTAATGCAGGGGTGCTCACACTTTTTCAGTGTGCGAGCTACTTTTAAAATGACCAAGTCACAAAGATCTACCGACCCATAAAAGCGTATGTTATTTTAAAATGTATTGAAAATTCCAAGCCAATATTTCAACAAAATAAGCTCTGAACATGTTTTTGTAATTGCCATATAATAATAATAATAATAATAATAATAATAATAATAATACAGTGACAATGTATAATAATAGTATTAATAATTAGTTCAGAGTTTAATTCGAGTAGAATAATGAGTAGTAGTAGTAGTAGTAGTTTTTAAGGACAGTAGTTGCGCACAGGCCTTTCCTTGCGTCTCCAACTCTGACTGCAGGTTCGGGAAATTTGCCAAGTCATGGCGCTGAAGCTTTGAGGACAGATGTTTCATTTTTCGTTTGAAGGCATTGACTGAGCTGATCATGTCGATCACCGTTTTGTCTTTTCCTTGCAGCTCTTGATTAAGGTCATTCAGCATGTTTGTCAGATCGGTTAAAAAGCCAAATCCAGCAGCCACTGCTCGTCATTCAGCTGTTTGTATTCTGCATGTCCACTTTCACGGAAAAAAACAGAATTTCCCGCGACTAAGCCACCTCACGTCAGTGTGTAGCAACAACTCAGAGTGGTCGCTGTCAGCCTTCTCCATATGTGCGCGGAATATGTGCCCGTCTTTGAAGTGCTCCAGCTTTAATTGAGCAGGCGATCTTCGTTGCCACGTCCATGATCTCTTTCATGTTCAGCATCTTCGCGCATAATGCCTGTTGGTGGATAATGCAGTGGTAATTCACGAAGTCTGGAAAAGCATCGTCCTGTCTGCACCTGGCAATGAACCCATTCACGCGACCAACCATTGCGGGCGCTCCATCCGTGGTGATGGACACTAACTTGTACAGTGGGAGCTGAGTTTTGTCGCTAAAGTTTTTAAACGACTGAAAAATGTCCTCTCCTCGCGCATGTTCTTTCAAGGGAATCACTGTCAATAGCTCGTCCTTTGCAGTCATATCACTGAACACCATACGAATGTAAATGCACACCTGTGCTGTGTCACTCACGTCCGTAGATTCGTCCAACTGCAGTGAGACCTGGCCCATCAACTGGCTCCAGCGCAAAGGTTGATGGGTCCAAATGTTTGGAGATAGCCCGCTAATGGCTGGGTGATCGCTGTCTGCCGGTGGATGCGTGAGGGGCCATCAGCTAACTAGCATGTGCAGGATAAACAGGGAACTTTTTTTTTTTTTTCAAAGTTGTATGCGATCTACCACTATTGGCCTCGCGATCGACTGGTAGATCGCGATCGACGTATTGAGCACCCCTGATTTAATGGGTTGAACAGCAGTATTATAGTCGCCTCTACAAACCGATTGAGTTTTGGCACTTGAGTTAGTTTTACCAGACGTTTACCCTGCTGTAACCATTTATTATTACCACTATGGTATGATTTCAACAAAGACAAAGACATGTATTAAAAGGAAATAGCAGTGGCATGGCGTGTCAACAAAGAGTTCGCCATCCAATCAAAACGGCTGTCCCCTGCTTTTCCTCCGTTGTTTCCATGCTTCACACACCGAAGTAGGAACAACAATAGTGGCCACAATGGAAGTACCCACAATGGAAGTACCTACAATGGAAGTACCTACAATGATAGTTCTACCGAAGTACAAGAGCTTCGAGAAATGGAAGGATCTCGGCCGACACTCCCAACGATACTACTGGCTAATGTCCAATCTTTGGAGAACAAATTGGATGAATTTAGAGCAAGGCTGCAATTCCAGCGTGAATCGAGAGATTGCCATGTCTTCGCATTTACGGAAACGTGGTTGGAACCCACACTGGAGGACTCAGCAATTCTACCAGATGGACTCTCTGTCTTCAGACAAGACCGAACATCCGAATCAGGCAAGACTAAAGGAGGGGGCGTGTGTTTGTTTGTGAACAAGAGATGGTGTAATGATACGCAAGTAATATCAGCGGGCTGTTCACCCCACCTAGAACACTTAATGATTCGATGCAGACCTTACTACCTACTACCTACCTGGAGTTTTCCTGACAGCTGTGTATATTCCACCACTTGCCGATTGCACTCTCGCTCTGAATGAGCTGTATGAAGTCAGTATGTAGTAGCTGGTGATCTTAATAGAGCAAATCTGAAGAAAGTACTGCCGAAATACCAACAGCATGTCGACTTTCCAACTCGTGGCAACAACATCCTGGATCACGTCTACACGCCTTACAGACACGCCTACAGAGCCCGCCCTCGCCCAGCTTTTGGCAAATCTGATCACGCCTCGGTGTTTCTACTCCCTGCCTATAGGCAGAAGCTGAAATGTGAGCCGCCTGTGTTTCGCTCTATACAGCGCTGGACGGATGAGTCTGACAATGCCTTACGTGACTGCTTCAGTACAACAGACTGGAATATGTTCCGCGAGGCATCTGATAACATCAACGAATACATAGAGAGTGTAACTGACTACATATGCAAGTGCATAGATGATGTTGTTCCTAGAGTGCACATTAAGACTTTCCCCAACCAAAAGCCTTGGGTGAATGGAGAGGTTTGCACAGCATTAAGAGCTCGATCAGCAGCCTTCAGTTCTGGTGATAATGTTGAATACAAAAAAGTTCGATATGATCTTCGGAAATCTATAAAATCAGCTAAAAGACAATACAGAGCAAAGGTGGAGAAGTACTACAGGGACGCAGATAGTAAGAGTATGTGGAATGGACTCAGATTAATCACAGACAGCAAGAAAAGGAACATCTGCACAGAGCAGGGCCCGGCCAATCTCGCTGAGGAGCTGAACATTTTCTATGCTTGCTTTGAGTCCAACATTAGGTCTGAGGTCTTGCTACAGGGAGAATTTTGCCCCATCCAACTATCTGTGTCAGATGTGCACAAATCTTTTAAGAGAGTGAATGCACACAAGGCTCCAGGTCCTGACAACATCCCTGGCCGCGTGCTCAAAGCCTGTGCATCAGAGTTGGCTGATGTCTTTGCTGATATTTTTAACCTCTCTTTGCAACAGTCTATAGTCCCCACATGTTTCAAGAGGACCACCATCATCCCAGTCCCAAAGAAATCCCTGACACTGAGCTACCAAAAAGTGGTGCTTTGGTATCAGTCTTTTGGATGGGAATGTGGCCTTGAACAGACTGTGGTGATCTGAAATCAAATGTTTAAGGAAAATAATCATACCTTCTGTTACACGAGGAGAGAAAACAATATACACAATTTGTAATAGAAGTAAAAGCAAGTGCCAAACAGAATCAGTATTGTCAAAGAGATCGCCAAATATGAGGGGTGTATTGTGCAACAAACACCATGCCTGACTTGCATTTAGTCCAAGGTCCTTACTATCATCCATCTTGAAAGCAGTTGGCCGATTTTTTATTTCCATGTATCCATAATTGAAAGCAAGAATGCGCTCACACAAATCATTCAATGTAATAGTCTTTGAATTAACCAAGTGCTGATAAACAATTTTGAGCTCATATTGGGCCACACCTTCCAATATGTCGTGCATTATGTCCACAACAAAATAATCACAAGTGTGGTAATACTCAAGTGTGTTAAACAAGCAAGCTCTTTTCACACCGCCGGCGTTTGGCTAGTGTATTAAATTTTTTCAGAGGATTTTCAATGGAACGGAAACATCTCTCAACAGTCTCTGAAAGCTCTGATGGAACATTATGAAGAACTGCCTCTTTTGCCTGGGTTTGTATGCCATCAACCAAATCCTCAATAGTCTCAACTATTGCTTGAACTGAACTCTGACCCACTATGTTAGTTTGCAACTGGGCAACCAAAGATCCACACATGTCATTTAAATTAACTTCACTAACAGAAGAGCTCTCCATTGGCTGTCCTTCACTTTCACAGTAGTCAAGTTCTGAACTCTCAAGGGCAGTATGATCCCATCCATACTGCTGTGGCTCGTTCTCCTCCCTAACTCCATTCTTGTCATGGACATGACAAGGAACCCCATTTCCATGAACCCTAACTAAGTGTTTTTTAAATCCAGAATAACTGCCAAATACTGATGAACAGCCAGTTTCAGCACAACGTAAACGCAAAAACTTTTCTGGATAAAGGCCATGATAATTTTAAATGACGACAGATAAGATATGAATTTGAATGTAGTGTTTTGCAAATGAAGAAAGTAAACATAGATGAATATTAATGGTCCTAAATTTGGCAATTTACTTTTTAATGTTGAGATATCTTAGTTCCCTGACTCTTGGTTTTTCTTTTGACCTGCCGACATCAATGTTGTACACCCCTGTTTGAATGAAGCAGTGAAAACCATCAAGTGCCTCGCAATATGACGTTCCGAAAACAAAGTGTGCCTTAAACAATTCGTCAAATGCAGCTACTGATGTTTGTGCTCTGCATGGTATTGCCTGCATGTCAACGATGATGTAGAACTTGTGGACCTTGTTCTTCTGTTCCCCAACACAGAGCATGAAGGGCTGACATGGTTCAAGGCTGGACAGGAAGATCTGCATGCTTGTACCAACCTAAAATAATGGAAACAAAACAAAGACAAAACCAAATTCATTCCAGTGTATGAATCCACTGTGTTGCACATTGAGATATTTAAAGGTAGACTGTGTAAGATTTTTAGTAGTTTTTAAGTATAAATCTTTAGTGGCCATTCACAAATGTTAGTTTTTTCATGAATACTTGCCACCACTATCAACAGGGGCGATCCTAGGGGTGGCTCTTTTCCCTACTTAACTCAATGTGTCAAAGTAATCCCCTTACTGCCGTACTGAGTCGAAAACAATAAAGTAACCCCACAATATAGTTCCTCTAAAAAAAGCATTATACTTACAACTGCAATGTAGGGCCTACATAAAACTTCACTGCACTGATTACCTGCAAATATCGCACCAAGTAGTCCTCTGCCTGGAGTGCGCTGATTTTTGCTGATTTCTTGTGACCCTTCAATGTTGGTGGAATGAGGTGCAGCAGCAGGCACAATGAAGCAATATCGATGTCCCATCCTACACAGCACAAACATATGAATATGAGTTTTAACATGAGAAACAGAAAGAATGATAAAGACTGACAGCAATATAAAATTAACTGAACTTACCACCACCATCTCCTTGAGCAGAACTAAGAAGCTCTTCAACATGTGCCGTTGTTGCTAGGCCTTTGGCATCTTCAACGATGTGTGGCCTGAAGAATGTTGTCCACTTCGCCAAGAACTTCACAGACGTCTCTGAGCCGAAAAGAGCGAGGAAGTCCTGCTCAATCTGAAATCAAAAGATTACAAGAAAATTAACAGTTGGTGATCAACTCAGCTACTTAATTGCTGACACAGCCACGCTATCACTAAACATTAAATACACAAAAATGAAATAAATGAGATTCTGAAGCAATGTACAACCTTAATGCACCATAACAGAAAAATGGGCAAGGCGGAGTAAACTAAAGTTTTTTAGAGATACAAAATTAGAGAAAACATTACAAAATTCACTCACAAGGCCAGGAATGTCAAGAAATCTTGGGAAGGTTTCAAGGACATTCGCAGACATGCCGGGTTCATGGACAAGTTTCTGTCTGTGTTCAAAACTAGCCATCATCTTCTCGCGGATTACTGCTTCATCAGATGAATGGTTCATCATGGATATAGCCTCTTCACACTCCTGGCCTGTCAACTGTTGTATTGAAGTACCTGAGAGTCTTGCAGACTTAGGCCCACCACTGTTTTCATCCAATGCTGCAGGAGACCTTGAGTGATCAGTCAAACTCCGTTGTACTGTCTTGAGACGCCACGAAATGTACCCAGAGCCTGATGCTGGATCATAAAAGTGTTCCTAAAAAGATAATGAGTATAGAAAACAGACATTCAGATGTTAAACTGACATTGCAACGACATTTAGTCGTAATATTTCACTGTCATTTTGTCAGCACTAAAACGTACATATCCATGCGTGGACAATGGATCCTCCAGGTACGGGAATAAGGCCACAATGCCCTGTGCGTACTTCACCTTTATGGCCTGGGAAGGGATCCGGCTGAAAGGAGAGCAAAAAGAGAAGAGTATAATACATCAGTTATAGTATAATAGTATAAGGACATCAGAAGGGCATTTGCCACCAAAAGCCCTTGAAACGTACCCATGCACCTCCACCATGTCAGCGACCAAGATGTTAACAAGCAGTCTCCGAGTTGTAGCGGTCAATGACTTTGTTTTGTGGTACTCCTGGAAAATCTTCTCTCCCCCTGGTTTTTTCAGAAGCACGTGATTGACCATCTGTGAATACAGTTCAACATAACATTGCAAGTGATTATGTTCCAACTGTGACAAGGATCACTATTATGCTTTATTAGTAATTCTATAGGTGACAAAATTGCTTACAGTTTTGGCAGCTTCTCTTGGGGTCTCCCTTCTCAATACCTTGCTTGGAGTCTCAGAGAAACTGTCATCCAAAATAACCGTACAGGCTTCAGACGAGCATGAGGCTTGAGAAGACATGTCCTCGGACTCTTTAAAATAAAGCCCATTAAATCAGTATAATCAATAACCAAAAAAACAAAAACACAAAAGTGCACAACATCAATTCACCAAATGCTGAATTAATTCCGTCATGTTAAAATATATACCATCATTCATGTGTGCGTGTAACAACAGCTCCCCCTTCTCCGCCAGTTCAGAGAAGATGTCCACATCCACTTCTGTTCCCGAGGAGTCTTTGTAAATGATGTCAGTCTCAGTCATGCCACATACATTATTAAGCTTTGAATAGCCATGTCAGTGTTAAGGCAGACAGTCAGATTTGCAGATGAATACAGGTTTTACTAGCCTGGCTAACGCGACTTATCAATGCTCTGCGAACATTGGTCTGGCCAAGCTGTGTTGTAAACCCATTTCTCAGAGGGCGGGCTTAACCCATGTGTGTGAAATGCCTGTGTTTGCTACTGGACGAAGCTTCGACCAATCACATTATTGTCCATGTATAAGACAGAGAATAGTAACGTGCATATGAGTAAACAAAAACGTAACTGCACAAAAGCTCGAAATTCCATATGCTATCGCTGACAATGTAACATGCAGCTATTTTGTCAATGAAATAGCTCCACAACTTTGCAAGATATTACTGTGTTGTTCTGCTATTTATATACTGTAAACTGGGTTGACTTGGCAACACTTACCATTTATAAGTCAGATGAACCTCGTCGACAACAATGCCAAGGAGATTTTCTTTGTAGACTTCGTTGGCTAACATGTTCACCCATCTTCCAAAACAGCAGCTACAGCTGCATTGAAATCTTGCCGTTGCTCCACGTTCGCCATGTTGACAGTCACTGGGGTAGATTTCCGGTCGCTAAACTACCACGTCATTGCCTTTTTGAAATGCTAGATTTTCATTGGTCCCAGTTTCTCTGTTAATGTAGAAACGGTGTTGAATGGGAGCTTGGCCAGACTGACTTTGCAAGCGAAATTCAAATGCAGCGGCACAGGAAGTATGGGCGTGCCCAGGCTAGGTTTTACAGAATTAAGTTTAGAATTATAGAGCCTTTTGGATCCCATGTCAGACCTACACCACAAACAAAAACTCAGCATGTAAAGATTGTGTTAAATACATCGTATAATAACCTAAATTGAATGACGTTGTATTCTGCCCGTCAGTGTGTTTCTTCTACCCCCTCCCGGTGCACAACTGCAGCTTGTAGAAGAGGAGTCAAATGTTCAAAATTTCAAACCCGACTGACTAAGCAAGGAATTCAAATTCCAGGAGTCATTCACATCTACACTCGTGGGGAACAACTGAAGCAAAACTACTGCCGAATTCATATTAGGCTACCTAGGGTGCGTTTGGAAACTAACTGAACCACATGAGCACCATAAATCAGATCACTGACTTTGAAGCCATTCGTACATTCCGAGCTCTTATTCGTTTTATCAAGAGAGGAATGCTCTTTTTCCCCTCCGAATCATATGCAGGAATACTGTTGCATTCTGCAGGCACTATTATCTTTTCAGAGCGTGCCGTGTTTACGAACGCACCCTGAAGGAAGAAAAGCGAAAATGCTGACAAACGTCATAACTTACCCAAGTTAGAAGCGGTGTTCTGTCATTCTGTCCTACATTGTCAGAAAATCCTACGGTAGGATGTCTCGACAGACATAATCTGTCAGATTGTCCTACATTGTCAAAGCATCCTACGGTAGGAGGAGTGACACTATCAGACACGTCTTTACCATAACATGTTTTAGGATAGGCTACCTACCCAACATTTAAGGATAATGTAGACTTCCGAGTATTATTTTAGCCAACACACGAATGCAGGACGTCATGAAAATTCAAGTTTACCAGCAATTTAGTCTACGTGATACGCAGGTAGTATACCCACCACGCATGCGCGAAGAGGGAACCACATCAGCTGATTTGCGAAATGAAAAGTTGAAAAGTTAAACTGTTAAAGTTGAAAAGTTAAACTGTTTAAGATATTTTTTGTATTTCAAGACTCGCTCACTTTTTAAAATCAGAATTATATTACATTGTGTGGTTAATATTGAATTTACGTCATTAATCTACCCCGCTTGCTCTGCAAAGTTTTAGTAACAGCTGATGTAGGACAAAATGATGTTTAAATGGCGGGAAATGGAGTATCGTGATCTGCTCATGCGCGCGCATGTGCCGTGGGTGTTTGTAGGATAAAATGATATGTAGGATAGAATGATAGAACAGCGGCACCAGAATATCCACAACACTGCTAGTGTGACAACGAGAACAGTTATTAGAAGGATAAGCACGGCGATGACTTTCCAGTCGTGTTGCAAATACAGAAAACAAAGTAAACTTAAGGCTTTGCAGCATTGACATGATCATTGCTAAGAAATGCTCCTCTACACGCCATTACAAGAAGTAGCCCTGGTAGCCTGGTGCAAACTAGAAAGCAGTCACTCAATCTGCCAAACGCATTATTAGGAAAAGACAATTAAAGCTTCACTTGAAAATCTCTGGAAGATTTTGATAGATGTGAGATAAATGATTAGAGTAAACATACTGGAGGTGAGAATAATCATTTTAAACCGTCAGATTCGACGTTACCAACCTCTGACTCCTCCACACTCCACTGACAAAAGACAGGACAGGGCTGGTCAGCTATTTCAACTCGTTCCTGCAGAGAGCGGGAAATAAAGTAGGCCTACTACACAACTAATTGTGTACGACTACGCCCTAACTCCACGCATGACTCCTTGACTCGTGCTTCACTGACTTCCATCGAGTATTTCATAGTTTGCTAAATTACTGAATTATATGTCATAAATAAACCAACTTATACTTAGGCTAGCAAGCATGCCATGTGACTTACTAGCTAGCTTAGCTATCCCAATGCATGCCCATTTGCAATTAGCCTGGCTAACGCGACTTATCAATGCTCTGCGAACATTGGTCTGGCCAAGCTATGTTGTAAACCCATTTCTCAGAGGGCGGGCTTAACCCACGTGTGTGAAATGCCTGTGTTTGCTACTGGACGAAGCTTCGACCAATCACATTAGACAGAGAATAGTAACGTGCATATGAGTAAACAAAAACGTAACTGCACAAAAGCTATCGCTGACAATGTAACAGGCAGCTATTTTGTCAATGAAATAGCTCCACAACTTTGCAAGATATTACTGTGTTGTTCTGCTATTTACATACTGTAAACTGGGTTGACTTGGCAACACTTACCATTTATAAGTCAGATGAACCTCGTCGACAACAATGCCAGCCAGACTTCGTTGGCTAACATGCTCATCCATCTTCCAAAACAGCAGCTACAGCTGCATTGAAATCTTGCCGTTGCTCCACGTTCACCATGTTGACAGTGACTGAGGTAGATTTCCGGTCGCTAAACTACCGCGTCATTGCCTTTTTGAAATGCTAGATTTTCATTGGTCCCAGTTTCTCTGCTAATGTAGAAACGGTGTTGAATGGGAGCTTGGCCAGACTGACTTTGCAAGCGAAATTCAAATGCAGCGGCACAGGAAGTATGGGCGTGCCCAGGCTAATTTGCAATAGCCTCAGGGCCTGAATTTCGTTTTTCAAAATGGGGGGGAATTTCCCCCCTAAATGACTCAAATGGGAGGGATTTAAACAGTTTGGGGGGGATTGTCGTTTTTGGGGAACGATTCTTGCGGGCTTAAATCGTCATATTTTAATAATGTTATTTGATGTCTCTAAATAGGCCCATATGCCCAGTATTGTCATACAAAGTGCAGGTAAACACAAGTTGTATTACCACCAGCTGTCAAAGACAGAATGTATTGTTCAGTTTCAAATTCAGGGTAGTAAACCACTACAGAGATTTTAGCACACAGTACATGTATTAAATTTGTTTTAATCATATACTATATGCCTGCTGGATCCTCTACTATGTATGAGTTACTGTGTCTTATTTTAGAGGTCAGGTCATCTTTTATCCGTGACATTGGCTTTTAACTTACAGAAATCATTCTTCTATTCTCACATTTAATTTCATAAGTCCTGTTTGTCATCTACAATTAAAATACAAGAATGCTTTCAGAATATTCTTCAATATGAATGAATTCATACATTTCCTGTCCACATTGTGCATAGTCTCAGGCCCAATTCCCTCTGTTTGTTTCTCAGACATGCAGTTCTCCCGTATACGCCAGCTCCACCTGTGGCTGCTGGGGCACTGCTGCCGCGAGAGCATCCCCTACGCTGACAACTTCAGCTGCTTCTGGACCAGGCGGAACCTGTTCGCCCGGGACGGGCGACACCTGAACAGAGCCGGAGCGGGTCTGCTAGCTAGCAACCTGGAGCTAGCGTTAGCAGCCCACCGGCACCCAAACTGACACGTAAGTTCCAAGCCAGTGCACCACCTATACAATATAATCAGAGCTGATGATTTACCCTGTGTTAGCACCCTTAGCTCTTTGAACACCGTGCACTCGGCTCAAAGAAACAATCAAACTCCCTCCAATCATATCCCCCCATTATAACCCATCATAGACAACGCAAAGTTAAAACCACAGGCTGCGTAAGAAATAACCTAATCAACATCCCACTCCAGCGCCGAGTTACTAATCCCAATACCACCATTAAAGCTGCACTTCTCAATGTAAGATCTCTTACTTATAAGAGCTTTATTATAAACGATTTAATCTTAGACAAAAAGCTCCATTTTATGTTTCTGGTAGAAACATGGTTAAAAGAGGACGGGGCTGCCACCCTTATTGAAGCCTGCCCACCAAACTACAAATTTTATCAGGTATTAAGAGCAGAGGTGTCAATCCCGGGTTCAGAAAGTAAAAACCCTGCCACGTTTTCATTCTAACACAGGTGACTTCACTGAGTAGCTGATCTACCTGTCTTGAGTGCTCATTATGATCAGCTGATTCAGAGCTGGTTGGATCAAATTTGTGGAAGGGTTTTTACTTTCTGAACCCGGGATTGACACCTCTAATTAAGAGACAGCAAAAGGGGAGGTGGTGTAGCCGCCATCTTCTCTGATGAATTTACATGCACTGAAATAAATCTTGGCATCTTTTCATCCTTTGAGTACTTAGCCCTCAAAGTACATACTAACCACAGTCTGATTCTCGTCACACTTTATAGACCACCAAAACACTCACCAACATTTATATCTGAATTTTCCACCCTACTGTCAATGATAGTCACAAACTACGACAGATTAATTATCGTGGGAGACTTAAATATTCACGTCAACAAAAATCATGACACGAACGCGAAGGAACTACTAAACACTTTAGATAGCTATGGATTGTGTCAATACATAACAGAGGCCACTCATCGACTAGGTAACACGCTCGACCTAGTAATATCACACGTCACCAACATTAACAACATTACCGTATCAGACGTCGCCATTTCCGATCATTACTGCGTCCTATTTGAATCCGAACTCATCATAACTACCAACAGTAGCAATAGTCAAATCCGCAAGCGCTACATAAACACCTCCATCGAACAGGAATTTACCAACCTTGTTGCTGCCCACGACCTCATAAACGAGCAAGACTCACTTGAGGAAATGGTAGTCAGCTTTAATAGCAATTTAAAAGAAATCCTAGATAAAGTCGCCCCCCTACAGTCAAAATGTAGATCACGAGCCAAACCATCTCCCTGGATAAATGACTCGGTTAGAAAACTCAAAAGACAATGTAGAGCAGCAGAGCGAACCTGGAGGAAAACCAAATTGGAGGTCAACCGCCTAATCCTCAAAGAACGCACCTCCACCTACAATAATGCTATCCGCACTGAAAGGAGAGCGTATTTCTCAAAAATTATCGCAGACAATCATAGCAACTCGAGAGTACTGTTTTCCACAATCGAAAAGCTACTAAAACCTGCACCAGCCTGCAACATACGTAACTCAGCCACCCCATCTAGATGCAATGAATTTGCACTTTTCTTCACCAACAAAATAGCTGCCATTAGAACCGGTATTGCTCACGACCCCAATTATCACCACCAACCTCCCCGTACTGATCCACCAACCCTTAATAACTTCAGCCCCATCTCAGAAGAAGATCTGATTAAGATAGTCAAACAAAGTAAACAGTCAACCTCCAGCCTCGACCCCATCCCTACCTTCCTTATGAAGAACATCTTTAGCTGCGTTTCATCATCTGTACTACAGATTATTAATACCTCAATCCTTACAGGAGTTTTTCCCAACTCTTTTAAAACCGCAGTTGTAAAGCCACTCCTGAAAAAACCCGATCTGGACCAAAACACACTCAACAACTATAGGCCGATTTCCAATCTCCCATTTATAAGCAAAATACTAGAAAAAGTCGTCTTTAAGCAACTCAACCTGTTCCTTAGTAAACACGACATATTAGAAAAATTCCAATCAGGCTTCAGAGCAAATCATAGCACAGAGACCGCCTTAACTAAAATAGTTATTGATCTTAGACTCAGCATGGCCACAAACAAAGTCTCTGCCCTAATCCTCCTAGACCTAAGCGCCGCCTTTGACACTATAGACCACAACATATCACTTAACCGTCTTGAGACCTGGGTAGGCCTGTCAGGTCATGTATTAAAATGGTTTGAATCATATATTACAGGAAGGCAATTCTATGTTAGTATAGGTGACCACGTATCCAACAAGCACAACATGCCCTTTGGGGTCGCCCAAGGCAGCAGTCTCGGCCCCCTTCTATTTTCATTATACATGCTACCATTGGGCAACATTATCAAAGAATACAATGTAGATTTCCACAGCTATGCCGACGACACACAGCTCTACATATAAGTCGAGCCAAATCAAACTACTGCCCTACACACTGTAACCTCCTGCCTAACAGCCATTACACATTGGATGAACAATAATTTTCTAAAATTAAATGAGGACAAAACAGAAGTCTTGCTTCTTGGTCCCAGAGACAAACGCGAGGCGCTCTACTCTAACCTGGGAAACCTTAACCAACATGTCAGAGAAAAGGTGACAAGCCTAGGAGTGACCCTGGACTCTGACCTAAGCTTTGAACCTCATATTAATAAACTAACAAAAACCACCTACTTCCACCTTAGAAATATCGCAAAAGTTCGCCCGTTCCTAACCCAGCAGGACGCTGAAAAACTCATACCCCTCTACCCCCCTCCAAAGTCCAATCCAACCAATCAACCACCTGACTACAACCAAGCCCCAGTCAGCCACAGCCCCGGCAGAAGGGCTTCCCTAGGGGACGCGGTTCTGCCTATGGTTTCTTCCTTTTTTTTATTTCCGGTTCAATTCAACCACACACGATTCAGGGAGTTTTTCCTCACCCCTGTTGCCCCTACGGACACAAGCAGGAACTGTCAACAGTGCCTGAACAACCCCCCTCCACCACCAAGATTCAACTAATGTTCTACCTGTGTTCACGCAAGAGCCAGCATCAGCAGGGCATTGCGCTGCTGTGACATTGCATTGTTAAAACACCACGCCACTCCATTATTGCATTCAATTACTCCGATGCCATTGGACTGCAAGAAATGCTGTTTTGTTTGTGACCTTGCCAAACTGTAAAGCACTTTGAGCTGCATCTTGTATGTATGAACTGTGCTATACAAGTAAAGGTTATTATTATTATTAGCCGTGTTTGGATAAGGGTAAACGTCTACAGACGGCTGTAGCCGCCTGTAGTCAGCGATGCATTGTGGGCTGAAAATGTTGCATTATGGTTAGACTTTGTGTCAGAGTTGCCAGAAAGGCGTGGCGCTGTCACAAAAACGTCACAAGGTCAGATGACCTAAAAACCCATGTGATGTAGCCGCTTGTAGCCGTCTGTAGACAAAACGTGCAGCCGCTTGCAGTTGCTTTTTCCGCGGCTACAATCGTCTAACTAACGCCTCCGTGGTGACGCAACTTTGCCCTGGTTGGTTTAAAGTTCATTGACGTCTGGACACGGATGTTGTGTAGCGCCCTGTCACGGAACTTCTCATCTTATATGTACGTTATTTTAGTCCAGTTTGAAGACATATCTTTTCTCTCTCTTTTTAGTTTGTTCTGGGGCGTGTATCTGATGCTGTCAAGCTCAATCTTTTATTTATTTATGTATTTGTTAATCTCGTTTTTATTGTATTGCTTTGTGTCAGTAGGCTATACCTATTAATGATCTTTGGGTTATGGTTTTGCCGTGTTATTTTTCATCCTTGTGTTGTGCAGCACTTTGGGACATCTCTGTTGTTTTGTTTAAATGTGCTAGTAAAAAATGACTCGACTTGACTTGAAGTCTCAATGCACCCTACTACAACCGCCCGCCCCTCCTTGTCCCTCACACACAACACATGACTTCTCCGCCATCTACTACGAAGATCAGGTGGTGTAAACAAAAGACTTGTGTCCGACTTGACCGCCGCCTTTTAAACACCCGCCCATGCTGCGAGGCGGAGTTCTTGCTGACGCATGTAGCCGAAGTTAGACAGACGTAGACAGACCGGTGTGTTACTCGAACGGGCCTATCATTATTGTGTTAGCAAAGCAGCCTGGCTGAAATTTATCCCTGCGCTTCAGAGGAGATTTCTCTAAGACTGCAAGGGAAGCTCTGCTTCCCCTAAAATGTAAAAATAAAATTGTAATGGTCAATGTTTACAAAATGCCTTAAAACATGTTCATTTCAAACACCAGTTTGTTAATAATAGGCCCATTATCACAAATCAACTGAGTTGGTGTTGTTAACTTAGCATTCCACTTTGTTCTCATGACCTATTGCCAACGCATTTCCTCATAGACGTCCAGCGTCAATGCACTTCAATGGGCCAGCACGGACCCCTAATTTTCTATGCATGGAAACTGGATGGTCATTGGAGAAATGTCTTTTTTTTTCCCGCCCCCGGACGCATGGAATGGAATGGTGGGCGGAGTTTTGACGGTGTGGACTTCAAGCAGTCCCCGTGTTGATTGGTGAACCTCTGAATCCAGTTTTGATTGGCTGGCGTTTTTGATACATAGACTGTCACTTAGCTGCTGGATCTCAGTCCCATCGTGGATGTTGCATGCAAAGTCGTAAGACAAGCAGTGACCAATTTGTTAGCATTTCCTCAGTGAAAATACTTGTTCATTTCTTACACTGTATATAAATCACACTCACACTTATTTACGGTTTGGTTTATTGCAATTTTCTTGTTCGTTTTTAATTTCGTTTCGTTAGAATCATACTGTTAGGTTGGCGCTAGTGCTACTTAACTAGCCCACTAGCTCTCCTGAACTAGCCCACTAGCAGAGCACTATGGCAGACCATTTTCGAGAGAAGGAACGAAGGGTAGAATTAACCGAAAAGTAAATGGACAAACTTTATGATTAAGTTGGCAGTGAGCTTCCCCTCTTTGGAATACCAGCATCCGCAACTGCTGCGCTTCTCCTGCACGCTAGCCGTCTCCTCAGAACTGTTAACTGCATCATCACTCACACTACTGCGGGCAGTGCTGCTTGTCGGATCAGATTCCATCGTTTTCTTTCTTTTCGAAGGTGAAACTTCTGGAACTGTTTCACGCTTGAACCAGCGCTCCAGGATAGCATAGTTTTCAGAATGATTATGAAGAATGAAAGAAGTTTTATTTAGGCTACTTCGACTGTCTGAGAGGGGGAGTTCAGGTGTGCACACGATTCCTCTTCTGTGTGTGTGTGTGTGCGCGCGCACGCGCGTGTTGTGGTTTAAAACTATGTTATGTCTATGCACTGTTTTGTTTACTGTACGGCAGGAGAGGGGGCTCAACAATAACCAACAGCGAAAATACCATAACGATTTCACTCTGATTCGTTATTTTGACGTTACAATCTGTCTCCCCATTCCTCTTCATTGCATTGCAACGTATAGTGGCTCGAGCCATCCACAGGGCGGAACGGGCCTAGGCTATCGGCTGCCAAAGGAAACAGGGAAACTCGGGTGACTCGGTAAACGTAGACAGATAGACAGATAGATAGATAGATAGATAGATAGATAGATAGATAGATAGATAGATAGTGTAATGGAGACGTGTGTTCCAGGTTGATCTGCATAGATGAAAAAAAAGGCTTTAAAAAAAAAAAAAAAACACACACACACAGACGTGCGCGAATCTCCCGCTCTATGATCACTGAAGGAGCGGGATTAGAATAAAATATGCGCAATTCCTGCAATCGCGCACCCAAATTCAGGCCCTGAGCCTAGAAGTTAAATCCTAGAACTGTTACGGTAAACAAACCCCTCACCTGCAAATTAGTGGAACTGCTTCATTTGACCGCCAACATACTATACAAAGTGTACAGAACAATTCAATAAGAAAAAAACTGGAAAACGGTGTGCCACTTACCATGTAGACGTACTCCAACTCCAATAAAAATGGCGGCTCAGCATGCTGCAAAATCATTTGAAAATTTAAATGTGGAGAGGCGTGGTCCATTTAAGCAATATAACACGAGTGGGAGCGAGGTTGTTGTGGAATACCCTCACGGGTGTGATTCGCCGCAGACACGAAGCCACAGGCTGAGTGCCGTAGGTAATCACACCGTCAGGGTATTCCACAACAACCTCACGATCACGAGTGTTATATTGCTTTTATACAATGGTTCCTTTGTGATCAATGGATTAAAAAATCGATCGGATCTAACTATTGTATAAATTGGAATAACTCTTTAGGGAGTTAAACATCTAACACTGCTCAACAACACTAACTCTTTTACAAATCTAACTCCAATAGAGTTAAAAGAACGTTGTGTAGTGTAATTTCAACTCTCGATGTTAAGATTTTTGCGTAACACCGGAAAATTAACTCTGAGAAATTTTCTGTGTAGTAAAAGTATCACAAGTGGATCCACTACTACAGTGAGCTGTACACACACACACACACACACACACACACACACACAAACTTTCTCTGTTTATTTCTTCATTTGACACATACATAGAAAAAGAGAGAATCCCCCTTTCTATTTGTGGAGAGGCCTGGGGGTCCAGAGCCAGTGGCGTGGGCCAGTGCCCAGCTGTCTGTCTGAACAAGGTCTGGACCCTGTCAGTTACCTGGTATCCAGTCCAGCCTTAAACCATGCCAGCTGTAGAAACTGGGGCAAACCAGCATCCCCATTAAAGAGGGTCAACCAAAAGGCCATAATATGCAAGAGTATAGAAGTGAGTATAGCAGTGTAGTAACACCATATAGTGCCGATTTCAGGGTCTTCAAAAGACAATTTCAACATCTAAAGCCTTGTTTCCTGACAATTTAATATGAAACACAATGGTTAGGATGATGTTCTGACTATTTATAGTTGTTGTGGTAGCTCCCTGTCACCTACACAATGGCTCTATAGGTACATTCATATCCAGAATCATTTAGCATTATTCAAACTTGTAGTGGCAAAACAGTGATGGTTTGTTCTGTCCAATTAACAAATTTGTTTCTGTTTGACCACTTCTAAGGATGTCTGTGTTGGGCATCTGACACGTAAACATAATCCACAAAATGTTGAATAAAGTAAACTGATTGTATTTATTTGTTATACAAAGGAAAAGAAAAATAAAGCAAAGTAAAACTGAATCTCTCTTTTTTTGTTCAGTTCTCATTCAGCTCAAGTTCTAATTCATGTCTATAGTGTTTATATTCTTGTTCATGCTCAATGACACCCTACCACTGCCATCAGCTTTATGTCTTTACCCCCATGACCTACAGAGGACACAGACTCAAAAAACATATAAACGTTCAGTTAGTTCTGATTCTAAGCAAAATGAAATTCTAAAAAGTTACTTTGAAGAAAGATAAACAAGAAAGTAGAAATAATTCATATGGCTCCTACAAAAGTCCACCACCAGACATGTCATGTATTGAAATAACTTTCCTGGATTCATCTATGCTAATTAATATGACAGACTTTTGATGGGGGGAGAATGACGGGGTGGGGAATCGATTTTAAGTGTGAACTGTTCCTTACTAAGCCTTAAGAGGTCCCCCGTTGATTGTTTTGGCAAATTTGGAACTGCTGAGTGCATTTCATCACTTCCAATCTACATGGTAAGAGTGGGCCGAATTTGAGTGATTTATTTGGTTCTGTTGAAGCTGGGTTACACTGATAATTTTGAGGTCTCCTGTCACCCAGTCACATTGACAAATTGGTACACTCATGGGCAGGGGTGTAGCTAGAAATTTTCGACCCTTATGAAAGAGTACAAATCATGTTGATCCTGTTATTATGAATAATAATATTCATAGGGTCCTCAAAAAGCTCCTGTATCAGCTGGGCCCCTTTCCTGCCTCCTCGCTAGCCCCCTATCCTTAGGTTGTAAAATATATCATCATATATCATACAGTGTAAAGGTTTGCCATAAAGCACCTTATTACATGACTATGTTGTGCAAGTGTAGAATGCAATGTGTTTTTTCCCTTGCTGCTGTTGTTCCTTGCTGCTGCCGTCATGTATAAATATTTGTCGTTGAATTTAATTAGCTCAACGGAATGGTAGGTAGGTTGAGAGGGGGTGGCGCGACAGGTGGATGGCTTCATGTTTTGTTTTAAACCCAGGAGTCAGGACAAGCATTTTGTGGGCCTTTACGAACATTATCAATGCTGGGTAAACACTAGAATAGCCGAAGAAAAGGCCCTTGACCAGGGTTGTTTTTTTAGAAGTTCAAGTCCGTTGTATAAAAACAGAAATCACAACATTACCAATACTGGGAAATCAAGTATATATTTTTGGCACGACTTGGTAAAATCCATTGTTACCTCCGCCAAGGAGGTTATGTTTTCGACGGCATTGGTTTGTTTGTCTGTTTGTTTGTGAACAACATAACTCGAAAAGTTATGGATGGATTTTGATGAAATTTTCAGGATAGGTCAGAAGTGGCCTAACTTAGAACTGATTTGTTTTTGGTGGTGATCCAGATAACCATCTGGATCCAGGAATTTTTTATTCAGTGAAGTTACCAGTGTAGCATGGAATCTACAGTGACTTTTATTTTGAAAGGAGGGAATACAGGTTGGTACGGAAATGAGGCTCCGTTGCGGGTCAAGGAGTTGAGTTTTTGGTTAGAGGGTTCAGTGAAAGACAGAGGGGAGTTAGAGCGGTAGTGGTGAGCAGCCCAGTAGTTCATGTTGGCAGTGGAAATTAGATAAAGTACTTTCCTGCACCGAAGAGCCAACCAATGTCGTATGAGCATGAGTGAACGAACCCACTAGTTAACTATTACACCAGTAATAAAATGTTTTAACATGATTAATGTCTTTTAATGTCTTAAGGTGAGAATGACAATAAGGTGGAGACTTAAGCTGCCTTGGCGGAGGTCTGCGCTCTCTGAGTGCTTTTCTAATTCATTATAACATCTCATTAAATCCTTGGAAATTACAATGTTTGCAGGCAATGGAACAAAATTGACAAATTCAGAAGTGAGCTGCAACAATGTCAAAACTGGTGTACAAAGGCCTTAACTTACCTTCTAACAGTTCCCCACACAAAGAGCTACAGTTCTGCTGGACCCGATTTCAGGGTCTTCAAAAGACAATTTCAACATCTAAAGCCTTGTTTCCTGACAATTTAATATGAAACACAATGGTTAGGATGATGTTCTGACTATTTATAGTTGTTGTGGTAGCTCCCTGTCACCTACACAATGGCTCTATAGGTACATTCATATCCAGAATCATTTAGCATTATTCAAACTTGTAGTGGCAAAACAGTGATGGTTTGTTCTGTCCAATTAACAAATTTGTTTCTGTTTGACCACTTCTAAGGATGTCTGTGTTGGGCATCTGACACGTAAACATAATCCACAAAATGTTGAATAAAGTAAACTGATTGTATTTATTTGTTATACAAAGGAAAAGAAAAATAAAGCAAAGTAAAACTGAATCTCTCTTTTTTTGTTCAGTTCTCATTCAGCTCAAGTTCTAATTCATGTCTATAGTGTTTATATTCTTGTTCATGCTCAATGACACCCTACCACTGCCATCAGCTTTATGTCTTTACCCCCATGACCTACAGAGGACACAGACTCAAAAAACATATAAACGTTCAGTTAGTTCTGATTCTAAGCAAAATGAAATTCTAAAAAGTTACTTTGAAGAAAGATAAACAAGAAAGTAGAAATAATTCATATGGCTCCTACAAAAGTCCACCACCAGACATGTCATGTATTGAAATAACTTTCCTGGATTCATCTATGCTAATTAATATGACAGACTTTTGATGGGGGGAGAATGACGGGGTGGGGAATCGATTTTAAGTGTGAACTGTTCCTTACTAAGCCTTAAGAGGTCCCCCGTTGATTGTTTTGGCAAATTTGGAACTGCTGAGTGCATTTCATCACTTCCAATCTACATGGTAAGAGTGGGCCGAATTTGAGTGATTTATTTGGTTCTGTTGAAGCTGGGTTACACTGATAATTTTGAGGTCTCCTGTCACCCAGTCACATTGACAAATTGGTACACTCATGGGCAGGGGTGTAGCTAGAAATTTTCGACCCTTATGAAAGAGTACAAATCATGTTGATCCTGTTATTATGAATAATAATATTCATAGGGTCCTCAAAAAGCTCCTGTATCAGCTGGGCCCCTTTCCTGCCTCCTCGCTAGCCCCCTATCCTTAGGTTGTAAAATATATCATCATATATCATACAGTGTAAAGGTTTGCCATAAAGCACCTTATTACATGACTATGTTGTGCAAGTGTAGAATGCAATGTGTTTTTTCCCTTGCTGCTGTTGTTCCTTGCTGCTGCCGTCATGTATAAATATTTGTCGTTGAATTTAATTAGCTCAACGGAATGGTAGGTAGGTTGAGAGGGGGTGGCGCGACAGGTGGATGGCTTCATGTTTTGTTTTAAACCCAGGAGTCAGGACAAGCATTTTGTGGGCCTTTACGAACATTATCAATGCTGGGTAAACACTAGAATAGCCGAAGAAAAGGCCCTTGACCAGGGTTGTTTTTTTAGAAGTTCAAGTCCGTTGTATAAAAACAGAAATCACAACATTACCAATACTGGGAAATCAAGTATATATTTTTGGCACGACTTGGTAAAATCCATTGTTACCTCCGCCAAGGAGGTTATGTTTTCGACGGCATTGGTTTGTTTGTCTGTTTGTTTGTGAACAACATAACTCGAAAAGTTATGGATGGATTTTGATGAAATTTTCAGGATAGGTCAGAAGTGGCCTAACTTAGAACTGATTTGTTTTTGGTGGTGATCCAGATAACCATCTGGATCCAGGAATTTTTTATTCAGTGAAGTTACCAGTGTAGCATGGAATCTACAGTGACTTTTATTTTGAAAGGAGGGAATACAGGTTGGTACGGAAATGAGGCTCCGTTGCGGGTCAAGGAGTTGAGTTTTTGGTTAGAGGGTTCAGTGAAAGACAGAGGGGAGTTAGAGCGGTAGTGGTGAGCAGCCCAGTAGTTCATGTTGGCAGTGGAAATTAGATAAAGTACTTTCCTGCACCGAAGAGCCAACCAATGTCGTATGAGCATGAGTGAACGAACCCACTAGTTAACTATTACACCAGTAATAAAATGTTTTAACATGATTAATGTCTTTTAATGTCTTAAGGTGAGAATGACAATAAGGTGGAGACTTAAGCTGCCTTGGCGGAGGTCTGCGCTCTCTGAGTGCTTTTCTAATTCATTATAACATCTCATTAAATCCTTGGAAATTACAATGTTTGCAGGCAATGGAACAAAATTGACAAATTCAGAAGTGAGCTGCAACAATGTCAAAACTGGTGTACAAAGGCCTTAACTTACCTTCTAACAGTTCCCCACACAAAGAGCTACAGTTCTGCTGGGCAAGTCTCTTCACAAGTGTGTGTGTGTGTGTGTGTGTGTGTGTGTGTGTGTGTGTGTGTGTGTGTGTGTGTGTGTATTGCCCTAGAGATCCTGCCATCCCCTCTGCCAAACTTCCCTCCCTCTATCCACACACAAACACACACACACACACACAAACACACTGATAACAGCGCTGCTCCATCCATCACCTGCTAATGCACACATCATTTTACCAGCTTACTGCAGGATCCTCAAATGTAAGTAAAACTACTCATGTATTCCCATTACTGCTGTAAATGAAATATTGTGTTTGTGTGTGTGTGTGTGTGAATTTGAGTGTGTATGTGTGTGAGCATGACTGTGTATCTGTCTGGTGTGTGTGACAGTGTAGCTGCCTAATCCTCATTCAGTACCTGGTGTGTTTTACTAAGGGCTGGATTAATTGTTGGGATCGGATCTAAAATGAACTTTTAATATTTCCGCAGGGCGAACAGTAACTCCAGCAGGATTAGAGTCAGGCAGCACAGGGGTCACTCTGAGGAAAGTCCCCTCTCTGGAAAGCTCATTAAAACACAAACTCTCTCACACACACAAAGTCTCTCTCTCTCTCTCTCTCACACACACACACACACACACAGACACACACACACACACACACACACACACAGTATATACTCTTGCTGACACACATACTCTCTCTCATACACACACACTCACATTTTCTCTCTCTCTCTCTCACACACACACACACACACACACACACAGCAAAACTCATTAAAACTGGTGGGAGACTGACATACTTCTCAGAATGGCGCTCTGTGTTTCTGTCTTCCTATTTAGATGTTATTTATTCAGGTGAGTAACATTAAGATGAGTCTTCCCCCAGAGGAAGGGCTGGGCTGAGGTAGGTACAAGCATTAAATAATACAGGAACAACTTGGATACAGTTTTTCATAATTGCTTACACACAAATTTCAAAATTTGACTCAAAATTTTACATGAGTCACATAACACAAACGCTTGAAGAGAAACACCTCACTTTGAGGTCAAAATGAAACTCCACAACCAAAACTTAAAACTTCTTTTCAAAATGTAGTAGTAGTAGACGCATGTATCATCTGAATTACTCTCCTGTATCAGCAACAACACACTGACATGGTTTTTACAAAACATTGATGTCTTTGAATAATGTCACTCAACAAATAGTGTGTGTGTGTGTGTATATATATATACACACATGTATATATGTAGCGGGCAGACTGAAGTGGCGAGTAGGAGGTGCCACTTAGTATCTGGCGATTGGCGAGCCAATTGTGTGCCGAGCGTAATTAGGCAGTGCAGGTGGCATTCGTTTTTCAAATGGTGGCGGGAGCCAGCAAACAAATGTCTTTGTTTGTGGTGCAGTGTAGCTGATGTGGTTGTGTTTTCAGTGCGGGCCGTGTAGTCGAGGCTTTGTCAGCAGTGCGAGAACACGAGGGTAAGTGTATTCAATCTGAGCGCTGGACTTTGTTGTAGTGTAAATTCACATGGTTTGATCTTCACGTTTGTTTGCCTTGTAGTGATTTTGGGGTTTATCGAGCATTAAGCTGCATGCTACGTGCCTAAGTTGTCTCACGGGAGTCTACTCTGCAACGTGCCTACATTGTGCCACGGGAGTTTTTCGGGATAATACAGCAAGTGTCTGGATCGCAGTTTATACTATACAGAGCCACGGACATACGTTAACCCTTCCTGCGCTACACTGTTAAAACTTTGTTGGATAATTCGTTCAGCCACTAATTACGCTAGTCTCAAGGTAAGTTTTGCTCAGTCTTGTCCCTGCTGTTTTATCATCCCATTAGATGACTTGTCTGACTGCTGGTGGCTATTGTGTTTGTACTGTAGCCCAAGAAAGAAGTATCTGCAGTTGACTGATAGGCGACCGGTGTGCACACCCACCCTCGGTCCTGAGGAGGACTATTTTAGGAGCCTTAGCCACTGTTTTTCCTTGAAGCGTTTTTTTATTTTCTTTTTCTTTAAGTTGTTTGTATTTCTTTTGACTGGCACCGTTAGTGTCGTCGACTTGGAGTTGCCTGGTTAGCTGGCGTGCCTGCATCCAACAGGTCGGCCACAAGGTGGCTCGACGCACCCAGTTCTGGCAGCTTTCCTGTGTTTGTGTGTGTGTGTGGTTGTGTCTGTTTGTCTATTTGTTTGTCTGTTGTTTGTCTACTGGCCCAGGGTTATGTGCAATCTATCCATTTGAGGACAGTGTGTGTTTGCAGTGCCAGACGCGTGCAGTACTTAATTTTATGACTTTTAGTAGGCTAGTTCTGAATATTATAGGAATTGGTGTGCAGTGAATATTGTGTGCAACATATGGTGTGATCTGAGTTGTATTTCTTTTTCTTTGTGTGTTTATTTAGTTTGTAACGATCACCTGTGTGCATATTGAACCCAGTTTTCTGATATTTATTTATACACGGTCCAATTCTGCGTTGTTGTTTCATGCCCCAGAGGCCAATATTTGTCTTTGTTAATTGTTGCTGTATGTTTTCTGGGTATTATTTGTTAATACATTTCTATTGTTTACATCAGCCCCAGTTGTTCCTTCACGTGAACAGCCTGCATTAAGGCAACTTGAGAGTGAACTTGTTTCATGCGCAGTAGCGCCTCCTACTGGTTACATATATATATATATATATATATATATATATACTCATGGATGCACAAAATGTTAATGGATAACATGAGAGCTGAACGTTGGGATCTGGACATGTCCAGGAGAAGAGAAAAGTATATCTGTGGGTGACTCCTGAGACATAGATTACTCCTCCGATGTACTGCTCTGATACCCGACGTTGGGACTCAGATGTAACTGCTGCGATCACCTTAGGGGGTCTGCTGATCGTTATGCTAAGCAGGTCAGGACAATGGCACAACGACCGGACACATCAACTGGCTCCAGCACAAAGGTTGTTGAGTGCAAATGTTTGGTTGCTGAGGCCCTGAACATGCCTAGCAACAAGCCCAGGTGAGTGATTGGTGACTCTGCGGGTCCTGATCGGCAGGGGAGCAATCGCGGGTGGGGAGCGATAGCCCACTAATGGTCGAGTGATAGCTCTGACATGGCTGACTGAAGACACAGAGAAGGAGACTGATCTCCCTGGCACTGTTTTGATGTCCTGGCGAACTGTGCAGAGAGTCAGGTCCTCACTCTGTCCTTGTAGACCCAGCTGCTGTGCTGTGTAGATCTACATCTTCTTACCCTGATGATGAAAACACACCTTCACCATCTTCAACAGCACACAACTGCTCAGGATCCAGGATCAGTATCAGGAAACCAGGATACTGAGGATCCAGGTAGTAGTTCGCTGGCTGGTTGGATGTGGTCGGAGCTGCCTTCTCTGCCTTGCTGGGGTTGTTGACCTCGTGCAGTAAGGTGGGTGCAGTTGCACTGCTGACAGCGGGCCTTGAGATGGCACTGCGCAGTCTGATGATCGCACTGATTGAAGTACTGCTCAGTGGTGTTGCAGAAGGGACAGTACTTATTTTGTGAGTCTGCTCTCTGAGGTGGGAGTGGAGTTGAATTTGGCTCTGCCTGCTTAGCTGGGGGGTCAACGAGCAAGACTGTAGTGGAGCATGTGCCGGTAAGCTGCTCCACCCTGGTGCTCCGTTGTTTGTCTCCTTGACTCTCTGCTCCTTTTGGCTGGCTGGCTGTAGTCCCATCCTCCTGGACACGCACCTTGAATTCCAGCCACTCCGCAAAGTCCAACAGCGTTGGAATGAGCACACACAGAGGGTTGACGTACCTCTTGAACACAGCATGCAGGTCATGTGGTCATTGAGTTTGAACAGTAGGGCTGGGGGTAAACGATTATTTTTAAATATATCGGCAATTATTTTATCGATTAATCGACTGATCTAACGACTAATTGGACGATTAGTCCGCCAATTATTTGTATGTTGTTCGATTAATAAACACCATAATGCATCTCAAATACCAACAAAATCTTGAAAGTTTATTAAGCACTTTTGCACAGCAAAATAAAAGTATATAAAATGATACAAAATGAAAAGGCCAGTCTCTTATAGTCCAACAGATATCCCTCCTGTACAAAATTGCAAACGATAAAAAAGCAGTGCAAAAACAAAGAAATTCCTCCCTCCCTCTATTCCATCACAACTCTTTACTTCCTACTCAGAATTACTGTGGAGGAATGTGAGCATGTCTTTGGTGAGGCTTGCTCTTTTTTTGCTCACAATGATCCCAGCTGCTGTGAACAGACGTTCAGAAGGTGTGGATGTTTAGATCGTCAAGAACACGTTGGTACAGCTGCTCCATCTGCTTGGTAAACCACCACCTGGAGGGACACTTGAACCCTTGTCAGACATATTCAATCATATCTATGGAGGCTTCACCCTCAACAGGAGACAAGGCCTGACGTCTTTGACGATCACCTGTAAGGTGAAGAAAATTATTATTAATGACAACACAGCAGCTTTCATAAAGCCATGTTTCTTACAAGAAGCTTAATTATTACTTAAACATAGCTACTGTAACTAGAAAAGCACTCGGAGAGTGCAGACCTCCGCCAAGGCAGCTTAAGTCTCCACCTTATTATCATTCTCACCTTAAGACATTAAAAGACATCAATTATGTTAAAACATTTTATTACTGGTAACTTCACTAAATGAATGGAAACTGAATTTGAACATGCAACACATTATGGGGCAACATTATCAATATTATATACGACACAAGTTATTAGGCAAGATTCTGAACACTATATACAATACATTATGAGGCAACATTATGAACTCTATATACAACACATTATAAGGCAACATTATGTACTCATTCAGAGGTAATATGAACAATCAAATATTGTCAAAAGACACATCAGAAAGCCATAACGAAAAGATACGTCAAATCCATTAACACTACTGAATCTACAATGCCTCAGCTACAAGTTGGTGTCAGTTGCATGTCTCTAGCTTGATTAGTTACTTCTCAGTAGCCCATTTTCCACGAGGCCCCTCGAATTTTAACTTTCTGGATCACGAGATCTGGAATACTACCAGGATCCGGATAATGTTTTGGGGTTTAGCAGACCTTATGATGGTCTTATACTGTATTTTTTTAACCAAACATTGTGGGCATTATTTGTGGAGTTATAAGCAAAAATGTCCAAATTGCCTCTATCTCGCAATGGTGAAGAGTCCTTTAAAAAATTCCTGGATCCAGATGGTTATCTGCATCACCACCAAAAACAAATCAGTTCTAAGTTAGCCCACTTCTGACCTATCCTGAAATGTTCATTTAAATCCATCCATAACTTTGAGTCATGCGAATAACAGATGGACAAACAAACCATTGCCGGCGAAAACATAACTTCCTTGGCGGAGGTAATAAATCAGCACACAATAAATGGGATCTGTACAGTCATTCCCCCCTAAAAGATGCTCAAAGCAAGTGTAGCAGGTGACTACTTCGTCCATACTACCTGCTGTCGGGAATGACGGTAATTGAGGGGCGGGTCTGAGCGACTAGTTATGCTCCGGCTGGGTTCCAGCTGCGAGAGTCTTTCGTTTTTTTCACCCTCCGTTGCAGGAGCTTCGGTGCGTGTCTGCGTGTTTTTGTGACCGGCTGCTAGCTCATCGGCTTAGCATTTTGTTCATGGGAGAAAGTGTGCGTCCGATAACCGGTAAGTTCATTTCTTTGTGCTTCTTTGGTGATTATTTCGCAGGATTTCTGATACTAGCTTGCACTCCCTGATTTCAGCTTTTCGTTGCGTCCGACTGGGGGGCTCTGCCAAGCCCAACGAGTATGGAATGAATTCCCTGCCAAAACGTCTGTACTCGTAGAAATATCTTGTGCTTGTAAAAAGAATTTGTGTACACGTGGAAATATTTTGTGCTTGTAAAAAAAATGTGTGTGCGTGAAAATCTGTTTTGTCTCTGTAACAAAGTTTTGTGCTTGTAATAAAAATTTGTGCTTGTAAATATATTTTTTGTACATGTAAAAATACTTTGTATTTGAGAAAAAAAAAAAAAATCTCCCACAGGCACATTTTTTTTTACGAACACAGATTCTTTTTACGAACACAAAACCCAAGTGTGAAATCTCTGCCAAAACTTCTCAGCCAATCACCAAACGTCTTACTCACCGGCCAATCAAGTTGCCGCCTTTATTTAGAAACGGCGAGGAGGCATATTTTCCGGACACTGATGATCATATCTGCTGTGTTCCATGGGAGACGATGCGGGAGCAATGGTACGTGAATTCTATATGTAGCCATGTACAATAAAGTAGCCAAGTTAATGGCGAACTTGCTGCAGTTGTCTGGTGTTTTTAATCGGTTTTCAGTTTAATCAGTTTTAAGACAAGTTCTAAATTACATTATGAACAGGCGTGCTTAAAGTGGGCCGCGGTGTTCCGACACCTCTTTTCATTTCAGGGGACGTGAATATGCAGCAAGTTCGCCGTTAACCTGGCTACTTTATTGTACATGGCTACATATAGAATTCACGTACCATTGCTCCCGCGTCGACTCCCATGGAACATTTAAGCAATGGGAAATTTATAGACCATACCCTATATCACCCAATGTAACCGGTCGTATGACTCTGCGTTGTTGTGATTGATTATGTATGTACAGTGGGGAGGAGAAGAAGGACTGACGCCGACTCAGGTGATCTGATCCACGTTTTACTCAAGCATTCTGTAACATCACAGACAATACACACGGGGCAATGGGGCTTAGAGTTGTCCTCCTTCCCAGTCCTCTTCCCCAGGGTTACAGTAAACAGGGCCATGTTATACAATTCAGTACAACTAACACAGTATACATTTTGGATATACAAGAGTTTTAAAAAGATCGCTAGATTAACATTTAACTACACATGGCAACATATGGTTTGGCTCATTACATTCAGTATGACCTGGCTAGCTAGCTTAGCCAAACTCCGCTAGCAAAACACGTAAAATTAGCTAAGTTGCCAGGGTACGGTATAGTTAGATCAGCACGTAAGACCATCTAGTTATTCGGACTGAACATCCAGGCCCTTTTCTCAGCGGCTGCACAATCAACGGCAATGTGCAATTCAAAGTCTACAAGTAGAGCAGTGGCAAAGAGCTTAGATTCCTTATCTATCTTTGCTCTTTCGCAGTGGTGCACAGTGCACTGTGCGTTGCTCAGCAACCAAGACGCCAACTGGGACTATTTTCTGGAGCGGAGGAACAATCGAATAAACAATCAACCCAAATAAAGAAAATAATATATATTTTAATCATTTTGTGTAATTATTTTTGTTACCAAAGGAACTATCGTATAAAAGCAAAATAACACTCGTGATCGTGAGCCTGCGGCGAATCACACCCGTGAGGGTATTCCACAACAACCTCACTCCCAGATCAATGGATAAAAAAAATCGACTGGATCTAACTATTGTATAATGACCAGTGAGTAAGACGTTTGGTGATTGGATGAGAAGTTTTGGCAGAGATTTCACACTTGGGTTTTGTGTTCGTAAAAAGAATCTGTGTTCGTAAAAAAAATGTGCCTGTGGGAGATTTGTTTTTTTTTTCTCAAATACAAAGTATTTTTACATGTACAAAAAATATATTTACAAGCACAAATTTTTATTACAAGCACAAAACTTTGTTACAGAGACAAAACAGATTTTCACGCAGACACACAATTTTTTTACAAGCACAAAACTTTGTTACAGAGACAAAACAGATTTTCACGCAGACACACATTTTTTTTACAAGCACAAAATATTTCCACGTGTACACAAATTCTTTTTACAAGCACAAGATATTTCTACGAGTACAGACGTTTTGGCAGGGAATTCATTCCATAAACGAGAGTTGTCTTTTCGCATCAGGCCTACTTCTTTACTAAGTATCTTTTTGCTCGTGCTGTAACTAGTCCGAAGGATTCACCTGAACACCGGCTACCAAGGTAGTGTTAACTGTCTTTGATTTGATCTGGCTTCTGTGACGCCTACATGCATTAATTTGCCTCGTCTGCTTGCTACTTTGTTTGGTAGCCTATTGCCTGTTGACCCATTCAAACGCCGGTTGGCTCATCTGAATGTGACTCTGCTTAGGCACCGTTCAGGGTAAGTACAATGCTTTTTCAGTTTGGCGTTTGCAAGTATACAGGCCTGTGTAACCATCCGCTCGCTCGCCGTGCTAATTTAGCCTTCTCATTAGCTTCTCATTCTCGTTAGCTTCTCATGTAATTATGTGTTTGTGCACCTTGTAGGCCTCGGACACGTAACCTGTGTAAACGCTCCAGTCACTGCCATCCGCCCCGTCTGCCATTGATTTCACGTCCGACCATTGTTTCTACGTCGGACTGCTGCTGTTTTGTTTCCATTTTTCTTTTTGGTTGTTTTGTCTTCTTTTGTTGGTGTGATCAAATTGTATTTTGGTTGACCCGTATTGTGGCTGTGGTGTGTGTGTGTTTGTGTGTCTGTCTTTTTATTTAACTACGGTTTCCCCTCCCAGGGGGCTGTGTTTGTGTGTTTGTGTGTTTGCGTGTTTGTGCGTGCGCAAGTGTTTGCCAATTCTTCCCACTGATCTTACAACCTTCTCAGTTTAGGCCATTGAGGGAGATTACTGGTGACTTCTGTTCAGCGTGTTGAGGAACAAGCCTCATGTCCACGCAACACACAAGTTGAGTAATAATTAGCTTGTCCACTCATTACACCCAGTATTGTGGCCTTTGTAGGGCAAATTGGTGTTTAATTTTTGTTTGCTGTTTTGTGTGTGTGTGTGTGTGTGTGTGTGAACAAGACAGGTGCTGGCTGGCCCAAGACAGCCTGGTGGTGGAACCCTTTCCCTCACGGTCCTACTCTTCGTGCACGTTGGGTGATTTTACTTTTACTATTTTAAATTATTTTCTTGATTGTGTGTTGTGCTTCAGTCTTGTTCATTTGCTGTGATCTGTGGTTTGGTTTATTTGCTGTGTTTTACTTGGGTGTGCGTGTGCCTTGGACCCCTACATCCCTAGTTTAACTCCTGACTGCTGTAAGCCATCGCCCATCTGGTCACACTGTGCAGTACCTGTGGTCCTTTCTTTTAAAAAGATTTATATATTTGTACATAAATAAAATTGTATTGTCTTTGATGGAAATCACGTCTTTTGCTCATTTATGTAGTCGAACCTGTGTCCTTAAAAATTGTGGGTTTTGACCTGGTAGTATTCTTGGGGTGAAATTCCCCAGGTGGCGTAATCGCTTGCTAATTCCCACCACTTTGCCACACAAGCAAATAATTACTTACCCAAGATTCTTTTGCTAAGTTTGGTTGCCTTCTGTGGAGTGCATTGTGCCTCTTTCCCAAGATAGGACGGCAAGGTTTTTTGCTTTGTCCTAGAAAACACAATAGCAATGCCCATTGGGATAGAGTCCCAACAAAAAGGGTGAAAGGCCCGTTGGGTTAGAGTCCTGACAAGCAGGGTATATATATGTATATATATATATGTAATACATGTAATATATATATAGGTGATGTTTATATATATATATATAATACATGTAATATATATAGGTGATGTTTTGGTTGGAGCCATACACGTACATAAGAGTGTGAAAGTTGAAACAAGCCAAATTTATCAGCGTAAAAGTCCCGCCAGTGCAGCAACGATTAGTTGCTCAGCCAACCACAGAATGGAGCAAGGAAGTCAGATTGGGGGGCGTAGCCCAATCTGTCACACAAAGTAGCAAATGAACATAAAAAGTCTACATGAAAAGAGTGTGTATGTTTACATCAGACACAAGTTGAACAGTTTGTTGCTGTGCTAAGTAATATTGTAACTATGCCCAAGTGCTTACGCAAAGGTTGCTTTCTGTTTCCTTTGATGGAGTTGAGTTCTTTGGTTGTTGGTTGGAGAATCCCTGGTGATTCCTGAGAGTACAGTTGAGGTTACATTGTCTTTGTTCCAAGGATGATCTGTGGTGATCCGATGAATGAAGAGTTCTCTCTCAGCCATAGCTGGGGATCAACTTCTCGATTAATAGGTTTCCTACTGTGGTTTGTTGTGCATAGACATTTATAGGAACTACACTTCTTCAGCGTCTGGCTGGAAATCCCCTGGATTAGAATTTGTCTGTTCCATTTAAACTCAACAAAATGTTGGCTGTGCAACAGGTAGCCGAGGGGAGTCTGCTCACCCTGTTTATGGCCATAAAACTAAGAAAGGCAAGCCGGTCGCCTTTCTAGTAAACTTAACGTACTTGAGTTAAAGTACTTTCTGACCTTGTGCAAAGGCCATTCTTTGTCTACTTAGCTGCGCATGTTGATGAAAGTTCCTTGCTTGCCTGCTTAGCTTCTTGGCCTGTAGAGCAGGGAGCGTGTCTATTTAGGCCTGCCCCCCTTTTGGCCAGGTGCAGGGCAGAGAGCGTGTCTCTCTTTACGCCTCAGTGGCTCAAAGATCCACACGACAGAGAGGCTGAACAATAGCGCGCCAGTGGTTTTAAAGGGAGTGAAATGTGAGAAGGGTTTATCACCATTTGAGGTCTGGCTAAGGAAGAAGAATCATGGGAAGTGTAGTTCAGCCAGAAAGTCTCAGAGAGGAGTATGATTTAAGCAATTTAATAAAACTGAATTTTAACAATGGTTCAGGAGGAAGTAGATACTGTATTCTTTGGCATAGGTGCAGTCATCAGCCTGTGTCTTGCATTGAAGGATCCGGCAGATCCTGCCAAAGCCATATAGCAGGGACTGGAATCACTATCCATGCCAGGGCATTTGTTACAAGTTGAAAGTTGAAGTAGCTTCCTAATAAGATCAAAGGGTGACAAACAATGTCTGTATGTTAATCAAAAGAATGGGACAGTTCCTTCAGATTCACTAAATGGGTGAGAAAACAAATACAACCAATACACATTAAGAGATAACATCTCTTAAGGCACAGACAGCAAGCTCACACCTCATCCAAATCACACCTCACCGCTTAAGGCAGAGATACATGTATACACATGTATTGGCAGTAGGAACACAAAATAACTTCCAGCCTGTCCACACGACAACATTTTTTGCTGATTCCAAATCCCTTAAATATCAATACTAAAACCAATATATTACATGCTTTAAGCGAAGTACTGCAGTTTTCTCAAGTTTATTTACAGCCCCTTCTAGGCTATTCTTTTCCTTTTCTGCTCCGTAGATTATCACTTGTAGGTGGGTCAATTTAAAGACCTAACATATCGCAATATCTTCAAACTTTTACATACTGGTTGTTGTGGGATAATTGGGGTATTAATCGCCTGCAATACAGGCTGGGTGTAATGCAATTGTTTCTAGCCAATGCCAATGACAACATTCTTGTCTGAATACTTATTGATCCGAAGTGTGTGGATGCAAATTTTTTTCAACCCACTAAAAATAAATAAAGGATTGTTGTCGTGTAAATGAACCCTTATGAATACAAAATAATAATAAAGAAATGTGTTAACATTAAACATTTTATGTACAACATTCTAATTATTATTTACATTCCTACAGGGAGAGGAGAAAGTTGTTTTTTCAAAGTATAGACCTGTCATTAAACATTCTTAATATAAACATTTCCCACTCAAAATAAGTGAAATATAGAGAAACTGTCAATGAATATAACATGTGGCACACAGCTCTGTGCATGGATCTCGGGACGTTGTAAAAAAAAAAAACATCAATCTTATAACACCAGTTTAACTAATCATTAACAATGCCATGCATGAAAAAGTGCAAGACCAACATAAAAAAAAATAATTGTAGTAGATTGCCTTACCTTCACTTTGTACAGTTGTTAATTCATCACCCGTAAATTTTGTTGTTTGAAATATTCACTGGCTGCACCTCCTGTAATGTGTCCAAAACAGAAGACATGCATGATCTACATTTCAACGTGGTCAATATGCTTTCCCAGTATGTGAAGGACAAACTCTGCCCAACCATAGCAGCTCTTTATGTCTGCAACTGTTTGTTTTCTGTTCTACGGAAGAGTCATACTGTAGAGTCTCACAACATAGACACACACACACACACACACACACACACACACACACACACACACACACACACACACACACACACACAAACACAAACATAAACACAGGGAGAGCAAGATAGACAGAGAGAAAGAAAGGAATGCACACAGACACACACACACACACACTGGTGACTGATGACTGATGTTCGTCCTGGCTGCTTCCTGACATGTTTGATGATGTCACTGGAGTGGCCTTGAGGGATGCCCAGCACTTCTGAAGTGTCAAGGTCAATTAAGCATCCTGTGTGTGTGTGTGCATGTGTCTGACATAGACCAACTGTGTCAGAGTGAAGACTGGGCAGATGTAAGAGGAGGGGTAGAACCAAAAAAAGACAGATGGTACAAGGAGTGCATTTGTTTTTTTTTTCTCTCTCTCTCTCTGTAAGAGATGGATGGTGTGCATGCTTTCTTCTTGGTAGATGTGTGTGTTTGTGTGTGATAGATAGATAGATAGATAGATAGATAGATAGATAGATAGATAGATAGATAGATAGTGTGAAAGAATATTTTTGATGACATGGTGAACTGTCAGAGAACTGTCAGAGAACTGGAGAACACTACAGTTCAAGCGCCCGTTTGACTATAACAAAACAGGCATTGCACTGACCACAGATTAAAGGTGAGCTGGTCGTAGCGGAGTAGGTAAGAGCATATGAGCAGCAGCATGCAGCAGAAAACACCTGCTGACTAGAATAGTTAGTAGTAAGCATATATAGCAGGGAAGAGACAGATACTCTTCAGATTCATGAGTCTCAAAGACAGCTGTTCTGGTCTTCTGCAGAATACGTTTTTGGGGAACCATTATGTTCATTGACCATCTCCTCACAGACCAGTCTTGTCAGGCAGTCAGCATGTTGGTTTTGAGTGGTGTTGTGAATAAAGACTTTTCAGTCATTTGCAACTTCTCATCTCAACTGTTCTCATTTGATAAGGTATGCAAAGTGCTATTTTGTTAGATAGTGTGAATTTTTTTTTATTTTTACAGGGACAGTGAGGAAAAAAACATTAACCTTGTAAAAAGATACATTGTATCAGATTTTAACAAGCCACTTTCCATCTGTAGTCTCTACTGTCCACCTGAAGACAAAATCCTATTGCCATTTAATCAAACCCTCAGTATAAGACTATTTTAAGATCTTGAGTTAAACATAGATTGGACTTAAATCACTGGACACTGTTTAATTTAACAGGTTTGGGGACAAAGGACAGGTGTTATTATTTCTGAGTTGTGTCATCTGAAACTCCTTTAGGAGAAACAGATAAAAAATAGCTTAATATAAGATTGTATTTGTTTCTAAAAGAGAAAGTCCAGGCTTCCAGAAAGCTAGACATCCAGGGCTGTGTGTGTTTGTGTATGTGTGTGTTTTGGCAGCCCCCACCTCTCATACCTACAAGGAGTCTGGACATGGACAGAGTACCCTCTTGGTGGGATTACTGCTCTTAGTGTGTGGTTGTGTGCGAAAGAGAGAGAGAGAGACTGGGCCAAGACAGATCACCATCACCCTTGTCTACTCCTGGTGTGTGTGTGTGTCTGTCCGTCTCATCCGCTGCCAGAGAGAGCATGCTCCACTTTTTGCTCCAAGTCTTTCCATCTTCCTGCAAGTCAAATTCCTCTCAGACAGCTGACCAGAGTGCCCCTGTTTTCCCATTCATAATGCTTTTTATATGCACAAGTGACCCTTTTTATGCTAAAACATATTTGTGAATTACTATTTTGTGTATGTCATTGGCTATTATGTTATGTTGTTCCTTTATTTGTACTGTGCGTTGAATTATGCCTTGGCATTTCATAATTCAACAATAAAAACATGCTTGTGAAGTGTAGTACAGTGGTAAATATCTTACCTACCAGACACACACACACACACACACACACACACACACACAAATTCTTGCCTGACGGGTGACCAGACCAGCTCTTCAGCAGTATTCGTATATATGCAGTAAGCCTTTTCATGCAAAAATAGACCTCATCATGTGCATCACTGGGTATTCAGCTTTAACAATTATAATGACTTTTTAATTTACTAATCCATGCAAGCTATGTGTATTGTAAGTGAATTACTGTCTTTGGTGTGATGTGGACTATCTGACTGCACAAACACCAGTGAATCTTTTTGTGTAAAAATATCAGTTAATTATTATCCTAGTGTGACTCGTTTGGGTATTCTGCTTGCACAAACAACACTAATTAGTGACTTTTCTAAAATAAAAGGTCTGTTCTCATATGAATACAGTACATATAAGTATGAGTGGGATAACTGTAGGAAATCTTGTGCGTGTGTGTGTGTGTGTGCACGTGTGTGTGTGTGTGTAAGTGGCTTTGCATGAAATGAATGAGGGATAAGGGACGTTTATTTTTGCACAAGATCAACTAATTAGGCCACATACACAATAAGCTTTAAGCAGTCATACCTTAACAAAGAAACAGAAAAGCACAGGATATTTTGGATCATGCATTCATCTGATGTCTACAAAAAGATATCCAGAGGTTATTCAGCTACAGATTCAGTGTATCAAGGCTATTTTAGTTCTCTGTCTGCTCAAATAAAGTCATGGTGGCAGTAGGAAAAAGCAGATCATTTTTATAATTGATTTTAGTGCTTACAAAGGAACACACATAAATTCAGTGTTGGTTTGCACTTGTGTGTTATATAGGGCTAGTCTATGAACAATGCTAGCTTTTAGAGTGTGTACTGTCAACACCACAAACCTCTATCATCCCTAATCATGAACACAGTAAAAAAGAGGGGGAAAAAACTATGTTGAGCTTGTTCTCAGCATGTCGCCAATGACACTGGACCTGTTATGGGTACCTGTTACTGTACCTCCTATGAGTCGTTCCAGGGGGAAGGGGGTAAGGTGGGGTGCTGAAGAACACATTCTCCATCTTTTTTTCAGGAGGTGAGCTCAGGTCAGCTTACATTCATTGCATACGGATGAGCCATCCACTTAGAGGAAATGTGAGCATGCAAGCGTCTTGAGTAACTGCAGCCTGCCTGAGTCTCTCTGTCTGCTCAGCTGAAGGTCTGCCATACTGTGTGTGGGATATATCAGACACATCTTTTAACTTAAACTTAACAGATATTCCCTCTCTATCTTACACTGCACTGACATTTGGGAATGAATAAAAGAAGGAGAAGAAGGGGGAAAAGGTAAAGGAGAGTAAAAAGAGGTGTAAAAGCGTAAAGAATAGGTACAGAAATATCCCTGATGAGTTATGCATGTGGGTTTTCTTGTGTTAGTCTTTTGAAGGCACAGATCTGCTTCCAGCTAAATGTGTGTGTGTGTGTGTGTGTGTATGTGTGTGTGTGTGTGTGTGTGTATGTGTCTAACAGGAACTGTGTGTTTGCACCCATTCACCCTCACTCTATAGTAACTATCCCAGTGGATCCCAGGGTAAAACCTGATGTTTGGTGGTCCATATCCACAGACACACAGAGGCCCTTATGTTACTGCATGTACCTCCAATGCAGGGGCCCTTGCGTAGTAATCACCTAACTTTTCCCTCTTCCCATAGCATCCCCTTCATCAACTTTTGCAAACGGGATATGTGAAAAATTGTGGTACATGAGCAAGCATTGTAGACATAATTGCCTGTATCTTTTGCCATTGTAACTATAGGCTTAGGTTTTAATATTGCAAGTAGTCTGTGCCGTATATAACAAAGACTAAAAGAGCAACTTTCTCTACATCCGGACCTGGAAGGAACACGGCTGCCAACTAAGTGGGACTCCAGGGATACAGCAGACTACAGTAACAGTCCCACCTTAATAAAACCTGAGAGAGTGCACACCTGCTAACTCCTAAATGTCACTCTGTTTGCAACATCTGAAATATTGTTAAATGTTTCTTTCCTTTCCTCTTGTCCCCAACTCCTTTACTGCTTTATTCCTACATTCCCTTCCACAGTCTGACTATCAATTTATTATATTTAGCTTCAGAAATTTCCCCTGGTCTGTTCTCATTCCTGTTTCCCACAGAGAACAGTTTGTCTGCTCACATTCTCCAGGGCCTGTGTGGTGTTCTGATTCAGTGTAGAGAGGCTTTCCTTCTCACTTTCTTCTCTTTCGCTTAAGTTCCCTTTCAGTTCCTTGTCCCTATTTTAAGAGTATCTCTTCTCCTCTCTTTTTTGCTTCACTGCACTCTGTTTTTTGTCTCCCTCCCTCTCTCTCTCTCTCTCGTACTTTTTATGCCATGCTGGTCTCCAGGATCTATGGGGAAATCACCTTCTTACAGGCCTTACAGTGATCGGACAAGCAATATCTGTGTTCTAGATGTCAGCGCTACCCACTGGTGTATCTCACTGGCACGTTATCCCTCTGTCCTTGCCCATGCCCACCTCCACCCTCTCATCCAGCACTTCCAACCTAACCCACAGCTAGCTCCCCAGCAGTTGTCATTGCACATGCATGTTGGGACTGTATAAACTATAGTGCTGACTAGTAGATGCTGTCGGTACCACAAGGGTTAAGCCTACCAGATGGGTTAAGTTTTAGGAAGTAGAATTACGTCATGGGTCCTTCTTGAAACGCGGAAGTGTCGCGCTTAATGGAAAACCTGGCGATCGCTGTGGATTATTGAAAACCCAGCACCACGAACAAGAATAAATGTAAGTATCTGTCGTATTATTAAAGTTACAAATGTCTTTATTGGAATGCTATTGATCTATCTTTAATACACGTATTTCAGAATCGCTTGTTATTGTCGCGTAACGAAAGAAATTAGCGTAGTACTAGCTAACTAGCTGCTCAGGAAGCTATGTTCATTCAAATAGACAGCATTTGCTGCGGTAACTTTAATTAATTCACACTTTTTGATATTTAACAACTTTATTAATAATGATGTCTTAATTGTGTGTTATGTAAGCACTCTTTTGCACGGGGCTATGTTTAGCTTATGCCCTTCTTTTTGTAAGTCGCTTTGGATCAAAGTGTCTTAAGGCTATTTGTTGTATGACTGAACGCAGCATGGTGTTCATACCTAAAGCATGTGTGATTGCCAACGTTTATTTCCAAGCGAAACGAAGAAAGGACACTTCAGTGTTGTGCTATCAGTTGAAACGATGTGTATAACAAAGTATGAAACCTTACTTTTACTTATTTTCTTTTCTTTTAACCAAACGTGCCGACAGTACACCAACATCCAGCATACAGTTGTGCAGCTGTCATTTTCCAGCGATGGATGAGATCATCAGGTAAAACATGTTTTCCCTTTTTTCAACAAGTAGCTTCATAGTCCACCAACGAATCGCGAGTTACGTTGTTATAACTGTGCGTTCAGGCGGTGCAAGTTTTCGCCTGGTCTATCCAGTTAGCAGGGTTGCAGGTGTAGCCTACTGCCAAGTAAGCTAGATAGAAAGCTGTCTTTCTACTAACAGACGTGTGTAACAGGTTTAGATATTTGAGTACCTGTTAAACTAATTCGATTTTAAAGTTGTCTGCTTGGGTTGTTTGACAAGAGTGGTAAGGCGCCTGGTTTGCTTCATGACCTCAATTAAATGATTATATCTCCTTTACCTCCTTCACCATAAAATTGAAGCTCATTTAGTTCTTTTAAATTATACCATGGTTTATGAGTACGCAAGCAATGCGTGGCACCAGCCACCATGGCCATTAAAAAAAAACTACACATGAAAAAAAAAATGCCAGTTGCTTTAGGCTTAATAACCTGATCCTTTTACTAGTTTTCTAACCTCCCACATCACTGAAGATGAGTGAAAAGGCAATAGTGGTTCATTTTCTCCCACTAAGCAAACAAGGGGATGACCAAATAAAACTGATGACTAAGCAAACTGAGGTCACCAGCACTCTTTACCTGCAACTTCGGAGACAAACTTAACCTTTCAGTCATAGTTCGAATTAGGTGGGAGCCAATGGGAGCTGAGCTCCCATACCTTCAGGCTCAAAAAAAAAAAAAAAAAAAAACCTCAGGCTCCAATGAAAGAAGCAAATTTCATTTACTGTGGAGGCTTCTGGAATATGTTATATTATCATGATAAGCTTAAATATACCACCATATAAACATAAATAAAACTTGTTTCATTTACGATCACCATGCAGCCATCTTTGTATTGAATGACGACGTGATATTGATTCCGAATATGTACGATGTACTTCACCATCACACCACTATGCGCGCAATCTGAAATTTGGGTCTTGCGAATGTGAAGTTTAGTCCGAAGAAGACTTCTCATCTACCTCCTATATCGATCTTCCCTCATCTTGTAATCCGTTTTTAGAAATAGAAAAAATTATACATCGGTTGCCTAAACTTTCCGCCATGCCACTGAAAAAAAAATCAGCAGTAGCTGGCCTTGCGTCTTTTGGCTTCACAGCGAAAAAAATTAAAAAGGACAGTGCAGACGTGACAACGGAGAACACACCTGAAGCCTCCGCTAGTTCAACTGCAGCTAGCTCCACAGAGGGCAGTTCTACAAAAAGTCGAGAACATGGACAAGAACAACTTAACAGTGACAAAGGACATGACCCCGGTGACGACGGCGACGTTACAGACGAGCCTGGATTCGGGAGGGATATGGGACCAATAAACTGGACAGTCGAGCAGTGGCGCTCCTGGAAAGAAAAAAACCCTTGGCTAACTGCAGGCAAGAGTGGCCTTGGGTGCTCTGTCTGCAAGGCGGCAAAGATGCTGCTAATTGACAAAACTAAGGGAGCTCACATTTCCCAAGCTTGGATTAACGGCACAGTGAGTAGCCCAGTACAAAAGCAGTTGAGAAAAAAAATGTACATCCACCGCGACAGCTTTGCACACAAACAAGCACTTGCAGTAGCAGATCTTAAACAAAAAGATACGGTGCCAAATAAAGTGTTGGAGCAAAATGCTGCTTTTGTTAATGTTACGGCAAGTTCATTCAGAGCGGCTTACACAGTTGCAAAAGAAAGGATGCCATATACCAAAATGACACCCATCATGAAACTGAACGAACTTAATGGTGCGAAAGTGGGACCTGCTCACCGCTCTGATCACTCTTGTGCAGCCATCGTTGAACACATAGCAGGGGAAATGAAGAATAAACTTGTTTCACATATTCTAACACTTGGTTCACGCATCAGTATAACGCTGGATGAAAGCACGATTCATGGGCGCTCATACATGATAATATACCTGAGGTGCGATGTCACTGGTAACGGAGATATGGAGAATGTGTTTTTGGATTTGATCGAGTTGGAGGGTGGGGATGCGGAAGCACTTCACAGCGCGTTGCTGAAAAGTCTCTACAGCTCTGGGCTGAATTCGGACTTTCTGAAAAGAAACTTAATTAGTATAGCCACAGATGGAGCTGCTGTACTTACTGGAAGACAGACAGGACTGATTGAGAGACTAAAGCGAGACTTTCCCCAGCTTCAGTCTGTCCATTGCCTTGCTCACAGGTTGGAATTGGCTATTGCAGATTCTCTGAAGATTGTGGCTGGGTGCAATCATTTTGAATTTTTTATTTCCAAGCTGCACAGTCTGTACAATCAATCTACAAAAAATGCAAGGGAGTTAGAGAAAGCCGCGGCGGATCTCAACATGCAGATTCTAAAAATCGGAAAAATCTTCACGATAAGGTGGGTTGCCAGCAGTTTCAACACCATTAAAGCGGTCCTGAAAGATTTCCCTGTGTTGGCACGGCACTTCAGAATAGCCAGCGAGGATGACACTTGTAGTGGCGCAGAGAGGAACAAGTATGCAGGCTTACTCAAGCACCTCACATCCACTGGTTTCCTCTCCGATTTGGCAGTAATGAAGGACACTTTACGTGAACTGCAAGGGCTCTCCCTGAGACTACAGAGACGGGACACGTCTCTGGTTGATGCCAGTTGACAAATTCACCAAACCATTGAAGTGCTCACTGCCATGAAAGACACTGTTGGTAAAACCGAGTCCAAAATTCAAGCTGGCATAACAACTGGTCAACTGAAAAATGTTGTGCTCAGGGAAACGCAGCCCAAGATCAACAGAGGCCAATTTTATCAGTCCATCATCGACAGTCTCCAAAGGCGCCTTCCTGACAGCGAGCTGGTTGCTATGCTGAAGCCCTTGGATGTGCATTTCTGGCCCACGGACAGATCAGACCTAGTGCTGTTTGGTGATGGCCAGGTAGGGAGATTTGCAAAACTGATCGGGCAATCTGCCACCCAGGCCATTGGTGAATACAGGGACTGGAAGCTACAGGGCTCTGCTCATGGACAAACATTGAAAAGGCTTCTTATTGCCAGCAAGACTTCTCCCAACGTCAGCGGAGTGCGAAAGAGGGTTTTCGGCTTGCAACGACACAGACGACTCAACAAGAAACAGACTGCGTGCCCCGAGTCTAACTGCCTTGCTGTTCGTGGACTTGAATGGACCCCCCATAGAGACATTTAACCCGATCCCGTTTGTCAAATCGTGGATTAAGAAAGGGCATCGGACATCAGCATCCTGGGTACCCGGAAGAAGGCCTCAACCAACTGAAAGCCGCGCACTGTGGTCCATTCTGTCTCCGTAATGGTAAGACAAATTAATTACTTTCTTCCACTGTATAAAGTTGTAACACTCAGGGATGACAATTATACGTATGTTCGCCGGCTTCACATGACTTAAAATTGAATTACGCTTTAATGCATTAATGGCTGTAAATAATTTGAAATGGAATTGCACACCAATGCATCGTTGAAACGAAATGTAAGTTCCGCAAATGATACACTTTCAAAAGGAAACTAGGCCTATGCAGTCGTCTTCGACTGCTAAAGGTATATCCCCGAAACGCGATGCTTCAAAGCCCCCAACATTCATACTGTATTTCATATTAAGTATAAAATTCTCCATGCTAGGGCCTATGTAATCGAACACTCCCCCTCCCTTCAATAGATAATGGACCGCATCATTGTGTGCTTCACAAAGCCAACAAAATACATGAGAGCAAAACTACCCCAATATTTGGATCATTGACAATATTGTAATAGGAAAGCAGAATTTGGAGGGACATGCATATTTTGTGCTAACAATGTAGAGCCAATGATTTTAAAAGTATTTAGTAGTTTATTTCCAGAATTTGTGCTGCCTATGCTCAAATATTACTTTCCATGAAGGTTTACCACCATCGTGAAATTTGCAGCGGTATCAAGTATTCATGATGACATGAAAATTGCACTTTTCATACAGGAGAAGGAGGATTTCCATATCTGCCATTTTGAATGTGCACAAATAGTAATCGTTTAGTTGCAAAGCTTAGTATACTTGGTCACACTAGTAAATAGTTAAATACAATTTTGCTGAACAGCATATTTGCAATACTCTGGCCACAATCCTACACAGTGTATCTTTAAAGTGGATCAGTCATTAATGAACAGTAGTTTGGCATCTTGGGAATGAAGTAGCACATTTTCACCAGTGGGCTGAGCTGCAAGGTGCTGAGCTGCAAGGTGATAGCTGAATGGGTTCTCAATATTCAAGAGCCAGGTGGTAATTGAAGTTAGGGGCCCAGGTTTTCAAAATAAGAGTCGTACCAAAGAAAGGGATGAAAAAAAATCAATTGAACTTGGGACCCAACACTACAATTCAGAAGAAAGACTCAACCGCATGTAATATTGATTCCACCTTATGCAAGGCATGCACAATGGGTATGGATGAAATGAATTCCTTAAATTTCTACCCCCATGGTGTTTATAAAAATATTATATATTATATATGTATATAATATATATATATATTGTAATAGGAAATATATATATAGGATAATATATATATATATATTATATATGTATATAATATATATATAAAAATTCACCCATCTTGAATTCAGCCATCTTGAAAGTGTTGACCTCCAAACTCGAATCAGTTCATGAACCTGCCCTAGAGCATTCACCCAAAAAATCTGGGACAAATCCAAACATCCGTTCAAAAGTTATCGCGTTAACACGAAAAACCTTACGCGGCGGCGGACGCGGCAGCGGCAGCGGCGGCGGCGCACGCAAAACCATTACATCCCCGACGCTCCGCGTTTCGGGGATATAATAAATAAAATAAAATAAAATAAATAAATAAAACAACATATGTGCAACACCGTGCTCACATGTGTGTGTGTGTATGCGCGCACGCACATGCTCCTGTATGTAAAAGCTGTGCAGTGCGCAAATGTGTCCAAGAGAGCGCGTTTTTTTTTTTTTTTTTAAGATGGAGACCCCCATAGGTTCAAATTTATAATTCGAACCCTGCTTTCAGTTAAAACTTGGGTTGTATGTGGTTCACGTGCCAGAAAGATTATTTAACTAGTGCAACTTTGCTTCATGAAAAAGATGTTGTCAGAGATGGACACATTAAACACCTCAATGTGTCCATAAAAAACACATAAACCCATTAATGGCTGGTTTAAAACTGATTTTGTTTTACCCCCCCCCCCCCCCCCCCCCTTTCAACAGCACAACCAAACTACAAAAACAGATAAGTTGTGGTGTCATACCATGGACACAACACCAAGTGAAGTGGAGGGGAGTGGAGGGGAGGGGAGAGATGGACCACCTCTCTAACACACAGTATCTCACAAAAGTGAGTACACCCTTCACATTTCTCTTGGATATGTATTTGAACAGTCAGGGTGAAGCTTGTGTAGCAGTATAGTTTTTCTGCGCTCTGAAAATAACTTGACACACAATCATTTTTATATACATAGCAGGCCACTAAAGTAAGTACACCCCACATTGAACATGTTCAGATTGTTAATATTTTGTGTGAGCACCACTGTTATGTAGTTAAAGCTCTTGAATAGTGCTATCATAATATAACTCTAACACATATTTACTAGATTTTATATATATATATAATGCTATTTGTAACAGTTGCACAGACATACTGTGCAATGTGTTCTTTGAGCAAAGCAGGATGTAGTACTGGTTGCACTAGTATACTAGTTGGTGATGCACCTACTTTGTACTCACCTTGTCACATCTGTTTAACTTAAAAAAGGTAAAAAGCAGGAATTAATTGAACATATTTTCTTACCTAGTCACCTAGTTTAAGTCTAACTTTATTTCCCATCACTCTCTTCCACTTGTTTTCTGTCTCTCTTCAGTATCTTACAATTACAAGGCAAAAAGCCAAAAATATACAGTTAAAAGAAGACGAAGTGAAGATGAAGTCAATCAATATTCTCTTTTAAAATCAAGGTTGCAGATGCAATGGGTAATAGCAATTTCCCTTGGACCTTAAAGTTTGTATGTATATCCTGCCTTTCCCTATGACCATATTGTAGCGTATACCTATGATCATTACATCAGCCATTGCAAAGGCATGCTATGGGTTAATTCGTAATTGATTCAAATGTAACACTTATATTATGATGGTCATGTTGTCACGGTGTTCCTTTGGGGTTTTTTTGGCAGTGCTGTGTTTTTCCTTTGTTTCCCCCTAATCACATTATTAGTTTGAATTATTCTCCCTACACCCTGCACTGCCACAATAACCTCCTTCACCTGTGTCTCCTTGTCTTGTTAATCTGTCCCAGCTTCCAGCCTAGTCTCCTTGTTTCTTGTTAATCTGTCCTGATTTAGTTCACCTGTCTGCCTCGTCCCCTTGTTTTCTGATTATTCCCAGCACCTGCACTCCCTCGTTTACTCTCGTTAACTCCTTGGTTTTCTGCACTATTTAAACCCTGGCTTTTCTGTCTTTCCTTGTCGGTTCGTTTGCCACTCACGGTATGTTTTCACGGCACTCTGTTCCTGACTCTGTCTCTCGACCTTGTCTTGTCCTGTCGGTCTTGTTTTCTTGTTCTTCCGCCTGTTTTGAGTTCTCTAGTCCAGTCCCAGTGTTTTCCAGTGTCGTGTCTTGTCTTGTGCCATGGATTCTGTCGTGCCTGTGTCTTGTGCCTTGTCTTGTGTTTTGTCAGTACGTTCCGTCTGCCATTTTTGACTGTTTACATGGCTACGACTCGGACTGTCCCTGACGACGCTGCCATCTCCAGCCCTCGCCTACCGATCCGGCTCACCGGTGACGACTCGTCTGCCAGTGGCTCAGGTGGTAGAGCGGCGGACTACCACCCCTGGAGTTGCGGGTTCAATCCCCGCTCAGCCCAGCGTCACGAGTCCTGCCTGCCTGCCCAGTTTTGTTTCCTGTCTCTGTTCCGTGTTCCTGTCTGCCCTGATCCTGACCTGGCGGCCGACACCGGCCGCTCCTGTTCCAGTCCTGTCCACCCTGACTGTGTTCCTGTCCCCAGCTCTGTCTCCTGTTACCCCTGTCTGCTCTGTTCCTGCCTGATCCTGACCTGGCGGCCGACACCGGCCGCTCCTGTTCCAGTCCTGTCCACCCTGACGCTGTTCCTGTCTGCCCAGCCCTGATCCTGACCTGGCGGCCGACACCGGCCGCTTCTGGCCCAGTCCTGTCTGCCCTGCACCCTGACTGTGTTCCTGTCCCCAGCTCTGTCTCCTGTTACCCTGTCTGTGTTCCTGTGTACCCAGCTCTGTGCCTCCAGCCCTCGCCTACCGATCCGGCTCACCGGTGACGACTCATCTGCCAGTGGCTCAGGTGGTAGAGCGGCAGACTACCACCCCTGGAGTTGCGGGTTCAATCCCCGCTCAGTCCAGCACCACCGAGTCCTGCCTGCCCGTCCCCTGTCTCTGTTCCGTGCCCCTGTCTGTTCCCAGACCCTGTGGCTGCAGCATCTGTTCCTGACCCTGGGGCTGCAGCATCTGTTCCTGACCCTGGGGCTGCAGCATCTGTTCCTGACCCTGTGGCTGCAGCATCTGTTCCTGACCCGGCGGCCGCTTCTGTTCCTGACCCGGCGGCCGCTTCTGTTCCAGTCCTGTCTGCCCAGCACCCTGACTCTGTTCCTGTCCGCCCTGACTCTGTTCCACTCTGCCCCTGTGTGCCCTGTCCAGTGTCTGTCTACGTGTTTATTGTTAATAAATGGCCTCTGGGGCTACGTTAATGCAATTGGGTCCTCTCCTGTTCTGTCTGTTTTCCTGGTTCCTGAATCCGTTCCCGTGACACATGTAGTCATGGTTATGATATGTATTTTACAATACGCATGTTGAAATTTCCTTTGTGGTTAGTTCAAAATGCATCCAGCATGCTTGTTTTGTTGTTGATAACTTTCAGAAATTCTGTAACTTCATTGTATTTACAGATATGGAAAATTGGCCTGCTTTGTGTGAGCAGTATCAACGGCATCAAAACTCCACGCCATTAAGGTTGAGGGTCCTTGGCAAGTGGTGGGCGTAGATATTGGTGGGCTACTTCCATAGACTAGCAAGTGGCACAGTTATATTTTGATAATGGCTTGCTTGTTTTTGAAGTGGGTCGTGGCTAGGCCCATGAGAAGTGGGTTCAGAGGTGGCACTGAAGGTCACAGAGACTCTTGGCACAAGGAAACAAGAGCATTGGACTGGTCCTTTCAAAGTCTAGCTGTTGTCAGGCAAATGACTACTGTGGTTGATAGTGGAGGCTACTTTAAATAAAGGGTTTTGCACATCTGCAAGCAAAATGCTGGTATGTAATGTATGGCAAACAACAACCAGGAAGCAGTTAGGTTCAGAGGACATCTGTCTGTAGAGCAGCAAAGAATGTTGTGGAAGATACAGGTAGGCTGTACTAGGCCAGCGACGTGTGATGGTCCTAAGCCTGAGTAGAGGGGCAGGATGCTCAGGCCTTTGCATATTGTGAATACAGGCACAGCTCAGCTTGTTTGAGAACTCGGGACATACACAACTGTGTTTTCCTGCAAGTTGTAGACCAGCCCAAAGATAAAGTTCACGTACAGACTATTGTGCCATCTGCTGACAAGGTCATTTGTTTTCACTTAACATAGATTTCACATAGCTGGTAATTCGTGTTGTCCTGTTTTCTATTTTTTCCTTGTATTTCTCAGGGTGATGCAGCATACCACACTCTTACTACACACACACACACAGTCGTATCATGGCTCAAAAGCATAGCGATGCTAGGGGATAGGGAGTTAGGCAGCTATATCAGGTACATTAAGTTAGATGATGTGGTGCTTCGGAAACACAGTGTTGGCCAGGGCACTCCTGAACATGGCAACTGTTTCATTTTGTGGCTACTTCAACGCACCCATAAGAAAATACAGATTTATGATTCATTAGGAATCTAGATTCTTTTATCTTGTCGAACGCATTTAGAGGTGCGTTTATTGATCTTGCACTTTAGGACACAACATTTCCAAGTCAGTGGCAGCAGACAGACTCCAGTAACTGTGGTGTTTTGTCTGCACAGCTGCATAGGCCATAGTAAGAGTTGTAAGATTAAGCCAGCTCTCCTGTGTTAGATAGTATCATGCAGTAAAAAATGTGTACGTATACCAAAAACCAACATAATGTACAGTGACACAGTGTGCTATAGTGCATGAACAGAACTTTGTCTGGTGTGGAGATGGTGCGCACAGTGCCTGTTTTGGTGCATCTTGCTGCTCTGGGGTGCGTTTCCCAAACAACGACGGATGTTAGCATTTGAACCACCGTTGTCCGTAGTAGGTTCAAACGACACAACAGTCCGATTCCGACCGTTTCCCGAAACTCTCGAACTACCTACGTACAACGTAAGTCTGAACTATGTTAGTTTAGACCTCCGTCGTTGAAACTGCAAAGTATCCAGATGTGTCGGAAGTGCTCGGAGAGTATTCGGATGCATTCGTTGCGGGGAGGCAGAAACGACACCAATTCAGCCGGTATGTAGGCTGTGACAACTTCAGCAACTTAGGAAAATGTTCCCCAACACAATCATGTCCCTTACTCATTAAAAAGCAGTGACTGAATACGTTTGTAAACTGTATACGTTTGTAATGATATAATCGTATATTTCATGTATGCTACCCTACATAGGTGTGCATATAAATATAACCAAGGCCACAGATTACTCATGTGACATGATGGTTGAGTGGTTAGCTCGTCAGCCACTATGCAGACCTTCTCCCTTTTTCGGAGAGATACGGGTTCGAATCCTGCTAAACCGTAATCAATTTGAAACACGTGGAATGGCCTTGATTGTGGATCTGTGAACTGTGATCATACTCTACATCACAGTATTAAAAACGACCTGTCAAATCAGCCAATAACTTTAATAATCCAACAACATCTTGCAACAACTTTTGGTGTGTTGTGGGGTGAATTTTCTATCGTCTTTTTACATGACCTGGCAAGTGCCAGGATGAAAATGAAGTGAATTAAAGTAAAACCATTCATGCAGTGGGTGGCGGTAAAGCATTGAATGGTGCCTAATCTGACCCAAGACGGTCAAAGGTGACGAGCAAGACGTCACGTGTACAGAAACCGACATAAACAATGGTCTAACGACAGGTCCAAGCTAATCGTTCGAACTATACAGTTTAACGATGGAACTTCCGATGGATCGTCCAGACTTTGCTGTTGGGAAACACCTGCGTCGTTGAACGATCCATCGGACTAATGTTGTTGTAAACATCCGTTTTGTTGTGTCGTTCGAACGATGCTGTTGGGAAACAGTAGTGTCGTTAGTCCATCGTTCAAACCTACGAAGTTGCTAAGGAAGTTAGCAACGACGGTTTTGGGAAACGCACTCCTGGTCAGTTCTTTACCTTGTGTGTTGTTTTTACAGGGTTGGAGACGCAGGCTCGATTGTATGTGATTATTTTTGTGTGTGTGTTGTTATTTATTCATTTATTTATTTATTTAGGTGAACTCATCCCCCACCTCCCCTCCATTCTCTTGCATTGGATGCATACAGCTAGATAAGCAACAGAGGCTCTGGGTTTTCATGAAGTGATATTTTATGTCACCATGTCATTGCTATCACCACATCATATTGTAACTTAATATCTGGGATTCACTACTTTGTTAGTGTTATCTGTGCATCATAATACTTAAAATTATGTAGACTGGGGATTGAAGATTCAAGATTACGGTATAGTCCCAGACTGTCAAGCAAATTTATGAATTAATATGAATTTTGTTTTTTATGTGATTACTATGTCATTGTTATCAGCACATATTAATGTCACACAGCTTTTGGAATCTAAGAAAGTAAGCACATGCTTTGTTAGTCATTTTGTAACTGTTATTTGCATGGCCATAAGTAAAAATAATAATAAAATATAGCTGCAAGCGGCGATGATGGGCCCTCGCACCTGCGGTGCAGGGACGTGGCATGCCACCCCTCTCGAATGTATCCTCTGTGTCACAAATGCATTTATTGTAGAGATTTGATATGTGGATGCTAAATCATAGGAGCTTTATATTGTCTACTGGGAGTACGTGTATGTAAAGGAAATGTTCTTTAGGAATAGGTGTGGTGCAATTATCTTTGTGTTTGCACGTGTGTGTTTTAAAGGGAATTTTTTTGTGTTTGTGTGGGTTTAAGAGTGTTTGTCTGTGCCTGTCTGAGGTTTTTGTGTGTGTGTGTGGATGTGTGAAGTCAAGACACTGCTGAGTACACATACATCTAAACTAAATTAATCTGATGAATGTCAATTAAAAAAAATAGATGTACTGCATAACGGTACATGGTATGACCGCAGTGTATTAAAATGTGTGAACTGTTGGTATGATAGGTGTGTGGTAGAGCAGTGTTGTGAGGTGAGAATTTGTGTGGAAATGATGTTGTGCAAGTGGGCATGGATGTAGGTTTTGAATGAATGACATTGTGTGTTTGTGTAGTGTTTAGAAGTTATTTCTGAAAGGGATAGATGTTGTCATAGTATGTATGTACATGTGTTATTTTGAACCCTCCCTGACACTTGCTGTCGGCGTAGAGATGGTAATCATGACATAGTTTTCTATGAAGTATCATATAAAGAATTATGTTATGAGTTGTTATAAGTTGTGTGTAGAAGTGAAATTTCTATTTCTGTTTTGTTGTGATGAGGAGACACAGGCTACATCTCCAGATGGTAATACAAGAACAGGAACGTAAGGAGGGCGACAAGAGTACAATTGCATATGAGGATGGTTGCGTAAAACACCAGAAGTGTATGGGGGGTGTTGATAGTAGTGGATCATAGGAGAATGTTGTTATAAAGTTTTCATTCAGTTTATGTGTTTGTTTAATATTGTGTCATAAAAGTGTAATAAAAGTGTGGATTTTGTATACGCCAGTGGCTTTGGTGACACTGATAAAGGAAGGATCACATTGTTCAGAGTGGGGCAGTTCATATGAAAGGCAAAGGAATTTGTTGAATATAGCTGCGCAATGTATGACTTGAGGATTGGGTGTGGGTAAGATAAGTGGTATGAGAAGAAGCACAAGTTTTACTTGTATGAATGTGGAAATGTAGTTAAAGGGATAATGTATCAGAAGTATGAGCATGAGAATATGCAGAAACTATAATCCAACATGTTTTGGAGTTTGCATTAAGGCAAAGTTCACAGAAGAATTACAGTGAGGGTGTGAACAGTTATATACCAAAAGATAAAGTATAGTGATGTAGTTGTGACTGGTAGCAAATACTAAAAGTAAGTATGTGTACATATCTGTACAAGTGATTATATGCGAACTGAGTGAAATGGTAGAGGGATGGAAAATGCTCCTTTACCTGGAAAGGCCTAGGACTAGGAGTGTCAGATAAACATGGGTCAACTTAATGGATCAAGTTCTCCTTTGTGTAAAATATTTATCATCTGATGGCAGCCAATGATGTCTTTTATTTATTTAGGCTATTTGGGCAATTCAAAGCATAACTGTCACATCCAAAAAATATTTTGGACAATGCAAATTATTCTGTGGAAAGTGTTTCAAGTCCTTCAACCAAAAAGTCAATGCTCCATTTTCAAGCTACCGTCATCCACATCATGCCATAGCGTTGTATATAGCGTTCTATACGGTACATGAGTTTTGCTTGGCACTGACTGTATTTTTTGCCATCTCGTGCATTCGCGTGAGCCTTTACCCGCCGCAGCTGCGGCAGGTGAATATATTATCTCTACCAAAGCAGTGCTACAAGAACACAGAGTTCACAGAAAAAAAACCCGCACATACTACTGTCCATTTCTAATGTGAGTTTTGCAACAGGAAGACCAGCAGCTTTTACAGCCGACAGTAGGCTACTCGTTGTCATTTTTAGGTTGCATTTAATGCTTTGGTCAAACATGAAGGTGTTTTAGACAACAAACATACCGGTACTCCAGTCTTCTACCAAGTACACAAAACTATTCAATCTAAACTAGCATTATTCATCTTCCATTCAGGTCTTTCATCCTAAAAAAAATGACGGGATAAATAACTGTCTCGGACTCCCTAGTTGGAGCGCAGTTCGTTTGTATATTAGCAAGCTAACTCAGCTAACTAAAACTAACAACACGCGTTCATAGCCCATTTTATATATCATCAATGTTAACATGTACAACACCCGTTTTTTGGTGAAAAACATCACCTCTATGCAAGCATACATTTTATCTCGGAAAGGGCAGCGTGGTTAAAGATGATTACTTAAAATTAACCAGCGCCATTTATTACCAGAGCTCTACGTTATTACAACCTAGTAGAGGTAAGATCATCGGGCCTAAAAAATCCAGCCCGACCCGACCCAGGCCCGCGGGATTAAAGCCTGACCCGACCCGAGCCCAACCAATTAACTTGATTTGCAGGCCCGAGCCCGAAGCAAACCCGAAATTTCATATTTTATTTGTGAGGACTCGGGAGGAGGAGGGGTGATTTATGATAACAAATTAAAGCATGTCTTTCGTAACGAAATCTAAGTTAAACAAGACTGTATGAACATTTACATCTTTTATAAGAGTTAACGAAAAATTTAAGGCCGTCCGTCATTTTGACGGGTTGAAAATTGGTTCATAAACCACAGCAGCAGTACGTCCTTAAGAATCTAGCGCGGCACTTTAAGAGAGAGAGAGGCAGAGAGACAAAGAAGAACAATGACGGGTGGATAATAGACAGAGACATGAAGGAGTTTTTTTAATTGTCATTGCAAGAGTTTAGTGCAGTACGTGTTGTGATGAGGCGACGTATGATAATATAGATGTTTGACGATCATCACTTTTGCCAGTACAGCTGTTTAAATGCCTGCTCAGCGTCGGGGTGCCAGTCTTTTTGCTCTCGTATGAAAGCAAAGCGCCACATTAACTACACTCAGCGAAGCCAACGCAAGTTTCTGTAGCATTTTTAACAATCAATTTGAAGCTTTTCCACACCTTACTCTTACCGGTGCGTGTTTGCCTTTTCAGTTCCCCTGTCTTTAGTTTATCCTTGACTTCTTGCTGCTCCATATCGGAGATACCAGGTCAAAATAGATGCGGACTTGCGGAGGGGAAGATTATAAAGAGGGCGGCGTTCACCTGCGTAGAGCATGCTCTGGCTCTGCGGCTCCTGTTTAGTAGTTAAATAGCAATTACCTTACAGCGCCTTCTCTGTTTTATCCTAATTATTTATTTTATAACAAGTATTCCTTAGTTTAGTATCCACACATCGTTTTAGTATACAGTTTTATAAACATATATTTATTTTAAAAAAATCAGCGAGAGATAAGCCCGACCCGACCCGACCCGACCCGAACGTAATGACTGACATTTTAGGCCCGACCCGGCCCGAAATTCAGGTCGGGTCGGGCTCGGACTCGGGCTTGAGCTTAAGATCTTACCTCTGCAACCTAGGCTACATATGCTAAGTCTATCCTTGACCCGGTATTTATCTCAAATCGCTTTATATAAGCTACACTAGTAATATAATTGTTATCTTACACTAACAAGAAGTGTTAATAGGGGTTTTAGTTATGGGAAAAAAGAGATGTAACTTACGTCACACAAGAACGAATTCATATTTGTTTCAGTTTCAAATCCAGTGCTTTCTTCTAACTTTGGACTCCCACAGTTTTTTTCGCTTTGGGTCGCGGGGGAAACGATGTAACCGCTTCCCCTTTTGTGGTTTAGTGCCACAGCCATACGATACACAGCAGGGCATCCCCCTTGTTTAAAGAAATGTAAGTGTTTGATAAAACTTTGTTGAATCTCTCTTGAACCATGCTCATCGTCTGTCAACGTCAGTAGAAGTGATAGACCGAAGTTAGCCTACAACTTTTCCAGTAGTGCTAGCCAGTCGTTTTCCAGTAGTGCTAGCCAGTGAGTTTCACGATAGAATGATAATATGGATATCCGTTAGTGGAAAACTATTCCAAAATGATGAACGGTTTAATATGGAAAATATCAAATAAACCCGAATACATTGTAAAGTTACAAGGAAATAGTTCATCATTATACCACTGCTTGCTGGGATTTTCTATTGTGAAGTGCTGTTTAAATAACGTTGAAGTTTTTTCACCGTAATAAAAATATCACTCTGAACTTGTGAGAGGGAGAGAGGGGGAAATGTAATTTGACTGTATTATGTTTTACTCGTTCATTGCACTTCGTTGTAAATGACAGCTAGCCCATTTAGACAGAATAGTTGACATTACGTGTAATTGTGCTATAGGTTTCAATAGGATTTGGGATGAAAACGCTCATGGACAGAAAATAGACTCGTTTCTAAGGGTCTGTGAGTACACAGGCATGAGTATGGCTACGGCTTGTTATTCAAACAGTACGGTAAATTTTCTCCTGTGCGACAGAGTTACTCACCATCGCTTAGTTAGTGACGACATTTTTAGCACAATTTCAGAAAAAACTTTTCTTACAAGACAATAGCCTCGTTTTCATGGACACTTCTAATCGGAAAAGGTCATTCCGAACAGACTATTCCGAAAGAAGCGTCTGTTTATATGCGCACATTCTATTCTGATCAGCTGTTTATATTAGGCTACAACTGAATAAGATCGGAATAACCTTTGTAGGCCTATTGCTGCGAAGATGGAGGTCGAAATCAAAGTCTTGCAAGTAGTAACATTTGCCTTGCTTGTAATTAAGCGGCACAATGGTTTGTTATTGAAAATTAAGCGGTTTTGTGCGCCTGATGCAACTCTTGATATAGCCTACCAACGATGACATCGTTTGTGTGCTCCCTAAAGATCTTTCTATTTTCAGATCCAGCAAAGTGTCGTGAAGTTTTTTATATAGCGTTTTCAAACCGCCTCCTATCTTGCCTACTGATTATGTGCCATTTACGCTAATGAGGATTCTCTTCTCCCTGTCCGACCAGTGTTTCCATGGAATGTAACCGTTACGGAATAGAATCTGCTCGTTCACCGACCTAAACTAAGCCCAACCGTATCCTAGGGACACAATGGATATCCGAGACGTTATTGTTTTGTCTATTTTACTTTTTATTCATTTTCTATTACACAAACAAAATAATGCGTTGGTGTTACTAGGGGCGATGCGAAGGAGACGGCGGCAGCAAGACGCAGAAATGATTGAAAGTGGGCTGCGTTTGATACATCTCTGTAATCCTCTACCAGTTCCTCCTAAAAACAGTCGTTCAGTATGGATGAAGTTCCGTAGCAGAGACTGGTGGGAGAGAGTAGTCTTACGGGAATTTACGGATACAGATTGGAAAACTAATTTTAGGATGTCACGCCGATCATTTGTTAAACTTTGTGGACTGGCGGAAAGTTTCATGGCACCAAATGATGCGACCGTAAGGGAAGCCATTCCCCTAAATATGCGCGTCGCTATGGTTCTTTACCGGTTGGGGAGTTCAGCGGAGTACAGGGTCGTGGCCAACCAGTTTGGTGTACACAAGTGTACAGTAAAAAAATTCGTCTATATGTTCTGCGACGGCATGATGAACGGCCCGGTAAAACATCTAATTAAAATGCCGAACAAGGAGGAAGCGGTGGAGATAGCCAGGAGATTCCAAGTCGCCCATGGTGTCCCACAAATTATGGGTTTGATTGACGGAACACACATCCCTGTACTGCCTCCGTCTAAAGGATACAGGGATTTTTTGAATCGGAAAGGCTGGCCATCTTATGTCCTCCAGGCTGTTGTGGACGACAGATGTTGGTAAGTTAACTGGCATGGGCCTAGCCCAGCCTATTTCCAAGATCAACCCCAATTTCAAAATGAAACAATTCCACTGCATGCTTCACATACGCATTCACATTTGGATTAGTCTTCCTTACATGTAACATAATCCTAGGTAAGCCTAGGTTATATCACTTTAGGCTGGCCTATCATAGGCCTACCTTATAACATAGGTCCATACAATTTGTTATTTAAATGACATCTATAAACAACACAGGTATTTTTTTTTTAAGTTTCAGGAACATAAGTTGCAAGATGCCAGGGAGTGCACATGATGCTAATGTCTTAAAACATTCAGACCTTTTCAAGAGGGCTCATCTGCTGCCAAGAGTGAGTATAAATCTCACTGCCTTTCAACTGTGTTCTCAAATGTGTTGTAATTCTAGTAGACCTGGGTTCATTTAAATTTCACTGTTGATTTCTTTAGGGAGTGAAGGACATTGCGGGGGAGATGATGCCACTTCAGATTGTTGGCGACCCTGCATACCCCCTCCTGGACTGGCTCATTAAGGGATACATCAACTCCCCAAATTTAACTCCAGAACAGGAATCATTCAATGTTTATTTAAGTTCAGTCCGAGTGGGAGTTGAAATGACTTTTGGGATCTTGAAGTCAAGATGGAGGGTGTTAATGAAGAGAAGTGACTTTCACTATAAATTTGCACCCAGAATGATTGGTACCTGCTGTGCCCTGCATAATTTTTGTCAAAATGAAAATGATTTCCCAAATTCAAATTGGATGGAAGACAATGATTTTACAGATAACCCCCAACCTCGATCAGACAATTGCCATGATGCCTCAGGCAGCTCAAGTGCAAGGGTAGCACTGACCAGATACATGGCTGCCCATTTCCCTCTACGACGCGGGCATTACCATTAATCTCATTTATTGTTTCATTTCAATTGATAAAAATAACTTTACTTTTAATGGCAATTGATAAAAAATAACTTTACATTAAACCTCTCACAAAAAATGATATGTGTGTGCTTTTTCTATTTATACTTTTGTCTGTAGATAGTAAAAAGTATTCATAGGCTTACATTATGGAATGGTAATCAAATATTTATTAACAATACGGTACGGGTACTACCCAGTGAGGTGCAACACAGACGTTTCAGACCTCAGACTTTCATCTGTGCAAAAAAAAAAAAAAAAAAATTACAAAAAAATTTCAGTGTAAAACAAACTAATTAAAATATTATTTGTAGATTTATATAATTATTTGTATTTGTATTATTTATAAATAAATATATATATATATTAATTGTCCACATCCAGGTCATGCAGTACAAAGTCAGGTGCCTGGGAGTATACATTTGGAGGGGTAGGTGCCTGGGGGTATATATTTGGACGGGTAGGTGCCTGGGGGTATACGTTTGAGGGAATAGGTGTGGGGAGTGGTGGGTAGGGGTGGGGCATAATTGGGTGCGTGTACATGTGAGGATGGGGGGCTCCTTGGGCAGGAGTAGGGGAAAGCATTCCCCTCAGACCTTCGAAAAGGTGGGTTAAAAGTCTTTCATTAGATCTGGTGTTCTCCTCCATGAAGGCCATGAACATCCTCTCCTCATGCTCCATAGCCTTCTGCTGGAGAGCCTCCACCTTCTGGAGATGACTCTGCTGCATGTCTTGTAAGAAGGTCCTCTGATCATCAGACCAATTTTGCAAGGCTCTTTGGTATCCAGAGGCCACTGTGGGTTTTGTTCCTGTGACAAAGGAGAGAAGTACTATTTAACAATTATACCACAAACAAGTGAACACTCGGTCGGCAGAAGTATGTGAACCCCTAGGAAACTTTTCCCAAGAGGTAATTGGAATCAGGAGTTTTTATTGTAATTTAATAAGTTTAGTATAAATGAATGTGATAAGATTGCAGGTGTTTGTCCTGCCCTATAAAAAATACACAGGTACAGTAGATACACTGTTTGTACAGAATTAGATAGATAGATAGATAGATAGATAGATAGATAGATAGATGCGACTTGCTTTTTCTTGTCATGTCTAAAAGTGGAGTGGAATCTTCCTCCTCCATGCTGCTCTCCAAGTTGTTCCCTTGTTCTTCCTCGTCATCACTGCAGCTGAGGTCGTTATCTGAGACAAGTCAGATGGGGGAAAAAAATAACCGAGTGTTAAAATCTATGGTGAAATGTGTCCACGGGTATGGCTACATTTTGTTCTTTTTAACGACACCAGAGGGCCCACTAAATGCCAAATGTGTAGGCCTACACGCTGTATTTTACATTACATTACTTTTAGCAGACGCTATGGTCAGTGCAGCCAGACTGTCTTGTCACGGTAACAACGAAACACGGTAACAACGAAATTATTACAAAGTTGCAGGACACAGTGCAGAAGACGGCACTGTCTGAATCAGTAACCTTCGCTACATTTTGACATGTTTACATGCTTTAACCTACGTTCAGTTATGTTTTCAGACGCATTAAGGAGTTTTCTAGACTATGCAGCTAGAGAAAACAAACAAGTGTTTTTGTGAATCATCTTGGGCCTGATCTAGCTAGCCTGCTAAGTGTATACAGGGCGTCCACAACAAGAGGACCACTTATACATTTCACTTCATGTAGTGTCCCTGAAGTGTCTTATCCAAATAACACAAGCGTCAAATTCATAACAGTCATTTGAAACGTCCATTGGGGAGCAGAGCATAGAAGCTAAAATAGGCAGCCTGGGAAAATAACAAACTGGCTTACCTGACACCTGTCGATCGTCCACGTCCACTTCCACCTCCTTCTCACTGCTCATCCCAACATCAACCCCCTCGACATTGGAGAGAGGGCGTCCTCCCAATAAGTCCTTCATTTCGTTGTAAAACGAAAACTTAGTCCGGCCGAATCCGGATGAATCGGAGTTGGCCTTTGCTTTATAGTACCCGGCTTTAAGGGCTTTCCATCGGTGCTGTATTTGAGTAACAGTCCGGTCTATCTTCAAACTCAGCAAAGTGCTGTGAACGGTCTTGTAGAGCTCCGCATTTTTAAATTTTCTCCCATCCAACCTTGACATTATGTCATGTTGTTTGAAGGCGCTAATTAGCACCCTTGTCTCTCTGTCGGACCAGTTTCTATTAGTAGCCATTTTCGTATAAAATTCTTCTAGCCGTTTTTTACGTTAATTTTCAGAAGTTCAGAACATCAGCTTATGCGTGCGCAGAACGATCTAAGAGCCGAGTATTCCGATCCACAGTATACAAGGCCCCTTGATCGGAATAGGAACGGAGTAGACCATCTATTTTATTCCGATTACAAATGTAATCAGATCAGAAATTCTATTCCAATCAGGGCGTTTATATGAGTTTTTCTATTCTGATTAGGCGCTTATTCCCTTTCTATTCCGATTAGAAGTGTCCATGTAAACGAGGTCATTGACATGACAGATTTCCGATCGAGGAAAATATGTTTTGCAGTGGTTTCTCTGGTGTCTAACGATGCCAACATCAAGGTATGACCTGCTTCCTATGTTACATTACATTACATTACATTGCATTTGGCAGACGCTTTTATCCAAAGCGACTTACAATCAAGGGGGACATAAGCAATAGAGGAGGACACAGAGTAGAGACACAACAGACATATGTACTTCTGCATAGGGATATAGAGAGAGAGAGAGTTTAGATTAGTGTTTGTTAGTAATATTAGTTTTGTTAGGAAGGGAAGCAAGTTTTTACAAGCTTTTTAAAGATAGGGAGGGATGTTGCTGTTCTTGTTGCAACTGGTAGGTCGTTCCACCATTTGGGGACAACCACAGAGAAGAGCTTAGAGTGACCTCTCTTTGTGAGAAGTGAGGGTACCGATACACAATTTGTGTGAGCGGAGCGCAGCGCCCTGGACAGGACACGTGAGCCTGTAATAAGACATTGAGGTAGGCGGGGGCGGAACCTGAAATTACTTTGTAGGCTAGTGTCAGAGCCTTGTGTTTAATTCTGGCAGCTACTGGCAGCCAGTGAAGATCTCTAAAGAGTGGGGTAACATGTGTTCTTTTGGGTTGGTTGAAGACCAGGTAGACCGACTAGGAGAGAGTTACAGTAATCGAGCCGCGAGGTGATTGATGCCTGTATTAGCAATTGAGCAGCATATTGGGTCAGGTACGGTCTGATTTTTCTAATATTGTATAATGCATAGCGACATGATCTCGCTACTGAAGAAATGTGATCGGAGACAGATAGACGGTCGTCTAATATGACACCTAGGTTTCTAGCCACGTTGTTCGGGGCAACAGTGACATCGCCAATATTCAGGGTGATGTCGTGGCAGATTGACTCATGGGCAGGGATGACCAGGAGTTCGGTTTTAGACAGATTAAGCTGGAGATGATGATCTCTCATCCAGGAGGATAGGTCAGAGAGACAGGCGGAGATGCGTGTGGAGACCGTGGTATCGTCTGGTTGGAACGACAGGTACAGCTGTGTGTCGTCGGCATAGCAGTGGTAGGAGAAGCCATGTGAGCGGATAACATGAGACAGCGAGGTGGTGTAGATAGCAAACAGAAGGGGGCCCAGAACTGACCCCTGGGGAACCCCTGTGGAGAGGGTGTGAGTCGATGACAGATGTCCTTGCCAGGCCACATTAAAGGAGCGCCCGGTGAGGTAAGATTTGAGCCAGGAGAGGGCAGTGCCTGCAATGCCCATGTTGGCGAGTGTGGATAGCAGAATGTCATGATTAACTGTATCAAAGGCAGCCGATAGGTCCAGGAGGATGAGCACTGATGACCGACCGCGTGATCTGGCTGTTTTGAGGGCTTCCGTGACAGATAATAGAGCCGTCTCAGTGGAGTGACCGCTCCTGAAACCAGATTGTTTTGGGTCGAGTAGGTGGTTATGGGTGAGGAAGCTAGTGAGTTGTTTAGCTACCGCCCTCTCAATGGTTTTTGAGAGGAAGGGAAGCAGTGAGACCGGTCGGTAATTTTCGACCTGGGCAGGGTTGAGCGTGGACTTCTTCAGCAGTGGCGTAACTCTGGCCTGTTTGAAGGCAGCAGGAAATACGCCGGAGGATAATGAGGTATTAATCACCGATGTGATCGGTGGGACTACCGTGGGGGCAATAGCTTGCAGCAGTTTAGAGGGGACTGGGTCCAGTGGGCATGTAGTGGGGCGATTGTTCGTAATAAGTTTAGATACCTCATCTTCTGAGAGAGGGGAGAACGAGGAGAGTATCGCGCTGTTGTCCTGTGGGGGTAATGGGTTGTGAGTGGGGGGGTCACAGAATTGTTTGCTGATAGCCTTAACCTTGTCTGTGAAGAAGGAGGCGAAGCTGTCAGCAGTGAGGTTGGTGGCAGGTGGGGGTGGGGGAGGGTTGAGTAGCGACTTGAAGGTGGAGAAGAGTTTGCGTGAGTCAGTGGTGCTGCTGATTTTGTTATTATAATAGTCCTTTTTTGCTGTCGTGACCGAGGTGGAGAAAGACGCTAGGAGTGATTGGAAAGTCTCTAGGTCAGCGGGGTTGTTGGATTTGTGCCATTTGCGTTCTGCAGCTCTGAGTGCAGCGCGTGATGAGCAGATGACATCAGTTAGCCATGGGCGGGGCTGGGTGGAGCGTGCGGGTTTGGTGGAGAGAGGACACAGAGTATCTAAACAGGAGGCTAGTGTGGAGCTGAGAGATTCAGTAGCAGCATCGACATCTAGTGGAGAGAAACTGTCGGGAGGGGGAAGGGCAGAAGCGACGATTGAGGAAAAATGAGTGGGAGACAAGTTGCGGAGATTGCGACGGAAGGTAACCATAGGTGGAGGGGTGGGAGGTAGTTCTGGTAGGGACACCATGAGGTGGATGAAAAAGTGGTCTGATGTATGTAGAGGAGTGACCATCACGTCATCAGGTTTGCAGTTTTTTGTTAGGATGAGATCTAGTTGTTTGCCGCTTTTGTGAGTTGGGGGGGTGTGGACCAGTTGCATGTCAAACGAGTTGACAAGTGATAGGAAGTCTGTGGCGCATGCTTTATCTAGGTGGATATTGAAGTCACCAAGAACCAGCAGCGGGCAGTCAAGTTCCGGGATGGAGGACAGTATGTGATTGGAGTTGTTACCTTGATTGCATGATATTCAAATGAATCGTGGTTGCTGGTGAGGAGCAGAGGGGCATAATTCCATGTGTTGTTAACCAGAACCCCAGTTCCTCCTCCTCTCTTAGAGAGGCGAGGGGTGTGAGAGAATGAGTGTGCTGCGGAGAGGGCTGCCTGAGTGGCTGTGTTTTCAGGCTTAATCCAGGTTTCGGTGAGGGCCAGCAGGTCCAGGGATAGACTGTTGGCGTAGGCGGGGATAAAGTCTGCTTTGTTGACTGCGGACTGGCAGTTCCACAGACCAGTGCTGAAGGCATTGGTGGGTCTATGTTGCTCCAGTGGTCGGAGGTTCAGCAGGTTTCGGGTGCGGCGGGTGCGGTGGAGGGGTCTGCGAGCAACTGAAACTACGGTGATCTTCTGGAGGCACATAATGTGGGAGTAGGTCAGATGGGGATGGTTTAGCCTTGTCGGTGGACTCGCACAGGTAGACTCGCTTGTCTTTACACGAGTAGGTCTTCACACGAGGGCTGACGCTTCAGCGCAGGTGGCCTATTAATATAGGTACCTGTGCTAATTGATGAGAGCGCCCTGCTCGTCGTTAACAAAAGGAAGGCGGTTTCGATGTTGTGGGCGTGCAGAAAGTTCGCACCTCAGTTGTTTAACTTGCAGGAAAAAATCGTGCTAGGTGTAGCACACAGAGAAATAGTGAAATAAAGTATTAAGCAGAATTAGCCTACTAATAAGTGCTTCCTCCACGTTCCCTGTTGCTTGTCCTAATGAAGTGGAGTTTAGGCTGTCTATTTATCCTTCCTGATGCTCGTCGTTAACAAAAGGAAGGCGGTTTCGATGTTGTGGGCGTGCAGAAAGTTCGCACCTCAGTTGTTTAACTTGCAGGAAAAAATCGTGCTAGGTGTAGCACACAGAGAAATAGTGAAATAAAGTATTAAGCAGAATTAGCCTACTAATAAGTGCTTCCTCCACGTTCCCTGTTGCTTGTCCTAATGAAGTGGAGTTTACGCTGTCTATTTATCCTTCCTGATGCTCGTCGTTAACAAAAGGAAGGCGGTTTCAATGTTGTGGGCGTGCAGAAAGTTCGCACCTCAGTTGTTTAACTTGCAGGAAAAAATCGTGCTAGGTGTAGCACACAGAGAAATAGTGAAATAAAGTATTAAGCAGAATTAGCCTACTAATAAGTGCTTCCTCCACGTTCCCTGTTGCTTGTCCTAATGAAGTGGAGTTTACGCTGTCTATTTATCCTTCCTGATGCTCGTCGTTAACAAAAGGAAGGCGGTTTCGATGTTGTGGGCGTGCAGAAAGTTCGCACCTCAGTTGTTTAACTTGCAGGAAAAAATCGTGCTAGGTGTAGCACACAGAGAAATAGTGAAATAAAGTATTAAGCAGAATTAGCCTACTAATAAGTGCTTCCTCCACGTTCCCTGTTGCTTGTCCTAATGAAGTGGAGTTTACGCTGTCTATTTATCCTTCCTGATGCTCGTCGTTAACAAAAGGAAGGCGGTTTCGATGTTGTGGGTGTGCAGAAAGTTCGCACCTCAGTTGTTTAACTTGCAGGAAAAAATCGTGCTAGGTGTAGCACACAGAGAAATAGTGAAATAAAGTATTAAGCAGAATTAGCCTACTAATAGTGCTTCCTCCACGTTCCCTGTTGCTTGTCCTATGTAAAGTTATTTCATGTCAAAGTGATGGTAAAATAAATGGAAGTCTATGGAATGCTAAAGGCTACTGGGCCCTTTACGGGTTTTTTTCGCCCCATGGGTGTTTCAACTTCCGTGTCTGTTCCTGCCCCCTTGGGACTGAGGGATAGCGTTGTTTTTAATGGGAAGCCGCTTCTTCAGAATTTCGCTTTGTCATGTGTCCACTTCGGTCTACTGCGCAAACTCCTGCTGATATTGAGTAATGTCGGCCAATGAACCCAAATATGATACATTGACGAGTAGATGCTCAAACACAAATCAGACGGCATACAATATTTTTTGTGTGTTTTTCTACTGTTATGGTTGCAATCACATTTACTGGAGAGGAAGGCTAATACTGTACTTGGGTATTCTACTAACTTTCGTTCCAGGTAGTCTTGCAAGTTACCATATCAACGGCGTTAACTACTTAACTACTATCCATACTGACCTGTAGGGTGTAGCTTAGCTTAGCCATCTTTCTTTGGGCTTCATTTACATCGAACAGTAAAATCCACAAAGATTGCAATTACTCTTACAAATAAATACCAATTCTGGTGCTTATTTTGTTGGAAATACAGCTGGAAATGTTTCACTGACATGAACGGAAAAGTAAACGAGCATGATTATGGGTATGGCTTGTTATTGAAACAGTATGATACATTATCCTGTGCGACAGAAACTTACTAGCAGTCGCATGATCTGTGACGTCATTTTTAGCACAATTGCAGATAAACATTTCTTACAAGACAATGACATAACAGATTTCCAATCAAGGCAAATATGTTTTGCAGTGGTTTCTCCGGTGTCCAACAATGCCAACATCAAGGCATGTCGTGCCTCCTATGTGAAGTTATTTCATGTGAAAGTGACGCTAAAATGAATGGAAGTCTATGGAATGCTAAAGGCTACTGGGCCCTTTCCGGGTGGCCCTTTCGTCCATGAGGATTCAACTTCCACGTCTATTCTTGCCCCCTGCTGTTTACCATGGTATCTAGCAAAATGGCAAAAGTCGGGAGTAAGCAGCAGAGCCTTTTATGGGATTTCTTTGAATACGACTATGAGACGGACAAAAACAAGTGCATCGTGCTGGGGGCAGGTCACACGAAACTCAAAGTATATTTATGGAGTTTGCATACTGTACCTGTACCATGCCGTACTGAAAAGAAAATTCCACCTGCTTGCAGTGTGGTCATTAAAGAATCATTCATTCATTCATTCATTCATTCATTCATTCATTCATTCATAAGGATGCTAATAGCGAGTACCTTGCCAAACTAGCTTCTTAGTCAGACAGACAGAACTCCTCACAACGAGGTAGCACGAAGAAGACTACCATAATAGACTGTTTTCAAGGATAAGGAGATAGGTCGAGCTGGTCAGTCAACACACAGGAACACCACAAGCGGGACGATCCCCTAGTAAACATACCAGTTGGTGGCTCCTGAACACTTTGCTGATGGTAGCTTTGCTGCTACTTCTTTACTTACTTATTCAGACACACACACACACAGGTCAGAGCATCTTCAGAGCGTATACCACACTCAACCGGTCTCTCTCTCTCGCACACGCACACAGACACACACACGTCAGAGAATCATCAAGTAGTATCCCATAACGTTGAATGTGAAAAAAACACAGCTTGTTCGGTTTTTCAAAAGTCACTTGAACATTTGTTTTGTTTTTACCTCCGCCAAGGAGGTTATGTTTTCGCCGGTGTTGGTTTGTTTGTCTGTTTGTTTGTTTGTTTGTTTGTTTGTGAACAGCATAACTCAAGAAGTTATGGATTGATTTTGATGAAATTTTCAGGATACGTCAGAAGTGGCCTAACTTAGAACTGATTTGATTTTGGTGGTGATTCAGATTACCATCTGGATCCAGGATTTTTTTTATTCAGTGAAGTTACCAGTGTAGCATGGAATCTACAGAGACTTTTATTTTGACAGGGGGGAATATAGGTTGGTACGGAAATGAGGCTCCTGTTGCGGGTCAAGGAGTTGTTGAGTTTTTGGTTAGAGGGTTCAGTGAAAGACAGAGGAGAGTTAGAGCGGTAGTGGTGAGCAGCCCAGTAGTTCATGTTGGCAGTGGAAATTAGATAAAGTACTTTCCTGCACCGAAGAGCCAACCAAGTTCGTGTGAGCATGCGTGAACGAACCCACTAGTTAACTATTACACCAGTAATAAAATGTTCTAACATGATTATTAATGTCTTTTAAGGTCTTAAGGTGAGAATGACAATAAGGTGGAGACTTAAGCTGCCTTGGCGGAGGTCTGCGCTCTCTGAGTGCTTTTCTAGTTTTTTTTTTTTTTATTGTTTTTGAACTTAAGGCTGCCAGCTTGTGGACTGGTTGTTGTCGGGGTATACCCAGAGCCCTCTAAAGTAAGAGTTGCGACATTTCCATAGACTCACGTACAAAACAATGGCGGCTCTAACTTTCTAACAAACACAGCAACGGGGCACCATTGATCTTCGTTGGTTCGTGGACGAATTTTGTCGGTAAGTTGATAAATGGGAAACTAATCAAAATGTTTAGTCTATTTCAGCATCGGCTGTCATAAGTATAGCCTCTGATGATGTCATTTGTGTGTGGGTCTTATAAAATAAGAAAATCGCTGTTATGGAATATTCAGTTCTGATAGTTTGCACAGTGGTTCGTGTCCAACTTTAAAATAAACATGTCTGCATTAGCAAGCATCTATATTATATTGCAATATACATTACAAACTATTAGGGTCTTCAGCATACGATGCCTGGAGTACCTGCTGTCATCAGTACCATGCAGGATGCAATTAGAGTTTCACATTAGCATTAGCATGTTCCAGTTCAACTGTTCTTGATTTTTGATATTTCATTTCAACACTTGTATTGATTTTTGTTTTTGTTTGTTTCAAATAAAAGTTAATTGAACCACTCAAATCCAGATTGTAAAGGGTGGGTTATTTACTCCATACCATTGAGTGACCCATGTATTCTCCATTGAATGGTTTGGCAGGTCTGGTGCCCAGCTTCATAAAGGCTGAAATTAACCTAGGAAGGCTATAGCTATAATTCATAAAGTGCTTAAATAGTGTTTATCCATTGTAATTTCGTAAATGTAAATGCTGAACCAAAAGCTAGAGACTACTGAGGGCTACTGACAAAGTTAGCATCTCATAGGTAAGTTACAGGGCTCCATAGCGAAGCTGACAGACATTCCCTCCAGAAGTGTGAAAACAATTATATTGCGACACACACTATAGTATTATTGCATATTTTTTATGATGTTGATATATTAACAAAAACTGCAAACGAAAAATGATAAATCCCGTTTTTTGTGTGGCTTAATTTGATATTTACCGTAGAATGGCACTCTTGCTCAATATAATTCAATGACAGCTCCCGGGTTAAATGGAACCTTTTGCGGTGTCCACTAACCACGTGACCGCTTGGCGGTGAGATGAAAGGTTGTCGCAACTCTTACTATAGAGGGCTCTGGGTATACCTGAATAAATGTTTTAAAATTGTATTTGGTTGTTGTAAGTTTTAGAACACAATACTTACTGATCTTTTTGAATTCTGCAATTGACAAATAACCAAAAGTATAAAACTAAAACTAATACTAAAACTAATAAAAACTAAACTAAAACTAAGCATGTAGAAAAAAAAAACAATCAACTGTGATAGTAATTATTTTTACTAGTAATTTTGTTATACCATACATGATTATGAAGGCTCAGTCAGCATGGAGGAGAAAGCAGGAACAAGGCTTTATTCTTGCATTGATGCATCAATGGAGAGACAGCAGTTTCTCTGGTGTTCTTCAGTCTATCTCTAACTTACTCAGATTTACAAACAGTAAAATACTCTTAGGTCACCAGGGGTGTAACCCTTTAGACACACCCTACATTAATATGCATTAGACAACTGTGGCAAAGTTCTTTGTTTACAATTTGGCGGGAATGAGGAGAGGCTCCTTCCAGGTGTGACACATCTTCAGACGGGCAAATGAATGGGACAGACAATTAAGGCTTAGAATACACATCCAACACTTCACCTCTGGAGGCAGACACAGATATGGCCATCACTTAGGAAAGTGTCTTACAGGGCTCTGATTGTGATAATAAGTTACAAAATAACAGGAATATAAATAATAATAATAATAAAGAAATGTGTCATGAAAATGTAACATTAAAAATGTTATGTACAATGTCCTTATTATTATTCAGATTCCTTCAACTGCCAGTTCCACACTGCCCAGGCAGTTACTGACAAAGGTGACTTTTTTCAGCTAGCTACCATCCATCAAGAACAAACATAGACTATTGGTCCACACTGAGCCAACTGTTGGAATTTGTTGGTGCAGTGTGTAAACATCTTAACTGTGACATTGTTAGCGCTTTCTCTTTCCTACTGTAAAGCGACTGCCAGTTCCACACTGTCCAGCAAATATTCTAGAGCTGACCTGACTGTTAGTGTTTGGTGGAGTTTGCTGGCGTTTGTTTAGGCAGTGCAAACACCTTAAAAGCGCATAAGAGGAGAACTGAAATGGAACTGAGCCATAAAGCCTATCTTTCATAAAACAGGCTATGGTGGAGGTAAGGATATATTTCACTTTTCAGTTCCTTCTACCAATTTTCATACCTCAATTTCTCTCAGAAATGATTTAATTTTTTTCCTCTAAAGGGACAGATGGTTGCTGCAGCACAAATAAGTGAAAAATTACAGCAGGCCGCAATAATCCACTTGAGGCGGGAAAATGTTTTGTGTTCGACTAGCTTCTGCACTCAACTGATCAACAAGAACAGGCATGTGTGAGGAAAACCATGGATGTGTAACACTGGGAAATTACATTTGTGCTGAGCAAGAGATTGAATGTTACTGGCCTGGCATTTTTGAGTGGCTGGTTTCCTAATTGCTTTATTTAACTCCTCTGCCAGTATTCAGACAGATATAGTATAACAGTCATCTGCTTATATGACATGTAACTGATGTCATTTGCCTGCTTTGTAATGCACATTAAATTGTGACCTACAGGAGTGTTTGCGGCTTACACTTTTAGATTTCAGACTAGGGCTAGATATTTCCTGCAACCTAATAATATGATATGTATCTTAATACAGAGGCTGCGATTCGATACTACAGATGATACAGGTAATGGTCAATATTTACCATGTCCACAACAGAATTCTCTCTGACCCCTGTTCTAATTTTATATGACAGTAAAATATGAACTTTTTGGTTGTCTCATGTGCTTTAAGTTTCTTGATGCTGTTTTAATTCAGCAGCAACTACAGTATATCAACACATACTGATACAGGAGTAGGTCATGATACTGTTATGTTTGGGTCTTTAGCTTAGTCAGTGACTGATCGCCCCCTAGTGGCAATATATTTATATTCCCAACAATGTGAATGTATGTTCAGTGCAGTCCTGAGTTCCTGAGTAAACAGTCGAAACTTTCAACTGTCTCTGCCTCAATTATTATATCACGGATATCACAGTGGCGACGAGGATGGGATTAATGGAAGGACAATATAACAAGGACTGAAAAAGGAACAAACAAAAGAGAGAAAAAAAATCAACAAAGGAAAAGGCACGGACGGGTGACAACGAAACACTGAACTTGTGCTAGCACCATGGCGTTTCAAATTGGTAGCATTGGGCAGTACAAGGAATCAGAAGAAGATTTCGAATCATATCTGGAACGTTTTGAACAGTGGATTATGGCTAATGCGGTGCCTGCCGACAAAAAGGTCAGTGCTTTTTTATCCACGATTGGGCCAGACGCATATCGCCTACTAAAGAACTTAACTGCTCCAACAAAACCTAGTGCAATGGGATACAAAGCGCTCGTCAAGGAGCTAACTGACCATTTCAAACCACAAAAGAATATTATCGCAGAAAGGTTCCGTTTTCAACGAAGAAACCAACAAGAGGGGGAAAGTGTAGCCAGTTTCATTGTCGCTCTGAAACAGTTGTCAATACACTGTGAATTTGCTGGATATTTAGATGAAGCACTCCGAGACAGATTCGTCTGTGGACTACGGTCAGAAGCTATGCAAAAAAAGCTCCTAACAGAACAGACCTTGACATTCAAAAGTGCTTGCCACATTGCCTCAACGATGGAAATGGCGTCTAAAAACACGACGGAATTATCAGACAAGGCAAAGACGACATCGGAGGTGTGCACCGTGTCAAGCCAGAAAGTAAAACGTGAACAAAGACGTGCCAATACAAGTAGTAACCAAACGGATGGATCGGCAGATGTGAGTACACAACAGTGTTATAGATGTGGAGGCAACCACTCGCCCAGCACTTGTAGATTTAAAGCAGAAAAATGTCACAGTTGTTTGAAGATGGGGCACATCTCCCGCGCATGCAGAAATAAAAACAAACCTATGGCAACTCGTTATGTTGAACAAGAGGAAGTTTGTGATGAAAGTGAAAACGATCTTTTTGGAGTGTGGTCAGTGTACACGGCTACAGATGGCAATCGTGGTGTTGAGGTACAGATGCACATTGAAGACAGCCCAGTGCAAATGCAGTTAGACACTGGAGCTGCAGTGACACTGGTATCCGAAAAAGTTTACCGACAGGCCCTAACACATTTACCACTGCAACACTGCAATTTGACATTGACAACTTTCACTGGAGATGTCATTCCCCTTAAGGGTCAAGTTACTGTGGCGGTCAGATATGGCACACAACAGCAGGCACTGCCACTCGTGGTCGTCAAGGGGGACCGGCCTGCCCTGCTAGGACGAAATTGGTTGAAAAAGATCAAACTCAACTGGTCCAGCATATTTGCTGTTGAGCACAACACTGACCATCAACCAGAAGTGGCTGCGTTGCTCCAGCAATATGAGTCAGTGTTTCGTGAGGGGCCTGGGGCTATCCAGGGGTTCAAGGCGAACATCACACTCAAACCGGGGGCCAAGCCCATTTTCAGGAAAGCCAGACCACTGCCCTATTCCTTGAAAGAGAGAGTGGATAAAGAGCTGGACAGGCTGGAAGCCATGGGCGTCATCTCCAAGGTGGATCGCAGTGAGTGGGCCTCGCCTTTGGTGGTAGTCCCGAAGGCAGACAAAAGCCTCCGTATCTGTGGCGATTACAAAGTAACCATCAACCAGAGTGTGGAGGTGGAAACGTACCCACTACCAAATGCAGAAGATTTGTTTGCAACCTTGGCCGGGGGTAAGTGGTTCTCAAAACTGGATCTATCGCACGCATACCAACAGCTGGAATTGAGTCCAGCATCAGAGAAGTATTTGATAGTGAATACCCATCGTGGCCTGTATCGATACCATCGCCTATCATACGGAGTCTCCAGTGCACCCTCAATTTTTCAAGGAGTTATGGATCAGGTGTTGCAAGGACTGGAGGGAGTTTGCTGCTTTTTGGATGACATACTTGTCACAGCAGACACGAAACAAGCTCACTTACAGAGATTGGCAGAGATTTTGAGCAGGCTGGAGAAATTTGGAATAAAGATAAAACCCACAAAATGTGAGTTCATGAAGAACCAAGTGGAGTACCTTGGGCACCTTATTGATGGGGAAGGCCTACAACCCACAGGGGAAAAAGTGACCGCCATACTGAATGCTCCTAGGCCTACAAATGTGACAGAGCTGCGGTCATACTTAGGCATTTTGAATTACTATGGGCGTTTCCTGAAAGATTTATCCACTTTACTACAGCCACTGCACGCTTTGCTAAAGAAAGACATGCCGTGGGAGTGGACACCTGCCTGTGATGCTGCCTTCCAGCAAGGTAAGGAGCAGCTTTTGGAAAGCACAGCACTTGAGCATTATGACACAAGAAAACAAGTTCGGCTGGCCTGTGATGCTTCTCCATATGGAGTGGGGGCGGTGATTTCCCATGTGTTGGAGAATGGTGAAGAAAAGCCAATCGTATTCGCATCCCGCACCCTGACGGAAGCTGAAAAGAAATATGCTCAAATTGAGAAGGAGGCGCTGGCGATTGTGTTTGGGGTTAGAAAGTTTCACAAGTACCTTTATGGGCGGAAATTCATTCTCACTACTGACCACAAGCCACTGCTAGCCATTCTAGGTCCTCAATCAGCCATTCCAACGCTGGCGGCGCTAAGAATGCAGCGCTGGGCACTGATCCTTATGGCGTACACATATGACATTGAGTACCGCAGATCTGAGGACCATGGAAATGCTGATGCACTGTCCAGATTACCAAGGACACAGGAAGATGACACAGCAACAGAGCAGGGGATCTTCTACTTCTCCTATGTAAACAAACTGCCAGTGCAAGCTGTTGAAATAGCAGACAGCACAAAGAAAGATCCTGTTCTCAGCAAAGTGCTGAGCTACGTTCTGGAGGGTTGGCCTGATGAAGTCCAGGATGACCTGCTGAAGCCGTTTTTCAGCAAGCGATCCGAGCTGTCCGCAGATAGTGGCTGCATGTTATGGGGGCTTCGAGTGGTCATTCCTCCACCGCACAGACAACAACTGCTGAACGACTTACACGAGGGACACCAGGGCATCTGCCGTATGAAGGCGTTGGCCAGGAGCTGCATGTGGTGGCCTCAAATTGACAATGACATTGAAGTCAAAGCCCAAAGTTGCCAGGCTTGTCAGGCGGTGAGGAATATGCCGGGGGTGGCGCCACTGCACTGCTGGAAGTGGCCAACCCGAGCATGGCAAAGAATCCATGTGAACTTTGCTGAAAAGGACAAGCAACATTTTCTGGTGGTGGTGGATAGCCACTCAAAATGGCTTGAAGTGGTCCACATGACCTCCACGACTGCGGTCAAAACAATTGAGGTTCTTCGGGGGCTATTTGCAGCTTATGGGTTGCCAGAGGAATGTGTGAGCGACAATGGGCCACAGTTCGTCTCTGCAGAATTCCGAGACTTCTTGAAGAACAACGGGATCAAGCAAACCCTGGTCCCACCGTACCACCCTGCCTCAAATGGGGCAGCGGAGAGATCAGTGCAGACCTTGAAAGCGTCTTTGCTGAGGCAGGTGCTCAGTGAGGGCTCTGCTGCTAACAAAATCCCTCTTCAGCATAAACTTGCAAACTTCCTTCTGATGTACCGTAGTACGCCCCATGCAGTGACAGGCTGCACACCAGCAGAATTGTTCTTAAAGCGTCAATTGCGGACCAGATTCAGTCTACTCAGACCGGACCGTGCAAAGTTCATGGAGGCCCAACAGGCCAAACAGAAAGCATACCATGACCGGCCCTCGTCTGTTCTGCGGAAATTCAAGGAAGGAGATCTCGTCCGGGTCAGAAATTTCAGGGAGGGAAAGGAGAAATGGAAATAGGCAACAGTAGCAAAGCGCTTGGGGCCAGTAACTTACCTGATTCACGATGGGGTACGAGAGCGTACTGTTCATGTGGACCACATGCTGTCGGCAAAAGAATCTGGAGACGTTGCCTGTGGCATGCCTACAGACACGACAAATGACAATGACATTGCGCTGCCAGCCTTGGAGGGGAATGCACCCGCCACTCCAGGGCCTACGGGGGCCAGAAATGAGGATCAAAACATAGCACCTCAGCAGGCCCAAACTTATACATCCATCTGCAGTCCGCCGCATGTCACTTCACAAATCCTGGCTCCGGAGCCAGTTGCCTCACGTCCATCTGGACAAACACCCACAAATATGGCACCCGCCATTGCTCAAGAACCACAAAGATACCCAAAAAGGTGTCACACTGCTCCAAAGAGACTGAACTTGTGATTGGGTGGGGTTTAGGGAAGAGGGTGTTTTTTGAAGTTAATTTATTTAGTGGGTTGTCTTTGACAACTAATGGGGAATACGTTCTGGGAACATTATTATTGTTGGATCCAGTGGCGGTTCTATAGTGTTTTACGCCCCGGGCGAGACCACCTCTAGCACTCTAGTGACTGAGGGCAACCGCAGCATAGCTAGCTAGCAACCTAAGGAAGAAAGTGCTAGTCTTATCCGAACGTTAACTGAAAACAGTCGAGTGACCATGATGAATTGCTTTCAAATATCCATATCCATATTTATATCCACAACCTAAACTAGCTAGCCAGCATCAATCATTTACAACTTTAATAATTTGCAACACTTGTTAACACAGTCTGAACATTGCTAGTAGCCTGGGAGCTAACGTTACAAAGTTTGTTGACGGTAAGGAGCAAAGGCTACAAAATGAACTTTTCATTATTATGATTTATTTATTTAAAACACTGTCTTATCTGCAAGCGTGAGCTTCATCTCGCTTTCTATTCTTTTTTTCCGCTCCCGACTTTAGATATCTTTTCAAGGCCCTGTCCAAACATTTGTCTGCCAAACTTAAACTAAGACTGAGCAATAATCGACCAGACCACTGACAGATGGGGGAGGGGGGCACCAGGAGGAGAATGGAGAAGGAGATTTACTTTTTTCTGGAGCAAATTGACCTATGTTGCTTTTGTATTGCTTAAAAATATTAACATGCTTTGCACATTTTTAAAATATCCTTACTAGCACGTACCTAGCCTATTGTGATGATTTTTTCACAAGCCATTTTTTTTGGTGGTGCCCCCACAAGCACTTGGTGCCCTACGCACTCTGCGTGTGCGGAGCTATGGCACTGCCCCCGAGACAGAGAGACACGCTGCTTCTGTGCATGCCACCTTCTCAGCAAGCAAGGGCGTCTGCAGTTCGCCATTGTGCCGATTGCAGCATTACAGGGGGCGCCAATGTGCCGATTGCAGCGATATGACAAACGGAGCTTTTTATTTTATTTTTTCCCCCAAGCGCTCGTGGCGCCCCCCACGAAATGGCGCCCCGGGCGGCTGCCCGGTTCGCCCGTGCCTAAAACCGCTACTGGTTGGATCTCTTAGTTATGTTATTATAGGATTATTTAGAGCAGGCTTAGGTTAAGCCATGTTTTTTTTTATTTGTAACAACAGAAAAGGGGTTTTATACTAAAAGGGGAGGAGTGTTATGTTTGGGTCTTTAGCTTAGTCAGTGACTGATTAGAGGCTTTCATGGTTCTGCGCTTGTGAAAAAAAGAGATATGGAATCAAACACTGCTTTAAAACTATTCAAACAAGATGCATGTTACAAGTGACCAGCAACATGCCATAACAGAGACCTCTGAGTTGCTGTCCAATCACAGTACGTGACAAGGTCTTCACCATTTAAAAATTTGATATGTACTTGACAACCTTAATGACACCCTATAGCAGGCAGAAATTTTCCATCATATTTTGTTGAGCAACGTTTGTCACTTAGATTATAAATTGGCCTGAGGGGTTTTGATTAGTAGTGGAAGAAGTTTTGTGTATAAATGGTCTAAGATACCTCAGTATAGTTGTAACAACAGTGTAAACAATCCTAATGAGGTCTTTTTTACCTGCACCTCTAGAGTGAAGTCACAGCTTTTTTCACATTGCCATTTACAAAGACTCCTCTCGGACTTAATTAATGGAAATGCCAGGCTTAATTAATGAAACTTCAATGCTTTCCCTTCCCCACTGTATCTAACCGCCACTGAATCTCGTTCCCCTGTGTTAACACTGGAGGAAGCTGAAAGATATTTCAAATCAATTTCAACTGTATTGTTGCATGTCAAATTATATTTTTATACAATGCAAAAGGACAAAATGGCTTGAGAAAGATTCCTTCTGCTTGTGCTTTTAACACAGGTGATTTCACTAATTAAGAGAAGAGTTATGGTAATTAGGATCAACTGATTCAGTGAATTGGAACAAATATGTGGCAGGACTTTTACTCTCTGAACGTGGGATGTCTACACAAGCACAATTTTTATTTAACTGTATTTTAAATCCAGGCCTTTCATTTCATCAAGTAATACATGTGGCAGTTAAATGAAAGGGAAACAGTGGGTAGTTCTCATGCCCCCCCTCCCCTGTGGCTTTCAAGCTATAGTGGCTTAAAACAGCACAGTCAAAAAAACATGCCCAGTGCATTAACATCAGCTCGCTAAAAAAACTGCTGTTAATTTACAACCCAAAGCTTTTTATTCAAATTAAATATCCAACAACATCAGTGTATGTTGCTTACATCATTTGTTGCTTTTGTGTTTAGTCAAGGTTCACACCATTTTAAAAATGAATCATCCATTCAACACCTCAAGACTCTAGACACACCTGACAGGAAATCGATGGGGTCTAAATAAATAACGTTGTTGTATTTTTTTCGTCTTCCCATAGCCAGCTTGTTGTTTTCTGGCCCAGGGAGTGTTAATCATGAAGCGCCTTACTTCGGACAAGCAGTTGAGTTCCCCAGACGACTCACGTCTGCTTTTTAATATGGAACAGTAACCATCGTATAGCTTCCATTAATCACTCATGAGCATCTAATAAGTTCTGCTGTAACTTTTAAGATATTGGCCCAACAAAATCCTTTGATATCAGGCCAAAGTGATATTAGCCACCCAGCGCTGCAGCAAAAAAGTGACAGTGATAACTTTCATGTGAGTGTAAAAGCCCCAGAGCACACGGTGGAAGCTGTGTGTGCTCCACTATGTTCATCATCTATCATTCCGACTATCAGGAGATACTAGATATCAAGTGAGGGCTCTTTTTGTGCACACTGTATGCGTGTGGTGTATGTGCAAGTATGGGTCTGTGTGTGTGTGTGTGTGCGCACGCAGTGAATATGCAACTGTGTGTTAGATATTGAACGAGGCTTTTTGTGTACACTTTGTGGTGTATGTGCAGGTGGGTGTGTGTATGTGTGTGTGGTGTCTATGCAACTGTGTATGTGTGTGTGTGGTGTATGTACAGCTGTGTTTGTGTGTGTAATATCAGGAGATTTGGGGAAAGTGTGTGAAGGTGAAGGGCATGATTAAGACACATGCTGAGTGCAAGAGCGACTAAATTGTTTTTTTGCTCTTACTTCTGATGGCTTTGGAACGTTTAGTTTCCTAAGTGTTATGTTGATTATGTTGTGTTATGTTGATTATACAAGTAGACATTGGGGAAGATATGAGACCCACTTATGTCAACCTCTCCTCCCATTCTTGCTCTCTCTCTCTCACTCCTTGCCCTGTGCGTGTGCGTGTGTAACCAGCTCTCTCTTCACACAGTTGGATAAATAGACTGCCAGTCATGAAGTAAGTTCATCACAGTTGTTGGTTTGATCAGGATGACTCCTAAGACACAATTAAGTCTGCCCACCTGATACACCGCACTCTAAATAAGCCTCTTTGCCATATCAGCCCTCCTGGCCTTCCTTCCTCCAGACTCCAGTGGCCTGAACAATCAGCTCTTTAATCACCACCATCATTCCTGCAGTTCCTCCAGCACTTGACTCCCTGCAGAGCACACATGGATAAGAGGTGAGTGCATGGCTAAGGTCACTTTAGCAACTATGTTTTGCATAAAATGTTCCCACTCACAAAAACACTGAACTCTCTCATGAGTGACTGAGAAAACCCTCACACACACACACACACACACACAGTATGCTTCTCTAGTTGCCTACCATAGACTGACAGAAACTAATCAAGTAGTGTATCACACTACACACACACACCCCAACACCCACACTGCTTACTGCTCACTGCTTACTACTCACTACAACTTCATTTAGTCTGACCCCTTTATCTCCAGGCATACCACAGAGCTTAGACACATTCCAGGTCACAGATTTGTGCTGCGTCACACACACACACACACACGCACACACACACGTGAATGACTTTGAGAAGATTGTGCATGGGCAAAATTTTACCTCGTGGTGTTGGTCTGTGGTCAGTTATTAGGTTCTTTTATTTTGGGGTCAGCACAACTGTTTCCTTGTGAGATTTAAAGCTTTGCCTTTCAGATATTTAGATTACAGCTTCAGAAAGTAAAACCTAAAGCTGCCATGTATTCCTTCTGCCTGTGTGCTTAACACAGGTGATTTCACTAATTAGCTGATCTACCTATCTGGTGATTTGTGTGCATCAGCTGGTTGGATCACATACATGGCAGGGTTGTTACTTTGGGATCCGCGATCTCCATCTCTGGTGGCTGGACATAGAGAGCAGGCCCAATATTGTGCTTAGGGTTCTTTTTTAAAATCATTATCATTACTTCAATTCTCCCTTAATGGGTCATTTTAGGCTCAAGGCTTATCTTTAGATAACTGTTAAATGTATTACTTTTATTGTATGCTTATTAACAAGAAATGTATAAATGTTACCTTTTTCTATCTTAGTTTAGGTGTGTTATATTTCTACTTTTTGTGTTATTATTAAGGGCTTCCTGTCTGCTATTTTAACTTGCTTTGGAGGAATCTGGACATTGGATTTTCATACTACTCTTAGACAAGCACTACCAACTGAACTTGTTCATGTTTTGCATGATGTAAAACTGTGGAGTGAAAAAGTGGAAAACCTGACATTTACTGTTGTTTTATTTGCCCCATAATTCAAATGATAATTACAGATGACCATAAAACTAATGTTGTGGTGTGTGAACAGGAAATAAGAACACTATCATACCAGAAGGTTAGTCATAAATTATGTCTTTTTTGATACTTTACATGCTTTGTTTTTCTAATGTTGAGTTATCAGAAGCCCTGCAGATAGAGTTGCTATTCAGCTGTGCGTAGGTCAAAACGCCTGAGCTGCCTGTGTGAGTGCATGCGTGTGAAGAGAAGAAGAGAACTTCCGAACAGTTCCGAAAGCGGTACAACAATGTTAGAAGACGGGGGAAACAAAAGCTTCCAACTCAAAAGAAACATCAAAAATAAACGGAAGGAGGTCCATCAAACCAATAGTCCATTAGTTTTATTTTGATGATTTGTCCATTACATTTTTTACAACCCTCCATGCTGTTTATTTAAAACGACAAAAGAAATCGTGAATAAACTGCAGAACATTGCTATACATTTGTCCCCGTCTGCTTACTAAAACATTAAAATAGTTGTATACAGGCTATACATGCAGCTCTTCTGCCAGTTGAGCTTGTCTCTCTGGTGCAGCAGCAGGTGCATCTGGATTCAAAGCGTTGTGGGCCCCTAAAATAGCTTTTCAGCTATGTGCAAGTGACGATAAAGGACCTTTTTCTTGATCATCGGCGCATTGGATTTTTGCATCCTTATAATAGCATCTGGCGCGCTTTGTGCCAGACCACACCTCTTCTTTTCGCTGACACATCCGTGACGGCGCAGTGTCATCTGCTATCTAGACAACATGATTTTTCGCCCGAAAAAATGAATGATGCGCTGGCACAAAATAGTAATGACAGCATGCGCATGTCATTGCTATTTTGCATGCCCCTTAAGTGTTTTATGTATGACTTAGTAAGTTTTAAGTACGTTTTAAATACGTTTTTCCTTAGCTAAGGAATTCTCTTAAGGGTATTGCACAAAATCACTGAAATTGTATCCTTATTTAAGGAAAAAATGTTAGGGAATTTGCAGCATAAAGCAATGGGATTTCACTGCAGTAACATTCTACAGTTTCCACAGAGATTTGTTGACTGTTGCTAATTAGCTGCAGCCTTGGGTTGTTCATGTTTGTGAATTATACTTAACTGTCCTCATTATTAAAATAACTGCAAAGTATCGCTGATACAAATTGGAAGGTATATGTTGCAAAATGGGAGAGCTTTTACCCCTCAACAAATAATTGTAAAGTATAATGTGAGCATCTGTAAAACAAATACTTACATTTGAGAACGTCTATTTTTGTATAAGTGTGAGTTTAATTTGAAGTCACGGTGGAAAAAAGGTGCTTAAAAAGGTGCTTAAAAATGTGAAAACATGCAGATTGAAATTTGCACTTGTAAAAAATACTTACACATACAGGAGAAAAATAAAATATAATATTAGTTCATATATATTAGTTAATGTGTAAATTGATATTAGCATGAATACAGTGGAGGCTATTGGACGTCACAACTGATTGCAAGATTTTAAATGTGTCCCAGCAGTTTCAAATCTACACACCTTGACTTTTGGAAGCATTAAACAAGGAGAGTAACTCCTCTGTGTCAGTACAAGAGGGGAGGGCAGCTGAGATGCTGCGAAAGTGTCAGAGAACTGTACGGCTGTGGCAGAGTTAATACACCTAGGTCAGAGAGAGGGAATAAGATGGTCTCGGACTGAGGTGGGGTAATAAGGATTCAAATAAAATCAAGGACTGATCAGAGACACCAACTCAAGGCTAGACAGAGAAATCAATAGTATTACAGCAATTATTCTGCTATGAACAAAAAAGGTTGCGATTCATAGCAGGACAGTGTAGAACTGCACACAAAATGCCAGGATAGTACACTAAACAGACCTAATGGTGCAATGACTTTAAATCACAGGGAGTGCTTAAATTGGAAAATGTAGCAATTCCTACACACTACCTTAGCAGACTTTTTGTAATATAATGGACACATTATGTGTATACAGACAATGGATGATTAAGAAAAAGCACTTTCGTAAACAATATTGATTTAGAATGAGAACATTGAATGGATTACATAACTGAGCAGTTAGCTAGTTACCTATGTAACACTCACTATCGTTAGTACTGTCACGACTCTCAGTCTGGGGTTTTTTTTCGTTACGCTATGTTCACCCTTTCCACCGTTTCTTCTGACACTTATCTTATTATTAAATCAAGCCACTCACTCGTTTCCTTGTTTTCCTGCACTCCCGCGATTATCTCCCGCACCTGTGCATCCCTTGTCTGTGTCTGAGTGTTGTGCACTACACCTGCACTTCCTTGTTTAGCCCTCACTCAATTATCACGATCACCTGCACCGCACTCCTAGTTAAACTCCCCTGTTCAGTTCCTCCTTGTCAGTGTTGTGATGTGTGTAATTCCACCTCCTGTCACAAGGGGTCAGTAGCGTTCATTACCATGATTGATCGGTGGTATTGTGAGAGAAATTGGTACAGCCAGGACATGATCAACACGCTTGTGAAGTCGCTCTGTGATCTTAATAAATTACAAGATCATAAACATGTTTCTTTATTGAAATGAAGAACAAAAGAGTCAGTTCGTCTTCTAACCAAAGTGTTACGCTGCGGAAAGTTTGCCTCTTGACTCTTTTGTTAGGCTATGTTCAGACGTGATGGTTTTTTGCAGACGTCGGTGGATGGTTTACCTGATTTTCCATAAAAAAAAACATCCAGGGTGGTTTTTAAAACGTCGCCACTGGTGCTTTTTTTGAACTCACCCCGGGTGGTTTTCAAGTTGAGAAATTTGAACTCGCCCCGAAAAAAGCACCCTACGTCAGGTGGTTTTTTGACAGCTGACCAATGAGCGACTGAAATTCTGTGGTTTCAAAGAAGAAACATGGCGGCGAAAACAAAGTCTCAAGTCAAACAAAATTCCAACCAAACAACTGGTGGTACTCGTAAGTGAGCACACAGAGCTATATGACATGGCAAATAAGTTATACCACAACTTAAACGGTCTATACCAGGAGACCGTTTGGAGATCTGTTATAAAAAAACCATCACGTCTGAACATGGCCTTATCCTGTTTTCTAGTCGTGTTTAGTTCCCGGTTTTTGTCGTGCTTGTGCCTTGTTTTTCTCGTCCTGTCTTGTTCGTCCTCCATCCAGTGTTCACCCTGTATCTCCTCGGACCGATCTCTGGCTGGAACTTGGACTGTTCCCGACCACGCTTGTTTCTCAAGACGTCAAGAAGAAATGGAAAGACTTATTAAGCAAGGCAAGAAAAGACACATCTGACAAGAAAAAACACCCAACCGGTGGAGGTCCTCCTCCAAAATCGTCCATTTACAGTGATATAATCATTGATATATTTGGAGGAGACGGTTCTCCTGACTTCGCTGGTTTGGATGGTGAGGAGAGTGGCATAGGCCTGTGCACCAGGGAGCTTTCGGTCAGCTGTGACAGAACTGAGGAAGAAGGATGTGAAGGTGTGTAACTAAAATACATTTTAATACATTTAAAATATTATATTCTTAATAGGGCGTTCCCTAATCAGTCCTTTACTTATAGATTCATTGGATGCTTCGCCTCCGCCCAGTCCTGCTCCAGTCTCCGCAAACCATCTGCGGACAGTAAATCGGCCACTCCGGAGGACTGATCTCCAACAACTTCTCCTTGAGAAGGAGATAATTCGCGTGGAGGCAGAAACAAAAAAACTTAAAACAGAGCAGGAGAAGTTGGAGCTGGAAAAGCAGAAGCTGCAACTGGAGATCCAATTGCTCCACCAGCAAATTGAAAGGCCGGCGGAACACATATTTGATGAAGACCGTTCCTTCGCCATTCTATAGAAGAAAATAAAACTAATCGAGAGCAATAACTGGAACAATAAAATAGCCTGTAATCAAGTGTAATCCGTTCAAACTCTTCATTTATTAATTGTATGCTGTATAGTAGATTGTTTATTGAATTCTTTAGGCTATTAATTGTATATTTTTTAAGCGCAAGCGCAGGCTACGCACACACACACACACACGTAGCCTATAAATTATTAATTATATGAGCACGGACGAGTCGTCCGGAGACATCATCATGAGGAGCTATGACGTGGTCATCTTCCTCTTCTATCGGCAGATGATTTTGCCTTGGTAGGGGAATCCTCTTGGCGATGCAAATGTTGTGGAGTACAGTGCATGCTGCTACAACGGTGCAGACTCTCTCTGGGTGCATCCTCATCTCCCCATGTAGACAGTGGAACCTATCAATTCACAATTGATTAGACTTAACAGTGATTGGTTTAATTTAGTGTCATAGAAATAATCAGCACCGTAGATAGGCTAGTAAATGCCTGACACTGAGTTTTAAAGGCGCAAACTTTGCCTACCTGTGCTTGAGAACTCCAATACATCGTTCAACTGCAGACCTTGTGGCAGCGTGGATGGTGTTGTATCGCCGTTCCTGCTGAGTCCTCGGAGCGATGAATGGGGTCATGAGCCAGCGCTTCAAGGGGTACCCACTGTCTCCCAGAAGTATTCCGTTCACCTCTCCAGCCTCAAAGATGTCATGCAGTCGGCTTTCCCGGAGGATCCTGGCATCGTGGGCTGACCCAGGCCACCGTGCCACCAAGTTTAAAATGCTGTAGCTCGTATCACACACAATGTTCACATTGATGGAATGGTTTCCCTTTCGGTTGACATACAGGTACTCGTGCTCTGATGGTGCCTGGATACGGATATGTGTCCCGTCAATACAGCCTACGATGCCAGGGATGCCAGAGGCCTGCCAAAACCGTTGCTTAATGATAGCACATTCCGCTTCGTTTGGTAAACGGACATACCGCGGGAGACGACGACTCAGTGCCACGGAGACCCTCCTTATAACACGGCAGGCAGTTGACTTGTGAACCCCAACCATGTCCCCTACGGTATTCTGAAATGCTCCGTTTGCGTAAAATCGCAGGGCTATTAGTACCTGTAAGGTTGGTGGTATTGCCGCATTGCGCTCAGTTAAATTGAGATCTGGCGACAGTTCTTCAATCAAAGTTAACAGCTCCCTCCTGCTAAATCTGAATCTCTGTAGGAGCTCCTCGTCATTATAAATGTCTAGGGGGTTAGTTCTATCCCGTATCACTCTCTCTCTCCGGAAAGCTCTTTCGTGGTACAGCCTGTGTACAATACGTGCCATTTTTGTTGCTCCCGTTCTCGTAACTATAGAAATTGGGCCACATCTTACATTTACGCCTACCTCTGACCAGGTGTAAAATTTACACCCGGTCTTAGCGAGAAAAAGGCTTAAGTCCCGCTGGTGCAACGGGCGTAACAATCTAGTTGGACTTAGAACGTTCAGTTAGGACCGACTTTTTTTTGTTAAGACTGGTCTTAAGCCCTGTTGGTGCAACCGGCCCCAGAACCGGATTGTTCCTGACCACAGCTCAGCTACAAGTTGGTGTCAGTTGCATGTATCTAGCTTAATTTGAGGAGTTTGGTTCCAAAACGCGATAAGCGCCATTTAAAAAAAAAACGAGTTAGCGCCAAAATCAGAACTGTATTGATCACTGTTGATAAGCCGTTAATAGTTTTTTCGCAACACCCGTCCTAAATCTTATTAATATATCATCTTCAAAAAAGCTACTATCCAAAATCTATAAGCTATTGATACAAACTGACACCAATATGAACCTACCATCTGCCAAATGGGATTTAGACCTCTCTATTTCCACAGATGCCAGTTTCTGGGCTCAAGTCTGCAAAAACACCTTTCTCATGACCAAAAATACAAACTTACAATTAATCCAATACAAAATTATCCACAGAACTCACCTCACGGGACACAAATTGGTTTGCATGGGCTTCTCAACTGACATCTGCCCCCACTGCACCCAAAACTGCCCGGACACCTATATTCACGCACTCTGGCACTGCACCCCCATAAAACAATTCTGGGAGAAGGTAACAGGTCTACTTTCCACTTTCTTTGGCTGCTGCATCCCAACCTCCCCGTCACTCTGTCTGCTTGGAGATACCACATTATCCACACTATCCAACCTGAATCACTGTAATAGCAAAATCTTATTGGTTGCGCTAGCTGTCGCCAAGAAAACTATCCTCATGAACTGGAAATCAAAGAACAAAATTCACATATCCGCCTGGAAAAACCTATTACTAGACCACATTTCATTAGAAACCTCAAATATCCCGTATCATAACTTAACCTGGTCATCACTTTCCAAATTCCTACAGTCATGAATGTCCCTCTCTGCCTGAGACATGGTGAGCCCCCCTCCACCCTTTTCGCCCTGTTTTTTTTTTTTTTTTTTTTTTTCTTCCCATCTAGACCCACCCCCCCAAGTATAATCAGTCTCCTCTGCACTGCTCTGGCCTCCAGGGGCCGGGGGGCGGGCTGACTTGTGTGGGGGGTCCTGGCCATGGTGGGGCCACGGTGGGGCCTCTCCCCCGCTGCCTCTGCTACGGCCCACACCATCCCCTAGATTGGACCGGGCTTCCTCTGATCCGTGGGCCTCACTTTTTAATGCTCTACATCAGCCGACTCAGAAAAGTTCACACATTTTCACAGAAGAACACAAACACCCCCACTATGTCAGGGCCGAGGTGGGGTGCTCGGTACAGGGGCCGGTAAAAGGGCCCAAATTAGCTTGCACCCCACTTCTTTTAATGCAATACATTTTAGAATAATTTGCAATCCCAACTCATAGGAAGGGTGGTGGGGGGGGGGGGGGGGGCGGGGGGGAGTCTCCCCCTTTGCTCTACCCCCCCTCCTCTTTTTTAATGCACTTAGACACCACATAAAAACACATCATAGGGCCAGTGAGGCTCATGGATTGGTTGGGGCTTGGGCCCCTGTTCTGGTCGGGAGGGTGGGGGCTGGGGCCGGGGGTGGGGGTGGTCTGGGTGGCTCTGCAGCGGTCCTTCCCTGTCCTTTCCCCCCGCTGGAGTTCGGCCTGTCCCTTTGATGCGCTGAAGGTTGGAGCGGTCAGAGGAAGTCAACTCCCCTCTTTCCCTCCTTCCCTTGTTTTTCCCTTGTTTCTCCCCCCCCTCCCCGCATCCTCCTAGAGGGGGCTCATCCAGATCCCCATGCCCCGGACATTTCAGAACATACCCCTTACACGCATGCTAACTATTGAAACATATCCATGCAAACATACATACACACACATATACACTCAAACACCCCCCCCCCCCCCCAAACACACTCACACACATACATTCTAGTAACCCCCCCCCCTCCCCCAACACACTCATACACATACACTCTAATAACTCCCCCCCCCCCCCCCCCCCACCACCCACCACCACCTCCTGCTTACATGTACCTATCACTGTTTTGTTGAATGTCATGTCCTAGTTGTATGTTGTATGTTCTCTGTTGTATGTTGTATGTTGTATGTTCTCTGTTTGTAACACACTTCTTGGTTTGGTAATTGTATTCGTTTTTTGGTAAAAAAAAAAAAAAAAGAAAAAAAAAAAATAGTTTTTTCGCAAATCGCCACATCCGCCGTGTTATTCAGGCCTTGCTTTCTCCCTTTCTTTCCGAAAAGCCATAAACGCCAGCCCTGTAACTCCGCAGAACGCAACAAGTCCACTCAACCAATCACAACGCACATTCCACATTCCACATTCTGTACACAACAATGGTCGCGCGGCGCTCTGTGTTGAGTCGGTAGTTTAGGAAGTTTGCTGTATAGTTTGTGAAGATAAACGAAAAGAAAACGACATGAATACTTTTGATGGGATTAATGAGCCTGTGGTGGTTTCTGCTGTTGGTAAGAAACGTAAGCCGTCAAAAAACAATCACCTAAGTGAAAATGTTAAGAAGATGAGACACTCGGGAGGAGGGAAGATGCCTGCTGTCACTTGCTCTCACAAAAAAAGTTCAAACAACTTCTGTCACGCTGACACGTTAACCCCAGGCGATCTTCAGAGAAACTTTGAATCCTTTTACGGACATTCAACGAAAATCGAACAGGATCAAGCCATTTTACATCTTATCACTGTCAAAAAAGTCCAGCGGAGACGTCCAAAAGTTGACAACACTGACAGGCGAAAGGAGAGGGACGTCACCAACGAATACCACTTACTGACTGAAGATCATCCGACGAAGATTCCGGTCTGCAAGGCCACCTTTTGCAGCGTACTAGGTGAGTTGTTGTTGTTTTACTACTAGTCTATATAACAAGTAGCCTTTAGTGAAGATTCAGTGCAGTCTGCCTGCTTGCTAACGTTATCGTTTGGTGCAGCAGTAAACGCCCCCTTCTTTCGCAAGGGATAACGGTGTTGAAACCAAACGTTCCAGCGAAGTGGGATATCCCGTTATCTTCACTCCTACAGTGCAACATTTTATTGCACGATTTAATTAGATAGACCTACAAACAGCTACAATGAATATCTTTACCCCTCTACTAGACTGCTAGACTGTAACGTTGTCACGTTTCCTTGGCAACCCATTTGTTTATGCATTGCGGCCCATTTATGAAAGTCCATTTCAACATGTCAGATAAAGTACAAGTTGCACACGATAAGTTATATAATTAACTGCAATATATTTAGCAAACGTATTTGCATGACTCATCTCAGATGACTTAAAGCTCGTGCACGGAATAGAATTAATGTGTGGTTTTGGTCACGCGAGTGTTTGTTTACCTTTTTGTTCCGTTCTACATGTGTGCTGTATGAACTCGAAATGATCCGGGAACGCTATCAATAATTTGGATCGGTTCAGGGTTTGTAACGGTACAAATACAGGTGTGAAAGCGGCCTGACATTAAGCCTAGGTTGCTATTTCACCATCAAGTTGCAAGTGAAAAAGCTCGGGCATCACAACCTACTGATACTATGCATTGCAGTACTTTGAACGTAATTGTAGAACCAGTTTTTGCCACAACCATACATACTGTTGCTTTAAGAGTGTTAACAATATAGTAATACAATACAATACAATACAATACAATACAATACAATATAGTAAGACATAATAACAAAAGATGGTAATGCAGTGCAGTATGTGCATTACGTCAAGTCCATGTTTTTAAGTATGTTGTACAGGCATACCATACAAATAAAAAAATTGTCTATCTTATCTTGCAGGTATTGGCAAAGATCGGGTGGCTCGAGTGACAAAGTTTTACGCAGTCAATGCTGCAGCCAGACCAGAGCAAAGAGGTGGTGCACGAAAAGTGGACGAAAACGAACACAAAAAACAACTGGTCAAGGATCACATCCAAACCTTTACGTGTCGGGCCAGCCACTATGGGAGAAGGGGAGCACCGGGTCGTAAGTACCTACCCAGTGACCTCAGTGTGAAGAAGATGCACAAGCTCTTCGATCAGCAGAATCACGACATAGTCAGCTACTCTCTTTATTACACCGTTTTCCGCCACAACTTCAATCTAGGATTTGGCCATCCAGCTACCGATGCCTGTTCATCATGTGCTAAATTTCAACTCAGAGTAAAGGATCCCAGCTTATCTGAAGATGAAAAACGTAATGAGTCTGCAATGTACATTTTACATAGAAGGAGAGCGCGAGTCTTTTATGATCTGCTGAGTAAGGAAGAACATGATGCCGTGACTGTGTGCTTCGATATGATGCAAAATTTAGTGCTCCCCAGAACCCCCATCGGTCAGGCATACTATTCCCGACAGCTCTACATGTATGTATTTGGAGTTGTTGTCCACCATGGGAAGGGCAGTAGGCAAGCCATGGATGATGTCCATCTTTATACATGGATGGAACACGAGAATAGGAAAGGGAGTAATATGACTGCTTCTGCCTTGGACCACTGTCTACGTCAAGAGTTGAATGGTGCTCTTCTCCATGCTCAAAGGCTGCGATTGTTCAGTGATTCTTGTTTTGGACAGAACAAAAACATGAACCTTCTCTCCATGCTGTTTGCCTTGATGAAAGAGGAATTTCCAAGGATTGGTGCAGAGTATGTGTTTCCTATCAGGGGGCACAGTTTTCTTCCAGTCGATCGCGTGTTTGGGAGGATCGAGCAACAGGTTCGCAAGAAGGATACCATTCTCATGCCGGAGGAGTACTACGAGATCTTGGGAAATCATGGAAAAGTTCACATCTATGGGCAACACTGGCAGGCTTATGATTTCAAGAAAGAAACACAGGATTTTGTAAAGGCGCAGAAGTCATTTAAGTTAAGTGAAGCAAGAATGCTGGAGCTGAAGAACGACAAAGTTGGATTCAAACTGTATAAACTGTTGCGAACCTCTAGTTAACTTTGCAGAATGCTGACATTTTTCTTTTAGAACCTCAAGTATCTTCAATGACTGGTTAGGCCTACTGCAGAAGAAAATCAGTGGAGGAATTCAGGCAACACTGTAACTGCCGTAATTGTCTGTCCCTTTTTATAGACTGAGACTTGTCAACAACTGTACTAAATATAGAGCATGTTCAGCTTCAGATCACCCTTGGACTTTCCTGCAAAGAAATGGCATGAAACTGTGATGTCACTTACAAACCTACATTGTAAAATTGCAGAATCGGAATTAAGCTAAGGGTGCTATGATGACATAGCCTACACACATTGTCGATGTCTGAGAAAAAATTCCCTGTCGTTAGGGCTGGGCGATATGGAAAAAATCCTATCATAATATAATACTTTCATGTGATGTGGATATTGATATGTATCGCAATTCAAATCACTATTTTTGTCAAGCTTAAATGCTCCATTATTCATAAGTGAGTTGCAAAGACATCAGAAGGGTTAGGGTTAGAGACTAGGAGGGTTAAGTTTAGGGTTTGGTTTAGGCAAGGGGTTAGGGTTAGGGAGGATAACTGGCGGGTTACAAGGATACAAGGATACAAGGATACAAGGATACAAGGATATTTATTTGTCATGTACATAGAGACACTTTCGTGTCACTTTGTAATGAAATGCATGGCCGGTGCAAAACAAATGTGCAGAAGAAGGGTGAAGAAGAAATAAAATAAAAACAAAAATAAAAGGTGTGTGTGTGTGTGTGTGTGTGTGTGTGTGTGTGTGTGTGTGTGTGTTCAATCAAAGTAATCGGGAGGAATTCAGTAAGCAAATGGCATGAGGAAAAAAACTCTTTCTCAGTCTCTCAGTTCTAGCTCTGTGACAGCACAGTCGCCTTCCAGATCTCAGTTTTTTAAATAGTCCATATCCTGGGTGTGACTGGTCTTTGAGAATGTTATGGGCCCTTGATAGCACTCTCTTTGTGTATATGTCTTTCACAGCAGGCAGAGGTTGACGAATACAGCGCTCAGCAGAGCGCACTATCCTTTGTATTTCTTTCTGTTCACGCACTGTGGCGTTACCGTACCAGGTGATGATGGACCCTGTTAAGATGCTCTCCACTGCTGAGGAGTAAAAGGCTTTTAGGATGGGTGTGGACACTTTGAACTTTTTCAACAGGCGCAGAAAGTACAGTCTCTGCCTGGATTTCTTAATGATAATGTGTGTGTTGTTTGTCCATGTTAAGTCATTTGTGATGTGAACACCAAGGTATTTAAAGCACTCTACCCTCTCAACAGGTTGTTTACAGATGGAAAGTGGAGTGTAGTTTCCCCTCTTTTTCCGAAAGTCCACCACCATTTCCTTAGTCTTGCTTACGTTTAGTGCCAAGTTATTGTGCTGACACCATTGTGAGATGTTAGAAACTTCATTTATGTATGCCTGTTCATCGTTATTATTGATCAGTCCCACCACTACAGTGTCATCAGCAAACTTGATGATGGAATTCTGACTGCTGCTGGCTCTGCAGTCATGGGTGTAGATGTTGTAGAGTAGGGAGCTTAACACACAACCTTGAGGTGAGCCAGTGCTGATAGTGAGGGTGTTAGATGTTGTGCCACCCACTCTAACAACCTGCGTGCGGTTTGTTAAAAAGTTTAACACCCAGTTGCATAGAGATAAGTCTAGCCCCAGTGACTTCATCTTCCTGACAAGAGTGAGGGGAATTATGGTGTTGAATGCTGAACTATAATCAATGAACAGCATTCTCACATAATTACCCTTTCCTCTGTCTATATGTGATATTGTGGTATGCAACAAATTTGAGATGGCATCGTCCCTTGACCTGTTCTCTCTATAGGCAAACTGGAGAGGGTCAAATGAGCTAGGCAGGGATGTACATATGAAGGACTTCACTAGCTTCTCAAAACACTTCATCACCATTGATGTTAGAGCCACTGGACGGTAGTCATTGAGGCATGTTGGACTTTTGCCTTTTGGAACTGGCACAATTATGGATTGCTTAAAGCAAGATGGAACTACTCCTGTGGCTAAAGAGGCATTGAATATTTGTGTAAACACAGGGCCTAACTGATAGGCACAAGATTTTAAAAGTCTGCCAGATATGCCATCAGGTCCTGCAGCTTTCCTGCATTTAGCTCTTTTAAAAACGTTTATGACATCTTCTTCAGACACAAATAAAGTATTACCTTCAAATGAGTCTGTTTGTGATGGTAAAGAGTCTTTGGTGTCAAAACGCGCATAGAAGGCGTTCAGCTCATCTGCGAAATTGTCACTCACGCTGGTAATGGAGGGGGGCTTGCTTGAAATCCCTGTGATACTTCTCAGGCCACTCCACACACGAGCTGGGTCTCTCTCATTGAAGTCAGATTCCAGTTTGTCCCTGTAGCGTCTTTTTGCACTCTTGATGGTTTTCCTAAGATTGTATGCGGCGGTTTTGTAGCTTGTCATATCCCCTGAGGCGGTCCCTTCATTGAAGGCATGTGTGCGCAGTGACAGCGCGTTACGCACTTCACGATCCACCCATGGTTTTTGGTTTGGGAAGACCTTAATTGTCACCGTCGGAATGATGTTGTCCGTCAGAAGGTTGATGTAGCTGATTACAACTTCAGTGAATTCGTTGATGTTGTCCGTTGACGAGCGAAACATCTCCCAGTCGGCGTCGCTAAGTGCGTCCTGCAACGTGGCCACAGAATGGTCTGACCAGCGTTTTACCTCGCGTGTCACTGGGGGATCTCTTTTGCTCCTCTGTAGGTATTTAGGGACGAGAAACACAGCAGCATGGTCGGACTTCCCAAAGGCTGGTAGTGGTGTTGCTTTGTAACTGTCCTTGAACTGGGTATAACAGTGATCAAGCGTACTGTTACCGCGGGTAGGGAAGTTCACATGCTGGGAAAACTCGGGCATTACGCGGTTTAATTTTGCCCTGTTAAAGTCTCCGGCTATTATCTGGGCAGCCTCAGGGTATTGTTGTTGTTTACTATTTAAGACGTCCTGGAGCTCAAGCACTGCGCTGTCTGGGTTGGCATGTGGAGGGATGTATACTGATGTAAAGATGATGACTGGAAACTCACGGGGCAAGTAGAATGGCCTGCATTTGACTGTGAGGTGTTCCAGGTGCGGCGAGCAGCCATGGGACAGAATGGTAACATTTCTTGGGTCACACCACTTGTTGTTGGTCATGATGCAGACACCACCTCCTTTGGATTTGCCGGAGTCCTCTGTTCTGTCAGACCGCAAGACAGAGAAAAAATCTGCTGGAGTGATGGAGCAATCCGGAACGGCTGGGGTGAGCCAAGTTTCTGTGAAGCATAGGATGTTACAGTCGCGCACGTCTCTCTGGAAGCATATCCTCGCTCTGAGCTCGTCCATCTTATTTTCGAGAGATTGAACATTTGCGAAAAGGATGCTGGGCAGAGGGGGCCTGTGTGCCCTGCCTCTCAGTCTTCTCCGTGCGCCAGCCTTTTTGCCTCTTTTCCTGCGTTTCCTCCGTTTGCGCGACAGAGGTGCGTCCTCATCTCCATGGAAACCTGGTACGCTGCGAAGTATCTCCGTAGGCCAGTAAGGATCGGGTGTTAAAACTCTTTGAAATGATTGAATATAATGATATCCGATATCCCGTAGAGTACTACTGTCATAAGTAAATACAGCATTACTGATTTGAAAAAAATAAGACATAATTGCGAGATAAAAAAGTAAATATTTGCACACGTTAAGCGGAGCGGCCAAGGAGGCAGCCAAACAATGCAGCGCCATGGCAACCAAAGGGAACTAAAAAACCGATACCGCAGTAAAGCGGGCCTGTGTGGTGACCCACACACTGCCACGCATGGTGCGGTACAGTAAAAAATGCACTGTCCATCCCTCTACCCTGTCTCACCATCCCGTACCATCACCTATTTTCCACTCCCATCTCCCCATCCCAGGGTTAGGGTTAGGGTTAGTCTTGAAAGGGAACACAAACCAAACAGACCATTAAATGTATTGGTCAACTCCAAATAAATAAAATCTTCATTTAAAAAATAAATCTTAAAGAGCCTGTGTGAAAATACCTGTAGAAGCACTGAATGAAGCAGAAATCTCGTTTTGCCTCAAATATGAAAAGTGCTTTAAACCAGCCTGAGGGACAGACAATGTAGAGATACGCTGTCATTTGCAGGGCTTAGGCGCCACCCATGGTAGATGTGCCCATACAAATGTTTACAGTCTTTACACATTTGTTTACTTTTGTCCCTGGTAAACTGTTCAACAGAAGTCGAGATAAGAGGATGACAAATAAGGACACAATGCAAATGTGTAGTGCTTTTAGAGATCAGGCTTTCAAGATAGAGACACCATTCCAACTCTAAAACGACCGCCCTGGTTTGGACATGGTAGCCCACGGTTTGATTTACCGTACCTCTTGTCGTTCGTCTGTTATTGTCGATTTTCTGCAACTTTTTGTCATCAATGAAAATGAATGGTGGAATATTCAGGCTGATGATATCACATACACTGCTCCACTTTAGCATTCATTCTAACCTCCACTCGTTTTTTTATTGATTAAAACTCAAGCGCTTAACCTATAAACTTGATTTAAACTTTGTAAGAGAGGTCTGAGATCTGACTGTGACCTGTGTTATTTTCATGTGGCAACTATTTAAACTGTTTGAGGCAGGACAGTTTAAAAAAAATGGTTTCAGTTGAACCTGGACCAACTGCCTAAATGTGTAATGTTCAGGGTGAAGCAGCTTTCAGCTGCTATGCAGTTCAGCTTTGGAACCAGCTTCCAGAAGACATCAAAACTGCTCCTACTGTTGGAAGTTTCAAATCTAGACTTAAGACCAAACTGTTTTCAGATGCTTTTTGCTGATGATTCACTTTTTAATGAATTTATTTTTTATCTTTTATGTTCAACTGTTGCTTTCTGATTTACTCTATGTCTTTTACTTCTTACACATATTTTAAAGTTATTTTATCTTTTATCTTTTATGCTTTTATATTGTCCTTTGCTTTTATTTTTGTTAAGCACATTGAACTGCCTTTGTGTATGAAATGCGCTATACAAATAAATTTGACTTGATTTGACTTGACAGGAATAGAACTCTCAAGTGATGTCATAATACTCATGCCATGGCCTGCATAATGTTCTGCCATGGTAGTGTATAGTGCCACTTGGTAAAAACTTTAAATAATTGGCACGCATATTTGCTCTGATGATCCTGGGTCAGCCAGGAGCAGAAAATGCAGCTTTGGCGATGCCAAAATCATGTCATCTGAAATCACGATTTTGATCAGAAAACGACAAATCATTCAGCCCTACCCCTGCCATGGCCTGCATAATCTGTGACGGCACATAGAACCAATTGGTAAAAAGTTTTCACCAAGTTTCTTGACGGCACTTTAACCTCTCTAGCACCACAAACTGGTCAAATTTAGAAGTACATTTATGCATGTAACTTTTGAAACTAACATTCAGTGTTCAAAAACTTGGTATCACTGGAATCATTGGGTCAGGCCAAGTTAGCAAATTAGATAACTTTGCTAATAGTGGTAATTAGGTTAATTAGCAAATGTTTCTTAGCATGTATGCTAACAATGTTTATCAGCATTGTAGTTATCGCTAGTAGTTATCTCTGTAGTCAGTGCTACTCTTGCTAACTTAACAAACGTTTGTTAGCTGTTATGCTAACAATGCTAGCAATGCTAACTATGCTAAAATGTAAAGTAATTAACTGGGTTAACAGTGTTACTTAGCATAACTGCTACAATGCTAATTATGGTAACTATGCTAAAAATGTAAACTAATTAACTGTGCTGTGTTGTGTAGCTACATAAGCTGAAGTTATTTGGGATTTCCGGTCCGGAGCAGAGCCATGTAGACGTGTTTTGGGAGAGCTCCACTAGAATTGACCATTATGTATAAAGTTCATGAATCAATGCAAGGTTAATTATCACCACTCGAGGGATAACGAAATATTTAACCTACAAGACTACTGTATTTTACTTTAAATCGTCTATTTCTTTAGTTATGGCTGGTCGTGGTAAATAAGTTAAGTCAGCTAACACTCTGCTTAGCACTGGCTCGTCTGGACAAGAATCAATACTTCAAGCGATTACATCCCTGAAAGAAGAGCTTTTGGCGCAAATCGAGGAGAAAATGCAGATGCAGATGGTGGACATTACGAGTCAGATGGAACAGCTTAATGAGGAATTGAAAGCAGGTATGGACAATCTTAATGGCAGAATTGGAGCTTTGGAGCAGCAGTTCCAACAAGTTGAGGAAGCAGCTAGCGAACACTCTACCGTAATCAGCACCCTTGAACGCGAAGTGACAGCCATGAAAAAAGATATAGCCAAGTTAAAAGCATGAAACGAGGACTTGGAAAATGGATCACATTGCTGCAATTTGCGAATCATCGGTGTGAAAGGAGAGAGAGAAGATGCCAAGGCGGCGGTGAATTATGTGTCTCAGATGCTGGATGAAATGTTGAAACTGGAGAGAGCGCCTCTGCTAGGCCGAGCACACCGAGCTCTGTGCAACGTTGAACAAGCAGACAGTGCTCAGGAAAGTGCACCTAGAACTCTCATTCTCCGGTGTCATTATTACCAAGAGAGAGTGCAGATTCTCAACAAGGCTGCAGGAAAACTTCTAAAGACGACCGATGGCGACAGCATACGCATATTTCCTGACTACAGCCTGGAGGTGAGCAAACAACGAGCAAAGTTTAACGGCGCAAAGAAGATGCTGCGGGATGCCAAAATCGAAAAGTTCCTCTTTGGCGTCATGTACCCTGCCGTGCTGAAAATTACACTTCCAGACGGTACAGCAGAAAAATTTGTAGACCCGAATGAAGCTAAGGACTATGTTACTGAGATGATTGTCAATAGGGCCGCTGAGTAAGATTGTATGCACCAGACGCTTTTGTGACGGGTTTGACAGGAATAATACAGTTGTAGCTACAAGGTTCCCTCAAGGTGGTGTGATGTGATTTTGTTTTGTAAAATTACACGAATATCGTGGCCATTCTTAACGTTATATTATGAGTGTCAGTTCTAGCGTGAGACATGGTAAGGTTTCTCTCCTTCTCTGAATGCTTTTAGTTGGGGTGAGCACTACAGTTGGGACTTGTGGAGCATTCCATGTAGAGAAACAGTTTAGTTTCTCTCTGTGTTCTTATTCTACATTGTTCTATATTTGATTATTACTAGGGCTGTCCTCGACCAAGGATTTTCTTGGTCGACCAGTGGTCGTGCATTCACTCCGACTAATCGATTAATCGCCCCGTCCCCTCCAAAAAAAACAAAAAAAACCCCGAAATAACGTGATGGGCTACACAACTGCGAGGCGGCTGTCTCTCTGCGCATTTACCACTAACGGCGAGGGTAACCTTCATGCGATTTTCAACCATGCAGGCATTTCAAAATGGTTATGTTGTCTGATTGCCTGAAATATGTCATGTAGGCCTACAAAATGTTTCCTGGTTGATTTACATAACCTAACTAACCTACATAAAAATCAGTTGAATGCCTAGTTCTCCCAGTCGGAGTTAAAAGGAAAAAAACAACGTTGTGATCGTGGCTGACATAGTACACTAAGCGCACAGCACAGTCTGCCGTCTGTTACACGGGCAAATTATTTCAGATTCTGGTATTCAGGATGTGTCAAAACAAATTAATCAGAAAGACTGGCAGACTTTTAACATTCTGATGAATATTTATTTAAAACACGTGCTACACACACATTGTTCATGAAAGATGATTGTAACAATTTGTAATCAAACTTGTTGCAAGGGGTAGCTAGGCTAGCAGGCTACTTACATGTCTGACGTGGTAAAACATGTTCGTTGTGGAAGAATGAAAGGCGAATGTTTTTTTTGCAAATTTTGCATGTAACCCTCCTTGGGTCATCCTTGTCCTTTTCGAAATGTTGACAAATTTTAGAACTTCTTCCAGACATGGTGTATGCCGTGAAGAAAATGCCAACAGTAAATTAGTGGCACGACGACTTCCTCTATCATACTCGTCAAATTAAAAGCCCTTCAGCCCTTCGAAAAGACACGTTTTTTTCCCTCCGACCAATCGACCAATAGAATTTTAGTCGGCTTGGTCGACCAACGACTAATCGATTGTTTGCTGTCAGCCCTATTTATTACTATTATTTCCTTTTTCTGTCTGTGTCACCCTCCCTCCAACTATTATTTTTGCAGTGACTCTTTGCAGAAAACAAATTGTGAATTATGTCCATGCTATACATTAGAATTCTAACTCATCTCTATGTCAAGTGACCCTAGTAATATGGCCAAGTGTTACGGTAGGCTAGTGCAGGGAAAGTGTAGGAGCTGCCCTAGACACTACATGGTGCACTTCCACATTCCATACCCCAGGGGCAGCTGGCTGCCGGTGTGGGTGTCTTTATAAGTGAAGTGGTAGAGGAAGTTTCTCTCTCTCACAGCCGCGTTGTTTGAACCTGCTGTTGCTGGCACCGGAGCGGTTTCTCCTCAACATCGGTAACATCACTAAAGAAAAGGGTACAACACCTAATAACATCTTACCCTGTGAACGTAACCTCGAAGAACGTCGGAGCTGGTCGGCACCGTGCCATGCTTGCGTTGGCCCTGAGGTAAGGAGAATGTCTGCAGATATAGTATTTGCAAGAAACTCATTTACGTCTTAAAGACCATGGCCAACTACACAGAAGGGCTATTCATGGGTATATCGTTCTAAATTTAATTGCAAATCTCGAGGGGTAGCTATTTTAATACGTTCAGGGGTCCAATTTTCAGAAAGTAAGGTTATTTCTGATAGAAATGTTAGATTTGTTATAATTAAAGGGAGACTGTTTGGCTTGCCAGTGGTGTTCGCTAATATATATGCACCTAATTGGGAGGGTGCAGGTTTCTTCCAGCATTTTTTTCTCTCCTTCCAGCTATGGACTCCCACAAGTTGATACTGGGGGGCGATCTAAATTGTGTTTTGTGTCCAAAACTAGACCGCTCAAATCCAACCACCAAAATGGTTAGTAAGGCAACCCAGGCTGTTAACTCTTTTATGCAAGCATATGGAGTGATTGATCCTTGGAGACATCACAACCCAAATTCTAAAGCATTTTCTTTTTTCTCACATGTGCACCAATCATATTCCAGGGTAGATCATTTTCTTATAGATGATGCCTTATTGCCTTTGGTTAGATCAATTACTTATGACGCTATTGTTATCTCTGATCATGGCCCTGTTAATTTAGTACTTGGCTTGCCTGGTCAGGTTCCATCTCAGTTGGTCTGGCACTTAAACCCACGATTGCTTTCAAATGAGGATTTTGTGACATATTTGTCTAAGCAGATCGATTTTTTTTTTCCTACTGACCAACAATTCTTCAACAGTGAGTAGATGTACACTTTGGGAGACAATGAAGGCTTATATTAGAGGCATGATTATTTCATACACAGCAAATGAAAATAAATTATCAACACAGCAGAAAGAATTACAGGACAAAATAAAGGATATTGATAAAAACATGCATCTACACCCTCCCCTGAACTTTATAATGAGAGGCTTTTACTAAAAACTGAATGTGATATCTCAACAACAAGCCAAATGCAGGACCTGTATGTGCAGCCCCGTTGTGACCATTATGAGCATGGGGAACGAGCAGGGAAATTGTTAAGTCATCATCTTAAGAAGTCTGCATCTGCAAACAAGATTACAGACATAAGATTAGATGATCGTACAGGTACATATGATCAGAGGAAAATTAATGGACAGTTTAAGCAGTTCTATGAGCAGTTCTATGAGAACTCATAGGAGTTAAGAAGACTGTTAAGAAGAGGTCGGCTAAGACGAAACGTTAAGATAAGAATGTTTCCCAGATGCCTTCTTAACGCCCTTCTTAACGTGCGTCTTAAGATGCTTCTTAGCTGTCTTCTTAACTGGAGCACAATGAGCAATCGATCTCAGAGTGGCCGATTGGAGCGCACCGTCGGCATAGTAAAATGCTGCCACCTGAAGTTGTGGCGTCCTGAACTCATCAGTAAAATAATGGCTAAAATTAAGACATCAACCGTCACGCACGCACAAAAACAAATTGACACAAATGATGATTACCAAAACACACAGAAGTCAGGAAAATAAAAATGGAAACACAAAATGAAATCAGTATGACATTTCACGTTTACATTTCTATTTGTCTGATGGAAATCTCCATATAACACGCATGTACTCTGTCACTGTCAGGACAGTGACAACTGATATGAGGCTTGCCGCACTGCATGGTGACAGGGGCTTATTGTAGCCTATGTATTAATGATGTGGTGGGGGTGGGGATGAATGTGCTCAAGGAATGGACTGCTTGGTGACTGCAACGTAAAATGTGTGGAACTCAGAAATCAAAACCGGTTGAAATCAAAACAGGTTGATTAACTCCTGTCTACCCCGGCTTGGTGAAGTGCTGCTCGGGGTCTTTGGGGGGGTGGTGGTTGATCATCGTCTGATGACTCGTCGTCGTTGTTTGGGACAGGCGGGTCAGCTGCTCCTGCGCGCACCGAGATGTTATGGAGCATGGCTGTTACGGCGATCACCTGGCATGATTTGGCCGGTGACAGGCGCAGCCCACCTGACGAGCGGTGTATACATCTGAAACGCCCTTTCCACCGGCCAAATACCTGCTCGACGTGGGTCCTGGTGGTAATGTGGGGGTCATTAAAGCGCTCCTCCGCCGGTGTTGTCGGGTTCGCCACAGGGATTATTAGGTAGGTACGGAGGGGATAGCCACTGTCTGCCAGGAAAATGCTTCCTTGAAAGCCTCCCCTCTCTGCTCTTTGGCCCACACCAGAGTTAGCCCACACGAAGCTGTCGTGCGTGGCACCTGGCCACAATGTCCGTGATCAGACCGTCGTGGTCCACCACCACCTGGACATTGATGGCTGAGTAATGCTTTCTGCATATCCAACTCGGGTCGTCCAGGGATGGGTTCAGGATGAGTATCAGGGTGCCATCCACAACACCTGTTACTCGGGGGATCCCGGCCATATTGAAGAAGCCTTCGTGGACCCGCCGCACCTCCTCCCTCGTAGTTGCCATCCTGATATGTTGATGGATGTGCCTCAGAAGGATCGGTGTCACGGCTGCCACACTCCGTGACACCAACGCCTTGCTGAGGCCAGTGCCGTCCCCCACCACCTCCAGGAAGCTCCCCACTGCGTAAAAACGCAACGCAGCAAGGAGCTGCACCTCCGGACTGAGGGCGAAGTTGCACCGGGTTGCCCTTCTAATATTAGGTGCAACCAGCTGGATCAGGCGCTGGATGTCATCCCTGGGCAACCTATACCTTGCCTGAATTGCATGGTCTGGTAACACATCCAGGGGACTAAAATGTTGCCTGATGTGTGCATTGACATAAACTAACCGGCTTCGCACACGTCGACGCCTTTGGTTCTCTCCAATGATAAACTGTCTTGCAGCCATGTCTCACTCACAAAACAAAGCATGTGTGGCATGGAGCCCTACTTATTACCTCTCACCTGATTCTCACCTGATTAGTTTCCAGCTCTGTTCAATTACGTGTGTTCAAACTCGGCCGACAGCATGTGTGGTCACTTGACAATAACTTGCATATAAGCACAGCTGTTGGGTGGATGGGTAGTTGCATTCAGTCAGTATGTCAGCTACGAAAAAAGTGAGAGCAAAAAGATCGCCTGCCTTCACCGAGGGGGAAATGGCCATCCTTCTGGATGAAGTTACGACACATCGGGCTACCATCTTTGGGGGCACCAAGGGCGCAAAGAGCGTGGCCGCTAAAAATCAATGCTGGCAGGGAATCGCCAAATCTATGGCTCCCTCCAGTCCGTGTGGGCTACGAGACTGGCAGGGAGTCAGGAAGAAATGGCACGAATTTGCCAGCCAAACCAAGCGGAAGGGGGCAGCTGCCAGGAGGGATGGCCAAGCCACGGGGAGTGGACCTCCAACTGAACCTGACCTCACTCCCGACGAACTGTCTGCGACGTCCCGGTTGGAGGAGGAAGAGGAAGACGGCGAGGAGGAGGAGGAAGATGCTGAGCAGCCATCTGGCAGCGGGGCCACGGCAGCGCACCTGCGGCAGCGCACTGACCTGGTGGTCAGTGACGACATCTCACCCCCGCCATGTCTGTACCCAAATACACCTGCAGGTCGTGCCAGGGTCCGCATGAGGGGGGGGGGGCGGCCAACGCTCACCCGCTGCACCTGTAGCGGGAGGCTGATAGCCTCCGAGGCGGAGAAGCTGGTGGTGCTGCGGGGCATCGAAGCCCACCTTGCTGTGTGCAGTGCCAGCCAGCAAGAGATGTTGGCACTGCACAGAGACAGGATGGGGTTGAAGAGGGAGAGGATGGTGCTTCGGCGGGAGGAGATGGCGTTGAGGAGAGAGGAGATGGCCTTGAGGAGAGAGGAGATGGAGCTGCAGCAGCGCCAGGTGGCAGAGGCGCAGTTCTCTCGCCCCTCCATCTCCGTGCCCATCATCTTCCTCAGGGTTCGGGTAAGTGTTATATGCAGTAGGCCTACAGTATGTTTCTCCGCAATCTATATCATTCCATTTAACTCATGGGCCTTTCCATTGCAGGTGACGCCGCTGTGGAGGGTGGTGACGCTTGATCGTGTGTGTGTGTGTGTGTGTGTGTGTGAATAAAGCACATTTTCTTTCTGTCACAAAGCATTGACTGCTGAGTTTACTTTCGTGTACCAGTTGTGTGGTGTCACTTGTCCCTGGTTGTAGAGGCAATGTGTCCTGAGATTACACCTTATTCAACTTCATTTCAGATATGCACTGCCGCTCGAGTTGCTTTAGCGTTCAACAAGCGGTCAAGGAGGAGTAACCTAAATGCTATAGAACATGCCTCAAATAAATATTAAATATTTATTTAAAAAAATGATAGCGGACATATTACGGAGGGGACTGCGGTACAACATTTCAAACACATGATACCATATAGATGACACATTTCCCCACAAATATTTAACATTTCATTGGTAGAAGGGGTGCGCGAAATAGCCTACAGGAAAAAAGGGGGAAAACACAATTGGACTATCCGACACATTGCATGACTATCTCCTTGCTTAGTGTCATGTTGCATTATCGGCCTAAGGTGGCGTTGTTTCCACTGTTCTCTCGCTAAGAAGGGTGTAAGAAGGCTCCAGACTCTTCTTAGAGATCCTTCTTAACGGCAGGTCTTCTTAGGCTAAGAAGCGATTTGGGAAACGCGGTTGCTTCTTACGGGAGGGCCTAAGAAGGGTTTAAGAACGTTCTTAGCGCTAAGAACTTCTTAACTGCATCTGGGAAACCCGGCCAATGTATGTATAGCATGTAGGAGTGGGAGCCCTGCCTTAAGTTCTCCTCTTCTATTTTTTTTTTCTTTTTTTTCCCCTCCTGTGTATGCGTTGTCTTGGCACGGACGTGATTGGTCTGTTAATTGGCACCGACATCTGTATAGACACCTTGGGGTCCTCGGCAGGTAGCTTTCCTCTGGTGCTAGCTTTGAGCAATGTGGCTGGCAGTGTTTGGGTGGCATTTCTTCAAAAAAAGGTATACCTGCAGTCTTCTTTGCTCTTTATTTGGCATGGCCGGTGTTTGGCGTATTACTGAGCACTAAATGTATGCTGTTTGAGCAGCCTAGGGAGAAGTCGCTGGGAAACTATTTCCCCACACATTATTTGGTGCCTCACACAGGAAGTTTGCCTGTGTGTTTGTATGATGTGCAACAAGGTATGCTACCGTTTTGGTTGACGTAATACCTTTGTTGGTGTGGGTGTGCGCTTTCAGTGGGGTAATGTCTCTCTTTCTCTTTCTTTCTCTCTTGCCCTCTTTCTGCTTAATCAGTGGCGGCCTGAGTAGTGGGTTGTGTACGGGACCCCTCCAGCCTGTGTGTGCGCGAGCACTGTGATATAGCGTCAGGTATGTTGCACATTACGTGAGAAGTAGTACTGTGCTTTGGGTCCCTTTTCTCACTGTTTATTTAACAAGTAGTTGGGTTGATGGGGTATGAATTAACTATATTGTGAAACTCCACGTGGTCTGGCTTTGTATTTTAAAGCGGGTGTTTGAGACAGTGTCCATCAAAGAGGGGGAGACGCTGAAAAGTTTTTGCTGAATAACTCAATGCACGTTTCACCGAACAACATGAAATTTTTGTGATATGTCGGTGTTACAGGGGCGTATCGACCCAGACCATAAACACTCTACTAAAAGTGTAGCGCCTCCTAGTGATATGGGTAAATGCAAAAATTGGGATTTTATATTGCCAATATCTTGGACTGGGAAGGTGGGAACTGCACAAAATATGCCATGCACAATCAGCACAAAGACTTCTAAAAGCACAGCACATGCCATAAAATTTGGCCCACCAAATAATAATAAACCGTTAATAAAACGTATTTGTCAATAAAAATTTTAAACATAGCTGAAAATTCTTCAAAAGTCTATATTTCGGCTTCTAATTGTTCTAATATGTTGAAAATTGACATGTCACCTCTAAACAGCTTTTTATCACACTCATCAATTTTTTTGACATTTTGTTAAAGGGAACAATGTTTTTTGTTGAAGCTAGGTGTCCAAAAACAGTTTTTAAAAAAAAACTCAACGTTTCCCAAGACGACACTTTTGTTTTAGTATGCTAATGTTACAGAGGTGTATCAACCCAGCCCATAAACATTAACTTGAAGCATAGCACCACCTAGTGATATGGGTAAATGCAAAAATTGGGATTTTGTATTGCCAATATCTTGGACCGAGAAGGTGGGAACTGCACAAAATACACCACGCACAATCAGCACAAAGACTTCTAAAAGCACAGCACATGCCATAAAATTTGGCCCATAGGGGGCGCTGTAATTGTACAAAATGTCATTTTGCCTATTATCTAGAGAACGGTAAAGTTTACAAGCAGTTCTTTTTTGTCGTGAAATCTATTGACCCTCCCGCATTGAAAACACTGGTCGACGCCCACTTCAAACAAAAAGAATTTCGGTGAAATTTTAACATCGCGAAAGCGAAACCAAACGAACTCGTCATAGGCCATTCATGTGAATCTCACCAAATTTGGTACATGTCATCTACAGACAATGATGACAAAAAGTTATCAAAGGATTTATCTTGAGATTAACCATTTCAATGTTACATGTCAATGAATATTTCAAACATAGCTTAAAATTCAGCAAAATACCATATCTTGGCTTCTAATTGCTCAAATTTGGCCAACATTGATATGCCAACTCTACACAGACTTCTTTTCATGTGCACCAAATTTTGTGACATTTCGTCACAGGGGGCGATGTTTCTTGTCAAAGCTAGGTGTACAAAAACAGTTTTTGTTAAATAACTCCTCAAAAAAATTGCCCAAGACAATGATTTTGTGTCAGTATGCCGGTGTTAAAGAGGCGTATCGCCCCATCCCACAAACACTCACTTGAAGCATAGCACCACCCAGTGATATAGTTAAATGCAAAAATTGTGATTTTGCATTGCCAATATCTTGGACTGAGAAGGTGGGAACTACACAAAATATACACAAACACACAGAATATCATTCATTTAAAACCCACATCCATGCCCACTTCCAGTAAATCATTTCCACGCAAACTCTCACCTCACAACACTGACCTACCACAAACTCATCATACCTGCGGTTCCCACACTTCAATACACTGCGGCGGTCATACCATGTACGGCTATGCGGTACATCTAGTTTTCTTTTTTTTTCTTTTTTTATTTGTTTTGTTATTTTATGTGTTTGTCTCCCGTGCCTTTAGCACTTGGCCCTGCCCAGCCTCCTTGGCTATTAGTGTTTGCCTGTGCATGGTACGCGGCCCCGCTGGTTACCAGTCACTTGAGTGTTACGGTGTGAGTCCAATCTATTAAGCGTGCTTAGATGAATAGCTGTTTGACTGTGTGGTGCAGTCGGGGTTGTGTTCCCCCTTTCCTGTGTTAAAAGGGTTGCAGTGCTTGAATAGATTGAACTATTTCTGTTCTGCCTTAGGGGTGTGTGTCCCCTCCACGTGTGTATACGGGGGGCTGGACCTTGGTGCAATCACTACTCTGCTAAATGAGCTGGTAGCTCGGCCGGGTAATACGGGGGGGTTTATGGTGCCCCTTATGTCATGTTTATGTGTTTTTTTGTTTTTTTTCTCCTACTGTCTTAACCTGTGCAACACTGCTGGGAGTATTTTAATGTGTAATTAATAAACTTTGTATTTATATACTTTTTCTAAAACCCTGTTGTCTGGTGGATTGCTTGTGTGTCAGAGTTCCTCTTGCTCTGGGTGTGTGAAGTCAAGGGGTGGCGTAGTCTACAGTAGGGGGCGCTACATATGCAGACGACTCAATGTTTTTTCTTTCAAACCCAAATGGCTCACTGCCTGAAGTACTACGGATAATATCAGATTTTGGACAGATTTCTGGTTATAAAGTTAATCTGACCAAGAGTTTGATTTTTTCCTATGAATAAGCAGGCTGAACAGATATCTTTTAATTCATATCCATTCCAAGTTATACATGATGGCTTCACTTACTTAGGGGTTACAGTAACAAGTCACTTTAAAGATCTCTTTAATAGAAACTTTAAGGTGTTATTAGATTTGTCGAGATGGGCAACCTTACCATTGTCACTGGCAGGATGAGTAAATTTTGTTAAAATGACTATCCTACCCAAATTTCTGTTTTTGTTTCAGACATTACCAGTGTTTTTTCGCAAGGCATACTTTAAACAGTTAGATCAGCTGATATCTTCTTTCATATGGAACAAAACTATTCCACGAATAAGGAAATAGTTCTTACAAAGACATAAACATGAAGGCGGTTGGGATTACCAAATTTCATTAATTACTACTGGGCCACCAATGTACAGAAAAATTCAGTTTTGGATGTCATCTATGCCGACTGAAGATCAGCCATTGTGGGCATTGATGGAGCGAAGTGTAAGTGTCCCTGTGAGTCTGGCTGCACTAGTGTGTGTCCCAGCACCCCTCAGTAAGAAATATTTAACTACTAATCCACTAGTGAGTGCTACACTTAGAATATGGTCTCAGTTTAGGTTACATTTTAAGCACAAGACTTACTTACCATCTAGTCCAATAACAGCAAATCCACTTTTTCCACCATCTTTGTTGGACACAGCCTTCATGAGGTGGAGTGTGGGGGGCTTAACTTGTGTGAATGATTTTTTTGTTAATGGCACAATTCCAACTTTTCAACAAGTAACTCAGCGATACTCAATCCCACATTCACATTTCTTTAGGTATTTGCAGGTGAGAGATTATATTAGGAAAAGCTTCCCTTTCTTCCCAGATCAGCCTGATAAAGATAGATAGATGAGTGCCTCCACTATGACCCATCATGGAGGGGATCCGTTTCTAGGCTGTATCAAGTAATCCAAAGTGTCAACACACCTACACTTGACCATATTAAAGAAAAGTGGCAAGAGGAAATGGGAAAAGAGATATTAGATGTAAATTGGCAATATGCAATTGAGAGAATACACTCCTCCTCTGTATGTATCAGACATGGCTTAATGCAATTTAAGATTATACATAGGGTCCACTTATCAAGGGCAAGACAGGCAAAGGTATACCCAAACACTGATGCAGCCTGCCTTAGGTGCCACCTTGCCCCAGGAACATTGTTTCACATGTTCTGGTCCTGTTCTAAATTACAAACATTTTCGTGTGTCATTTTTGACACCTACACTCAGGTCTTTAGTAGGAGGGGAGATCCTGACCCGTTGATTGGCATTTTTGGAATAATACCTCTGGGATCATCATTTACAGCTTCACAGTCAGACGTCATTGCATTTACATCTCTGTTGACTAGAAGACTCATATTACTAAACTGGAAGGCTGATTTCCCTCTATTATATGGACGGTGGGTGGTGGATGTTATGGCCCATTTGAAAATAGAAAACATGAGAATTGCCTTGGGAGGCTCAGAAAGGAGGTTTTGGAAAGTGTGGCAACCATTTATACGGCTAACGACTAACAAACGTTTGCTAGGTTAACAGAGTAGCACTGACTACATAGATAACTACTAGAGATAATAACTACTATAGGCTGCAATACACTGCCATGGCAGAACATTATGCAGGCCATGGCATGGGGATTATGACATCACTCAAGAGTTCTATTCCTGAACATTCCACATTTAAAAAATGGCAGTTGGTCCAGGTGCAACTGCCACAGTATTGTCTGCCTCTCTTTCACCATTTTTAAACTGTCCTGTTTCAAACAGTAGTTGCCGCATCAAAATTTCACAGCTCACAGTCAGATCCCAGACATCTCTTACAAAGTTTAAATCAAGTTTCTAGGTTAAACGGTTGAGTTTTGATCATTTAAAACTTCAGACATGCACCCTGACCTGTTTACAGTAAGATGATGAAATGTATGGCAAAATCCCATAGACTGTCTGACACCATTTTTAAACTGTCCTATCTCAAACAGTTTAAGTAGTTGCTGTATGAAATTTACACGGGTCACAGTCAGATCCCAGACCTCTCTTACAAACTTTAAATCAAGTTTATAGGTTAAGCGGTTCAGTTTTAATCATTAAAAAACCGAGTGGAGGTTAGAGTGAGGGCAGAGCTCACTCTAGCTGCTACAGTAGAGCAGTGTACTGTGACATCATCAGCCTGAACATTCCGCCATTCATTTTCAATGGCGGAAAAGTTGCAGAAAAACGACAATAACGGACGAACGACAAGAGGTACGGTATAGGGAAAGGTGGGCGGTCTTGTCCAAACCGGGCCGGTCGTTTTAGAGTTGGAACGGTGTCTCTATCTCGAAAGCCTGAGGAATAGTAACGTCTTCAAGATCTGGTCTAGGAGAATAATAATAATAACTAGACTGCATTCCCGCAGAAAATGCAAAAAGTGTGCTTGCATTTTAGCATAGTTAGCATAACTAGCAATGCTAATCTGCTAAATAGCTTCAGCTAGTATAGCTACACAACACTGTAAGCACAGTTAATTACTTCACATTTTAGCATAGTTAGCATAATTAGCGTTATTAGCACAACTGTTAACGAATACTAGCTGAGTTAACCAAGTAACACTGTTAACCCAGTTAATTACTTTGCATTTTAGCATAGTTAGCATTGTTAGCATTGTTATCATAATGGCTAAATAGCCTCAGCTAATATAGCTACACAACAATGTTATCACAGTTACTTACTTCACATTTTAGCATAGTTAGCATAATTACCATTGTTAGCATTATTAGCATAACTGTTAACAAGTACAAGCTGAGTCAACCGAGTAACACTTTTAACCCAGTTAATTATTTTGCATTTTAGCATAGTTAGCATAGTTAGCATTGTTAACATAATGGCTAACAAACGTTTGCTAGGTTAACAGAGCAGCACTGACTACATAGATAATTATACAGATAACTACTATAGGCTGCAATACACTCCCATGGCAGAACATTATGCAGGCCATGGCATGGGGATTATGACATCACTCAAGAGCTCTATTCCTGAACATTCCACATTTAAAAAATGGCAGTTGGTCCAGGTGCAACTGCCACAGTATTGTCTGCCTCTCTTTCACCATTTTTAAACTGTCCTGTTTCAAAAAGTTTAAGTAGTTGCCACATCAAAATTTCACAGCTCACAGTCAGATCCCAGACCTCTCTTACAAAGTTTAAATCAAGTTTATAGGTTAAACGGTTGAGTTTTGATCATTTAAAACTTCAGACATGCACCCTGACCTGTTTACAGTAAGATGATAAAATGTATGGCAAAATCCCATAGACTGTCTGACACCATTTTTAAACTGTCCTGCCTCAAACAGTTTAAGTAGTTGCTGTATGAAATTTACACGGGTCACAGTCAGATCCCAGACCTCTCTTACAAAGTTTAAATCAAGTTTATAGGTTAAGCGGTTGAGTTTTAATCATTAAAAAACCGAGTGGAGGTTAGAGTGAGGGCAGAGCTCACTGTAGCTGCTAGAGTGAAGCAGTGCACTGTGACATCATCAGCCTGAACATTCCGCCATTCATTTTCAATGGGCCAAAAAGTTGCAGAAAAACGACAATAACGGACGAACGACAAGAGGTAAGGTATACAGAATTGTAGGCGGTCTGGTCCAAACCGGGCCGGTCGTTTTAGAGTTGGAACGGTGTCTCTATCTCGAAAGCCTGAAGAATAGTAACGTCTTCAAGATCTGGTTCAGGAGAAGAAGAAGAAGAAGAACTAGACTGCATTCCCGCAGAAAATGCAAAAAGTGTGTTTGCAAATATGCGTGCCAACATTCCGCCATTCATTTTCAATGGGCCAAGAAGTTGCAGAAAAACGACAATAACGGACGAACGACAAGAGGTACGGTATACCGAAATGTAGGCGGTCATGTCCAAACCGGGCCGGTCGTTTTAGAGTTGGAACGGTGTCTCTATCTCCAAAGCCTGAGGACTAGTAGCGTCTTCAAGATCTGGTTCAGGAGAAGAATAATAACTAGACTGCATTCCCACAGAAAATGCAAAAGTGTGCTTGCATGTGCCAAGGTTTGTGATCATCAGAGCAAATATATGTGGGAATTATTTAGTTTTTACCAATTGGCACTATAGGCTGCAATACACTCCCATGGCAGAACATTATGCAGGCCATGGCATGGGTATTATGACATCACGAGAGTTCTATTCCTGAACATTCCACATTTAAAAAATGGCAGTTGGTCCAGGTGCAACTGCCACAGTATTGTCTGCCTCTCTTTCACCATTTTTAAACTGTCCTGTTTCAAACAGTTTAAGTAGTTGCCACATCAAAATTTCACAGCTCACAGTCAGATCCCAGACCTCTCTTACAAAGTTTAAATCAAGTTTATAGGTTAAACGGTTGAGTTTTGATCATTTAAAACTTCAGACATGCACCCTGACCTGTTTACAGTAAGATGATGAAATGTATGGCAAAATCCCATAGACTGTCTGACACCATTTTTAAACTGTCCTGCCTCAAACAGTTTAAGTAGTTGCCACATGAATTTTACACAGGTCACAGTCAGATCCCAGACCTCTCTTACAAACTTTAAATCAAGTTTATAGGTTAAGCGGTTGAGTTTTAATCATTAAAAAACCGAGTGGAGGTTAGAGTGAGGGCAGACCTCACTCTAGCTGCTAGAGTAGAGCAGTGTACTGTGACATCATCAGCCTGAACATTCCGCCATTCATTTTCAATGGCAGAAAAGTTGCAGAAAAACGACAATAACGGACGAACGACAAGAGGTACGGTATACAGAATTGTAGGCGGTCTGGTCCAAACCGGGCCGGTCGTTTTAGAGTTGGAACGGTGTCTCTATCTCGAAAGCCTGAGGAATAGTAACGTCTTCAAGATCTGGTTCAGGAGAAGAAGAATAATAAACGGGGAGATAACAATAAGTGTGCTTTTTGCAAGCACACTTAATAAACGGGGAGATAACAATAAGTGTGCTCTGCAAGCACACTTAATAAACGGGGAGATAACAATAAGTGTGCTTTTTGCAAGCACACTTAACTAGACTGCATTCCCGCAGAAAATGCAAAAAGTGTGCTTGCATTTTAGCATTGTTAGCAATGTTAGCATTACTGCTAAATAACTTCAGCTAATATAGCTACACAACACTGTAAACACAGTTAATTACTTCACATTTTTAGCATACCATAGTTAGCATAATTAGCATTTTTACCATAACTGCTAACAAATACTAGCTGAGTTAACTAAGTAACACTGCTAACCCAGTTAATTACTTTGCATTTTAGCATAGTTAGCATTGTTACCATAACGGCTAAATAGCTTCAGCTAATATAGCTACACAACACTGTTAGCACAGTTAATTACTTCACATTTCAACATAGTTAGCATAATTAGCATAGTTAGCATAATTAGCATAACTGCTAACAAGTACAAGCTGAATCAACCAAGTGACACTTTTAACCCACTTAATTATTTTCCCTTTTAGCATACTTAGCATAGCTAGCATTGTTAGCATAACGGCTAACAAACGTTTGCTAGGTTAACAGAGTAGCACTGACTACATAGATAACTACTAGAGATAACTACTATAGGCTGCAATACACTCCCATGGCAGAACATTATGCAGGCCATGGCATGGGGATTATGACATCACTCAAGAGTTCTATTCCTGAACATTCCACGTTTAAAAAATGGCAGTTGGTCCAGGTGCAACTGCAATAGTATTGTCTGCCTCTCTTTCACTTTTTTTAAACTGTCCTGTTTCAAACAGTTTAAGTAGTTGCCGCATCAAAATTTCACAGCTCACAGTCAGATCCCAGACCTCTCTTACAAAGTTTAAATCAAGTTTCTAGGTTAAACGGTTGAGTTTTGATCATTTAAAACTTCAGACATGCACCCTGACCTGTTTACAGTAAGATGATGAAATGTATGGCAAAATCCCATAGACTGTCTGACACCATTTTTAAACTGTCCTGCCTCAAACAGTTTAAGTAGTTGCCACATGAATTTTACACAGGTCACAGTCAGATCCCAGACCTCTCTTACAAACTTTAAATCAAGTTTATAGGTTAAGCGGTTAAGTTTTAATCATTAAAAAACGAAGTGGAGGTTAGAGTGAGGGCAGAACTCACTCTGGCTGCTACAGTGGACCAGTGTACTATGACATCATCAGCCTGAACATTCCGCCATTCATTTTCAATGGGCCAAAAAGTTGCAGAAAAACGACAATAACGGACGAACGACAAGAGGTACGGTATACAGAATTGTAGGCGGTCTGGTCCAAACCGGGCCGGTCATTTTAGAGTTGGAACGGTGTCTCTATCTCGAAAGCCTGAGGAATAGTAACGTCTTCAAGATCTGGGTGAAAAAATTTGTGTTGCGGTGAATAATAATAATAATAAACGGGGAGATAACAATAAGTGTGCTTTTTGCAAGCACACTTAATAATAAACGGGGAGATAACAATAAGTGTGCTTTTTGCAAGCACACTTAACTAGACTGCATTCCCGCAGAAAATGCAAAAAGTGTGCTTGCATTTTAGCATAGTTAGCATTGCTAACAATGTTAGCATAACTGCTAAATAGCTTCAGCTAATATAGCTACACAACACTGTAAGCACAGTTAATTACTTCACATTTTTAGCATAGTTAACATTGTTAGCATAACTGGTAACAAATACTAGCTGAGTTAACTAAGTAACACTGTTAACTCAGTTGACTACTTGGCATTTTAGCATAGTTAGCATTGCTAGCATTGTTAACATAACGGCTAAATAGCCTCAGCTAATATATGTACACAACACTGTTAGCACAGTTAATTACTTCACATTTTAGCATAGTTAGCATAATTAGCATTGTTAGCATAGCTAGCATTGTTAGCGTAACTGCTAACGAATACTAGCTGAGTCAACCAAGTAACATTTTTGACCCACTTAATTATTTTCCATTTTAGCATAGTTAACATTACTAGCATTGTTAGCATTATGGCTAACAAACGTTTGCTAAGTTAGCAGAGTTGCACTGACTACATAGATAACTACTAGACATAACTACTACAGGTTGCAATACACTCCCATGGCAGAACATTATGCAGGCCATGGCATGGGGATTATGACGTCACTCAAGAGTTCTATTCCTGAACATTCCACGTTTAAAAAATGGCAGTTGGTCCAGGTGCAACTGCCACAGTATTATCTGCCTTTCTTTCACCATTTTTAAACTGTCCTGTTTCAAACAGTTTAAGTAGTTGCCGCATCAAAATTTCACAGCTCACAGTCAGATCCCAGACATCTCTTACAAAGTTTAAATCAAGTTTCTAGGTTAAACGGTTGAGTTTTGATCATTTAAAACTTCAGACATGCACCCTGACCTGTTTACAGTAAGATGATGAAATGTATGGCAAAATCCCATAGACTGTCTGACACCATTTTTAAACTGTCCTATCTCAAACAGTTTAAGTAGTTGCTGTATGAAATTTACACGGGTCACAGTCAGATCCCAGACCTCTCTTACAAACTTTAAATCAAGTTTATAGGTTAAGCGGTTCAGTTTTAATCATTAAAAAACCGAGTGGAGGTTAGAGTGAGGGCAGAGCTCACTCTAGCTGCTACAGTAGAGCAGTGTACTGTGACATCATCAGCCTCAACATTCCGCCATTCATTTTCAATGGCGGAAAAGTTGCAGAAAAACGACAATAACGGACGAACGACAAGAGGTACGGTATAGGGAAAGGTGGGCGGTCTTGTCCAAACCGGGCCGGTCGTTTTAGAGTTGGAACGGTGTCTCTATCTCCAAAGCCTGAGGACTAGTAGCGTCTTCAAGATCTGGTTCAGGAGAAGAATAATAATAAACGGGGAGATAACAATAAGTGTGCTCTGCAAGCACACTTAATAACTAGACTGCATTCCCGCAGAAAATGCAAAAAGTGTGCTTGCATGTGCCAAGGTTTGTGATCATCAGAGCAAATATATGTGGGAATTATTTAGTTTTTACCAATTGGCACTATAGGCTGCAATACACTCCCATGGCAGAACATTATGCAGGCCATGGCATGGGTATTATGACATCACGAGAGTTCTATTCCTGAACATTCCACATTTAAAAAATGGCAGTTGGTCCAGGTGCAACTGCCACAGTATTGTCTGCCTCTCTTTCACCATTTTTAAACTGTCCTGTTTCAAACAGTTTAAGTAGTTGCCGCATCAAAATTTCACAGCTCACAGTCAGATCCCAGACCTCTCTTACAAAGTTTAAATCAAGTTTCTAGGTTAAACGGTTGAGTTTTGATCATTTAAAACTTCAGACATGCACCCTGACCTGTTTACAGTAAGATGATGAAATGTATGGCAAAATCCCATAGACTGTCTGACACCATTTTTAAACTGTCCTGCCTCAAACAGTTTAAGTAGTTGCCACATGAATTTTACACAGGTCACAGTCAGATCTTAGACCTCTCTTACAAACTTTAAATCAAGTTTATAGGTTAAGCGGTTAAGTTTTAATCATTAAAAAACGAAGTGGAGGTTAGAGTGAGGGCAGAACTCACTCTGGCTGCTACAGTGGACCAGTGTACTATGACATCATCAGCCTGAACATTCCGCCATTCATTTTCAATGGGCCAAAAAGTTGCAGAAAAACGACAATAACGGACGAACGACAAGAGGTACGGTATACAGAATTGTAGGCGGTCTGGTCCAAACCGGGCCGGTCATTTTAGAGTTGGAACGGTGTCTCTATCTCGAAAGCCTGAGGAATAGTAACGTCTTCAAGATCTGGGTGAAAAAATTTGTGTTGCGGTGAATAATAATAATAATAAACGGGGAGATAACAATAAGTGTGCTTTTTGCAAGCACACTTAACTAGACTGCATTCCCGCAGAAAATGCAAAAAGTGTGCTTGCATTTTAGCATAGTTAACATTGCTAGCATTGTTAACATAATGGCTAAATAGCCCCAGCTAATATAGGTACACAACACTGTAAGCACAGTTAATTACTTCATATTTTAGCATAGTTAGCATGATTAGCATTGTTAGCATTGTTAGCAATACTACTGACGAATACCAGCTGAGTCAACCAAGTAACACTTTTAACCCAGTTAATTATTTTGCATTTTAGCATAGTTAGCATTGCTAGCATTGTTAGCATAATGGCTAAATAGCCTCAGGTAATATAGGTACACAACACTGTTAGCACAGTTACTTACTTCATATTTTAGCATAGTTAGCATAATTAGCATTGTTAGCATTATTACCATTGTTAGCATTACTGTGAACGAATACTAGCAGAGTCAACCAAGTGACACTTTTAACCCAGTTAATTATTTTGTATTTTAGCATAGCTAGCATTGTTAGCATAACGGCTAACAAACGTTTGCTAGGTTAACAGAGTAGCACTGACTACATAGATAACTACTAGAGATAACTACTATAGGCTGCAATACACTCCCATGGCAGAACATTATGCAGGCCATGGCATGGGGATTATGACATCACTCAAGAGTTCTATTCCTGAACATTCCACGTTTAAAAAATGGCAGTTGGTCCAGGTGCAACTGCAACAGTATTGTCTGCCTCTCTTTCACCATTTTTAAACTGTCCTGTTTCAAACTGTTTAAGTAGTTGCCACATCAAAATTTCACAGCTCACAGTCAGATCCCAGACCTCTCTTACAAAGTTTAAATCAAGTTTCTAGGTTAAACGGTTGAGTTTTGATCATTTAAAACTTCAGACATGCACCCTGACCTGTTTACAGTAAGATGTTGAAATGTATGGCAAAATCCCATAGACTATCTGACACCATTTTTAAACTGTCCTGCCTCAAACAGTTTAAGTAGTTTCCACATGAATTTTACACAGGTCACAGTCAGATCCCAGACCTCTCTTACAAAGTTTAAATCAAGTTTACAGGTTAAGCGGTTGAGTTTTAATCATTAAAAAACCGAGTGGAGGTTAGAGTGAGGGCAGAGCTCACTCTGGCTGCTACAGTAGACCAGTGTACTATGACATCATCAGCCTGAACATTCCGCCATTCATTTTCAATGGGCCAAAAAGTTGCAGAAAAACGACAATAACGGACGAACGACAAGAGGTACGGTATACAGAATTGTAGGCGGTCTGGTCCAAACCGGGCCGGTCATTTTAGAGTTGGAACGGTGTCTCTATCTCGAAAGCCTGAGGAATAGTAACGTCTTCAAGATCTGGGTGAAAAAATTTGTGTTGCGGTGAATAATAATAACTAGACTGCATTCCCGCAGAAAATGCAAAAAGTGTGCTTGCAAATATGCGTGCCAACATTCCGCCATTCATTTTCAATGGGCCAAAAAGTTGCAGAAAAACGACAATAACGGACGAACGACAAGAGGTACGGTATACCGAAATGTAGGCGGTCATGTCCAAACCGGGCCGGTCGTTTTAGAGTTGGAACGGTGTCTCTATCTCCAAAGCCTGAGGACTAGTAGCGTCTTCAAGATCTGGTTCAGGAGAAGAAGAATAATAAACGGGGAGATAACAATAAGTGTGCTCTGCAAGCACACTTAATAACTAGACTGCATTCCCGCAGAAAATGCAAAAAGTGTGCTTGCAAATATGCGTGCCAACATTCTGCCATTCATTTTCAATGGGCCAAGAAGTTGCAGAAAAACGACAATAACGGACGAACGACAAGAGGTACGGTATACCGAAATGTAGGCGGTCATGTCCAAACCGGGCCGGTCGTTTTAGAGTTGGAACGGTGTCTCTATCTCCAAAGCCTGAGGACTAGTAGCGTCTTCAAGATCTGGTTCAGGAGAAGAAGAATAATAAACGGGGAGATAACAATAAGTGTGCTCTGCAAGCACACTTAATAAACGGGGAGATAACAATAAGTGTGCTTTTTGCAAGCACACTTAACTAGACTGCATTCCCGCAGAAAATGCAAAAAGTGTGCTTGCATTTTAGCATAGTTAACATTGCTAGCATTGTTAACATAATGGCTAAATAGCCCCAGCTAATATAGGTACACAACACTGTAAGCACAGTTAATTACTTCATATTTTAGCATAGTTAACATGATTAGCATTGTTAGCATTGTTAGCAATACTACTGACGAATACCAGCTGAGTCAACCAAGTAACACTTTTAACCCAGTTAATTATTTTGCATTTTAGCATAGTTAGCATTGCTAGCATTGTTAGCATAATGGCTAAATAGCCTCAGGTAATATAGGTACACAACACTGTTAGCACAGTTACTTACTTCATATTTTAGCATAGTTAGCATAATTAGCATTGTTAGCATTATTACCATTGTTAGCATTACTGCGAACGAATACTAGCAGAGTCAACCAAGTGACACTTTTAACCCAGTTAATTATTTTGTATTTTAGCATAGCTAGCATTGTTAGCATAACGGCTAACAAACGTTTGCTAGGTTAACAGAGTAGCACTGACTACATAGATAACTACTAGAGATAATAACTACTATAGGCTGCAATACACTCCCATGGCAGAACATTATGCAGGCCATGGCATGGGGATTATGACATCACTCAAGAGTTCTATTCCTGAACATTCCACGTTTAAAAAATGGCAGTTGGTCCAGGTGCAACTGCAACAGTATTGTCTGCCTCTCTTTCACCATTTTTAAACTGTCCTGTTTCAAACTGTTTAAGTAGTTGCCACATCAAAATTTCACAGCTCACAGTCAGATCCCAGACCTCTCTTACAAAGTTTAAATCAAGTTTCTAGGTTAAACGGTTGAGTTTTGATCATTTAAAACTTCAGACATGCACCCTGACCTGTTTACAGTAAGATGTTGAAATGTATGGCAAAATCCCATAGACTATCTGACACCATTTTTAAACTGTCCTGCCTCAAACAGTTTAAGTAGTTTCCACATGAATTTTACACAGGTCACAGTCAGATCCCAGACCTCTCTTACAAAGTTTAAATCAAGTTTACAGGTTAAGCGGTTGAGTTTTAATCATTAAAAAACCGAGTGGAGGTTAGAGTGAGGGCAGAGCTCACTCTGGCTGCTACAGTAGACCAGTGTACTATGACATCATCAGCCTGAACATTCCGCCATTCATTTTCAATGGGCCAAAAAGTTGCAGAAAAACGACAATAACGGACGAACGACAAGAGGTACGGTATACAGAATTGTAGGCGGTCTGGTCCAAACCGGGCCGGTCGTTTTAGAGTTGGAACGGTGTCTCTATCTCGAAAGCCTGAGGAATAGTAACGTCTTCAAGATCTGGGTGAAAAAATTTGTGTTGCGGTGAATAATAATAAACGGGGAGATAACAATAAGTGTGCTTTTTGCAAGCACACTTAACTAGACTGCATTCCCGCAGAAAATGCAAAAGTGTGCTTGCATGTGCCAAGGTTTGTGATCATCAGAGCAAATATATGTGGGAATTATTTAGTTTTTACCAATTGGCACTATAGGTTGCAATACACTCCCATGGCAGAACATTATGCAGGCCATGGCATGGGTATTATGACATCACGAGAGTTCTATTCCTGAACATTCCACATTTAAAAAATGGCAGTTGGTCCAGGTGCAACTGCCACAGTATTGTCTGCCTCTCTTTCACCATTTTTAAACTGTCCTGTTTCAAAAAGTTTAAGTAGTTGCCACATCAAAATTTCACAGCTCACAGTCAGATCCCAGACCTCTCTTACAAAGTTTAAATCAAGTTTATAGGTTAAACGGTTGAGTTTTGATCATTTAAAACTTCAGACATGCACCCTGACCTGTTTACAGTAAGATGATGAAATGTATGGCAAAATCCCATAGACTGTCTGACACCATTTTTAAACTGTCCTGCCTCAAACAGTTTAAGTAGTTGCCACATGAATTTTACACAGGTCACAGTCAGATCCCAGACCTCTCTTACAAACTTTAAATCAAGTTTATAGGTTAAGCGGTTAAGTTTTAATCATTAAAAAACGAAGTGGAGGTTAGAGTGAGGGCAGAACTCACTCTGGCTGCTACAGTGGACCAGTGTACTATGACATCATCAGCCTGAACATTCCGCCATTCATTTTCAATGGGCCAAAAAGTTGCAGAAAAACGACAATAACGGACGAACGACAAGAGGTACGGTATACAGAATTGTAGGCGGTCTGGTCCAAACCGGGCCGGTCATTTTAGAGTTGGAACGGTGTCTCTATCTCGAAAGCCTGAGGAATAGTAACGTCTTCAAGATCTGGGTGAAAAAATTTGTGTCGCGGTGAATAATAATAATAACTAGACTGCATTCCCGCAGAAAATGCAAAAGTGTGCTTGCATGTGCCAAGGTTTGTGATCATCAGAGCAAATATATGTGGGAATTATTTAGTTTTTACCAATTGGCACTATAGGCTGCAATACACTCCCATGGCAGAACATTATGCAGGCCATGGCATGGGTATTATGACCTCACGAGAGTTCTATTCCTGAACATTCCACATTTAAAAAATGGCAGTTGGTCCAGGTGCAACTGCCACAGTATTGTCTGCCTCTCTTTCACCATTTTTAAACTGTCCTGTTTCAAAAAATTTAAGTAGTTGCCACATCAAAATTTCACAGCTCACAGTCAGATCCCAGACCTCTCTTACAAAGTTTAAATCAAGTTTATAGGTTAAACGGTTGAGTTTTAATCATTTAAAACTTCAGACATGCACCCTGACCTGTTTACAGTAAGATGATGAAATGTATGGCAAAATCCCATAGACTGTCTGACACCATTTTTAAACTGTCCTGCCTCAAACAGTTTAAGTAGTTGCCACATGAATTTTACACAGGTCACAGTCAGATCCCAGACCTCTCTTACAAACTTTAAATCAAGTTTATAAGTTAAGCGGTTGAGTTTTAATCATTAAAAAACCGAGTGGAGGTTAGAGTGAGGGCAGACCTCACTCTAGCTGCTAGAGTAGAGCAGTGTACTGTGACATCATCAGCCTGAACATTCCGCCATTCATTTTCAATGGCAGAAAAGTTGCAGAAAAACGACAATAACGGACGAACGACAAGAGGTACGGTATACAGAATTGTAGGCGGTCTGGTCCAAACGGGGCCGGTCGTTTTAGAGTTGGAACGGTGTCTCTATCTCGAAAGCCTGAGGAATAGTAACGTCTTCAAGATCTGGTTCAGGAGAAGAAGAATAATAAACGGGGAGATAACAATAAGTGTGCTTTTTGCAAGCACACTTAATAAACGGGGAGATAACAATAAGTGTGCTTTTTGCAAGCACACTTAACTAGACTGCATTCCCGCAGAAAATGCAAAAAGTGTGCTTGCATTTTAGCATAGTTAACATTGCTAGCATTGTTAACATAATGGCTAAATAGCCCCAGCTAATATAGGTACACAACACTGTAAGCACAGTTAATTACTTCATATTTTAGCATAGTTAACATGATTAGCATTGTTAGCATTGTTAGCAATACTACTGACGAATACCAGCTGAGTCAACCAAGTAACACTTTTAACCCAGTTAATTATTTTGCATTTTAGCATAGTTAGCATTGCTAGCATTGTTAGCATAATGGCTAAATAGCCTCAGGTAATATAGGTACACAACACTGTTAGCACAGTTACTTACTTCATATTTTAGCATAGTTAGCATAATTAGCATTGTTAGCATTATTACCATTGTTAGCATTACTGCGAACGAATACTAGCAGAGTCAACCAAGTGACACTTTTAACCCAGTTAATTATTTTGTATTTTAGCATAGCTAGCATTGTTAGCATAACGGCTAACAAACGTTTGCTAGGTTAACAGAGTAGCACTGACTACATAGATAACTACTAGAGATAACTACTATAGGCTGCAATACACTCCCATGGCAGAACATTATGCAGGCCATGGCATGGGGATTATGACATCACTCAAGAGTTCTATTCCTGAACATTCCACGTTTAAAAAATGGCAGTTGGTCCAGGTGCAACTGCAACAGTATTGTCTGCCTCTCTTTCACCATTTTTAAACTGTCCTGTTTCAAACTGTTTAAGTAGTTGCCACATCAAAATTTCACAGCTCACAGTCAGATCCCAGACCTCTCTTACAAAGTTTAAATCAAGTTTCTAGGTTAAACGGTTGAGTTTTGATCATTTAAAACTTCAGACATGCACCCTGACCTGTTTACAGTAAGATGTTGAAATGTATGGCAAAATCCCATAGACTATCTGACACCATTTTTAAACTGTCCTGCCTCAAACAGTTTAAGTAGTTTCCACATGAATTTTACACAGGTCACAGTCAGATCCCAGACCTCTCTTACAAAGTTTAAATCAAGTTTACAGGTTAAGCGGTTGAGTTTTAATCATTAAAAAACCGAGTGGAGGTTAGAGTGAGGGCAGAGCTCACTCTGGCTGCTACAGTAGACCAGTGTACTATGACATCATCAGCCTGAACATTCCGCCATTCATTTTCAATGGGCCAAAAAGTTGCAGAAAAACGACAATAACGGACGAACGACAAGAGGTACGGTATACAGAATTGTAGGCGGTCTGGTCCAAACCGGGCCGGTCGTTTTAGAGTTGGAACGGTGTCTCTATCTCGAAAGCCTGAGGAATAGTAACGTCTTCAAGATCTGGGTGAAAAAATTTGTGTTGCGGTGAATAATAATAAACGGGGAGATAACAATAAGTGTGCTTTTTGCAAGCACACTTAACTAGACTGCATTCCCGCAGAAAATGCAAAAGTGTGCTTGCATGTGCCAAGGTTTGTGATCATCAGAGCAAATATATGTGGGAATTATTTAGTTTTTACCAATTGGCACTATAGGTTGCAATACACTCCCATGGCAGAACATTATGCAGGCCATGGCATGGGTATTATGACATCACGAGAGTTCTATTCCTGAACATTCCACATTTAAAAAATGGCAGTTGGTCCAGGTGCAACTGCCACAGTATTGTCTGCCTCTCTTTCACCATTTTTAAACTGTCCTGTTTCAAAAAGTTTAAGTAGTTGCCACATCAAAATTTCACAGCTCACAGTCAGATCCCAGACCTCTCTTACAAAGTTTAAATCAAGTTTATAGGTTAAACGGTTGAGTTTTGATCATTTAAAACTTCAGACATGCACCCTGACCTGTTTACAGTAAGATGATGAAATGTATGGCAAAATCCCATAGACTGTCTGACACCATTTTTAAACTGTCCTGCCTCAAACAGTTTAAGTAGTTGCCACATGAATTTTACACAGGTCACAGTCAGATCCCAGACCTCTCTTACAAACTTTAAATCAAGTTTATAGGTTAAGCGGTTGAGTTTTAATCATTAAAAAACCGAGTGGAGGTTAGAGTGAGGGCAGAGCTCACTCTAGCTGCTACAGTAGAGCAGTGTACTGTGACATCATCAGCCTCAACATTCCGCCATTCATTTTCAATGGCGGAAAAGTTGCAGAAAAACGACAATAACGGCCGAACGACAAGAGGTACGGTATACAGAAATGTAGGCGGTCTGGTCCAAACCGGGCCGGTCGTTTTAGAGTTGGAACGGTGTCTCTATCTCGAAAGCCTGAGGAATAGTAACGTCTTCAAGATCTGGTTCAGGAGAAGAAGAATAACTAGACTGCATTCCCGCAGAAAATGCAAAAAGTGTGCTTGCATTTTAGCATTGTTAGCAATGTTAGCATAGCTGCTAAATAGCTTCAACTAATATAGCTACACAACACTGTAAGCACAGTTAATTACTTCACATTTTAGCATAGTTAGCATAATTAACATTATTAGCATAATTAGCATTATTAGCACAACTGTTAACGAATACTAGCTGAGTTAACCAAGTAACACTGTTAACCCAGTTAATTACTTTCCATTTTAGCATAGTTAGCATTGTTAGCATAATGGCTAAATAGCCTCAGCTAATATAGCTACACAACAATGTTATCACAGTTACTTACTTCACATTTTAGCATAGTTAGCATAATTAGCATTGTTAACATTATTAGCATAACTGCTAACAAGTACAAGCTGAGTCAACCGAGTAACACTTTTAACCCAGTTAATTATTTTGTATTTTAGCATAGTTAGCATAGCTAGCATTGTTAACATAACGGCTAACAAACGTTTGCTAGGTTAACAGAACAGCACTGACTACATAGATAACTACTAGAGATAACTACTATAGGCTGCAATACACTCCCATGGCAGAACATTATGCAGGCCATGGCATGGGGATTATGACATCACTCAAGAGTTCTATTCCTGAACATTCCACATTTAAAAAATGGCAGTTGGTCCAGGTGCAACTGCCACAGTATTCTCTGCCTCTCTTTCACCATTTTTAAACTGTCCTGTTTCAAAAAGTTTAAGTAGTTGCCACATCAAAATTTCACAGCTCACAGTCAGATCCCAGACCTCTCTTACAAAGTTTAAATCAAGTTTATAGGTTAAACGGTTGAGTTTTGATCATTTAAAACTTCAGACATGCACCCTGACCTGTTTACAGTAAGATGATGAAATGTATGGCAAAATCCCATAGACTGTCTGACACCATTTTTAAACTGTCCTGCCTCAAACAGTTTAAGTAGTTGCCACATGAATTTTACACAGGTCACAGTCAGATCCCAGACCTCTCTTACAAACTTTAAATGAAGTTTATAGGTTAAGTGGTTAAGTTTTAATCATTAAAAAACAAAGTGGAGGTTAGAGTGAGGGCAGAGCTCACTCTGGCTGCTACAGTGGACCAGTTTACTATGACATCATCAGCCTGAACATTCCGCCATTCATTTTCAATGGGCCAAAAAGTTGCAGAAAAACGACAATAACGGACGAACGACAAGAGGTACGGTATACAGAATTGTGGGCGGTCTGGTCCAAACCGGGCCGGTCGTTTTAGAGTTGGAACGGTGTCTCTATCTCGAAAGCCTCAGGAATAGTAACGTCTTCAAGATCTGGTTCAGGAGAATAAGTAGAAGAATAATAACTAGACTGCATTCCCGCAGAAAATGCAAAAAGTGTGCTTGCAAATATGCGTGCCAACATTCTGCCATTCATTTTCAATGGGCCAAGAAGTTGCAGAAAAACGACAATAACGGACGAACGACAAGAGGTACGGTATACCGAAATGTAGGCGGTCATGTCCAAACCGGGCCGGTCGTTTTAGAGTTGGAACGGTGTCTCTATCTCCAAAGCCTGAGGACTAGTAGCGTCTTCAAGATCTGGTTCAGGAGAAGAAGAATAATAAACGGGGAGATAACAATAAGTGTGCTCTGCAAGCACACTTAATAAACGGGGAGATAACAATAAGTGTGCTTTTTGCAAGCACACTTAACTAGACTGCATTCCCGCAGAAAATGCAAAAGTGTGCTTGCATGTGCCAAGGTTTGTGATCATCAGAGCAAATATATGTGGGAATTAATTAGTTTTTACCAATTGGCACTATAGGCTGCAATACACTCCCATGGCAGAACATTATGCAGGCCATGGCATGGGTATTATGACATCACGAGAGTTCTATTCCTGAACATTCCACATTTAAAAAATGGCAGTTGGTCCAGGTGCAACTGCCACAGTATTGTCTGCCTCTCTTTCACCATTTTTAAACTGTCCTGTTTCAAACAGTTTAAGTAGTTGCCGCATCAAAATTTCACAGCTCACAGTCAGATCCCAGACCTCTCTTACAAAGTTTAAATCAAGTTTCTAGGTTAAACGGTTGAGTTTTGATCATTTAAAACTTCAGACATGCACCCTGACCTGTTTACAGTAAGATGATGAAATGTATGGCAAAATCCCATAGACTGTCTGACACCATTTTTAAACTGTCCTGCCTCAAACAGTTTAAGTAGTTGCCACATGAATTTTACACAGGTCACAGTCAGATCCCAGACCTCTCTTACAAACTTTAAATCAAGTTTATAGGTTAAGCGGTTAAGTTTTAATCATTAAAAAACAAAGTGGAGGTTAGAGTGAGGGCAGAACTCACTCTGGCTGCTACAGTGGACCAGTGTACTATGACATCATCAGCCTGAACATTCCGCCATTCATTTTCAATGGGCCAAAAAGTTGCAGAAAAACGACAATAACGGACGAACGACAAGAGGTACGGTATACAGAATTGTAGGCGGTCTGGTCCAAACCGGGCCGGTCATTTTAGAGTTGGAACGGTGTCTCTATCTCGAAAGCCTGAGAAATAGTAACGTCTTCAAGATCTGGTTCAGGAGAAGAAGAAGAATAACTAGACTGCATTCCCGCAGAAAATGCAAAAAGTGTGCTTGCAAATATGTGTGCCAACATTCCGCCATTCATTTTCAATGGGCCAAAAAGTTGCAGAAAAACGACAATAACGGACGAACGACAAGAGGTACGGTATACCGAAATGTAGGCGGTCATGTCCAAACCGGGCCGGTCGTTTTAGAGTTGGAACGGTGTCTCTATCTCAAAAGCCTGAGGACTAGTAACGTCTTCAAGATCTGGTTCAGGAGAAGAAGAATAATAAACGGGGAGATAACAATAAGTGTGCTCTGCAAGCACACTTAACTAGACTGCATTCCCGCAGAAAATGCAAAAAGTGTGCTTGCAAATATGTGTGCCAACATTCCGCCATTCATTTTCAATGGGCCAAAAAGTTGCAGAAAAACGACAATAACGGACGAACGACAAGAGGTACGGTATACCGAAATGTAGGCGGTCATGTCCAAACCGGGCCGGTCGTTTTAGAGTTGGAACGGTGTCTCTGTCTCAAAAGCCTGAGGACTAGTAACGTCTTCAAGATCTGGTTCAGGAGAAGAAGAATAACTAGACTGCATTCCCGCAGAAAATGCAAAAAGTGTGCTTGCAAATATGCGTGCCAACATTCCGCCATTCATTTTCAATGGGCCAAGAAGTTGCAGAAAAACGACAATAACGGACGAACGACAAGAGGTACGGTATACCGAAATGTAGGCGGTCATGTCCAAACCGGGCCGGTCGTTTTAGAGTTGGAACGGTGTCTCTATCTCCAAAGCCTGAGGACTAGTAGCGTCTTCAAGATCTGGTTCAGGAGAAGAAGAATAATAAACGGGGAGATAACAATAAGTGTGCTCTGCAAGCACACTTAATAAACGGGGAGATAACAATAAGTGTGCTCTGCAAGCACACTTAATAATAAACGGGGAGATAACAATAAGTGTGCTTTTTGCAAGCACACTTAATAAACGGGGAGATAACAATAAGTGTGCTTTTTGCAAGCACACTTAATAATAATAAACGGTGGGATAACAATAAGTGTGCTCTCCAAGCACACTTAATAATAACTAGACTGCATTCCCGCAGAAAATGCAAAAAGTGTGCTTGCAAATATGCGTGCCAACATTTCGCCATTCATTTTCAATGGGTCAAAAAGTTGCAGAAAAACGACAATAACGGACGAACGACAAGAGGTACGGTATACCGAAATGTAGGCGGTCTTGTCCAAACCGGGCCAGTCGTTTTAGAGTTGGAACGGTGTCTCTATCTCCAAAGCCTGAGGACTAGTAGCGTCTTCAAGATCTGGTCTAGGAGAATAATAATCGGGGAGATAACAATAAGTGTGCTCTGCAAGCACACTTAATAAACGGGGAGATAACAATAAGTGTGCTTTTTGCAAGCACACTTAATAATCCCTATGCCACCCTGTACGGTTTTATAAGGTCAGTGGGGTGGTAGGAAATGAAGGCATCTTGTGGATAATGCTGCACATAGTGAAACAAGACAATCAAAGATAGCTTTAAAAATATTTAAATCAAATATGTACATACTATGTAAGAGACTTTGGATAAAACCATGACTTTCCTTAATGACCCTTAATTTCCTTCAGGATAAATAAAGGACTCTACTCTAAAAGTGTCTGCTCAGTGTAAGACAATGTAATACTAACATCCATTTCTTATTTTATAACAGGCTGATGCAGACTACATCAACTCCATCTTATCTGCAGACTACAGTGAGGAGGGGTCAAGTAAACGTCGCACAGAAATGACAATCATGGAGCACTTCCAGGATTTCCTGCAGGAATTGGAACAAGGTGGGTGGGTGGGTGGATGGATGGATGGATGGATAATTAAAGATGGGGGCACCTGCACCTCTGTGGCTCAGGCCCAAATACATTGCTTTACCACAACTGCATTCAATCACTTCAACCAAAAATCATTAGTACTTGTCTTAGTCAATGTTCACGACCAACAAAGTTATATACAACTACAGCTAATTTTTATTATATATATATATATATGAAGAGTTCAAATGCAAAACCAGCTAAGTGCACCTGACCACTTTCTTGTAAAAGGCCATTTTTTTTAGCATTTTTTTAAGCAAAATAGTTTGATGTACACATAGTATGTGGAGAGCTTTCACTCAACATCGTTATCTCATTTTTGACGGAGGTGGCTTTTAGCAGGTTTTGCATCTGAACTCTATATTATATATATAATGTGTGCAGCATTAGTAATTTGGGTGAAGTGTAGCTGTAGTGCATTTTGCGGCAAGAAGTGCTAAGATGTGTGCTGGTAAAGCACATTGTGTTAAGAGTTTAGAAAATCTGGACACTGCATTGAGACAAGTGTGAAAATGATTGGCAAAATCTCTAATATGGATACTATGGACAACTTCCCCATAACCATTGTAAAATCACCATAAACCATGGTCTCTCCTGGATTACTGCTTACAAATCTTTATTCTCTCTGCTTTCAGATGGAAATGAGTTGTCCCCACTTTGTCCTAAGGATATCCTGCAGTGGATAACCGGCCAGGGACACATTCCTGTCTTGCAAGAAGAAAAAAAGAACTTCACAATAGCTGTGAAATTCAATCACGACTGTGAATCAGTCTTTGGTCAACATAAGATATGCTACCCTGTTGTAGCTGCATGCTCAAACACGATTACTGTTCCGGTCCAACACTTACAATTGTACAAACAATTTAAAGAAATCCTTGTTGAAGCATACCATCAAGGACAGGAGTTCTCTTGTGTTTAGCTAGATTTGGATATATAATATACAGGTTTTAATGGCCGGTTACAGCTCAAGTGTAATGTTCGTCTGTTTGTCATTTGATTTAAAAAAAAGTTTTTTTTATACATATACTTTTGCATGTGAGCCTAGCATCACTTTAAACTCATCCCCATAAAGCCAACTGAAGCACTTGCAGGTAGATGTCCCTTCCATTGGTAGTGGACTCTGAGGTTGGGTTTATTTGTTGCACGGCAGCCAGACGTTCTGCTGACAATGGGTGTGGCATTTCTGCCACAGTTACACCATATTCCTCATCTGCAGCACCAGGCACATAAGGAGAGTTGTCAGCTTCCAGGATCTATGATTGACGGGTATTAAGACAACAACTGACTGTAAGAATGGCACTTTGTTATACTGTTTGCTGTACACATGTAGAGGATGCAATACATACAACCACAATTGATATTTGGTCTTAGGGGTATCTTCAATCAATCATATGACTTGCATGGTTTGGATGTTACAACATCTTGTCTTAAGCTATATTTATTATTATTATTATTATTACTACTACTACTACTAATAATAATAAAAAACACCCTAACTCAGTGTCTGGAACCTATTTCAGCTAGTCTGGACCATACCTCGGTCAGTTCTGGCTCTGGGATAGGTACTTGTAGCATCCCAATTCTCCAAAGCTGATCCGGGGTCAAGTTCCCCTCTGTTCTCAACGGGTGACAGTTCCATGTTTGGATGAAACTCTGCAGATCTGCTTGCAAACGTGGAATGAACACATAGCCCAGGCAGAAGAGATGGATGGCATCAGAGAGATCAATGAAGCCCTCCTCCTCCAAGTTGTGCAGCAAGGTGTAGTATTTGGATGTTACTGCAGTCCAGACATCTCTCCATAGGCGCTCCACCCTGAAAGACAGTGACATGGCAGACAAAGATTTCATTTGATCATTTAATTATCATTTTAAAATTCTTCAGTCCCTCTTAATTATTCATCTAAATGCATGAAAATCTATCCATCTCAGTGAAACTGCTTATGGAGTTTTCATCCACATGCAGCATGAAACTGCACAATTTGAGTTTTCCAATAATGTTATAGTCACATTACCTTTGATTATGCACACTTTTCCCAGCAATAAAACTCCCACGACCGGTTCCTCGCACAGTAAACATTACTCTTGCAATATCAAGGTTTTCCACTCCTTGATCGCCTCTGACTCTAAAAAAAGATTAAAAACTGGTAACTAATTGTGTGTTTAAAAGTTATGCCTTTCATTTGATAGAAGAAAAAACCTTGCCTTGATGGCCATCCATGTTGGATCACACCATCCATGAAAAACCTTAAGGCTGTCTCTGCTTTGTTATTGCCAGCTACATTTAGGTACATAATCTGCAAGAAACAGCATTTACAAAATTGTGATTCTACAACAGTAATTCTCAAATTATTTTCTTTGTTGAGCAGCCATGAGCATAAGATGTGATAAAATACTACCTACCTTCCGGGAAAATCCATCAATGCCCCCAAAAACCACAATATTATACCTTAAATGAGAGAAGTGTGAGAGAATATGACATAACATCTATGTACTTAACATACAACTAATCACAAACACTAAGTTTAAATACACAGTGTAATTTTATATTTATGTTACAGTTAAATCACCTTCTAGCTCCTAAAGATGCTTTGTGAAATTTACTTGGCTGCAATATACAGTATGATTCCAAATGCATTCTAAAGTAATACCGGATCAACTTGTGGTTAGTGTCAATGTGGACAAGAGACAATGGCCCTGGAACAGAGTACGTCCGTCTGGCGATGCACGACAACTGGACCATTCTTGAAATTATGCCTGCACCATCAACACGTTGCAAAGACTCCTTCACTCTCCTCCAGGTCAAACGGTATCCCATTGCCTGTAAAGATCCTTTAACGAGTCTGTAACCTGCATCTGCCATTTTAACTTTGATGGCCCTCACCTTCTGATCTAGTAAGCTGTTAGGTATGTCTGAGAAGCATTTTCTCACAGACATATTATGCTCTTTCATTCTCCTATATATAGTGGATCTTGAAATTCCATGGGCATCAGACAGGGAAGTTAATGGAAGGTTTAGGCTCAAGAGATCACTGAGGGCATTACTATTGACATTCAACCTAGGTCTCCCCACAGTTCCACTCCACTCAATAACACACAGACTGTCAAACAATGGAGTAACCCTGCTGTTTGAGAGGCAAGTCTGTGTAAATTCTAACAAGTTTTGCAATGCACCCACTACACACTCAGGGATCTCCATGTATGATGCCGCTGCTCTAAGAAACTGTGACTCCTGATGGCAAATGTGGTGCAGATAGTCAAAGTCAATGGGTTCCCTATTAATAACAGCTGCTAGCCTATCCCTACATCTGCTTAACAGTTGCAACCCCATGGACACCTACAAGGAAAAATAAGGGGGAAAAAAAGATAAGAAGGCAACGTGGTGTGTGTGTGGATGTGTTGTGCCAATATCGACCTTAACACTTGATGACCACACACCTGAGTGCCATGAGGTCCTTGTGGATGAGGCTCCATTCTGCAACACACATATATACATATATATGAGGTCTTGAAATGACACGCTACATTTATTGCACTCCAGCATTAAGACCAAAACAACAACATCATTAGGTAAATTCCTCTCCCTCACTTAGCACAATGTTATCCTTACTGCCATTTCCCAGTGGGTTCGTTATTCATACACGTACATGCTGCCAAAGGACAAGCTAAATATTCGTACACCTCTCTGACTATAGTTTAAATTTTCTTTACAACTCAGGCACATTTTAACACATGTTTATGTCTTTTCTTTCTGTACAGATATGACGAGAATCTGTTCAGAATTGAGCGAGCTAGCTGACTAATATTAGAACGTAATAGCCACCAGAGCAAATTCTATCCGTCGGAAGAAAAGCTCAAATTTGACTTGATTTGACTCTTAATTGGGGGAATTTTCGTAATTTCTGGCCCGAATCACAACAGCTCAAGCCCTTTAGCAACAAGGTCTGCGTTTTAACGTGCTGGGGTTTTCTAGGTAGCTAGCTAGGTAGCTACGGTCTCTAGTGTTAGCCAGATTGGTGCACCGTCTTTCCTGCACAAAACGGACACCCACTTGCATTCTACGTATCACCAAAGTCAATCTATCTAAGAAAGTCTCTGGTATCGCTAACAAGGAAAACATTTATATTACAAATCTTTACAATACAACGTATGGTCTTGCTGTTTAGTATTTTAAACTATTTAATAAGAGCGACTTACCTTTCAATTTCCCACCGACTCACTCTTCGCAACCGTCTTCAGGGGGCGGGTTGGTGGGAGGGCCAGGCCACATAGTCATTAGGCCAAACAGACACCAGCCCCACTGTCAGTGAGAGACAAGCTACCAATAGAAATCCACCCTTTCTCTCGTTGAGACCCCGCCCATCACGTTCATTTGTACTTGCAATCAAAAGTTTTTGGTTCGCAAAAGATTTTGAGGCTCAAAACTTTTCGACTTGCAAACAAATTTGATCAGGACGTAAACGCACCTGAACTTGAAAGAAAAACATTTTGATCCGCAACAGACTTAGAGGTGCAAAACTTTTAGATTTGCAAACATAAATTCTGTAATAACAAAAAAAAAACCAGAGCACAATCAATTTTTTTTTGGACAAAAAATTTAAAACTTCATTTTTTGTTTTCAAAGCTGTGTTTTTTGTTTGGATTGTTTGAATGATATTGGAACAAAAATAGCTCCATAGTATGGGGGTCTCTGACAGAACGCTCAAAATATTGGGAGGAGTAGATGCAAATAGATTAAGATAGTGTACGCATTGTGATTTGCCAAACCTTGGCTCCAATTGCGTTCACTAATTTAGCATCTTTATTCAGCATATTTGAAAGGCGTGTAGCCTAAGTACTGCGTGTGTCCCTGACCCTACAATGTGAGCAGTGCGTGTGCTAAATAATAGTTCTCATTTGACAGCACAATTCATGTACAATGCACAGGCGTGGGAACTCTAACATAGTTTAATGTCTCAAAAAATCTCTCGAATAATCAAAAGCAAAATTTCAATGTTTTGGACGCAGTCTATGTTCAGCATTGTTATTAAGCCAAAAGCCCTTTCTCTATAATGGGCGTTTACTAGACATGACTAGAAATCAAGGTACGTTAAGCATTTTGGATGTACCCCTTTCCCAGCCATTTTCATGTGGCATTGATGGAGTCAAACCCATATACAGTCTATGGTCACACCTGAACATTCTCTGGTCAGACCACTTTAATGTGAAAATGTAGCACAACATTGTCAACAATAAACCGTACTCGAACTTCGGTTGATGCAATTGCTTGTTTGAAACAAACAAACAAACAAACAAACAAACAAACAAAAACCTCCACACATTTGCGCATCAAGCGCTGTCAGAAAGGTCTAAAAAATCTACAAATGAATGCAAGGGTATTTACAAGTACAGTATGTCACAAAAGTGAGTACACCCATAACATTTTTGTACGTTTTTTATTGTATCTTTCCATGGGAGACGTCTAACGATATAACACTTTTCTACAACGTAAACTAGGCGGTGTACAGCTTATATAACAGTGCAAATTTGCTGTTCCCTCAAAATAACTCAACACACAACCATTAATGTCTAAACCACTGGCAACAAAAGTGAGTACACCCCTAAGTGACAATGTCCAAATTGTGCCCAAAGTGTCAATATTTTGTGTGGCCACCATTATTTTCCAGCACTGCCTTAACTCTCTTGGGCATGGAGTTCACTAGAGCGTCACAAGTTGTCACTGGAATCCTCTTCCACTCCTACATGGCGACATCACGGAGCTGACCTTGAGCTTGAGATCTTGAGCTCCTCCAACTTCCATTTGAGGATGCCCCACAGATGCTGAATTGGGTTCAGATCTGGGGACATACTAGGCCAGTCCATCACCTTCAATCTCACCCAAGGCGTGGTCATCTTGGAGGTGTGCTTAGGGTCGTTACCATGTTGAAATACCGCCCTGCAGCCCAGTTTCAAAGGGGGGGCATCATGCTCTGCTTCAGTATGTCACAGTACATTTTGCCATTCATGGTTCCCTTAATGAAGTGTAGGTCCCCAGTGCCTGCAGCACTCATACAGCCCCAGACCATGACACTTTCTCCACCATGCTTGACTGTTAGCAGGACACAGTTGTCTTTGTAATCGTCACCTGGTTGCCGCCACACACACCTGACACCATCTGAGCCAAATAAGTTTAATTTGGTCTCATCAGGCCACAGGCCTCAGGCTGTCTTGTGCATCATCTTCAGAAGAGGCTTCCTTCTGGAACAACAGCCATGCAGACCAGTTTGATGCAGTGTGCAGCGTATGGTCTGCGCACTGACAGGCAGCCCCCCTACCCCTTCAATCTCTGCAGCAATGCTGGCAACACACATATGCTTATTTTGAAGACATAGCCTCCGGATGTGATGCTGAGCACATGCTCTCAACTTCTTTGGTCGACCATAGCGAGGCTTGTTCTTGAAGCGCTGTATGGTCTTGGCCACTGTGCTGCAGCTCAGTTTCAGGGTGTTGGCAATCTTCTTATAACCTAGGCCATCTTCATGTAAAGCAACAATTTTCTTTTTAAAAGTACAGCACATGCCATACAATTTGGCCCATAGGGGGCGCCATGCGGTACATCTAGTGTTAAGCAATACATTATAATAACTCAAAATGCACTTTGAGCTTAGATATCCATCTGGTCAGTCCAGTCACCCCTTGTGGGTAATGAAGTGTGTGTTTATTTTGTTTGTCTGTTTTTGTTGGTGGTGTTACACTGATAGCATATAAAAGTATTGACAAACCCTGGCAAAAACATAACCCGCTTTGGTCGAAGTACCTAAGAATAATTGTTATAAATGTTATAATATATTGTTATTATATATTGATATAATTGTTATAATTCATAATACCTAAATAATATTATTAATAACTGTTAATTAATGTGCATAATTCATCATGATTATGAATCAACAACTAAGAATCAAGTAACCAACATTATCTAATTGCTCCAATGTTGTGAAAATTGACATGCCACCTCTAAACAGCTTTCTGATCATGTGCATCAATTTTGTGATATTTTGTCAAAGGGGACAATGTTTTTTGTCGAAGCTAGGGGTCCAAAACCAGTTTTTTTTAAAAAACTCATCAACATTTTTTCCCAAGACAGTGATTTTGTGGTAGTATGTCGGGGTTACAAAGACACATTGACCCAGCCCATAAACTGTCACTTGAAGCATGGCGCCACCTAGTGATAGGGGTAAATGCAAAAATTGGGATTTTGTATTGCCAATGTCTTGGACTGGGAAGGTGGGAACTGCACAAAATATGTCATGCACAATCAGCACAAAGACCTCTAAAAGCACAGCACATGCCATACAATAGGGGGCGCTGTAATTGTACAAAATGTAATTTTGCCTATTATCTAGAGAACGGTAAGGTTTACAACCAAATTTTTTTTGTTGTGAAATCTGTTGACCCTCCCACATTGACAACACTGGTTAATGGCCACTTCCAATGAAAATAATTGTAAAATTGCGAAAGTGAAAGTAAATGAACTCGTCATAGGCCATTCATGTAAATCTCACCAAATCTGGTACATGTCATCTACAGACAATGCTGACAAAAAGTTATCAAAGAATTTATCTTGAGATGGACTGTTTCAAAGTTACATGTCAATCAAAATTCAAAACATAGCTTAAAATTCTTCAAAAGTCCATATCTCGGTTTCTAATTGCTCATATTTGGTCAAAGTTGACATGACAACTTTGAACAGCTTTCTTTTCATGTGCACCAAATTTTGTGACATTTCGTCACAGGGTGCAATGTTTCCCGTCAAAGCTAGGCGTACAAAAACAGTTTTTGTTAAATAACTCATCAAAAAATTTGCCCAAGACAATGATTTTGTGTTGGTATGCCGGTGTTAAAGAGGCGTATCGACCCATCCCATAAACACTCACTTGAAGTATAGCACCACCTAGTGATATAGTTGAATGCAAAAATTCTGATTTTGCTTTGCCAATATCTTTGACCGAGAAGGTGGGAACTACACAAAATATACACAAACACACAGAATGTCATTCATTCAAAACCCACATCCATGCCCACTTCCAGCAAATCATTTCCACACAAACTCTCACCTCACAACACTGACCTACCACAAACTCATCATACCTGCAGTTCCCACACTTCAATACACTGTGGCGGTCATACCATGTACCGCTATCCATGATACAACACAGAAAAACATTAAATCTGCTTTATTTTGGAACTTGTAAAACTGTACACTTAACCTGAAACATGGTGATCACACAAAACATGAATGCGCTTTGAAAATATTCAGTTATAAGGAACAATTATAAACAGCCTGTTAGGATTCCCAAGTAAAAAATATATAATTTAACTAAACAATATATACAAATAATGCACATTCAGAAATTATAGTTATAATTCAAATATATAACCAGCAAAAATACAGTCCAGTCCACTCTAGTTTTCAGGTTTTGCGCTTGTGATCACAAAAATAAGGGATTCAACAGATGAATGGTATTCCAACATTATTTTGTCCAATATATATCAGTGGTACGGTACCACCCAGACTACATGTGCCGAATCACAATCCATGCTGTAAACCACTTGGCATTTTGCTGAAGTTTTATTACATTATGAGTTGCTATATAGTGGAGCTCATAACGTAATAGGTTATTACATTATTACGTTATGCGCAAAGACGTTATTACGTTATGCGCTCATGATTTTATTACATTAAGAGGCAATTATTACGTTATGAACATTTCTTACATTTCAGTTATTACGTTAAGAGCAGATATTACGTTAAGAGCGGTTATTACATTATGAGTTGCTACATAGTCTCTCACTGCAGACTTCAGAATTCAGGGTTTCCTTCAGTAAGAAGTAATGTGACTTGTCACAGATGATGAAATGACGTTGCTTCAGCTTATTCTAAGTTATTTTAAACAATTTTAAGTGTAATGTGTAACACAAGGCCCACTATTGAAGATGTAGACATGGCCATCATCCCATCAGTAACAACAGGGCTGCTTTCAGTGAGAAGTGACTTGTGACAGGTGAACAGATCACTTCATATCAGGTTATTTTTACTAATTTCAAATAATTCCAAGTGTAATGTGTAACAGAAGATAGATGACTTACATGTGTATGTGACACCACCTGACATGGAGTAAGCAGTGAAACACTGCTGTTATCAGGGATAAGTTCCCCAGATGATCAGAGGACCTTATATCATGTTAAACTTACTTCAGCTAATTGTAAGTGCAATGTTTATTAAAGATTAAGATATGTCCATCACCCCATCTAACAAGTGTCCTCTGAAGTCTACACACTAATGGCAATGAAATATATACAGTATGTCACAAAAGTGAGTACACCCCTAACATTTTTGTACTGTTTTTATTATATCTTTCCATGAGAGAAGTCTAAAGATATAATACTTTTCTACAACGTAAAGTAGGCAGTGTACAGCTTATATAACAGTGCAAATTACATTTTTTTAATTGCTGTTCCCTCAAAATAACTCAAAACACAACCATTAATGCCTAAACCACTGGCAACAAAAGTGAGTACACCCCTAAGTGAAAATGTCCAAATTGTGCCCAAAGTGTCAATATTTTGTGTGGCCACCATTATTTTCCAGCACTGCCTTAACTCTCTTGGGCATGGAGTTCACTAGAGCGTCACAAGTTGTCACTGGAATCCTCTTCCACTCATAACGGCATCACTGAGTTGACCTTGAGCTTGAGACCTTGAGCTCATCCACTTTGAGGATGCCCCACAGATGCTGAATTGGGTTCAGGTCTGGGGACATGCTAGGCCAGTCCATCACCTTCACCCTCATCCAAGGCGTGGTCATCTTGGAGGTGTGCTTGGGGTCATTACCATGTTGAAATACCGCCCTGCAGTCCAGTTTCAAAGGGGGGCATCATGCTCTGCTTCAGTATGTCACAGTTACATATTGGCATTCATGGTTCCCTGAAGTGTAGGTCCCCAGTGCCCGCAGCACTCATACAGCCCCAAACCATTACACTTCCTCCACCATGCTTGACTGTTAGCAGGACACAGTTGTCTTTGTAATCCTCACCTGGTTGCCGCCACACACACCTGACACCATCTGAGCCAAATAAGTTTATTTTGGTCTCATCAGACCACAGGACATGGTTCCAGTAATCCATGCCCTTAGTCTGTTTGTCATCAGCAAACTGTTTGCGGGCTGTCTTGCGCAACATCTTCAGAAGAGGCTCCTTTTTGGGACGACAGCCATGCAGACCAGTTTGATGCAGTGTGCAGCATATGGTCTGCGCACTGACAGGCGGTTCCCCTATCCCTTCAATCTCTGTAGCAATGCTGGCAGCACTCCTACACTTATTTTGAAGACACAGCCTCATATAATGCTGAGCACATGCACTCAACTTCTTTGGTCGACCATAGCGAGGCTTGTTCTTAGTAGAGCCTGTCCTCTTGAAGCGCTGTATGGTCTTGGCCACTGTGCTGCAGCTCGGTTTCAGGGTGTTGGCAATCTTCTTATAACCTAGGCCATCTTCATGTAAAGCAACAATTTTCTTTTTTAAATCCTCAGAGTTCTTTTCCATGAGGTGCCATGTTGTTCCCATGTATGAGAGCGTTAACACCAAATTTAACACAACTTTTACCCATTTACACCTGAGACCTTGTAACACTAATGGATCACATGACACCAGGGAGGAAAAATGGCTAATTGGGCAAAATTTGGACATTTTCATGTAGGGGTGTACTCAGTTTTGTTGACAGTGGTTTAGACATTAATGGTTGTGTGTTGAGTTATTTTAGAGGGAACAGCAAATTTGCACTGTTATATAAGCTGTACACTGCCTACTTTACGTTGTAGAAAAGTATTATATCTTTAGACATCTCCCATGGAAAGATATAATAGAAAAAGTACAAAAATGTTAGAAACTGTAAGAGTTCTGCATATCGCTGATACTCTGAATATGCTGACTCATCTCTTCCTTCAAGATGGAGGACTCCTCTCTTAGGCGGCATAGCAGCATGACCTGATCATGCACTTGTTTTTTTAACTGTAGATGTGACGCCCCTGAATAAAAATACACACATTATAGATGTATTCCCTTAATACACTAACTGAAAAACATATCCTGGTGGTGTTGTTTTACCAGAGGTGTTCCATGGCCACACAAACTTTTCCTCCTTGACGATGAAACTTTTAGGAAGTCAAAGTCAGCTTTATTGTCAACATTAAAGTGCAATACAAGACAATATGAAGTACTGTAAGGTATTTGTGTTCTTAACTATCCTAAGGGTAAAAAGTTACATTATTTAATAAGTAAGATTTTGCCCAACTACTACAGTAAGCTGAAATCAATATCAATAAATTAAGCTAAACAAAATGATTAGTGTACAGTATAGTGCAGTCAACTCGGATCAGCAGTATCAACAAAAAGCAGCAGATAGTATATTGCAGGGCACAAAGAAAGGTATCTAGTGCAAGGTTATGGTGCAAAAATGGTGCAATACAGGCATATAGTGCAAAGAATATGGCAGACATATGGGGAGGGGGGGAGCATATAGTGGTGGGATTATGGCAGACATCTGGGCTCAATAGCCATTTTAAAATATGAACATTTTTACTTGACAACTATGTTGTTACACAACCCGCAAAAGCTAGTGAAATGTGAACCACAAGAGGTTTTCTTAATCCCAGAGTAGGGAATTTTTAATGCCCAGATTCCAGGCAGTAAGATTGTCCAAGTGAGCATCCTTAATAGAAAGGCCAAGTCTGTGGAAAATACAAAAGCCATATAGTAGTCCATATTTTTGAAATTGCACATGTACATACAGTATGTGCATGTGTGTTTGTATATACGTATGTATGCATGTATGGATGTATGCATGTATGCATGTGTGTGGCCAAGCATGCATGAATGTGCAAGTATGTTTGAGCAGCCAGTGTGCGTTTTTGTGTATGTGTTTTTTTTTGTCAGTGAATGAATGAATGTGTGTGTGGGTGTGTATGCCTGCCTTTTAGAGTGTATGGATATTTCGGTGTGGCTTTTTTTTTTTTTTAATGTGAATGAGTGATTGAAGAGGTGAGTGAGTATGTGTGAGTCATTTTCAGAAGCAAGTTAAGGACATAGAGATGATGTTGGAGGGCAGAGGAGTGACATGGGCATGGACAACAGGGTGGCATTGAAGTGATCAGGCTGGTACGTGAATGGTCTGGCAGGTTTCAAGGCCCCTCTCCCTAGATGTTGAATGGTTCCACAGGCAATTCTCTCTCTGTCACCGAAATAAACAGAACTGTGTGTCAATACTGTTTCAACTCTTTCAGAGGTTTACAGAGCTTTACAGTTTTATAGCTTTACAGTTTTAACCACCTTGGTTATTGAGGACTGATATAACAAGAACAATAAATATAATTCACAATCCCTCATGGTCAGATGACTGACACCGACAACTGACAAAAATAAATAAATAAATACAAAATCAGTAAATAACTAATACTGTGCATCTGCTACAGTTGTGATCTGGGATCAAACTTGAGGCATTCTCTAGCTATAAACATATACACTGTACGTTGACCCTGAAGGTAATGCACCAAATATGCAGTTAGTTACTGACTGACATTGACTTTTGGTGTGCGTGTGTGGGGGCCTGATGCTTCCTTTTAAAGGTAGATTACTCTACTTATGTTAACTCAATCAACCGGTAGATGTTGCCAGTAACTCTGCTTTGAGTAGCTGTACAAAAGTGCCAAAGTGGATTGTCTCTTGGTCTAACATTTAAAAAACTGCCTGGCAAGACCTGGAGGCGCCATCTTCATATGCTGATAATAGGCGCGTTCGGGCTGATGTAAACGTTTACATGCGCCTACATACGTTTGCAGTCAGTAATGCATTGTGGGATGAAAATGTTGCATGATGGTTAGACTTTGTGTCAGACTTGTCAGAAAGGCGTGGCGATGTCACAAAAACGTGATAAGGTCATATGACCTAAAAATCCATGTGAGTTAAACGCATGTAGACGCATGTAGACAAATCGTGCAAGCGCTTGTAGATGCTTCCACACGTCTACAACCGTCTAACTAACGCCTCCGTCGCGACGCAACTTTGCCCTGGTTGGTTTAAAGTTCATTGACGTCTGGACACGTGTTGTGTAGCGCTCTGTCACTGAACTTCTCATTATATATGTACGTTATTTTAGTCCAGTTTGAAGACATATCTTTTCTCTCTCTTTTTAGCTTGTTCTGGGCATGTATCTGATGCTGTCAAGCTCAATCTTTTATTTATTTATGTATTTGTTAATCTCGTTTTTATTTTATTGCTTTGTGTCAGTAGGCTATACCTATTAATGGTCTTTGGGTTATGGTTTTGCTGTGTTATTTTTTATCCTTGTGTTGTGCTGCACTTTGGGACATCTCTGTTGTTTTGTTTAAATGTGCTATTAAAAAAAAGACTCGACTTGCCTTGAAGTCTCAATGCACCCTACTACAACCGTCCGCCCCCTCCTTGTCCCCCACACACAACACATGACCTCTCCGTCATCTACTACGAAGATCAGGTGGTGCAAGCTGAAGACTTGTGTCCGACTTGACCGACGCCCGCCCATGCTGTGAGGCGGAGTTCTTGCTGACATATGTAGACAGACGCAGACAAACGCAAACAGACGGGATTGTAACCCGAACGCGCCTACTTTTATCGTGACTATTTTGCATTTACCATTTGATTGCCTGAACTAGATGAAAGTATATTAGTAGTTTATATTTTTTTGTGACATCGCTACGCCTTTCTGGCAAGTCTGACACAAAGTCTAACCATCATGCAACATTTTCATCCCACAATGCATCACTGACTGCAAACGCATGTAGGCGCATGTAAACGTTTACATCAACCCGAACGCGCCTACTATTTGCGGGCCCGTCTCAAAAGCTTTATGTTACAGCGCATGTGCGAGTTTTTCACCCATCTGAAGCGCTTTATAAGTTATTGCGCATGTGCGAGTTTCTGCCAATGCGTAAGCATGTTTACGCATCAGCGTGCACAGGTTTGCGTAACATATCATACACACAATTTGTGAGACCGGGTAGCATGTTGGGGGGTGCTGTTTCATAAGTGTGTGTGTGAAAAAGAATGGGAGAGAGAAAGAGGTGTGTGTGAAAGAGAAAAAGAGCGTGTGTGTGTGTTTGTGTCTTGTAAAATGGGTGTGAACTTGCCTATGGGTTCTCCACTGCTGACGATGACCAGAATCTGACTGGTGACCAGGGAACATGAGTTCCAGCTTTACTTAAAGAGATGGACATCCTACTGTACCTTTCTGAAAAATAAACATTATTTAAACGAAATAATGAGGACTCATACAGACACACACACACTATAGGACTTTATTAATGGGTCATATAACATAATTACACATATATAAATTGCATATTAAGATTTTGATATTTTGCAGACACTTTCCTCCAAAGCCAGGTACAATCACTGAAACCTCCACATTATGAACAAAAACAATAACAACATTTTAGGAATAGGCCTACATATGAACATAAACTCGAAGACTTTTACTAATGAGCAAGTTGTAATTAATTTTCATATTCATATTTTATTTACTGTATAAAGTGTACTTATTTCGGTTATTATGTATCATTAAAGCACCTTAAGGTAATTACCTTAAGGTAATTACCTTTGTCAACACAACTCTCAGCAAGTGAGATTAATTTTGTTAAAATCATACCAGGCTGTACTTTAGCGTGTCATAAATGAATGGGGTGGGGGCATGGGCGTAAAATTAGGTATGGACGGTATGGACGTGTCCATACCAATATTTCGAAGTGCTTAAAATGTCCATACCAATTTTGAATGGGAAATTGCACGACATTCGGGAAGCAAACGGTTTAGTTAATTTACCCCTCCTTCCGCCTCTCAAAGATGGCTTGTTATTGGTGGGATTGGCTCACTTTCCTGTATGTGTCACCATGACTGGGTTGTCATTGGTAAATTGGTGGACTGAGCGGGGGAAAAAAAAAATAATGTAATAGCCGAGCAGTGTGTGAGCAGGCCTACTGTTTGGTGGCTGGTCTGACTCGGGCAGGAAGAGAAAGCTGACGGACATCAGAAATTATTTCACGCAGTCAACGGTAAGTTACTCACACAAGATGGCGTTGTATAAACCTGTTTAGACAGCAGTGGCGGATGCTGGTATTCCAAAGAGGGGGAGCTCACTGCCAACTTAATCATAAAAAATGTCTATTTACTTATACGTTAGTTCTACCCTTCGTTCCTTCTCCAGTAAATGGTCTGCCATAGTGCTCTGCTAGCGGGCTAGTGCAGGTGCTCTAGCGGGCTAGTTCAGGAGAGCTAGTGGGCTAGTTAAGTAGCACTAGCGCCAACCTACCTAACAGTATGATTCTAACGAAACGAAATTAAAAACGAACAAGAAAATTGTAATAAACCAAACCGGAAATGAGTATGAGCGTGATTTATATACAGTGTAAGAAGTGAACAAGTATTTTCGCTGAGGAAATGCTAACAACTTGGTCACTGCTTGTTTTACGACTTTGCATGCAACATCCGCCATGGAACTGACTCTGAGCTCCAGCAGCCAAGTGACAGTCTATGTATCAAAAACGCCAGCCAATGAAAACTGGATTCAGAGGTTCACCAATCAACACGGGGACTGCTTGAAGTCCGCACCAGCAAAACTCCGCCCACCATTCCATTCACCCCCAGAGACGCTCTGCGTCTGGGAGAAAAAATGTCATTTCTCCAATGACCATCCAGTTTCCATGCATAGAAAATTAGGAAATATTAAAATAATTTTTAAAACCCCCTCATCTTTAGCCCTATTCGGACGAGTAAACAGAACAGTTGTGACGTGCCTGCCAATTGTATATCCCACTTGTTTTTCACACTTCTCACACTTATCTCTATGCAGTGTGCACTTCCAAAACTCCATCAGTTAACATGTTCAAAATGCACTTCAACTGCAGTACTAAAACACTTCAACTGCAGTAACAAAACCAAAATGCATGTAAAATATGGTAGGCCTATATTTCACATAAATGAACATTCATTGTACAAATGCTGTGTGGAAATTAAGCAGCACACTGTAATGCCAACCCGGTCTCACGAATGGTGCGTAAGATATCTTACGCAAACCTGTGCACGCTGATGCGTAAACATGCTTACGCAGCGGCAGAAACTCGCACATGCGCAATAACTTATAAAGCTCTTCAGACGGGTGAAAAACTTGCACATGCGCTGTAACATAAAGCTTTTGAGACGGGTCCGCAAATACTTTTATCGTGACTATTTTGCGTTTACCATTTGATTTCCTGAACTAGATAAAAGTATATTAGTAGTTTATATTTTTTCTGAGATATTTGCTGTTTTAAACGAGTACATCAAAGCCGAATATATCTATTAGATTCTCGGGCAGTTGAATTACTAGCTGACATTGTTGTTAAGCCTTTTTTTAAAAAAAAAACTGTTTTGCATCTGGTTTGCAGAAGTAATTTGCAATCCCTTGGTTGTACACTGCTGTGATGGCTGAGCTGCTAAGTTTCTGGTTAGGATTTTGACGAAACTGGAGCAAAAGAAACAGACGCTATCAGCTCCATAGACAGTAGAAGAGATCAAACACGTAAACAACAAGCGACATTTTGCGTCAACGACGTGAAACATGGCGGAAATGAAGCGCTCCCAGCTCTGGTTGTCAATGTTGTGAGTAACTTTGTCGATATTTACAAATGTAAGTGCACTGTCGTTTTTTAAGTGGACATCAATAAACGTCACTTTACGGCATCTTATTAAGCAACTCATTAATTCTGACGATATAGTTAAGGTTCTCTGCATAACACGGACTCAGCGTGTAGAACTAGCTAGCTAGCGAGCGCTAGCGGAAGCAAACATAAACAGAAATGAAATGCTAATTTATAATATTTCTACTTTCTGTTTTTAATATTTGTCTTTATCCCGTATTTTGTTGTTTCCTCGGCTTCCCCTTGTGCTTCTGGGGTCCAGTCTTGCATTCCCATTTTCTTAAGAAGACCAGTATAGCTTAATGTCCAACATCACAAACACACAAATATCTTATTATTAATATTTTCACGGTCAACAGTTGCAGAGGTCAGTGGTTGACGTGGAGGAAGAACAGTACAGTGTGTTTATTTTGATGCATACATTTTTTTTTAAGACGCACAGTGCATGTGCAAGATTCATCAGTCTTCTGCATCTAATTGTGCATTTGCCTTTCAAGGGCTTTATGATCTCAGTTTGCCACAGATCGGGTGCGAGGAATGCCACGCCACATGGATTGCTGGAGTGAGTGTCCGAAGTGACTACCGGCTAGCTACCCAACACTTTTCAACAATATCAGCATATGAAGATGGCCCCTCCAGGTCTTCCCAGGCATTTTTTAAAATGCTAGACCAAGAGACAATCCACTTTGGCCGTGTAGGTATTGTAGAGACATAAGAATACTGTATGTGTTTGTACAGCTACTCAAAGCGGAGTTACTGGCAACATCTACCGGTTGATTGAGTTAACATAAGTAGAGTAATCTACCTTTAAAAGAAAGCATCAGGCTCCCACACACATACACCAAAAGTCGATGCCAGTCAATAACTAACATTGGATTGCATATTTGGTGCATTACCTTCAGGGTCACCATACAGTGTATATGTTTATGGCTAGAGAATGCCTCAAGTTTGATCCCAGATCACAAATGTACCAGATGCACAGTATTATTTATTTACTGATTTTTTTTAAAAAAAAAATGTTGTCAGTTGTCGGTGTCAGTCATCTGATCATGAGGGATTGTGAATTATATTTATTGTTCTTGTTATGTCAGTCCTCAATAACCAAGGTGGTTAAAACTGTAAAGCTCTGTAAACCTGAGTTGAAACTGTATTGACGCACAGTTCTGTTTATTTCGGTGTCAGAGAGAGAATTGCCTGTGGAACCATTCGACATCTAAGGAGAGGGGCCTTGAAACCTGCCAGACCATCCACGTACCAGCCTGATCACCTCAATGCCACCCTGTTGTCCATGCCCATGTCACTCCTCTGCCCTCCAACATCATCTCTATATCCTCAACTTGCTTCTGAAAATGACTCACACATACTCACTCACCTCTTCAATCACTCATTCACATTCAAAAAAAAAAAAAAAAGCCACACCGAAATATCCATACACTCTAAAAGGCAGGCACACACATCCACACACACATTCATTCACTGACACATACACAAAAACGCACACTGAATGCTCAAACATTCTTGCACAGTCATGCATGCTTGGCCACACGCATGCATACATACATACATGCATACATACATACATATATACGAACACATATGACAATATGTGTTTGTATACATATACATATACATATGACACAAATGACAATATGGACTACTACATATGGCTTTAGTATTTTCCACAGACTTGGCCTTTCTATTAAGGATGCTCACTTGGACAATCTTGCCGCCTGGAATCTGGGCATTGAAAATTCCCTACTCTGGGATTAAGAAAACCTCTTGTGGTTCACATTTCACTAGCTTTTGCGGGTTGTGTAACAACATAGTTGTCAAGTAAAAATGTTCATATTTTAAAATGGCTATTGAGCCCCAGATGTCTGCCATAATCCCACCACTATATGCTTTTTTGCACCCCCCCATATGTCTGCCATATTCTTTGCACTATATGCCTGTATTGCACCATTTTTGCACCATAACCTTGCACTAGGTACCTTTCTTTGTGCCCTGCAATATACTATCTGCTGCTTTTTGTTGATACTGCTGATCTGAGTTGACTGCACTATACTGTACACTAATAATTTTGTTTAGCTTAATTTATTGATATTGATTTGAGCTTACTGTAGTAGTTGGGCAAAATCTTACTTATTAAATAATGTAACTTTTTACACTTAGGATAGTTAAGAACACAAATACCTTACAGTACTTCATATTGTCTTGTCTTGCACTTAAATGTTGACAATAAAGCTGACTTTGACTTCCTAAAAGTTTCATCGTCAAGGAGGATAATTTTGTGTGGCCATGGAGCACCTCTGGTAAAACAACACCAACAGGATTTGTTTTTTTCAGTTAGTGTATTAAGGGAATACACCTGTAATGTGTGTATTTTTATTCAGGGGCGTCACATCTACAGTTAAAAAAACAAGTGCATGATCAGGTCATGCTGGTATGCCGCCTAAGAGAGGAGTCCTCCATCTTGAAGGAAGAGATGAGTCAGCATATTCAGAGTATTGGAGATATGCAGAACTCTTACAGTTTCTAACATTTTTGTACTATTTCTATCTTTCCATGAGAGAAGTCTAAAGATATAATACTTTTCTACAATGTAAAGTAGGCAGTGTACAGCTTATATAACAGTGCAAATTTGCTGTTCCCTCAAAAATAACTCAACACACAACCATTAATTTCTAAACCACTGTCAACAAAAGTGAGTACACCCCTACATGAAAATGTCAAAATTTTGCCCAATTAGCTATTTTTCCTCCCTTAGTGATCCATTAGTGTTACACGTTCTCAGGTGTAAATGGGTAGAAGTTGTGCTAAATTCGGTGCTATCACTCTCACACTCTCTCATACTGGTCAATGGAAGTTCAACATGGTACCTCATGGAAAAGAACTCTTTGAGGATTTAAAAAAGAAAATTGTTGCTTTCCATGAAGATGGTCTAGGTTATAAGAAGATTGCCAACACCCTGAAACTGAGCTGCAGCACAGTGGCCAAGACCATACAGAGGACAGGCTCTACTAAGAACAAGCCTCATGGTCCCCCATGGTCAACCAAAGAAGTTGAGTGCATGTGCTCAGCATCATCGGAGGCTGTGTCTTCAAAATAAGCGTAGGAGTGCTGCCAGCATTGCTGCAGAGGTTAAAGGGGTAGGGGGACCACCTGTCCGTGCGCCATACACTGCACACTGCATCAAACTGGTCTGCATGGCTGTCGTCCCAGAAGGAAGCCTCTTCTGAAGATGATGCACAAGACAGCCCACAAACAGTTTGCTGAAGACAAGCAGACTAAGGGCATGGATTACTGGAACCATATCCTGTGGTCTGATGAGACCAAATTAAACTTATTTGGTTCAGATGGTGTCAGGTGTGTGTGGCGGCAACCAGGTGAGGATTACAAAGACAACTGTGTCCTGCTAACAGTCAAGCATGGTGGAGGAAGTTTAATGGTTTGGGGCTGTATGAGTGCTGCTGGCACTGGGGACCTACACTTCATTAAGGGAATCATGAATGGCAATATGAATTGTGACTTACCGAAGCAGAGCATGATGCACCCCCCCCCCCCCCTTTAAAACTGGGCCGCAGGGCGGTATTTCAATATGGTAATGGCCCCAAGCACACCTCCAAGATGACCACGCCTTGGATGAGGGTGAAGGTGATGGACTGGCCTAGCATGTCCCCAGACCTGAACCTAATTCAGCATCCTGAAATGGAAGTGGAGGATCTCAAGGTCTCAAGATCAAGGCCAGCTCTGTGATGTCGTCATGTAGGGGTGGAAGAGGATTCCAGTGACAACTTGTGACGCTCTAGTGAACTCCATGCCCAAGAGAGTTAAGGCAGTGCTGGAAAATAATGGTGGCCACACAAAATATTGACACTTTGGGCACAATTTGGACATTTTCACTTAGGGGTGTACTCACTTTTGTTGCCAGTGGTTTAGACATTAATGGTTGTGTGTTGAGTTATTTTGAGGGAACAGCAAATTTGCACTGTTATATAAGCTGTACACTTCCTACTTTACATTGTAGAAAAGTATTATATCTTTAGACTTCTCCCATGAAAAGATATAATAAAAACAGTACAAAAATGTTAGGGGTGTACTCACTTTTGTGACATACTGTATATATTTCATTGCCATTAGTGTGTAGACTTCAGAGGACACTTTGTTAGATGGGGTGATGGACATATCTTAATCTTTAATAAACATTGCACTTGCAGTTAGCTGAAGTAAGTCAAAAAAACATGATATAAGGTCCTCTAATCACCTGGGGAACTCATCACTGATAACAGCAGTGTTTCACTGCTTACTTCATGTCAGGTGGTGTCATACACATGTAAGTCATCTACACTTGGTCTTCTGTTACACATTACACTTGGAATTATTTGAAATTAGTAAAAATAACCTGATATGAAGTGATCTGTTCACCTGTCACAAGTCACTTCTCACTGAAAGCAGCCCAGTGGTCTCTGTAGACTTCAGAGGCCACTTGTTACTGATGGGATGATGGACATGTCTACTCAATAGTGGGCCTTGTGTTACACATTACACTTAAAATTGTTTAAAATAACTTAGAATAACCTGATGCAAGGTCATTTCATCATCTGTGACAAGTCACATTACTTCTTACTGAAAGAAACCCTGAATTCTGAAGTCTGCAGTGAGAGACCATTATGTCCATTTGAGTACACGTTCGGACACCAGTGCTGTCAGATGAGAGGATGAAAATGTCAAAACTGGTAACAATGGTCTTAGGTGTATACAGAGACCATGCAGTGGTTAGAAAAAAAGTAAAATAAATAGGCGTCAATGCTTGTAGAACATCTTAAGAACCTTTCTTTAGCCTGCAGAAAATCAGTGTCCATGCACTTGGTCCCTGAGCTGGGTGCACTGCATATAATTTAGCTAAATACTCCTGAAGCCATAAGATAATAAGTCCAGGTCAAATGATTTTTGCCAAAATTGCATATATGCCATGTCCTTAGGTTTCTGGTCCTGATTATTCTTTGTGTATTATGCAATTGTATACCTTAACACCATGACTATGCCTAGTCAGTGAAAAATAAAAAAAAATAAGAGTGTGAAATAAAATAGCATCTGTTGTTCACCCTTATGCAAGGAAGCACCAGAGAATTTTTTATTGCACCAGGGCCCCCAGTTACCCCAGGAGCCCCCACCAAGTGTGTAAAAAATGCACATTTTGAATGTCTGTAATTCCTGAACCATTGGTCAGATCGGTCTGAAATTTGGTATGGTAACCACTGAAGATATGGGTTATAAATAATATTTCTGTCATTGGTCTACCTTGAGTGCAAACATGTGTAAATACTGTTTATTTTATAATAATAACAATATTGCCAGATTTTAAGTATATATTGTAAGCATGTGATACATATTAGTAATTTTGACATGCTTGCCATGACTCTTATAAAACTATTGTATACTTTTTAAAATAAAGCTATTTTTTTAATTTGACTACATTTCCCATGACGTGCAACGTTCATTCCAACGGTGTTTACGACAATGGCGCTGAAATTTGTAGTCCACTTAAGCCGTTTTGTTAAAAAAAAAAAAAAAAACACACACACACACACACACACACACACACACACACACACACACACACACAAACAGTGTTGCAAACAGGGGTTGCAAACAGTGTCATGGGTGCGTTTGGTGGAGTAAAATCGACAGAAAAAAAGATGTGAGAAGTTGAGAAGTTATTCATGACATTAGTAGGTTATACAATATAGCAGAGTTCGACAAAATATGTATGCTATATAAAACGTGCTCATTTTGAAACTCTGGTTATGATACGGGTATTGCACATAACACTTCTACTGTTGCTAGCATGGTTGCTAGCCGTTGCTCTTTTCGCTCCAGTGAGTTACATAACGCATTACGTAAAATATTTTTTATGTGCATATAGAATTCAGAAATGACATAAAACATAGATTTACATAAATGCAAGCAGTTACAATATTAGCATTTTCTAACAATATATATATTTGTGTGGGAACAACTAGCGCGTTGTCATTCACACAATTTGATGATTCGTGTGGGAATAACAGACTGAATACAACACATTATGCTAATTAAAGGACATACTTAGTCCAGCATGTACCTGTGGCCAAATTACTTTCAAGCATTTCTAGGGGTACCGTCATTTTTGTCAAGACCCTTTTCATGAATTATTTTTTAAACGATTCTGTTAAAACACAATTCAACATGCAAGGGATTCGGCAAGTGTAATAACTCGACTGCTGCTGTTCAATACCAAAAGTGAAAGGCTTCCAAAGTAAAGTTTTCTTGTGTTGTAGGTGACTTATACCCTATATCCCTGTAGCACTTTCCTTTTCCCCTTTTTTATTGTATTTTGTCATTCGTTATTTGAAGCCAAGTAGGCCTATTTTTGGGAAATCTAGCTTAAGGCAGTGTTTCCCAAACTTTTTTTCTGAGGACTCATATCAGAACCCAACTCAGTAGACATTATTTGTACATTAAAAGAAAGGTGATTTTATCAAACATTATTGATGATTTTTATACATTTTTTATTTATCTATTTTTATAGGCTATCTCATGCTGAGTGATCCAGCCTCTCTTTGAACAACTAGTATTTAAGTGTAAAACAATGCAACTGATCCATCAATATTAAAATAAAGTAACCACTGACATCGTGACAAGTTGACCCAAAAAAAAGAAGAATTGTCTTTACAGAGACCATAATGTCTGTGAATATTGGGCTCGATTCCCAAATTTGTTGAAAGACAAGAAAGGAGAACAGCATGGTTCCAGATAGAGAAGGAGGTGCATTTGACTGTGTTTTCTGAAGAGACAGTTTGGTCATGCCTTTCTCATGGTGATATGTACTGTATGTACACAAATCTGTTGACTTTCTCGTGGTTCACATAGTGACACAATAGCATGCATGTCTTAGCCCAGAACTCATCAGTTTTTTGAAAGATACCACTCCTTGAATCTTATGTACAACTGTATCCCAGACAGTGTAGGTATAGAAACAAAGAGGAGGACACTGCTGCTACAGAAATCTCTCTCCACCCAGACATATGCATCGAAATGGCTCCTGCTTACTTTCCAGTGATTTCTTGTGAGGTACATAGATAAGTAATAAATATAAATGTTACACTGTTCGTTGTTATCCTATAGCGACAAGTAGAGAAGCAGTTCCTCAGCTGGTGAAATTACACTTGGGCTGTTGAGAAGTAAGGTGAACAGAACAATTTCAAGTGCATGAAACAAGGCTCACTATTAAAGACATAAGCTTGCGTATCACCCCATCTGTTACAAAATGGCCTCTCAAGTCCACTATGGGCTGTTTTCAGTGGAAAGTGAGGTAAATAGAAGGTCCCCAGGTGAGCAGGCCATCTCATATCAGGTTACAAGGACCACTATTAAACAATGTGGCCACACCACCCATTCAGTAATGCTGAGTACAGCATCGCAAATACAGACAACATGGCAATCTAGCCATTTTAAAACATCAACATTTTTATTTGTCACTACACAAACCATAAAAGCTAGTGGAATGTGAACCACAAGAGGTTTCCTTAATCACAGAGTAGGGAGTGTTATCTTACATTGGGAATCTGTACACTATCTCAGGTATTGTGTGTTGTAAAGATATTTTTTAATGCCCAAATTCCAGGCAGTAAGATTGTCCAAGTGAGCATGCTTAATAGAAAGGCCAAGTCTGTGGAAAATACAAAAGGCACATGCCGTAGTCCACATTGTTAAAATTGCACATGTGCATACAGTATGTACATATGTGTGTTTGTATGCATGTATGTATGTAGCCTATTTGTGCGTCCATACATGCATGACTGTAGTATGTGACCGTATGTGATGCAAGTGTGTTTGTGCATACAGTGTGCCTCTGAGTGGGTATTGGTGTGGGTGTGGGTGTGTATGCCTGCCTTTTAAAATGTATGGATATTTCGGTGTGGCTTTTTTTTTACAGTGAATGAATGATTGAAGAGGTGAGTAAGTATGTGAGAGTCATTTTCAGAAGCAAGTTGAGAACATAGAGATGATGTTGGCGGGCAGAGGAGCAACATGGGCATGGACAACAGGGTGGCATTGAGGTGATCAGGCTGGTACGTGGATGGTCTGGCAGGTTTCAAGGCCCCTCTCCTTAGATGTCGAATGGTTCCACAGGCAATTCTCTCTCTGACACCGAAATAAACAGAACTGTGTGTCAATACTGTTTCAACTCAGGTTTATAGAGCTTTACAGTTTTACAGCTTTACAGTTTTAACCACCTTGGTTATTGAGGACTGATATAACAACAATAAATATAATGCACAATCCCTCATGGTCAGATGACTGACACCGACAACTGACAAAAAAAAAAAAAAAAAAAAAAAAATCAGTAAATAACTAATACTGTGCATCTGGTACATGTGTGATCTGGGATCAAACTTGAGGCATTCTCTAGCCATAAACATATACACTGTACGGTGACCCTGAAGGTAATGCACCAAATATGCAGTTAGTTATTGACTGGCATTGACTTTTGGTGTACGTGTGTGGGAGCCTGATGCTTCCTTTTAAAGGTAGATTACTCTACTTATGTTAACTCAATCAACCAGTAGATGTTGCCAGTAACTCCGCTTTGAGTAGCTGTACAAACACATACAGTATTCTTATGTCTCTACAATACCTACACGGCCAAAGTGGATTGTCTCTTGGTCTAGCATTTAAAAAAATGCCTGGGAAGACCTGGAGGCGCCATCTTCATATGCTGATATTGTTGAAAAGTGTTGGGTAGCTAGCCGGTAGTCACTTCGGACACTCACTCCAGCAATCCATGTGGCGTGGCATTCCTCGCACCCGATCTGTGGCAAACTGAGATCATAAAGCCCTTGAAAGGCAAATGCACAATTAGATGCAGAAGACTGATGAATCTTACATCATGCACTGTGCGTCTTAAAAAAAAATGTATGCATCAAAATAAACACACTGTACTGTTGTTCTTCCTCCACGTCAACCACTGACCTCTGCAACTGTTGACCGTGAAAATATTAATAATAAGATATTTGTGTGTTTGTGATGTTGGACATTAAGCTATACTGGTCTTCTTAGGAAATTGGAATGCAAGACTGGACCCCAGAAGCAATTGGACTTACACAAGGGGAAACCGAGGAAACAACAAAATACGGGATAAAGACAAATATTAAAAACAGAAAGTAGAAATATTATAAATTAGCATTTCATTTCTGTTTATGTCTGTTTCCGCTAGCGCTCGCTAGCTAGCTAGTTCTACACGCTGAGTCCGTGTTATGCAGGGAACCTTAACTATATCGTCAGAATTAATGAGTTGCTTAATAAGATGCCGTAAAGTGACGTTTATTGATGTCCACTTAAAAAACGACAGTGCACTTACATTTGTAAATATCGACAAAGTTACTCACAACATTGACAACCAGAGTTGGGAGCGCTTCATTTCCGCCATGTTTCACGTCGTTGACACAAAATGTCGCTTGTTGTTTACGTGTTTGATCTCTTCTACTGTCTATGGAGCTGATAGCGTCTGTTTCTTTTGCTCCAGTTTCGTCAAAATCCTAACCAGAAACTTAGCAGCTCAGCCATCACAGCAGTGTACAACCAAGGGATTGCAAATTACTTCTGCAAACCAGATGCAAAACAGTTTTTTTTAAAAAAAGGCTTAACAACAATAGCCCCGTTCGGATAAGGGTAGACGGCTACAGACGGCTGCAGCCGGCTGTAGTCAGCGATGCATTGTGGGATGGAAATGTTGCATTTTGGTTAGACTTTGTGTCAGAGTTGCCAGAAAGGCGTGGCGCTGTCACAAAAACGTCACAAGGTCAGATGACCTAAAAACCCATGTGATGTAGCCGTTTGTAGCCGTCTGTAGACAAAAGGTGCAGCCGCTTGCAGTTGCTTTTTCCGCGGCTACAATCGTCTAACTAACGCCTCCGTGGTGACGCAACTGTGCCCTGGTTGGTTTAAAGTTCATTGACGTCTGGACACGGATGTTGTGTAGCGCTCTGTCACGGAACTTCTCATCTTATATGTACGTTATTTTAGTCCAGTTTGAAGACATATCTTTTCTCTCTCTTTTTAGCTTGTTCTGGGGCGTGTATCTGATGCTGTCAAGCTCAATCTTTTATTGATTTATGTATTTGTTAATCTCGTTTTTATTGTATTGCTTTGTGTCAGTAGGCTATACCTATTAATGATCTTTGGGTTATGGTTTTGCCGTGTTATTTTTCATCCTTGTGTTGTGCAGCACTTTGGGACATCTCTGTTGTTTTGTTTAAATGTGCTATTAAAAAAACGACTCGACTTGACTTGAAGTCTCAATGCACCCTACTACAACCGCCCGCCCCCTTCTTGTCCCTCACGCACAGCACATGACTTCTCTGCCATCTACTACGAAGATCAGGTGGTGTAAACAAAAGACTTGTGTCCGAGTTGACCGCTGCCTTTTAAACACCCGCCCATGCTGCGAGGCGGAGTTCTTGCTGACGCATGTAGCCGAGGTTAGACAGACGTAGACAGACCGGTGTGCTAGTCGAACGAGCCTAATGTCAGCTAGTAATTCAACTGCCCGAGAATCTAATAGATATATTCGGCTTTGATGTAGGCTACTCGTTTAAAACAGCAAATATCTCAGAAAAAAATATAAATTACTAATATACTTTTATCTAGTTCAGGAAATCAAATGGTAAATGCAAAATAGTCACGATAAAAGTATTTGCGGACCCGTCTCAAAAGCTTTATGTTACAGCGCATGTGCGAGTTTTTCACCCGTCTGAAGAGCTTTATAAGTTATTGCGCATGTGCGAGTTTCTGCCGCTGCGTAAGCATGTTTACGCATCAGCGTGCACAGGTTTGCGTAAGATATCTTACGCACCATTCGTGAGACCGGGTTGGTAATGCTGATTGTTGAGGCTGTATTTTTTAGTAGCTTAGATCATGATGTAGGGAGGCATGGGAAGCAAATTATGTCCCCACCAATATCAAAACCATTACTACGCCCTTGGGTGGGGGACTTTCAGACCGCTGGTTCAAACCTACCTACACGCTTTGCCTGTCTTCCACTGCGGGGCGTATGAAGACATTTGGGCTGGGTGCACATAAGCCCGCCCACGCTCTTTTAACATGGGAAATAGACAGGATTCGCGCAATCCAGCAGTTGGGAGAAAACGTGGCTTATAATGAAAACCCTTTTTCATTTAACAGTGATTATTTGTGCTGTTTGGCTGCTTTGATGTTTTAATCCCACAAATAAAGAATAGTCTACGTTACAGTAATAAGCATTTTCATCTACTGCATTAGCCTACGGATACATTCAGCTTCAGCATTACTTGATAAAGCTGATTCCCGTATTTGTTGTTTTTTTGGCTTTGAGTGACATGTGGGTGCAGGTTCCGATTAAGTCGTAAGCGACTGTGACTGAGCTTACCTATATTCGATCGACAATTATGTCAACGTTTTACCAATTGTAGGCTACTTTTACTCTGGAGCCATTTTAAAATGACACTTCAAAAGCCTCCCAAAAGCTCCTTGAGTGTATAATTTCTTACGGTAATTAAGCATAAAGGCAGTCTCCAGCTCATACCAATACGCTGTCGTAGTCTATGTTCCAGGCACTGTCATCTGACGGTTCTTCGCACTAGATACCTTTCAATAATTGAATTAGTTTGGGTCGGAGGGGGGGGTTTGTTTTGTTAGCGTAACGCCCATTTAAAATTTTGGACCAATGGGACCGTTCTGCGTGCGCCCGTAAGCGAACCCACAGTTGCGGAGTCGCCGAGTGGTGCTTGGGAAGGAGTTGGGTCTCACCTTTAATTTCCCGAACCTGAAACTATACTTCAAAGACACAGGAACTTCGTCTTAATTCCGTTTTTTTCTCGTATAACAAGGATAGTGTGTAGGAATGTTGATATTCGAACCCGGGACTTCTTTGCCAACAGTCAGTCTCACTGCTAGTGAGAAAACGAGAGAGGGAGAAAAGACATTGCCACCACTCGCGCTAGAAAAGGAGGACTCCTCCCTGCTTCATCCTTGATACTTTCAAGACAGCTTAAAGAGAGAGAGTAAGAGAGAGAGGATACAAGCTCCGTTCTGCGCATTCGCTCGCTGAGACCAAAGAGGGACATTTGGACATGATACATGATTGTTTTGGACGCTCCTTCATGGCGCAGTGAACTTGAACGGGGGTGAGTAAGCAGGCACGGCTGACTTGGTACCGAAGTCAGGTGGGCCGGGAGACGCGTGTTTATCTGAATTCCAGGACTTGGTACGCAACACATGACCATACAATTTCCAAAAGCCGAATCCATCTCCAGTGTATTTTATCACACGTTTTCAGGAACATTTAGCAGCCCGGGGGTGACTTTAGTGTCAGTGCTGTCCTGTCACCTCCGTACCATTCACCCCCAAATAAGCGCGGGCATTACCAACTTATACCCCGTACACCTTCTTGGATAGACTAGCCCATTTGCAGATATTTGTGGTCTGCCGTTGATATTCGTAGGCGCCGGCTGGCCCCTCGATGTAAGAAGAAGGCGCAGAGAAGCGCTGAGGTGTCACACGGGCTGTGAGACCAACATCCCACACAAAGAGGAGTATACTGTACGTGGCGAACTTTGCTGTAGTGATGCTGCAACTGGAAATGGTGATTTTCGTCTGCCTGGTGCTTTGGATGTGTGTATTTAGCCAAGAGCCGAGCTCCAAGGTGATGGCTGGTCGCTATGCCGTGTACTGGAATCGAACTAACCCCAGGTAAGTTAGTTTTTTTTTTGTTGAGGGTCGAACGCGTGTGAATTGCTGATGTACAGGAACCATGTCACTATGAGCGTAAATTATATGATTTTGAAATTATATGGAGTCTGTTGGCTACAGACTGCGTGCGATGTGCATAAGAATGTCGGTTACCGGCTACTGGAGCTTCGAGTACACCACCAGTCATATCAGCAAGCGTTGTCGATAACTGGCCACTGTAAAATCCCAGTAGTTTTCCTTGAAAAAATGTTACAAAGCACAATGCAACACATATGGACTAGACACGTATTATCAACTGTGCCAAGATATATCCAAGAATCAGATGTCTATTTTTTATTATTACAGGAGGCATCATATTTTATGTTGTAAATGTAATAGTTCAGGCAGAAATGAAACATGGCTTAAATGGTATGGTTTATGTAAAGGTCTGGAAATACAGAAAATCTAACGAGGTCTTCCTCAGATTTACACGCAATTTCCAAAATGCATTTGACAATTTGCGCTCTCTTAATATAACTTTGCTTCCGTGAAGAGTGTGTGACAAGCACCGATGTGTTTAACTTGCTGTCCACGCTCAACCGTAGTTGCCTTTCAGCAGTGGCTAAAATGATTAAACTGTAGGTTTCTTTATCGGGTTTTTGTAAATATCATTTTTTCGTGCCTTTCATTTTGGAAAGACAAGAACAGCTTACACCAAACACAAAAACATGAGCTTTTACTCTTTTTGTTAGTGTCATTCTGGACAGTATCAGTACTATAATATCATAACAAGTGCTGCCACTTCACTGCATGTCATGCCTTAACTGAGAATAAATCTACCAGCGGGGCGTGGGGAATAAGTAGCCTACACAATTTAAAAAATGATCAAGATGTCGAGATAAAGATTTTAAAAAGATTTCTCACATGCCTACACGGTAGTTCTCATCAAATGCGCACAACTTTCTTGGGTGGAAGTCTACACTTTGCGTCTTTTCTTTTAATTGACAAAATAATCAAATGTTTGTGGAAATGTACTGACGTGACGATCAGTCACTTGTTCAATCGCAACGCGCACTGCACTGGGAAGAGGCAGTTTCGAGGAGATAACTTGCAGAAAAGTCAATAATTTGTCGTAAGTACTTGCCGAAAGAACGAATATAATATTGACCGCCAATAAAGGCCAGTATGTGACCGGATTACTAAGAACAAAGAAACGTAGCCTACGCTTTATTGCAAACTGCACAATTGCAGGAGAACAGTCTGTGATTATTTATTGGCAAATTATTCATACAGTTATTTCAACAACAGATAAACCTGGAGAAGATGCAATGGCAAAAATAGTAACAATACATCTTGCTTGGTTTTCAATTATTGCCAACTTTGTGACAACAACATATAGAGCTTGACGTTAAACTTTAGATACAGTGTGTGCGGAGACAGGATTAGTTTACTTGTGGACTCACTTAATTTCTCATACATCGCATGGGAAATTAAAAATTCTTTCCTTTATCCTTTTCTCCCTTACCTTTTTTCTTTCTGTCTTTTTTTAATTGGCTAAACACATGATTAAACAGTGTAGATTTTGCGGGAATGTAACCTCAGAGAACAGTCGTTCTCTGCATGCGCCTCGATTGCCTACTAAATTTACTTAACTTTTTTTGCTTGTTTTTAGTTTAGCAAGTTCTAGAGTGGCTTCACTGTTGTTAAGGGTTAGCAAAAACGTTTTTTTTATAGCAGATGATCACAATGAACGTAGCCATTTTTTCCTAAGACCACCCAATAACAAAATAACCAAATAAACTGATAGGCCTACTTCAGACAAAGAAAACTTGGAATGCATTAATCATAGATAGTTTAATTAAGCATTAGTATTTAGGTTTCACTTTGATCAAAGAAGGCTTTCATTTAAAATGTTGCGTTTGATAGAAGCCAGAGACTGAGGGAATCAGGGCTGTGCGGACTGTGTCCTAACCAAACAAACTGTTTTCTGAGACAAAAAACTCAAAAGATTTAGGATACATTAACTACATATTTTTTAGTTTGATTAAGACGATTAAGTTTAAATTCATGTAAAATTTTGCATCTGATAGAAACTCAGAGGGAGGCAGAGCTGTGGCGGAGTGAGACTGGCCTAGCGCGGAGAGAGAAGCAGTGGTTGCCAGGATCTCAAGTCAAAATTAGCAAAGCCAGTTTTTAATAGTACTACCTTATACAAAACAAACACCAAACCAATATGATATCTGAGACAAATTACTTATACAGAACACACAGGATGCATTGATCACATATAGTTTGATTAGTTCAATTTAAAAAAGACATTAATTAAAAATACTGCATCTGATAGAAAGCAGAGAGAGAGAGCAAGACAAAGAGAACCAGGATTGTGGTGGAGGGCAAGGTGGTAGTGCCCGCTGAGCCAGCTAAGATCTCTGAGTGAATATGGTGCCTGCTCAGCCCCCTCTCTCCGCTCACTCCACTCCCTGTCAGTCTTTCTCTGTCAGTGAGGGCCAGTGTTTATTTGTTTTTGGCATAGCTCAAAACACAGTAATACAAGTCAAGTTCAATCAAATCGGTTATGCTGATGGATATATTTTCATTAGTGTACTTATTTTGCTTTTAAGAAAAAAAGTTGACTAGTATTTTTTTTCTTTATCATTAAACCTGATTTCCTCCAAATGTGGCTGGTCGACCCCTGTGCTTACAAGGGCAAATTTACCAAATTGTAGTAACAGCTTACAAATTTAAAAAATGTTTAAAAAGTGTCTTTCTTTGTTATTACAGATACATTTTATCTTGTGTCTTGTCTGTTATATTATTTTTTTCAGTGAGTGGATTAACTGTGTGTTGCTAGTGCGACTCGGTGGTTGTTGCTTGCTAGGCCACAGGGCAAACTTCAACTGGCATAAGAGGAGCTATAAAGAAGTGGAACGAAAGGCTTTAGTGAACAAATATGAAACCAGACCGTGAACAAATGTGGTTGTGCTTATTCCCCTACACCACTGGAAGTATAACCAAGGTCAGGTAGACCCTTCAAAAAAGGTAACACATTAATGGTGCTTCTTACAGTGTACCAACATACAACAACATGTAACATCATGCACTTACACTTACACTTAACCCTAATCCTATCTCTTAAACCAGGGTACAGAGTAAGTAATCTATGTTGTAGGTTGTTGCACATTTAATTACACTGCACTTATGTATACACACTGTAACAGGAATCATTTAAATAAAATTTGCCATTGAACTGAGAGAAACTAAAGCTGTGCTGCTGTAGTCAAATTCTCCATGGTAGAGAGATAGGGCTAGGCAAGCAGCAGACATGGTGAATAGACAGCTTTGGGAGCAAAGCTGGCCTCCTTTCGTGTGCATAGTGCTGGAGAGAAGAAAGATTGTGTTTGTTTGAGGTGTGTGTGTGGTGTTGAGAGAAGAATGTGTGCTGGTGAGAAGTGTGTGTGCTGGAGAGGACAGTGTGTGTTTTAGAGGAGTGTGTGTGTGTGTGTGTGTGTTGGTGATGAGAGTGTATGTGTTTGAAACCAGTGTGTGTTGAAGAGAGTGTGTGTTGGTAAGAAGTGTGTGTGTATGTGCTGTTGTGTGGGTTGTGGTTGTATTACATCCACAGAAGCACACTTACACTAAGTAGTAGGCTGCTATTGTAGCACCTCAGTCAGGGGAGGTCCCATGATGGATCTGCAGCTCTGGTGTCAAACGTCAAGGCACAGGCTAAGAATGGCCCTCTTTTTCATTGCTTACGCTCTCTTCTCCTCATAGGAGCAAATGCGCTTTTCCCCCTCTCTCCCTCATCCATTCATGATCACTTTCTCTCTCTTTCTCCTCGTGTGTGCCTCATTTTGTCTTTGTCTCTCTCCCAAACCCACTCTGTGTCTCGTTCTTGCTCTCACTCTTTCCTGTTGTTCTGGCTCTCATCTTTTCTACTATATCACACTGGGCTGAGTAAATGAATTAATACAGTTGGGATATTTAAGAAAATTTTCTTAGTGTCCAGCTGTGCCGTCTTCAGTCCGGGCCACAGACGCACTGAGGTTACGTCTGACAGAGGAGAGAGGGCCTGTGTGTGTCTTTGGTAGCGGTGAGAGTGCTGTGTGTGTGTTTAGTGGTGTGCGTGTGTGTTTGATAGAGTGAGTGTGTTTCATAGCATGTATGTGTTTCATCGCTTGTGTGTGTCTGGTAGCGGAAGAAAGGTTGTGTGTGTTTGTTAGCGTGTGTGTTTGTTAGCGTGTGTGTTTGTTCAGGACTGGCAGTGACAGACCATTCCACCTGCTCAGCCCCTGCTACTTTGGGCCAATTAAGGACAAACACACACCATTGACACCTAATCTCTCTGAAAGTCACTGACTAATCTTTCACATGTGTTACAACGCAAGCTAATATCAATGAAGCTAAATATAAGTCAAAGTACTCTAACAGCAGTGGCAGCATTTGGCAAAACCATCAGGTTTGTTCAACAGTATAAAACAGTATAAAGAGTTTGAGTGTGTGTGTGTGTGTGTGTTTGTGATTATGTGTGAGTGTGTTGCTATGCTCAGCTAAAGGGAGTGGTTTCTGAAGCACTGGGTTCTTGGAATTCACCACAGCAATGCCTCACCAAATGTTTCAGGGAGAATATCTGGAAATTTGCTTGTTTTCTTATGATGTGCTGGTCTATTCTGACATTTGTTATCATTGTAGCAGAAAATATGAGCATGATATGTAGTCTCCACACGTTTGTTTTGGCCCAAGCACTGTAATTACATGCTAGTTCCGATTTGAATATTTGGCTACTTTGTTGTAAGGTAGGGTTACCACATGCCTTCTGGGGACAGTCCCCATTTTTGTGGTCTGTCCCCTGTAAAATATGTAGAAACCTTTTGTAGCTAAATGTCTTTGGTTTTCATCTCAGAAAATCTAGTTGCCCTATTGAGAGGTGCTGGTCTATTCTGATATTTGTTATCTTTTGTACCAGAACGTATGAGTGTGATATGTAATTCCCACACCTTTTTGGGTTCAGCACTGTAATTATATGCTAGTTTCTATCATTCCGGGAAGGGTCGTAGTATTACCCGCTCTTTGTGTCTGCTTTTAGCGGCAAGAAAATGGTTTCCCTCACATAGATACACACATATTCCCTCACATAGATACCCGCGTACACATACACACAGAAACACAGACACACACACACACACCAAACACACACACACACGGGTTCATAAAAAGCTGTGCTATGTTGAGTTTTTGATCTGATCTCTTCACAGGGATGTCTACTCTTGCCTTGCCCTGTTTGTTTTTTTTTTTTTGCTGTTAATTTCTTGGTGCTTTTAAACATATTTCTTTCTACTTATGTAATTTTCGTTATCTTTTCCTGCCCTGTTCTCTTCATCCATGCCATTTTCTACCCCTCTCCTTTTTAATGTCCTCCTTCTTTTCTCTCTTGAGGCCCTATTTTGTCGCGGCGCATTGTGTATTCGCGACATGCGCATGCTGTCATTGCTATTCTGTTCAGGTAAAAAATCACGTTGTCGAGATAGCAGATGGCATTGCGCCGTGACGGGCGGGTGAGCGAAAAGAAGAGGTGTGGTCTGGCGCAAAGCGCACCAGATGCTATTATGAGGACGTATAAACCATTTGCGCCTTTGATCAATAAAAAGGTCCTTTTTCTTCACCGGCGCATTATTGAGCTATTTTAGAGGCGCACAACGCTTTGAACCCCGATGTACCTGCTGCTGCGCCAGAGAGGCGAACTGAACTGGCAGAAAAGTTGCAACATGTATAGCCTGTATAGCCATGTATTTTTATGTTTTAGTAAGCAAACAGGCACAAATAATAAGAGTATAGCAATGTTTTGCAGTTTATAGCAATGTTCTGCAGTTTCTTTTGTCGTTTTAAATAAACAGCGATTGCAATGTTCTGCAGTTTATTTAATAAACAGCGTGGCAAGTTGTAAGAAATGAAATGGACTAATCATCAAAAAACTAGTGGACTAATGGTTTGATGGACCTCCACCTTTTATATTTGAGTTTAAAGCTTTTGTTTCACGTCTTCTATCGTTGTTGTACCGCTTTGGGCACTGTTCGAAAGTTCTCTTCTTGCCAAAGGAGGACACAATTACTGAAGATATTTCCTCCCATACTTCTATGACCCACGGAGGTTTGGGGGGATTCTTTCCATCTCCGAATATTAACTGCTCACGCTCTTTTACTTCAAGCACGAGCAGATCAGTCTCCTCCACCGAAAAGCTCCTCTCGTCCGGGTAAATCCGCCATTGTAATAGCAAAAGGCTATGGACAATGCGTCCGCTGGCTCTTAAAGGGAATGAGAGTATAAATTCTCATTGGTTAATTGTATTGTATGTTACGCGCAAAACACACCCATGACTAATGAAGTAACTTAACCCAACCCTTTTGAACGATGCGCCTGGCGCAATGTTCGCTTTTTCCGCCGTGAAAATACCAAATTGTGTCGGGAACGCCCCCAAAGCAACTTGCGCGACAGACTTTAGACAATGGGCTCTATTTTCACGATCATAAGCGCATTGTCTAAAGTCTGTCGCGCAAGTTGCTTTGGGGGCGTTCCCGACACAATTTGGTATTTTCACGGCGGAAAAAGCAAACATTGCGCCAGGCGCATCGTTCAAAAGGGTTGGGTTAAGTTACTTCATTAGTCATGGGTGTGTTTTGGGCGTAACATACAATTAACCAATGAGAATTTATACTCTCATTCCCTTTAAGAGCCAGCGGGCGCATTGTCCATAGCCTGTTGCTATTACGATGGCGGATTTACCTGGACAGGAGGAGCTTTTCGGTGGAGGAGACCGATCTGTTCGTGCGTGAAGTAAAAGCGCGTGAGTAGTTAATATTCTAGGATGGAAAGAATCCCCCCAAACCTCCGCGGGTCATAGAAGTATGGGAGGAAATATCTTCAATAATTGTTTCCTCCTCTGGCAAGAAGAGAACTTTCGAACAGTGCCCAAAGCGGTACAACAACGTTAGAAGACGTGAAACAAAAGCTTTAAACTCAAAAGAAACATCAAAAATAAAAGGTGGAGGTCCATCAAACCATTAGTCCACTAGTTTTCTTTTTGATGATTAGTCCATTTCATTTCTTACAACTTGCCACGCTGTTTATTAAATATACTGCAGAACATTGCAATCGCTGTTTATTTAAAACGGCAAAAGAAACTGCAAGACATTGCTATAAACTGCAAAACATTGCTATACTCTTATTATTTGTTCCTGTTTGCTTATTAAAACATAAAAATACATGGCTATACAGGCTATACACGTTGCAACCTTTCTGCCAGTTCAGCTCGCCTCTCTGGGGCAGCAGCAGGTACATCTGGGTTCAACGCGCTGTGCGCCGAAAGCGGTACAACAACGTTAGAAGACAAGAAAACAACGCCTTAAACTCAAAGGAAACATCAAAAATAAACGGAAGGTATAGGTCCATCAAACCATTAGCCCACTAATTTTCTTTTTGACGATTTGTCCATATTATTTCTTACAACTTGCCACGCTGTTTATTTAAAACGACAAAATAAATCGTAAATAAACTGCAGAACATTGCAATCGCTGTTTATTTAAAATGACAAAAGAAATTGTAAATAAACTGCAGAACATTGCTATAAACACCACAACACTGCTATATTCTCATTATTTGTGCATGTTTGCTTACTAAAACATACAAATACATAGTTATACAGGCTATACATGTCGCAACTTTTCTGCCAGTTCAGCTCGCCTCTCTGGGCAGCAGCAGGTGCATCGGGGTTCAAAGCGTTGTGCGCCTCTAAAATAGCTTTTCAACAATGCGCCAGTGACGAAAAAGCACCTTTTCATTAATCAAAAGCGCAAATGGTTTGTACGTCCTCATAATAGCATCTGGTGCGCTTTGCGCCAGACCACACCTCTTCTTTTCGCTGAGCCGCCCGTCACGGCGCAATGTCATCTGCTACCTCGACAACGTGATTTTTTGCCTGAAAAAATGAACGTTGCGCTGGCACAGAATAGCAATGACAGCATGCGCATGTCGCGAATGCACAATGCGCCGCGGCAAAATAGGGCCCAATGTCCGTATGATCGTGAAAATAGAGTCCTTGGTGTGTTTAATTTTCTTACTCAGGTGTATGCTCTATTTTTTTTGTTAATTTTCTTCATCTTTCCCTGTCCGGTTCTCTCAATCTGTTGGGATCAAAGACTGACAAAGTTTATTTATTTATTATGTGGAGACTAACCAGCTCTAAACTTAGGAGGTGGAGGGACATGGTAAATGGGGGCAAAGGAGAGGAAAACAGCACAGCTAAAATTAGAGAAATTATGTGCTTGCTCCCAGGGCTTATGGTGACGTTTGTGGTACTATTAAAGAAAAAAAAAACAGAAATGGTACAAATATAAAGGTCATGTGAAAATCTATAGGCAGGAAGCCCCAGAATGTTCTCCTCATTCCAAAATACTTACTCATGTTCTCCCTAAATATGAAGCCATTTTATGCAGTACAAAAGAAGTGCTATTTTAGACCTCTCACATTGCGTTTCAGAAACCATTGCAACATGTCATTAATCCAAACCTAGCTCCAAGGAACATGGGGGCAGAAGGAAGTAAGGGTTTGTTCTGAGCGTCTATCCTGTGTTTTCTAAAAGGGCAATGGAAATGATGAGGCTTAGTCGTCCATATCCACAGGACAAAGGGCAGAGGGGCTTTTTTTGACAGTGTATGTTCTGTGCTTTGTAAGGATTAGCCATGAGCATGTTTTGAAGAGCTGGAGGCAATCAGTTAGCTGCTCTCTTTCTCTCTCTCTCTCTCTCTCTCTCTCTTGTCATGGAGGAGAACAGAATACAGTATCCTACTCAGGGTTCACTGTGTTGGACTGTTACTTTTTGACCTACCGAGTACCCTGAGACATAGAGTAACTATTGCTGCATAAACAAATGTGAACACATATTATATGGTGCATGATGATGTGGTGGCAATTGGATTGTATTTGAGGATAGTTTGAATAGAGGATCTTTGTCCACCTGTATATGCACTTTATGTTCAAGCTGGTTAGAACTAAGAACCCATTCACAGATTTATTTCAAGAACTCATCCAAGTACCCTCCAGGGGTACTCACACTCTAGTTTGGCAACCAGCAAGAGGAAATTAGCAATTTAGGGTTGATGTACATTATTGGACTATGAATATCACTGTGCTGTGATTAAATTTTACATTGCATTAATTATCATTTGTCATGTCATATCACATCACATTACCTCATATTATATAATTTGTCAATCATATCATATTTCTACATGCCAGAGGATGTTGTAAATTTTTACTGACGGAGACACAATAGATAGCTAGTCCCTTTTCTTCACGGCAACAACTATGCATTTTTGCATGCATTTAAATCATGTTTTACATCAGCAACATTTCTCACAGCAACTTTGACCACAGAGAAGGGTTTGGTGTCTTCAGTATCAGAAATCTAATTTTCGTACATTTATTTGATGTTATCTCAGAGAGAAATCTTATCTTGTCTTAGCATGTATAATCTTATTATGTTGTGACGTCATGCTTGGTACCTCGCTTGAAATCTGAAAAGAGTAACAAAACTGGAAACTGTGACTTTGTGACTTGATGGTTTTCCAGACATTTGTTCAAAGGATAAGTCTGTCGGATACTTTCCATAATTTTCGATGTGGATATGGATGACATTTAAAGTGTAAAGACATGTGGTTTTGTGCTCAGTGTCGTATATTGTGAAAGTAAAGCATGTACTCTTGGTGATGGTATAAGCGTACAGCTCCTATAAAGCTTGTTGGTTTAAGGGGAGTCTCTGTGAGGATTGTTAACCTTAAAGGGCATGCATGTTTGAATATGTGACTCTACAACAAAGTAAGATTCTAAAATTTTACATTATATTTTATGGAGCCCAACATTCTTTAGAACTTTCATCCTCCCAATGTCCCCATCACACTAGTGTAACAGAGCTCTCTAAAAGGTTAGATGGAGCAGTCAGGCCTTATTAGGAAGAATATGAATAGCTGCTCCAATGGATTTTAGGACAGTTTCAATGATTAACAATTACCAGTCTATATATTTTTCTGCAAAAGATAGTTAGGTGGTCAATCTTGTACTTGTCAAGAAATGTATTTTTTTCCTCTGTTGGTATTGTACCAAAGATATCAGGGCAATGTATCACTTAATGTATTCCATAAAAAAACACGGACAATACTTTTTCCTGAATTTATCAGTGTAACCCACAACAGCAAAGGAATAAAAAAGGAAGACAATCCCTCTTACCAATTCTGAAAACAAAAACAAATCATTTTTCTCAGCAACCTCTCTCTCAAAGCCTTAATTACACACGTTTTTGTTTTTAATTGAATCCTTGCTGCCAGTTGCGTTGGTCCTCCCTTCCTTCTTTACACTGTCTTGCTGAGAAGGAAAAAAAGAGAGTGGAGAGTTAGTGAGTGGCAAACAAACTCATAAACAATCACTCCAGTCTATCCGGTCGCTTGACTGCTAAAGTACGGGGCACAGGCAATGTGTGTGTGTGTGTGTATATGTCTGTGTGTGTTTGTTTGTGTGCATGTGTGTGCGTGTGGGGCACAGAAGTGGCCCACTTCCAAACGTGTTGTAAATATTCAGGGCGGTGCTGCTACTGCTAGTTACCAATGCTGCTGCCAGCTGCAGCTAAGGGGAATGGAACCCCCCCCCCCCCCACCCCCCATCTCTCTCTCTCTCTCTCTTTCTGCCTCTCTCTCTCTCTCTCTCTCACTCCATCTCTTTCTCTACTTATGTCTTTCTTTCCCTCAAGTTCTTTTTTTTACTGTCTTTGTCCATCACTCCCTTTTCATCTAATTTTTCTGTCTGTATCTTTTTCTCTCTCTGTCTCCATCTATCTCTCAAACTCTCAATGTTTCTCTCTCTCTCTCTCAATGTTTCTCTCTCTGTGTCTCTGTTTGTCTCTCTCTCTCTCTCTCAATCTCTCTCTCTCTCTACATCCCCCCTGGCTGGACACTGCTTAGTGAGAGGCTGAAAGCCTACCATTGTTTCCTCCAGGCACTCGCTCGTCCCGCCACTCCATGGGCCGGCCAGAAACTATGCATGTATTAGCACAGAAAAGTGTTGAAGAAGAGAGGGGGGGACAGAAAGAGGGAAAGTGAGAGCATAGAAGAGAGACAGAGGTAGAGCATGCACCAGAAGACAATGCTGAGAGGATGAGTAAATGAAAGAAGCTAAGATGGGAAGAAAGAAAAAATAAATCAGAAAAGTGAGACAATCCATATTTATGAGTGAAATCTAACGACAGGACACAGATGGTGGGAAAGATAAGAGAACATGAGACACAAATACGGACCGTTTTCTAAGACAGGGGGTTTGTATCCATGCTCCTACAGCTTGTAGGTGTGCTGTGTACATACAGTGCTGCCACTTGGCCATCAAAGTGCAGGGCACAGGGACAAAGTGTTAGTGTATGTGTGTGTTGTGTATGCTGCTCAGTAGTTGTTCACTTCTGTAGATGTGTGTGTGTGTGTGTGTGTGTGTGTGTGTGTGTGTGTGTGCGTGCGTGCACACGCATGGTAAAGTGGTGGTCACTCCCCCACCAAAGTAACTCCAGACGCATCTGCCTGTCTCTCCTTTATAGAGCTGGAACTCCCTCACAGTCTGAGTGTCCTATTACGCACACATACACACACACATGCACACACACACACACACACACACACACACTGACTCTCAGCAGTGTACTGTGCAGTCTGCCAATGATGGCTGGGCTTGGTAAAGTGCACAGGGCAACAAGCATGTTGAGCAGGGAAACTTTTGATGTAACTGGCCCTTACACTGTAAAAAATAACTTGTTGACCTTACTTAGAAAAAGCACGGAAACTCATTGCCTTGAAAAAAGCAAGTTAAATAAAATTACAATAACTAAGCTGTACTGATGGCAACTACTAAGTAAGAACTACTAAACAAACTTGCTTTTTCTTAGTACCAGTTACTGCTTTGAAGTAAATGCAGCTTGTTTTTTCTTAGTACTAATTACTCTTTTGAGGTAAAGGCAGCTTGTTTATTCCAAGTGAGTCATACTTAATAACCTCACTTTTGAAGTGAGCCCTACTCCTTTTTAGTAATTATACACAACATTTAAACATTTAGTAGAACTTAGTTTTTCTGGTCCCTGCTGCATAAATTACCAACAGTTAAATAGACAACTATGTTTAAAATATAAATCAAAGCACAAAAGAATTAAAGGTAACAATAACCATTTGCTTTATTTGTTATAAACAGATTTTAGTTATGAAGGAAAAAAAAAAAACAACAGATGGGCTTTTAAAATTCGAGGTCAAAGTGAACAATGAATATAACTCAAAAACATTCTCGTTTTTATCCTTTTGAACACCATCTTTCACGTGCATGAAACAGCCATACACACACAAGTCACACACACAGAAGCACCAACTCACACACACACACACAGAAGCACCACCTCACACACACACACACACACAAGCACCACCACACACACACACACACAAGCACCACCTCTCTCACACACACAAGCACCACCTCACACACACACACAAGCACCACTTACACACACACACAAGCATCACACACACACACACACACCTCACACACACACACACACACGCCACTCACACACACACACACAAGCACCACTCACAAACAAGCAACACACACAAGCACCACCTCACACACACACAAGCACCACACACACACACAAACACCACTCACTCACACATACACACACACACACACACACACACACACACACAAGCACCACTCACACACACACACACACACACACACACACAAGCAACACACACACAGACACACAAACCCACATACCAATTGGACACACAACAATTCAGTCCATCACTCCAAACACTCCAACACACCTATCTACGCAAATAATTTTCCAAGGAAATCAACTTTGGTGGGAGGGTGGTACTTCCCAATCCCAGAACAATTGACTGAATAAATCGCAGGGTGTTGGACATGCATTTCGGGTAATCCAAGTGAAGAGCATAAATGAGGCCAAACAACAAACAAACAGCCAGAGGCAAATCCTGAATGTGATGGACAACAGCACTGCCCTCCAGAACAATAGAATGGGACACTGGAGGATATTCGCCATTGTCGCAGATGATGGTGAGCACACCCACAGTCATGGAGACGGCGACAACTTCTGCTAAAATATAATGCCAAGTGTTGGGATTTGTACAATTGACTATTAACTGAAAAGAGTTAAGGTTGACCAAAGATGGCTTTAGGCCAAAATGTCCATCTTGGTCATGCTACCAGATGTATGAAAAAATAAAAGACAATTCCAGCAGTTTTTTAAATTCATGTCAGATAGAAAGTTGTCAGTAGTGAAAATTGTTCAAAAAATCATGCATTCACTTAATTAGGTGTTGCATGTGTCCTTTATGGTTGTGCGTTGTCTGCTACAGTTTGAAAATACTTACAATGGCCGTCTTGAAGAATTCATTAGGCTTGTCTCCAAGTACAATGGGCAGTCCTTTCAGGACCACGGTGCGCTGAGCAGTCACCTCTGATGCCTAATGAAGAGACAAAACAGCGTGCTTTTAAAATTCTACTTTTTTAGCCCGGCTATCTCTGCGAGTCTGGCCAAGATACCTTGTAATCCCTTAACAAAAAGTAGTATACTTAAAGTTTATTTTATGAAATATACTTCAGTATAAGTGTAAGTATAGAACAGAAGTACACAGACCATGTACTTTTAGTGTACTAGAAATTATACTAATTTAATACTTTTTTATATTAAATTGGAACATTTTAAGTTCATAAAAGTATTCTTTAATTATATTTTAAAGTTAATTTTAAGCTTACAAAAGTACACTTTAAAATATACAAGATGTACACTCATCTATATACTATCAATATACTTGGTATATTCCTCTAGTATACTTAAAGTATACCACAAGTACACATATTTATATACTGCCATTGTACTAGTTATGTACTTCAAGTTCCTATTTTTAGTTTATTATAAAGTCAAAAAAAAAAAAAAACAAATAAAGTGATTCCCATTTGTCATTGTGATGTCACACAGCGCTAAGGGAAATTATAAGTAAGTCTTCCCTTAGCAAAAAGAAGTTTATTAAAGTTTACTATAAGTATACTTATTTTATACTAAAACTGAGGAAGTATCCTTGAAGTTGACTTTTATAAACTATATTTTATATACTTATAGAATAGTATAGTAAAGTATACTTGGCCTATACTGAAACTTCTAAACAAAGTCTAAGACTAAGTACATTTATATTAAGACTTACACTTATAATTTAAAATGAAAACATATACTTTTCCTTTAGTCAAGTCATTGACTCGTGCTTGGTGGAGTTTAAAATGGTGGTGTTTGGTGGAGTTTAAAACTTAACAGTATATAGTAGCCTATGTGTGTTCAATTGCATTATCTTTATGTACCTTAAAACCATACACAAAAACAGAAAAACATTTGAATTGACTTTAATGAGCTAGCTACTTGGTGGTCCTTGGTATCTCTGCTGCGTCATCCTCCAAATATCTTCTATATGGTCCGTTTCGCTATGTTAGCTCTAATGAGCTGGTTGTTCAGCTTCTTCCAGCTGACTGGGTGGTATCGCGTTGCACTTCTGCTTTTGTGTATGATTTTAAGGTACATAAAGATAACGCAATTGAACACACATACTATATACTGTTAAGTTTTAAACACCACCATTATATTATATTAATATATAAATGAAATGCTAAGCACGAGTCAATGACTTGACTAAAGGAAAAGTATATGTTTTCATTTTAAAGTATAGCCTAAGTGTAAGTCTTAGTATAAATGTACTTAGTCTTAGACTTTGTTTAGAAGTTTCAGTATAAGCCAAGTATACTTTACTATACTATTCTATAAGTATATAAAATATAGTTTATAAAAGTAAACTTCAAGTATACTTCCTTAGTTTTAGTATAAAATAAGTATACTTATAGTAAACTTTAATAAACTTCCTTTTGGTAAGGGATCCCAATTCTCAGAGGGCGGGCTTAAACCACATATAAGAAATGCCACCTGGTTGACGCTACAATTAGATAGGCTAATTGCCTCAAGAACCAGGAATACATTCTCACACCCAACTCTTCAAAACTAACGCCAGGTCAGGACCCCTCGGGTCTTCAGCAGCTACCAGCGAGGCCAATGACCGACCTAGTGGATAATTGCGTTAGGACACCCCATAAAAATGTCAAAATATCAGACAGGCATCTTGGCCAGACTGAATGGGCAGGTTATATTGTGTAGCGTCACAGCCTTGGCATTAAGAAGCCAGTGTCAACCTTAAGAAAATAGTAAGGACCTTTCCAAGATCAATGTGGTCTTGACTGAGAACACATGACAGTGAAACTATGTTGAATCAAAATACTCACTACACTGTTGGAGCCCTGCATCAGTTCCCTCAACTTCTGCCCAACAGTGCCTTGCTTCTCTTGAAACAGTTGTAGACTTCGTGTCAAAACTTTGTCCAGGCCAGAAAAGAACCCCCCCTCCAGATTCTTGCTGGCCACTCTGGTGAACTCATTGCATATCTGAAAAATTATATGGGGGGAAGTGGAGGACATAACAGAAGAAAATCAGGGGTCAGTGAATTCATAACCCTGTCATTCCAGTTCAGGTATAAAATGTAACATAATCACACTCCAAGTCCAGTTGCCTACATTTGGACTTTTTGGATAACTAGACCAGGGTGAATGAAAATATTCAGGCACATTACACGTAAACACGTAAAACAAATATAAACCCTTACTTCGCCTTCCCTGAAGAGTGCCGGCCATCGATCAACCATGCTCTGGACTGCTGGCTTGTCTTTCACGATCTCCTTTCGTCGGATGGAGAAGGTGTCATTCATCATTTTGGTTATGACTGCCACATTCGGATTCCTCTTTTTCATTTCCTCCCATAAATCCCGTCTGATCTTTTCAAGACTTTCTTTCGTCTGTCCTTCTGGTAAATTAGGCAGGTAATTCGCCTCACCTCTTTTAGGGCGCTTGATGTTTTTAGATGCATGCTCACCCCCTGGATGAATTTTGCTTCTCTTGCCTCCATTTATAGTGACATCTTCGCATCCAGCTTTACGCAGTTTGGAACGGAAGTTGGCCATTTTAAATTTAAGGCTGTTTTTCCAGCCGTACCAGCCTGGCTGATGCCCAGGTTCAGTAAGGCTGGAATGCTTTGCAATCAAAGCCTTTGCCACATCACTGAATTCCTTGTCTGAAGGGTAAGCCTTGAATGAATACACAGTTTGAGCAATTTTCTCAAGGATGTCATGTTTCATGTCTCGTGGGGGGTTCAGTAGAGAACCATCTTTTAAGTAGGCCAGGTCTGCTTGTCTCAACCTATAATTAACATCAACAGAAAACTCCGGGATGCAAACCATGTCTGGCCATTGTTGCCTTGCAGGCCTTGCAGTGGGAGACCTGGGAGTTATTATGTCAGTGTCAGCATCACTGTCAGAGGTTGGGAGTGCAGGTGATGATAGGGGTGTTAGAGTAAGTGTGACGGTAGGGATAATTTTGAGAGTCACCTTGTTGTACAATTCTGCCACATTTGTTAAGTTACAGAGAGCATTGAAATTAGGTTCGTCATATTGCAGATTGAAGTCGTATGAAAGCTGTAGTTCATTTTTCAATAGGGTATTTAGTTCTTCCATACTCCCTGGTCTTTCAGAGAGAGTGACCTTTCGGATGTCATCCCCAGTAACGATGACCCGCATTAAGAATTGTTCAGCCATTCTGAAAAAGGGAAAAGAATTAAACATTAATTTTGAGACAAGAGATCGGTCAACATAAAATATATCTTTTCAGTGTAATTAGCTGCCTGCCCCTGATGCTGTAGACAGACAGGGGATAAATGTCATTCAGTTCAGAAAAGTGAGTGACAGAGGAGGTTGGAATATGATCCCAACACAGTTCAAATGCTCTGAAATGTTCGTCATACCACGCCGACATTAGTCTGCAAACAAACACAATGTTACTGTTGATCAAGACAATCTTTGATATCATTCGGAAATCCGGAAGACCAGCACAAGAACCAACAGAAACCACCATGTCCACACTGTACTTAACATTGTCTAACTGAACAGAAGAAGTCACAAGGACTGTGCTTTGTCCACCATTCATTTCATTGAGGGAGTTCTGGACATTCTCAGGTAATAAAGAAACCATCACAGACTTAACATGGGTAAGTTCAATGGATGGCTTAAAAAAGGAGGTTGCACCAAGATGGAAAGCAATCATTTTCTGATGCCTCACAGCTAAAGAGAGAGCAATGTTCTTGAAATTGTTGATGTGACGAACAGCTTTTTTGAAGAATTTATGTTTACCTTCAAAGCGCATTGTCCATACATTACAGAGAGGTCCAAACATTTGAATGAGCTCAGGGTAATGCTCCACGTAATGGTGCTTGGTTTTGGTCAGGGAACACTCTTTGAAATGCAAATCTGTGCTCAAGAATTTTGCTTTGGAGATAGTACACAGACTCATCTGTGAAGCTCGAGGACAACGCTAACTCTACGACATCTTTTAAGTGCATCAGTACTTCCCAGTGGTCATCACCTTCTGGGATAAGATGGGCTACAAAGAGAGGTAGCAGTCTAAGAAGTGCCCAATTCTCATGCCCATTGCCCCCAATTGTTCCCTTGGAAGCAAATGTTGTCCCAATATCCTGAGGTCGGTTTGTTTTGTCAGAGAATGAATATGGAAACTTCTTGATGGCCATATTCAAAGTAGATAGTGTAAAGTATCCTTTTCTCATCATTGCCTTTAAACACAAGGCCATTTCGAAAGGAACAATGCCCTCCAGAAGATCATGCAGGAGGTCTGGAGGAAAACCATTCACAACATGAAAGTGTTCTAAACGGTCACTCAACAAGCAACTTCTTTTAACACCATACTGTGGAGCCTTTGCTTCATCCTGTAACACCTCCTGCACTTGAAGATCATGATTTTCTTTAGTTCTTTGTTGGAATGCACCTGATGGCACAGCATTGTGTTGTATTCCTTCGCGTGTAGCCATACAGAAGCGACACATGTGAGAAACTGTGAAGCTTTCAAAGAACCCTCCCAAAGCATGAGCTGCAAGATTGTCTGAAGCAACAAATGAGACAGTACCCTTAATGCTAGCTCCTAACAGCTCAATGTACACACCATGGCACTCAAGAGCAACAAGGTCCTGAACAAGAGGGCGAAGAATTTCATCATAGCCATCCTTAATAGCACTTACCTTGCAAAGTGAAGCAAGCTGAATGGTGTGAAGAGTGGATCGATGTTTTGGGTGGAGATTGCCAAGCACCCAGTAGATGGCACAAAGCTTGTGTTTTTTCCTTGATGTTCCAAGAGGGTTTGATACCTCAAAATCATCAATATACAAGATAAGAGAAATTCTGAACTCTTCGTCTGACAGAAGAGAATTCTCCTTGAATAAAGAACCATCCCGGTGAGATCTGTATCCTGCTGACACATTTGTGTCAGCGGTCATAGCTTTATCCAAAACCTCTCCATTGTTAAGCAATGCCTGGAGCATTTTGAGAATGGGAACATACACAAACGTCTGCTTGTCTTTTAAGAGAAGTTCCTCAGGCATTACCACAGCGAATTCTCTTAAAATGAATGAGGCACGCTTGTGAGTAGTTGACAATGAACCTTCAGAAGAAGTAAGTTTGAGAAATACATTGCTCTCAGTAACTGCTCTCAATATGTCACTAACTAAGCAGTCATCAACATTTCCACAATGCTGGTGCAGTATTCTCTGAACTGATGATCGCAACAAGGGCAGTGACAGCAAATGCATTTCATTGATCTGCTCAATCATCTCTTGCAATGTATTTTCGGTGACATTGAGAATTGTTGACATTTTGAGAAATAGAGCAGCAACATTATGTTTTAACTGCCTTTCCAAGTCATCACTCGTCTCCCCAACCTCAAAAGTCTCCAACTCGAGGTCAGTTTCAGCACCATCATTTTCAGGTTGCACATTCAACACAAATGAAGGTTTGGCAGGTAGGTCTACACTACCTCTAATTTCAGAAAGAATTTCATGTTTAAATGGGCTCTCATTCTGATGCTCTTTGCTTTTGTGTGCGTTAAAGGTGGAATAAATATTTCTCTGAAAGTGGCATCCTTCGTAAGGACATTGCACCATTTGCTTAAGCTTTAAATGCCGACGCAGATGTGTGAAAAAGTCATTCCCTGTGCAAGGCTCCACAAAGTCACAAAGCAGACAATGAAATAAAGCTTGACCTGCCTTCTCTATATTCTGGGTGTGGTATTTCGCTAAATGTATTTTCAGTGAATTAAATGTTTTAAATGTACAAGGACATTGTGAATGAAGGCATGAGAGGGATGATGTCCTAGCAAGAGATCCATGTTTCAGACGGTAATGTTTAAGCAAGTGGCCTCTTGTGTCTGCACAACAGGTGCAGTGCTTACAGTACCACCGCATGCAAGATTTAATCCGTTTCAAAAAACCTAGAGAGGGAGACAGGATCATTTCAATACCAAGTCTGATGTAATCAGGTTTTAACAATGTGAAATGTAAAACTTTTTAGAGACCATAATAGGTTAAATTCAATACATTCACAGAATACAGAAGTTACAAAGTGTAAAGCTATAACAATATATGGTCTTGTTAATGCAATACTTTGTCAATAAAAATTGTCTAAGTGTAGGGGAGTGCAGGGCACAAAGTAACGCGGGGCAAGTTGAAACACGGACATTTTATCCAGACGCATAAGTCAATTTCTGTTTATTTCCGTCCACTGGTTCATTTCCGTTACTAGAAGCCTGCGGGAAAGTTTGAGACGTCAATGTAAATATTTCGGCGAGATTTCATAAGAAGTTCATTTTGGCATCATATAAGTAACTTTTTCTATGTTGTTAGTTTTTTGTTTTGTGAAGCCTGTGTGAAAGTGACCGTAACAATTTAGATATCGCCTGAATCAGTGTTTTCACCGTTACAAAATGATGCCTCAGTAAAGTTGGTTGCTACTTTGTATCCAGTGGTAGCTAGGCAAAAGTGAAGACTGAGGCTGCGGGGCAAGTTGTAACGCAGTGTTACAATTAACCCTATATTAACTATTTATATAACACAGTATACTAATCATATATTTAATATTTATTTTTATTTATTTATTGTATTTATATTATAAGTACTTGATTGTAATTACTATTACATTGTAATGACTATTTGATTTTAAAATTATTATTACTTTTGAATGGGTTGTGTGCACGCGTGCGCAGAAATGGCATATAGCCTAATATTTAGCCTATTTATTAATATATTCAAGTAATACTGTAATTATCACATTTATTTATATTTGATGTGTTAAACATATTTACTTGTTTTTAGTTTTGTTCATAATTTTCATATTCACATTTTCACAGTAAAGTGACTACTTTTAAATTGGATTCCTATCATTTTCATGACTAATTCAAATTAAAGTATATTTTAAAATTCTGTTATTTTTTATGTTTTTATTTTTAATTGTTTGCTAATTAAGTGTCTTTTAGCATCATATATTGATAAACTGAAATACTGATACTGATAAATACTGAATTAATTGTTTAAAACAAACATTTCCAGTATGTGTTACAACTAACCCTCCACCTGTTACAACTTACCCCACCAATGGGGTAAGTTCTAACATTTTACATAGTTCACTTCTGGTGAAATTGTAAACGAATGGTTGGTTTATATAACAAACTTCCACTGCTCATATGTAGCAGAGAGGTGTATGTTGCTTGTGTTATCAGCCCAAAAGCAAAAACCGTTTCTTTGTGCCCCGCTCTCCCCTATTTAAAACTCTGGATGTACCATTACAGCTCTTTCAAAGAGAAACAGCAATCAATATATCAGAACTCAAGTAGGAAGTATTTACTCACCAGAGATTGGTCAATATTTCTGCATCACATCATGTTTGAGATGTCATTCACACTACCTGTTGCATCACTTTGATCTGTCGACGTTTTTGGTAGCCCACGTGCGAATAGCTAATCCATCTTTCCCTGAACTAGCATTGCCTGAACCTGCGCTGCGCTGCTCAGCCCCGCCGAACTCCAAAGTTATGCTGATTGCAACTTTCATAAAACTGCTGCATAGTCCCAACACCCATATCTGGCTTGACTGAAGACGACAATGCGCACGAGGGATTTCCACACTACATTAGTAATAGTGGTGCCAGAAGGAAGTCAAAAGCACTGAAATCAGATTAAGATAATACGCCAACAATATCAAGTCTATACACCCCACCGATAACCATTCATTAAATGCAGATGGACCGCGGTATTTAATTGCATTTAAAACATTTTATGTATATGTCGAAGCCAAAAGGGGGCCATGTGATTACTTGAAGTCACGGTATATTAGAGAAGTGGTAAAAATAGCGTTTCCAAAAATAGCTTAGCCACGCTATGAAAGGGAAGCCAACGCGCGCGAGGATTTAGAAACGCTATTTGAACGCTAATAATTAGCCACGCTATGGAAGGGAAGCCAACATGGGAGGATTTAGAAACGCTATTTTTTATTAACCACTTCCCTAATACACCATGACTTCAAGTAAAACTAGTAAACAGTTTTTGAACGTTGCTCGTTCCCTCAAATCGGACAATTCCAATTAAATGCTCAGAGCTAGTCTACATGTCACTGCTCAGAAACGTGTTAGCATGTTAACATGAACAGCCATTGGGACGAACGTTATGTTACATTGAAGGATAGTAAAACAAAAAATCAATAGGTAAAGATCAAATATCAACTAGACTGCATTCCCGCAGAAAATGCAAAAGTGTGCTTGCATGTGCCAAGGTTTGTGATCATCAGAGCAAATATATGTGGGAATTATGTAGTTTTTACCAATTGGCTGCAATACACTCCCATGGCAAAACATTATGCAGGCCATGGCATGGGGATTATGACATCACTTGAGAGATCTATTCCTGAACATTCCACGTTTAAAAAATGGCAGTTGGTCCAGGTGCCACTGCCACAGTATTGTCTGCCTCTCTTTCACCATTTTTAAACTGTCCTGTTTCAAACAGTTTAAGTAGTTGCCGCATCAAAATTTCACAGCTCACAGTCAGATCCCAGACCTCCCTTACAAAGTTTAAATCAAGTTTATAGGTTAAACGGTTGAGTTTTGATCATTTGAAACTTCAGACATGCACCCTGACCTGTTTACAGTAAGATGATGAAATGTATGGCAAAATCCCATAGACTGTCTGACACCATTTTTAAACTGTCCTGCCTACAACAGTTTAAGGAGTTGCCATATGAATTTTACACAGGTCACAGTCAGATCCCAGACCTCTCTTACGAAGTTTAAATCAAGTTTATAGGTTAAGCGGTTCAGTTTCAATCATTAAAAAAACCGAGTGGAGGTTAGAGTGAGGGCAGAGCTCACTCTGGCTGCTACAATGGACCAGTTTACTATGACATCATCAGCCTGAACATTCCGCCATTCATTTTCAATGGGCCAAAAAGTTGCAGAAAAACGACAATAACGGACGAACGACAAGAGGTACGGTATACAGAATTGTAGGCGGTCTGGTCCAAACCGGGCCGGTCGTTTTAGAGTTGGAACGGGGTCTCTATCTTGAAAGCCTGAGGAATAGTAACGTCTTCAAGATCTGGTTCAGGAGAATAAGTAGAAGAACTAGACTGCATTCCCGCAGAAAATGCAAAAAGTGTGCTTGCAAATATGCGTGCCAATTATTTAAAGTTTTTACCAATTGGCACTACAGGCTGCAATACACTGCCATGGCAGAACATTATGCAGGCCATGGCATGGGGATTATGACATCACTCAAGAGTTCTATTCCTGAACATTCCACATTTAAAAAATGGCAGTTGGTCCAGGTGCAACTGCCTCAGTATTCTCTGCCTCGCTTTCAACATTTTTAAACTGTCCTGTTTCAAAAAGTTTAAGTAGTTGCCGCATCAAAATTTCACAGCTCACAGTCAGATCCCAGACCTCTCTTACAAAGTTTAAATCAAGTTTATAGGTTAAACGGTTGAGTTTTGATCATTTAAAACTTCAGACATGCACCCTGACCTGTTTACAGTAAGATGATGAAATGTATGGCAAAATCCCATAGACTGTCTGACACCATTTTTAAACTGTCCTGCCTCAAACAGTTTAAGTAGTTGCCACATGAATTTTACACAGGTCACAGTCAGATCCCAGACCTCTCTTACAAACTTGAAATCAAGTTTATAGGTTAAGTGGTTAAGTTTTAATCATTAAAAAACGAAGTGGAGGTTAGAGTGAGGGCAGAGCTCACTCTGGCTGCTACAGTGGACCAGTGTACTATGACATCATCAGCCTGAACATTCCGCCATTCATTTTCAATGGGCCAAAAAGTTGCAGAAAAATGACAATAACGGACGAACGACAAGAGGTAGGGTATACAGAAATGTAGGCGGTCTTGTCCAAACCGGGCCGGTCGTTTTAGAGTTGGAACGGTGTCTCTATCTCGAAAGCCTGAGGAATAGTAACGTCTTCAAGATCTGGTTCAGGAGAAGAAGAAGAAGAAGAAACGGTGGGATAACAATAAGTGTGCTTTTTGCAAGCACACTTAATAATAATAAACGGGGAGATAACAATAAGTGTGCTTTTTGCAAGCACACTTAATAAGAAAAAGGTATATACTCACCAGTGTCAATTTGAGGTATAGACTCTAGAGTGTCGAGAAAACGTGGTGCCTCCCAAGACAAATTCAACTGCCGCCAAAGAGCATAGAGAACAATCTTGCTGCCGCTTCGAATGTTGAGCTTGAGCACATCACTGCGCATGACCAAATTGTGTAGTAGCGTTTCTTACTGATCTCAGCTTAGAATATGTATGTTAATGGCATTGCCGCCCTCACGATTACTGGTAACTTAAATTAGGCAAGTGTTGCTAAAATATTGATCAAAACTAAGTAAGAGGCACTAACTTATTCTGATTAAGACGAATGTTACTTTTTACAGTGTATGGTGTCTTTCAGCACACGTATCTCCAGGCTCACAAAAGTTGTCACGTCTCTGCCTGTTGTTCATTCTAGTCTTTTGTTTGTGGGCTCTGGAACCATGCCAGATTAGAAACGCAGCAATTAACTAAAATGTTTTAAAAAAACAACATATGGAAGTAAAAATGTGTGTTTCTGTATGTGTGTGGATACACAGAAATCGTTTTGGTTCTAAAGCGGTAAAAATGGACTGATTTCGACGTAGCCTCAGAATAATGTAACTGAGGGAGTATGTTTTCACACTCTCTGGCTGACTCTAGTCATGGACAACCAGTAAATGCAACCTGCATGACAAGCCGGAAGTACCCCAGTGAAGTTTTCACTGTCGCTGGCTGACACTATTCTGGGACAACTTGTAATAGTGATTTCAGTTTGTAATAGTGATTTCAAATGCCCTGTAATTGTGATTACATGGCCCTGGGCTCTACTAAATAATTCATGTGTGGTAAAGATTTTGGCTTTACCGGTAGAACATTGCCTTTTCTGTGCAGTGAACCTATGGAAAAGCCTAGACAGCAACTCTGACAACTGAGCTGCAATCAGTGCAGTTGTAGTGGCCTTAATAAGCAAACAAAATCAGCCATTTTAGAAATTCATTTGGAAAGCAATATCTGGAAGAGATAAAAATGGCCATTTATGTGCACAACAAAAACGGAATTGTTTTTAGGGTTTTCACCTCTTTTTAATGTTTATGACTTAATAAAATTAAGCATTTGCTTTTGAGCTTTTAGGGCAAACACACTGCTGAGCTACTCTTATTTTGTTGCCTCTTTTTATCATCAATGGAACTTAAAAGTACCCTTCAGTGTTTGTTTGTCACTCAACCTGGATCTTAAACCTGTTGGTTTAGCCCTTTAATTTTTATGCAGGGTTAGAACTGGGGCTGAACTGGGATGTATAGATTTGAAACAACTTTTTATTGATTTAAAGAACAACACTAATACGTGTTTTGTGTGTGAGGGGTCAGGATCACCTCTTGGTCTTGTGTCACTGTGTCACTGTGTGTGTGTGTGTGTGTGTGTGTGTGTGTGTGTGTGTGTGTGTGTGTGTGTGTGTTTCATAAGCCCCCTTGTCTTCCTTTTCCTCTTCTCTGTCCTTTGCCACAGACACACACCCACCCACACACACACACACACACACACACACACACACATACAAATCTCTTTCTCGCCACCCTCTCCTGTGGTCCTTTCTCCCTATAGAAAGCTCCTGGGTGTCTCCTGGCCATTCATATTAATCAACTTTAAAAGCCTAATGAGATAAATAAGGCTTAGGAGGGTAGAGTCCACTGTAGAAGCACAGGTAATGAATGTTGCTGTGCTGGGGCAAGGCAGGCAGCCTGTGCAATCTGTTATTTTCATGAGATGTGTGTGTGTGTGAAGCAGAAACACACACAGACACAAAGAGATGCATATGCACACACACAGACACAGCTATAGACACATACACACAAACACATACGCACACACACAAACACATGTGCACACACACACACTCACATCCTCGAATATGTTATATAACAGGACCTCTGACATAAACACACACACATACAGTACATAGACATGCACACAGACACACATACGTGCACAAAAAACATACACACACACACACACACACACACACACACACACACACAACCTTGCCTTTAGTGTGTCAGTAGAAAGTATGAGTATCCCCTCTGCCAGGGTTTAAATTCTGCTCTAAGGGAAGCGGAGCACAGGGAATGGTAGGTGCTTAGCCAAGTGTGTGGGGGTATATGTTAAAATCCTGTTCTTTTGCTGGACATGGGCTTGCAAGACTCTCTCTTTCTCTTTCTATCCATCTCGCTTTCTCCCTCTCTATTTTTCTCTGCTAATCTCACTCTCTGTCCATTTCTGTCATACTTTATCGCTTTTACCTCTTTCCCTATCTATCTCCCCATCTCCCCTCTCTCTCCCTTCTCTCTCTCTCCTCTCCCCCCCTCTCTCCACCTCTCTTTCTCCTCTGTTTCTAATCTCCCATCTGCTCCCCTCTGCTTACTACAGTGGACCCAGAAGCCAAGCCAGCTAGCCTTCTCTCTTTCTTCTAATCAGAGATTACTGGGCCTTTAAATTTTCTGTAATAAATTGTGGGGTGTGTGTGTGTGTGTGTAAAGTCGCAGGCTTTGGGAGGTACTGCCAGGATAGTCCCCAGGGGTGCCGACAGCCCGATTTAAGGCACTGTGTTGTGACTGGAGCGCAAGGTGACAATTGGCTAAGTTGTACAGACATACCACATCCCCCCAGGAACGCAAAGTAACGGTTGGTTTAGACAGACAGACAGACAGACCCCCACCCCCCCCCCCGCCAAAACCCATCATGCCCGCCTCCAGATGGAGGAGGTGAATTGGTTGAAAGCCAGTCAAGGCCAAGGGCATGTGTGTGTGTATGGGTGTATGTTTGTGGGGGGCTTGTCCACCTAGGGATGAGTAGCTTAATGACTGTGCGTGTGTGTGTGTGTGTGTGTATATGTGTATACGTGTGTGTGTGTGTGTGTGTGTGTGTGTGTGTGTGTGTGTGTGTGTGTGTTTGTGTGTGTTATGTGTGTATGTGCACATGCATGTATTTGTGTGTGTGTGTGTGTGTGTGTGTGGAGGTTTGTCCACCTCAGGATAGAAGACAACATGGTATGTTGCTCTTGATTAGGAAAGACCCCATTATTATGGTTGCAGCAGTAATGACGATGATGGAAATGGGGTTGTCCATGACCCTACATTCTGTATTTATTCCCTGACATCGTTCACTAGGGAATTTATTTAGTTTTGATATTGTGATTGTATTTTGATCATTTTTTCAACTGATTTCCTCCTCCCGTCTCTCATAATTGTCATTCAAATCACTGAATGTAGGGATGTGACTTAACCTCAAAAAATAACACAAGCTAAAGAGACTCTCCACCAGTGTGCCAGTCACCTAGCTACCTCAAACATGCAGACACACACATGCATGTATGCACACACACACACACGTACATGCACACATGCTCATGGATGCACACACACAACAATACGCGCGCACACACACACACACACACACGCACACGCATGCACACGCACACACACACATGCACACACACGCACGCACGCACACACACACACACACACACAAACACACCCTCCAAACACTTGCTTGCTTGCTTGGTTCCTTCTGGATGACAAATTGTTATTGTTGTTATTATTGACTTGACATCAACTTTATTCTCGACATTTCCAAGTTTAATGTCGACATGTCGAGTTTAAAGTCGACCCATCAAGATTAATGTCGACATCCAATTTCAACTTTATTCTCAGAATTTCGAGTTTAATGTCGACATGCTGACTTTAATGTCGACATGTTGACTTTAATCTCGTCATATCAAAAATATCTTCTCCTTCATGAATGGCCCTAATGCTCCGTCGTATAAAACACAGTGAAGTGTTGTTGGAGAAAAAAGTTACTCTAAGTATCATCTCTGGCCAATTTGGTGGCAAGTCTCAACCTAGGGTTTTCAAGGTAGTCAACCAATGTCATTCCAATGTGATCAATTTAGTCCTTGTGTTCTCTGTCTGCTCTCCTTCTATTCTACTTTGCAGTGACAGTATTTACATCTTCCTCTTGTTATATGTCATCTCTAATCTTTACTGCCCCTCTTTCTCTTCCTCTTGCTACAACACTGCCTTACATTTATATTATATATATATTATACAAGTCAGAGTAACACCCCTTTTTTCTATTTTACACTGTTTACAGTTTTTTGTGCTAAAGCACAAAAACCAACTGGCTGGCCCAATTGCCCAATTGCTTAAGCTATTTCTCACAACTGCTCCCTCTTTTGTCAATACCTTAAACCATTTTACATAGTAAAACACAATTTACAAAACTCACTGACTCCTCTTTGCAAAACTCTAACACATTCTCATTGTCAAAACACACTTTGCAGTGTAGGACACATGTGATTCAAAATGTTGAACATTCTTCTCCCCATTTGATCATCAATAAAGCACACATGGCAGTAGCTAAGCACAATGAGTCAAAATTTTATTACTTCATTTCAAATGACCTAACACCACCAATGTAAGCCAATTGAGAGTCACAAGAAGGTTGCAGCTTGAAAATGGCTGCCAATCAGAGACAAGAAAGTGAGGGACATTGCGAGGAAGAGGAGGTAGAGGAAGAACAAGAGGAAGAGTGATTTTTTCTGCTAACCAAATTAGAGTCACCATTATAGATCACATTCTCGTCCATGGGTTGATGGCGATCTATGACATTTCTTAGAGACCATTGAATTGACCTGTGGTGACATAGGCCAAGAAGAGTGTCAGGGGTGGATACGACATGCCAGGGGCTTCTTTCCACGTTGCCTGGCTAGAGACAATATTGCCTGTGATGTAGATGAGGTGCTGTGGCCTGACCCAGCCCAAAGACAAGATGAAGATCAGTAATTTTTTGCAGCATTGGAAACAGCACATGTCGTTTTCACAGTATACCACAGTATACTATATCACTGTATAATGTTTTTTTTTTTTTAGAATTTAAAAAGTAATGTATAGTGATGCTACCATTTTTGTCTATGTACAGTACAGTACATATCTTGAGTTTTGTTTTGTTTTTTTGTTGAAAATGCATTTCAGTGCTGTAAAAAAATAAATTCTGCTGTTGTATGTATCTGAATGTTGTGCTTTCAAATTTTGGTGTAGTGTTTAGGAACTGCTTCATTGTGATTTCATTTTGAGTGTGTTGTTTTTGTTTTGAGGATAGAGTTTAGTTTTGAGCACACGTAAAACTGTTTTGAGGCAGTTGTTTAGGGAAGTGCATGTGGGCAACTGGAGTTTGTGCTTTCAGTTTTGAGAAAATGAGGTAATGTTTCAGAAATTGAGTTTTAGCAATTGTGAAAAACTGTAAGCCTGATTACTGTGTTTTGCATTTTATCCTTTAGTGTTTTGGCACATCACAATTGTGTTTAACCAGTTGGTTGCAAAGGTGTGGTCAATTGATAGCTAGTGTTTTGAAATGGAAAAAAGGTGACACTACAATATAAACATGTGTGTAATCCATGTAAGTGTGTCTAATGTTTTGCAAATCACTGTGTGTAGTTTTTTGCAAAAGGTGTGAAGCTGAAAATGTGCTTAGAGTGGTGCCTACTCGATGTTTTGTTATTTGAGTATAGGGTTTTATTAATTATTGTTGTATTGTTTTTTAGTGTGTAAGCAAACATAAAAAAACTGTAAATTAATAAATAAATAAATGAATTTTACAAATTCTTTTATATGTTGTTTTACAGTTATTTACAATTGTTTACAGTTTTTTCTGATCGCTTAAGCACATTTTTTGCACCTATTGGCTGTTTTTGCAAAACTTTACACACAAATAACAAAAGCTTTCACCAAATTAGCAAAACATTGTAGATACCTTGCAAAAGCTAACACATCTTGCTTAACTCTGCAAACCTTTGTAAAAATGGTGTTTTTGTACCAAACAGTTAACACAAACCATCATATTAATTAGCACACAATGCGGCAACTACACACTAATGGTATCAATGAACACATCTGGCTTTTGGTTTTTCTGTGCACAAGATATTTTCAGTTTGAAGTCATACACAGGGATCCAACTCAACACACAGGGATTCAAAGTTCAAGTATGGATGTTCATTTACACATATCAATACAAACATTTTTTTTCCAAGTGAAAACACAAGAAAACATACAGTAATTTCACTGAGAGAAAAAAAAACAAGAAGTCTACATCTTGTCATCTCTCTGGGTCCAGACACAACATTTTGTCAACATCAGCTGTAGTGTCTTCTAGTCAAATGCACTGACAAAAAATATCTCTGAAGTGCAGTATCAAGGCCTGACATGAGGCCTAGTCGATGTCTGTGATGGCGTGCCATCACTAGGTTTGTGTGTATGCTCTGACTACCATACCAACAAATGTGGTGTTGTGGTCAAAGTGCATGTTTGATACCCTGGAGACCTGGGTTCAAAGCTTTACTACAATATCCCTGTATGCCTCCACTATTGTCTGTAGAAGGTCCATGCATTGATGTTGATGATGGTCATAGACCTTCTAGCGCAAAGCAGAGAATGGGAACAACACCATTTTGACTTATAGCTGCACACATAGTTATGTTACCATGTTGTCCGACATTGATTATGGCACGGTGTCCAACAATGTTCCTCGTTATAGTGAGGCTGAAACCTGCCTCATCCACAAGAATCAGCTAATGACCTATGGCATCTGCCTTTAGCTCCATCACTATCTGGAAAAGACAAAACAAATCCAGCACAGCAGGCCCATACACAGCCCTACAGTATGCACTTCCAGATTCAGTACCAATGATACTATAGTGTTATATCTTATGATGCTTGCTACACTGTAGCGGCTCAGGTTAGGCTGAACCCATTGGTCAGCTTCCCTCAGGGTCATTCCACTGTCCACTACAGTTTTTTACAGTTGCTTAAACTCAATTTTAAAAACTGGGCCCATGTTGACAAAACACTACACACAGTTAATGCAACCATATACCCAATTAACAGAACACCCCAGCTCTATTGCAAAATGCTATTCTTTTGTCAAAAGTGTACACATATTTATAAAAATGCAATTCTGGCACCAAATTGCACACACATGAGTCACATCATATGATTGTATTGGAATAAGTTAGACACAGTGGTAATAAATGCAAAATAATTGTAACATTTGCTCTCTTGTAAATTACACAGACAAAGTAAAATGTAGTAAATTCACCCGATGACACCAATTCACAAATTCGACACTACATGACAGCAATTCTGCAGACCAATGAAAATGTTTATTTTTTTATCCTGTAACTAGACTCAACTCAGACAATAGTTGCAGTTTGACAACAAAGTATATACTGAACAAAACAATACATAACAGTATCTTTAACCATGTTGAAGAAAAAAATAGGCATCCCTTCTCCTTGCTGCATCTGGCCACAGAATTTCATTGAGATCGTAAAACTTCCACCGCCATGCTGAGAAATACTCTTCTATTGGATTTAGAAAAGATGAGTATGGTGGAAGAAAAAGGACTGTAAACTGTGGATGCTGTAGAAACCAATTCCGTACCAAAGGAGATCTATGAAAGGACACATTGTCCCACACAACAATGTAACGCATGCGTTCATTCGTGTTCACTGCAGTTACAATGTTGTGTACTCTGTCCAAATATGCAAGGATAAGTTCAGGAGTGACCATCATTAGGGTTTTGGGTGTGCTCTGAGTACCATAACACACTATCTGGCTCTTTGGTGTTGTGGTCAAAGTGCATGTTTGGTACCCTGGAGACCTGGGTTCAAACCCTGGTGGGGTAACTCTTTTTTTCCTCCCCTTCACTAAAACTGTGGTAAAGTTAAAAATATATACCGAGACCACTACACACATGACAAATGCTGTTCACTAAATATATTTCAATAGATATTTTTTTACTTTTATGTAATCCAAAATCAGTCAATATGCTGAAGTGTTTGCTTGTTGCATGGTTGCATGTTGAAAACCATTTTTTCAAAGAACCATATTCACAGCAAACATAGTAAAACACAGTGTTGTTGGAGACAAAAAGTTACTCTAAGTATCATGTCTGGCTAATTTGGTGGCAAGTCTCAACATAGCGTTTTCAAGGTAGTCAACCAATGTCATTCCAATGTGATCAATTTAGTCCTTGTCTTTTCTGTCTGCTCTCCTCCCATTGTACCTTGCAGTGATAGTATTTACCTCTTCACTCTAATCTTTACTTTACTTTATTTACTAAGCTTTACATTCATATTCAAGTCAAAGTTATGCCCCTGCTTTCTATTTTACAGTGTTTAAGTATGATTACTGTGTTTTGGCACATGACAATTGTGTTTAACCAGTTGGTTGCAAGTGTGTGGTCATTTGGTAGCTAGTGTTTTGAAATGGAAAAAAGGTGACATTACAAAAGCATCATGTGTGTATGGCATTTAAATGTGTGTAATGTTTTGCAAATCGCTGTGTGTAGTGTTTTGCAAAATGTGTGAAGCTGAAAATGTGCTTACAGTGGTGCCTACCTGAGCCGATGGTTTGGTATTTGAGTATTGGGTTTCATTAATTGTGGAAAAGATTTTAGCGTGTAAGCAAACATAAAAAACTGTAAAGTAGCTCTGATGTCATCAAAAATTCTCTTTCTTACTCTTCTTCCTTCCCCTTCCTCTTCCCTATCTCATCCTCCTCTTACTTTGTCACCTCCTCATCCTCTTCCTCTAACCACCTCCTTGTCCTCGTCATCCTCTCCCTCTTGCTTTTTTACCTCCACATCCTCATGCTCCTCTCTAACTCTCACTCTTCTTTATTCCAACATTGTACTCCACCTCAAAAGCTTACCTGTGGCTTACTGTATTGCTAGTGTTCAGGCTGATTGCAAAGTGAATTATTTATATAAAAGAGTTTTCACACGTGACAGTGTGGCCAGAAAGTTGGCAAAATAGTTTAAATAATAGCCATGATTGTGTATAGTTTTGCTAAGAGTGTGTTGATTATTTGCAAGTTGTGTGTAAAGCAGTGAATTGTGTTTACAGTTTTGCAAAAAGAGTGCTGTGCAATAGAAGTGTGTGTTACAAAATTACAAACTGAGTGCAAAGCAGAGTTTGTGCTATTAGTTTTGTGAACTCAGTGAGGAGTTTTGCTATAAGAATTAGTAGTTTTAGAAATTGTGCTACAACAATCACTATAAGTGTTTAAGCATTCAGAAAAAACTGTAAGCTCAATTTTAAAAACTGTGCCTGTTTTTTTAAAACACTACACACAGTTAAGGCAACCATACAATCAATTAACAGAACACCCCTGCCCTATTGCAAAATGCTATTCTGCTTACAAAACTATACACTTATTTATAAAAATGTGATTTTGTTGCCAAGTCATACACACATGATTCATATGATGTAATTAATCCTGTGGTAATTAATCCTAAACACTTCGTAGCATTCTGACTTTGTGTGTGTATGGAAGGCTTGGAGTGCTATGTTGTATTGAATTGGAGCACCCTGTATAAACCTGGGTAGCTGTGGCAGATGGGGTGTGCATGTGCTTCTCTATCTGTGTGTATGTGAGTGTGTGTGTGTGTGTGTGTGTGTGTGTGTGTGTGTGTGTGTGTGTGTGGTATGTGTAAGTGTGTGTGTGGAGGGTGGTGGAGGGTTGTAGATGAAATATTAAAAGCTGTTTGTGATCTCCCAGCTATCTTGCACCAGACACCTTCGCACGCAAGCCAGAGAAACCAGGTCAAGACGACCCAACCAGTGTTGGGTTGAAGGTTTTTTTTTTTCCTGTGGGGCATTGTGTGGTTTCACTTGTGTGATGCAGTATAATTTGAAATTACTGTGCTTCCTATTTTGATACACAAACATCCACACACCCATACATATTGTACATACTGTGTCTCTTCTATGCCTATCTGTGTGTTGTGTGTGTGTATTTGTGTGTGATTTGTAAATGTTACAGCGTCTCTACATCTATGTGTTTACACTTTTTTTCAACTGCTGAAGCACAAAAAACTATTGACTGAACAGCAATCTAAATTGCTTGGACTATTTCTCAGAACTGTTCACTCTTTTGTCAATATAGTTTGTGACATAATAGAACACAATTTGAAAACCTCACTGACTCCTCTTTGCAACTCTAAACACATTTTCATTCTTAAAACACATTCTGCATTATTTAACACGTGATGCAAAATGGTAAACATTCTTCTCAACATTTAATCACAAATGCCATAAGTTAGAATTGATTTTAAGTCAGAATTGATTTTACTTCATTGCAAATGAGCTGACACCACCAATATAAGCCAGTTAAAAGAGAAACCAGGTTGTTGAATGTTGCACATTTCATCCATTGCATGTTGATAACAATCTACAAAATCTCTTAGAGCCCATAGAATTGGCCTGTGACATAGGCAAGGAGGAGGATGGATATGACACACCAGAGCATTCTTTCCCCATTGCCTGGCGAGGGACATCATTGCTTGTGATGTGGATGATGTGCTGTGGCCTGACCCAGCCCAAAGACATGATGAAGCCCAGTGATGTTGTTTGCAGCACTGTATACAGCACAAGTAGTTTTCATTTGTACTGTATACATATACATGTATTTTTTTTATTTTAAAGTATTTCAAAAAGCAATCCAATACTTCCACATTACGTATTTTAGTCTATGTACAGTACATATACACCCTAAGTGTAGCTTTTTTTAGTTAACAATGCATGTTTAGTGCTGTAAAAAAAAATGGTGTAGTGTTTAATTTGGTTTTACGCACATGTAAAACTGTTTTGAGGCAATAGTTTGCTTTTGCAACAAGTGTCAGGAGTTTGTGGAAATGCATGTGGACAATGGGAGTTGGGGTTTACAGTTGTGAGAAAATGGTTCAAGATTTTATGAATTGAGTTTTAGCATTTAAGAAAAACTGAGCCGCGCTTTCCCAACCTTGTGATGTGTACTGGTGTCGTGTCACTGATTCATGGTTCTGATTTTGGTCACAGCACAAAGAGAGAGACGGAGAGAGAGAGAGAGAGAGAGAGATTAAGATTATGTATAGATTTGTAACAGTCATTATGCCTTGTATCTGTCACGAGGGACAAGGGAACAGGAGACTGACAGAGTCAGGGAGGCGGACCCAATTGCTTAGTGTAACCCAAAGACCTTTATTGAGGGTTGGGGGAAATGGGAGTAATGTCCAGAGCCCCAGAGGGGACTTGATGCAGAGGGGTTGAGCGGGGCTCGAACCCACGATCCCAGGGGTGGTGGGCAGCGGTGGTAGTAGTAGTGCAGGGGCACAGGAGTGCTGTGCTGGCAGTAGCGGAGGAAATCCGGGGATCCGAGGAGAATCGGCACAGGAGGGCTGAGCGGGGATTGAACCCGCGACTCCGGGGTTGGCAGGCGGTAGCTCTACCGCCTGAGCTGGCGACGGCGAGTCGTCGGGGCGAACAGGATAGGGGCAGCAGGCGAAGCGTAGTCGGTGAGCCGGTCCAGGTCGAATCCAGGGGAGGTCAAGAGGAGCACAGGGAAACTGGGGAAAGCTCGGGCAGACAGAAACAGAGAAAAAGCAAACACGAGCACACACGAAAACGAGACTACACGAGAAAACAGAAAAACCCAGACAGGAAACTGAAAACCGGAGGAAACAAGCAAACACGAGCAGGGGACGGAAACGAACAAGGAATACTAGGACAAGGCACGAACAAGGTAGCAGGGAGACACAGGAGTCAGGGTCAAAACTTGCCACGGAGAAAACAAACCTTGGTGAGCAGACGAACCGACACCGGAGGAGTGAAAAGTCAGGGCTTAAATAGTGGGGAAACTAAGAAGTTAACGAGCGTAAACGAGGGAGTGCAGGTGCTGGGAATAATCAGAGAAACCAGGAAACGAGATGAGCAGGTGAGCCAAATTAACGTGGCAGTGCAGGGAGCGCAGGGTGCAGAGTGAATAAGTGAAACTAATAATGTGATTAGGGGCAACTAAACAGTGAACCAAGGAAAAACACACCACTGCCAGAAAGCCCAAAGAAACACTGTGACAGTATCGGTATGCTCTATCTATGTAACAGTTGTTTTGCAATAGAAATGTCCAACTCTTCACCGTGGCAATAAAGAACTTTTGAATTTGATTTTGAAAGGGATAAAAAGACAGCAAAAGGAAAAACAGAAGGAGAGAGAGACAGAGAAAGAAGGAGAGGGACATACAGAGTGAGAGATAAAGAGAGGAGGGACAGAAGCATGGACATGCTGAAAGTAGAGAAAGAGAGAGATGGGAAGGGAGAGAAAGATAAAGATAAAGATCGAGGTGGAAGGAACAGCTAAGGTAGATGACAAAGAGAGAGAGAGAGGGGGAATGGGGGAGAGAGAGGGGGACGGAGTGGTGAAGGTAGAGAAAGAGAGACAGGGAGAACAGCTGAAGGTAAAGGCACGCAGATCACTGAATAATTCACACTCATAATCGTCCTTTATGTCACACATGGCCCTAGACAGCCCTCTGTTATTCCAGCGCATAATTGATGGTGCTCATGAGTGGAAAAGTTAGAATAGCAGAAGTAATGCTGAGCGAAAGTGCAGTGAGGCAGTAAAGGCATCAGGGAAAGAGGGAGGCAGTGTGAGTGTGTCTGAGTTTGAGAAACTGTGTGTGTTGGTGTGTGAGAGAGGATCTGTGTGTGTGCCAGATGATTGCGTGTTTCAGGCCTGTGCAGACATGGCTGGTGGCATTGCTGTCTATGTGTGTATCTATGTAAGTGTGTGTGTGTGTGTGTGTGTGTGTTTGGTATGTATCTGTGTTTCTGAAAGCGTTGTACAGTCTGCAAAAGTCTTGTCGCTTATCCATTTTGTAGGAACAAACGCTTATAACCTGACTTTTAATTAATACATTGGTTTTAGAAATGTCTCATATGAAAGCTAAAACCCTCCCAAATTATGCTCAATATACTAAAATAAATTTGCTTCACTGAAGAAAGATTGATCACTAATGAACACAGAAAAGTCAGATTTTGGCAAGACAAAAGTCTTGTCGCTTTGTCATATCATGCACCCAATCCTAGATTACAGCCTCACCTGTGATCAGTTATTGATCAATCAATTAGTGGGTGTGTATAAAAAGAACCCCAGCATACCAGACCTTCACATCAACTCCAACTTGCCGTCTGACGACATGCCTAAGATGCACCCTGAGACCAAAGCATTAATTATCAAGAGGGTGAAGACCAGATCCACTGCTGAGGTGGCTGACACCTTCAATGTGTCTCAGCGTCAAGTACAAAGAATAAGAAAAAGATCTGAATAGACTGGAGATGTTTTTGACAAGCCCAGGCCCAGCAGACCCCGCAAGACAACTGCTCGGGAGGACCGTTTGTTGCTTCAAAAATCCAAGGCCAGCCCCTTTTTCCACTGCAGCAGAGCTCCACCAGGCCTGGTCACCTCAAGTCCCTGTGTCAACCAGAACAGTTTGTAGAATTCTGTCTCGAAATGATTCACACAGAAAACAGTTAAGTTTGGTGGCGAAAAAATCATGGTCTGGGGGTGTAAGACATTTGCAAGGTGGAAGGCAGTATCAATAGCCTAAAAAATATAAAGAAGTATTAGCAACCTCTTACATTAACCAACCACAAATTTTGCAGCAGGATGGTGCTCCATCGCATACTTCCCTCTCTACATCAAAGTTCCTCAAAGCGAAGAAGATCAAGGTGCTCCAGGACTGGCCAGCCCAGTCACCAGACATGAACATCATTGAGCCCATTGAGCCCATTGGACCCGAAGTGTAATGTGCCACAAAACAAGTAGTTTTATTGAGGGAAAGGGGAATGGGAGGTAATCCGGAGCCCCAGCGGGGACTCAGTGTCGCTGGGCTGAGCAGGGATCAAACCCACAACTCCAGGGCTGGCAGGCGGCAGCTCTACCACCTGAGCTGCTGGCAGTTGAGTCAGGCTGGGCTGAGCGGGGTTCGAACCCGCGACTCCGGGGATGGCAGGCGGCAGCTCTCCCGTCTGAGCCGCCGGCAGATGAATCGCTGCCAGTGAGCTGGATCGGTAGTCGAGGGCAGAAGGAGAAGCGTGGTCACAGAGTTGGTCCGAGTCGAAGCCGAGGGGCAGGAGAGGAAGTGTAGTGGCAGAGCCGGTCCGAGTCGAAGCCGTGGGGCAGGAGAGGAAGCGTAGTGGCAGAGCCGGTCCGAGTCGAAGCCGTGGGGGGGTCCGGAGGAGTACAGGGAAACTGGGGGCAAACGAACAGACAAACAGGGAAAAACAAACACGAGCAGGAGACGAAAAAACGGAAAGATGAACACACACAGGAAAACTGGGAACTGGGAGGTACAAAGCAACCGAGACAAAAACCGAGACTGAAACCAAACAAGGAAACTAGAACTAGACACGAACAAGAACAAGAAACTAGGAGACAAGGGAGTCAGGAGTCACAACACGTGTCGGGGGAAGCGGTGGAAAGTGTGAAAATAGCGTGATCAAAAACAAGGCTCAGACAGACAATCTAGACAGAGACTGTAGGTGTGTGTGTGTGTGTGTGTGTGTAGTATGTGTGGCAGGGTTGCATTTGTTTTTTCCTAGTTTAAGTGTGTGTGTAAAGGGGACAAAGGGGCCATAAGGGACTACAACACTGTGCTACTGGGGAAAGAAAGTAGGTGTGTTGGTTGTTGGAACAGGTTTGGGCCTAGTAAGAACCCAGGATCCAGTATGAGAGAACCTTTCTGGAATAGGGGTCAGGAACCATGTTAGTTCGGTGTGTGTGTATCTGGTGTGTTTGTGAGAGAGTAACATATGTGTATGTGAGTCTATGTGCCTGGTGTGTGTGTGTGTGCGTGTGTGTGTGTGTGTGTGTGTGTATGTGTGTGTGTTTGTGTCTGGTCTAGTGAGGATGTGTGTTAAAGTGAACCTGGGCCCAGTTAGAACCCAGAGCCCACTAGGGCAGGACCTCTCTGGAAGGAGGTCAGGAAGTGTGTATCAGGTTTTATTTGAAATTGCAGGAGGTGGACGGTGGATGTTCTTTCACATATAAATTTGTTTATAGTTGTAAAATGATACAGCTTGGTTTTTTATTTGATTAATTTTTTTCTGTCCTCCACTCTGAGTGGAAAAAGAACTACTTTATGTATGCCCTGGTGTTTGTGTGTGTGTGTGTGTGTGTGTGTGTGTGTAAAAGCAGCACTTCACCATTCGCAACAGCAACAAATAATTTATTTTAATCAAAATGATCCTTGTTTTCCATTCTCTCCATCTTCTGGCCTTATTATGATCTTTTCCCAACTGTCAACAATTGGCAGGACACTGAAACACTGGGGGACATGAAACTTTGTGAGCATGTAGCCATAGTAGGCTTATAGCAAATAGAAGCTGCATGTCCGATTTGTTTTCTTGTTTAGTATTTTATAGATCTGTATATTTTATATATATTCATGTACTACACTAAATGATCACAATGTGAGAAGTTTCATATATTTAGATAAGAATTACCTGCATTGCATTTACACTCACATATTAACATTGATGTTTGATAATACACTTTTCCCTTTTGGAATTTATTTTGTTAATGTAATTGACACGCCCCATATGATTAGTACTACAGTAATGTAAAAATATTTAGCATAGTAGTCTACAGTTCACACGCTGTAGCAAGCAGAAGGAGCTTTCCATGCTGCAGGTAGACCTATGTGTATTCCTACCTTCAGTGTTTGTTTTATCAACCCTTATGCAGGCTGAGATAAAAAAAAGCAAAGAACAGTAACACTGAGAAAAAGTTATCAAAGAATTTATCTTCAGAATAACCATTTCAATGTTATATATCAATCAAAATTGAAGATCTATCTTAAAAGTGTCATTTCCTGAGAAACCGTTATTTACTTGCTCTTTTTGAAATATGATAGGTCACTCTGAGTTGCATATGCTGCATGTTCTTCTACTCCCATTACCTCCATCAACGAGCAAATAAGAAAATCGCATACGAAGTGACGTCATTTGGTGAATTAGAAAAAGCCAAACCATAGTTGTGATTAACGAAGGAGTCTTGTTGCAGCACACATTCATAGCATAGCCGAAATACTGTCATTCTCCCCTAAAGCATTTCTTTTACCAAAACCGGCTCACAGTGCATTTATTAATACTACAGACCACTGCAAAATTAATTTAAAAAACGATGCAGTGACACCTTTAAAATTGTGCTTCTAATTGCCCAAATTTGGTCAAACATGACATGCAACTCTACATAGCTTTCTTCAAATATGTACCAAATTTTAAAAACAAATTCATCATGGGGACAGTCTTTCGCCTCAAAGCTAGAAGTCCAGAAAAAGTTTTCATTAAATCACTATTTCAACCCAGACTCGCAAACTATTTCACCCCAAACAAGGAATTTATTTTGGTATGTTGGTGTCACAGAGGTGTATAAACCCAGCCCATAAACACTTGTTTGTAGCATAGCACCAACTAGTGAAATGGGTAAATGTAGAAGAAGGTGTACAATCAGCAGGACAGCCTCTGGAAGCATGCCAAGTACCGTGACATTTCAAGCATAGGAGGCATTGTAAATTCTTTCCTTGTATCCAGTGGAACCTATCGCATATAAATCAACTGTCTATACACACTTCCAATGATGAAAATGTTGAAATATAAACCAAAATTGGTTGGAAGTGAGAAGAATAGCACAAACAGGATGATAGGGCAAGTATTGACATACACCATAGCCATAGCATCAGCAGCTGACACCACAATTCTCAACCCAGGAGCTCCTCTAGTGGTCACCATTTAGACCTACACAGCATAACCATTTGAAGCCGGGATTTGGGAGCGCAAGGCCCATCAAAACAGTTTACTACACTTGGCTCTTCCAACCTACTGTATTAGCATTTGTATTTCATATTCCAAAAATCAACACCATGCTGTGGTCATACTATGTACTGCTATGCGGTTCATCTAGTTTTTCATCTGTTTATCAATCCATCCAGACAAATGTGTAGCCCCACGTCTCATTTCAATTTCCCTTTAAATATGCCCTAACTGTTTAGCAAAGATAGATGGATGGATGGATGGATGGATGGAAAGATAGTCTTCTTTATTGTACAGACACTGTACAGCTCCGCACACGCACATAACGCACAGTGCGTAGGGCACCAAGTGCTTGTGGGGGCACCACCAAAAAATTTGGCTCATGAAAAAATCATCACAATAGGTTAGGTACGTGCTAGTAAGGATATTTTAAAAATGTGCAAAGCATGTTAATATTTTTAAGCAATACAAAAGAAACATAGGTCAATTTGCTCCAGAAAAAGGTAAATCTCCTTCTCCATTCTCCTCCTGGTGCCCCCCTCCCCCACCTTTCAGTGGTCTGGTCGATTATTGCTCAGTCTTAGTTTAAGTTTGGCAAACAAATGTTTGGACATGGCCTTGAAAAGACATCTAAAGTCGGGAGCGGAAAAAAGAATAGAAAGCGAGATGAAGCTCACACTTGCAGATAAGACAGTGTTTTAAATAAATAAATCATAATAATAAAAAGTTCATTTTGTAGCCCTTGCTCCTTACCGTCAACAAACTTTGTAACGTTAGCTACTAGCAATGTTCAGACTGTGTTAACAAGTGTTGCAAATGATTAAAGTTGTAAATGATTGATGCTGGCTAGCTAGTTTAGATTGTGGATATAAATATGGATATGGATATTTGAAAGCAATTCATCATGGTCACTCAACTGTTTTCAGTTAACGTTTGGATAAAACTAGCACCACAGATATTCTAAGACGACCAGATATGCCACTCCCTATTAAGGCCCATTGTAATGGCTTTTTGGCCGCAGTTCCATCAGAATTCCACTGTGGGCGTCGGCAGAGACCAAAATGAATGGGACCCAATGGAGCTAGATGCTAAAAATCACCATTTTCACCCAAGTCTCTTCAAGTGCGCTCAGATTTGAATGTAGTTTCTTTGAGCAAAAATGGGGTTTCAATAAAAAATCCACTGGACGAGTGCATATGTCCCTTTGATTTCTTACAGGTCGGCCTCTTGTTGTCTACAACGCGCTAGCATTATGCTAATGTATGAGCTATGTATGACGTCATCGACACTTTAAGTAGCTTTTTAAAGAGAATGTATGACTGTAAAAATCTACAACTCAGTCGGCAGCATTTTATAGACATTCTCTTTGAAAAACAATATTCAAAATAGTAGACAAAAATGTATATCTCGAGATAAGGGCAGGTAAAGGGGTATTGCTCCATAGGACTCCATTCATTCTGGTCTCCAAAAATGTGACAGCCCCCGCGTGGATGATGATGGAACTGCAAACAAAATCACATGTTGTGAAACCGGAAATGCACCAGAGTGGCATATCTGGTCGTCTTAGAATATCTGTGCTAGTACTTTGTTCCTTAAGTTGCTAGCTAGCTATGCTGCGGTTGCACTCAGTCACAAGTACATAGTTCTCGTCAGTTTGCAGGTTCATAGGCCAAGGGCAACATCTGCTGCATTTTCCCTCTTCGTATTTATTTCAAACTCTGTACACAGTGTTTGTTCTCCCATATGAAACCTTTATAAATGTAAAATAGAGTGAATTTTGAAATGTACCAGTGATTTACACGTAGGCCTACATAAACCTAATTTATATATGCAGTTTTTTGTAGTTTAAAACTGTATTTCAGTAGAATTCCTATATATTTAAGTGTGCTTGGAGAGCACACTTATTGTTATCCCACCGTTTATTATTAAGTGTGCTTGCAAAAAGCACACTTATTGTTATCTCCCCGTTTATTATTAAGTGTGCTTGCAAAAAGCACACTTATTGTTATCTCCCCGTTTATTAAGTGTGCTTGCAAAAAGCACACTTATTGTTATCCCCCCGTTTATTATTCTCCTGATTTTTCAACACAAAATTTTTCACCCAGATTTTGCATACCTCACTACTCCTCAGGCTTTCGAGATAGAGACACCGTTCCAACTCTAAAACGACCGGCCCGGTTTGGACAAGACCGACCACATTTCGGTATACCGTACCTCTTGTCGTTCGTCCACTATTGTCGTTTTCCTGTAACTTTTTGTCGCCATTGAAATGAATGGCGGAATGTTCAGGCTGATGATGTCACAGTACACTGCTCTACTCTAGCAGCCAGAGTGAGCTCTGCCCTCACTCTAACCTCCACTCAGTTTTTTAATAATTAAAACTCAACCGCTTAACCTATAAACTTGATTTAAACTTTGTAAGAGAGGTCTGGAATCTGACTGTGACCTGTGTAAATTTCATGTGGCAACTACTTAAACTGTTTGAGGCAGGACAGTTTAAAAATGGTGTCAGACAGTCTATGGGATTTTGCCATACATTTCATCATCTTACTGCAAACAGGTCAGGGTGCATGTCTGAAGTTTTAAATGATCAAAACTCAACCGTTTAACCTAGAAACTTGATTTAAACTTTGTAAGAGAGGTCTGGGATCTGACTGTGAGCTGTGAAATTTTGATGTGGCAACTACTTAAACTTTTTGAAACAGGACAGTTTAAAAATGGTGAAAGAGAGGCAGACAATACTGTGGCAGTTGCACCTGGACCAACTGCCATTTTTTAAATGTGGAATGTTCAGGAATAGAACTCTTGAGTGATGTCATAATCCCCATGCCATGGCCTGCATAATGTTCTGCCATGGGAGTGTATTGCAGCCTATAGTAGTTATCTCTAGTAGTTATCTATGTAGTCAGTGCTGCTCTGTTAACCTAGCAAACGTTTGTTAGCCGTTATGTTAACAATGCTAGCTATGCTAACTATGCTAAAATGCAGAGTAATTAACTGGGTTAACAGTGTTACTTGGTTAACTCAGCTAGTATTCGTTAACAGTTGTGCTAATAACGCTAATTATGCTAAGAATGTTAATTATGCTAACTATGCTAAAATGTGAAGTAATTAACTGTGCTTACAGTGTTGTGTAGCTATATTAGTTGAAGCTATTTACCAGTTATGCTAACATTACTGGCAATGCTAACTTTGCTAAAATGCAAGCACACTTTTTGCATTTTCTGCGGGAATGCAGTCTAGTTAAGTGTGCTTGCAAAAAGCACACTTATTGTTATCCCACCGTTTATTATTATTATTATTATTATTATTTTCCTGTCCTGGATCTTTCAGACATTACTACTCCTCAGGCTTTTGAGATAGAGACACCGTTCCAACTCTAAAACGACCGGCCCGGTTTGGACAAGACCGCCCACCTTTCCCTATACCGTACCTCTTGTCGTTCGTCCGTTATTGTCGTTTTTCTGCAACTTTTCCGCCATTGAAAATGAATGGCGGAATGTTCAGGCTGATGATGTCACAGTACACTGCTCCACTCTAGCAGCTAGAGTGAGCTCTGCCCTCACTCTAACCTCCACTCATTTTTTACTGATTAAAACTCAACCGCTTAACCTATAAACTTGATTTAAAGTTTGTAAGAGAGGTCTGGGATCTGACTGTGACCTGTGTAAAATTCATGTGGCAACTACTTAAACTGTTTGAGGCAGGGCAGTTTAAAAATGGTGTCAGACAGTCTATGGGATTTTGCCATACATTTCATCATCTTACTGTAAACAGGTCAGGGTGCATGTCTGAAGTTTTAAATGATCAAAACTCAACCGTTTAACCTATGAACTTGATTTAAACTTTGTAAGAGAGGTCTGAGATCTGACTGTGAGCTGTGAAATTTTGATGTGGCAACTACTTAAACTTTTTGAAACAGGACAGTTTGAAAATGGTGAAAGAGAGGCAGACAATACTGTGGCAGTTGCACCTGGACCAACTGCCATTTTTTAAATGTGGAATGTTCAGGAATAGAACTCTTGAGTGATGTCATAATCCCCATGCCATGGCCAGGGACGGACTGGTAATCTGTGAGCTCTGGAAAAGTCCAGAATGGCCGTCCAGTCTACGGCCGTAAATTGGTCTTTTTTTTCAGTCGACCGGGCCCTGTCTAACAGTCTAACACCTAGGCCTACCAGAAGATGGCGCTGTACCGATAATTAGTCAATCAAACATAGGCCTACATTCTGTCAAAAAGCCAACAAAGAAGACCGTTTTCCTCTCTACCGCTCTGGAAATGGCGAGCAAAAAACGCAAAGACAAAGGTGGATGGCAGAAATTAAAAGAGAAAAAAACAAAGTTGTTGGAGAATGAAGCTTTAAAATGTAGGAAGCTTACAGAGCTTTTTGACCGCGGTGGTGGGGCTAGTGCCGCCAGCAGCAGCAGTAACGTTGATGTGGAGATCGCGAATCAGATTCTGAGCAACATGATGCGGATCATGATGTGGAGGGAGAGACAGCAAGGGGATCTTCACCGCACGAACGTAGGCATGGCTACTTGCCGGAGGAGGAAGAAGAGGAGGTACTGGTAGGCCTTAAGTGATGTTATATAGGCCACTCAATTGACTACTCTGATAATCACCTTCTACTTATTTGATTTGCGTTTTGATGATAAATAATGGCGTATTGCCCTCAAAAGAAACACGGAGTGAATTTGACAAATGGCTACATTAAAAATAAGGAAACACATTAAATGACCGCAAATTAATTTCTTTATGCGCCGCAAGTTATGATGCATTGGCCTGGAACCTAATAAAACTGCAGCAATGATAACTTGTAATGGAAGACAAGTTAAGACAAAACTAATTTGTATCACAAAAAAAATAACAAACAATAACACACATTTACACATTTGATTGATCTAAAGTTATTGCATAAATACTCAAAAATGTTCTTGAAGAAACACTCAAAAATAGTTGTGTGGATTGTCAGTTATGAAAATTATAAAAAAAATAATGGATAATTGATAGCCTACTGTTAATTGTATAGCTTACTAAGTGCAAGCTTTTAAATAATGACTCAAAAAAGTATTTGCAAAACCCTCAAATTTAAATGTGTGAGGGATTTTCATTTGAAAATTCTGAAAAAGAATGATCAGTGCTATTGTCTTCAATATACATTCAAACAGTTCTTAAATAAATACTGATAAATACCCCCCCCCCCCACCCCCCCCCAGCGCGCCCCGGTCAATGGGTGGGCCTATTTGGGGAAAAGTCCAGGGCCTTTTTTTGGTCCCAGTCCGTCCCTGGCCATGGCCTGCATAATGTTCTGCCGTGGGAGTGTATTGCAGCCTATAGTAGTTATCTCTAGTAGTTATCTATGTAGTCAGTGCTGCTCTGTTAACCTAGCAAACGTTTGTTAGCCGTTATGTTAACAATGCTAGCTATGCTAACTATGCTAAAATGCAAAATAATTAACTGGGTTAAAAGTGTTACTCGGTTGACTCAGCTTGTACTTGTTAGCAGTTATGCTAATAATGCTAACAATGCTAATTCTGCTAACTATGCTAAAATGTGAAGTAAGTAACTGTGATAACATTGTTGTGTAGCTATATTAGCTGAGGCTATTTAGCCATTATGTTAACAATGCTAACTATGCTAAAATGCAAAGTAATTAACTGGGTTAACAGTGTTACTTGGTTAACTCAGCTAGTATTCGTTAACAGTTGTGGTAATAACGCTAATTATGCTAACAATGTTAATTATGCTAACTATGCTAAAATGTGAAGTAATTAACTGTGCTTACAGTGTTGTGTAGCTATATTAGTTGAAGCTATTTAGCAGCTATGCTAACATTGCTAACAATGCTAAAATGCAAGCACACTTTTTGCATTTTCTGCGGGAATGCAGTCTAGTTAAGTGTGCTTGCAGAGCACACTTATTGTTATCTCCCCGTTTATTATTCTCCTAGACTAGATTTTGAAGACGCTACTAGTCCTCAGGCTTTGGAGACAGAGACACCGTTCCAACTCTAAAATGACCGGCCCGGTTTGGACATGACCGCCTACATTTCGGTATACCGTACCTCTTGTCGTTCGTCCGTTATTGTCGTTTTTCTGCAACTTTTTGACCCATTGAAAATGAATGGCGAAATGTTGGCACGCATATTTGCAAGCACACTTTTTGCATTTTCTGCGGGAATGCAGTCTAGTTCTTCTTCTTCTTCTCCTGAACCAGATCTTGAAGACGTTACTATTCCTCAGGCTTTCGAGATAGAGACACCGGTCCAACTCTAAAACGACCGGCCCGGTTTGGACACGACCGCCCACATTTCTGTATACCGTACCTCTTGTCGTTCGTCCGTTATTGTCGTTTTTCTGCAACTTTTCCGCCATTGAAAATGAATGGCGGAATGTTCAGGCTGATGATGTCATAGTACACTGGTCCACTGTAGCAGCCAGAGTGAGCTCTGCCCTCACTCTAACCTCCACTTCGTTTTTTAATGATTAAAACTTAACCACTTAACCTATAAACTTGATTTGAGGTTTGTAAGAGAGGTCTGGGATCTGACTGTGACCTGTGTAAAATTCATGTGGCAACTACTTAAACTGTTTGAGGCAGGACAGTTTAAAAATGGTGTCAGACAGTCTATGGGATTTTGCCATACATTTCATCATCTTACTGTAAACAGGTCAGGGTGCATGTCTGAAGTTTTAAATGATCAAAACTCAACCGTTTAACCTATAAACTTGATTTAAACTTTGTAAGAGAGGTATGGGATCTGACTGTGAGCTGTGACATTTTGATGTGGCAACTACTTAAACTTTTTGAAACAGGACAGTTTAAAAATGGTGAAAGAGAGGCAGACAATACTGTGGCAGTTGCACCTGGACCAACTGCCATTTTTTAAATGTGGAATGTTCAGGAATAGAACTCTAAAGTGATGTCATAATCCCCATGCCATGGCCTGCATAATGTTCTGCCATGGGAGTGTATTGCAGCCTATAGTAGTTATCTCTAGTAGTTATCTATGTAGTCAGTGTAACTTTGTTAACCTAGCAAACGTTTGTTAGCTGTTATGCTAAAAAATGGTAGCAATGCTAACTATGCTAAAATGCAAAATAATTAACTGGGTTAAAAGTGTTACTTGGTTGACTCAGCATGTACTTGTTAGCAGTTATGCTAACAATGCTAATTATGTTAACGATGCTAATCATGTTAACTATGCTAAAATGTGAAGTAATTAACTGTGCTAACAGTGTTGTGTAGCTATATTAGCTGTAGCTATTTAACCGTTATGCTAACAATGCTAGCAATGCTAACTATGCTAAAATGCTAAGTAGTTAACTGAGTTAACAGTGTTACTAAGTTAACTCAGCTAGTATTTGTTACCAGTTATGCTAACAATGTTAACAATGCTAATTAATGCTAACTATGCTAAAAATGTGAAGTAATTAACTGTGCTTACAGTGTTGTGTAGCTATATTAACTGAAGCTATTTACCAGTTTAGCATTGCTAGTTATGCTAAAATGCAAGCACACTTTTTGCATTTTCTGCGGGAATGCAGTCTAGTTAAGTGTGCTTGCAAAAAGCACACTTATTGTTATCTCCCCGTTTATTATTCTCATAGACCAGATCTTGAAGACGTTACTAGTCCTCAGGCTTTCGAGATAGAGACACCGTTCCAACTCTAAAACGACCGGCCCGGTTTGGACAAGACCGCCTACAATTCTGTATACCGTACCTCTTGTCGTTCGTCCGTTATTGTCGTTTTTCTGCAACTTTTCTGCCATTGAAAATGAATGGCAGAATGTTCAGGCTGATGATGTCACAGTACACTGCTCTATTCTAGCAGCTAGAGTGAGCTCTGCCCTCCCTCTAACCTCCACTTCGTTTTTTAATGATTAAAACTTAACCACTTAACCTATAAACTTCATTTAAAGTTTGCAAGAGAGGTCTGGGATCTGACTGTGACCTACTTAAACTGTTTGAGGCAGGACAGTTTAAAAATGGTGTCAGACAGTCTATGGGATTTTGCCATACATTTCATCATCTTACTGTAAACAGGTCAGGGTGCATGTCTGAAGTTTTAAATGATCAAAACTAAACCGTTTAACCTATAAACTTGGTTTAAACTTTGTAAGAGAGGTCTGGGATCTGACTGTGAGCTGTGAAATTTTGATGTGGCAACTACTTAAACTTTTTGAAACAGGACAGTTTAAAAATGGTGAAAGAGAGGCAGACAATACTGTGGCAGTTGCACCTGGACCAACTGCCATTTTTTAAATGTGAAATGTTCAGGAATAGAACTCTTGAGTGATGTCATAATGCCCATGCCATGGCCTGCATAATGTTCTGCCATGGGAGTGTATTGCAGCCTATAGTAGTTATCTCTAGTAGTTATCTATGTAGTCAGTGCTGCTCTGTTAACCTAGCAAACGTTTGTTAGCCGTTATGTTAACAATGCTAACTATGCTAAAATGCAAAATAATTAACTGGGTTAAAAGTGTTACTCGGTTGACTCAGCTTGTACTTGTTAGCAGTTATGCTAATAATGCTAACAATGCTAATAATGCTAACTATGCTAAAATGTGAAGTAAGTAACTGTGATAACATTGTTGTGTAGCTATATTATCTGAGGCTATTTAGCCATAATGCTAACAATGCTAACTATGCTAAAATGCAAAGAGTATTTAACTGGGTTAACAGTGTTACTTGGTTAACTCAGCTAGTATTCGTTAACAGTTGTGGTAATAACGCTAATTATGCTAACAATGTTAATTATGCTAACTATGGTAAAATGTGAAGTAATTAACCGTGCTTACAGTGTTGTGTAGCTATATTAGTTGAAGCTATTTAGCAGTTATGCTAACATTACTGGCAATGCTAACTTTGCTAAAATGCAAGCACACTTTTTGCATTTTCTGCGGGAATGCAGTCTAGTTTGTCTTTTAATCTGAATGTAGAGCCGTCTGCAGTTATTGCACAAATCTTTGTTTAATAATGGTGGTGGTATTTATTAATTAACCATTTTAAATAATTAATATTATTTTAACTTTAATGTTTGGTGTATTTGTTTTGGAAATAAAGTGAATCACATTGATAAATTCTAAATTATTGTTCATTCAGGGCGAGGTGGGATGGTGTGATGGGGCACCACAAAGCATTTGTGCTTAGGGCACCCAAATGGCTAGCAACGGCCCTGCAGACACTTGGTTACATGTCGCTATTCAGACATGTCATTAGTCAGACATTAGCGTCCAATTGTCGGAGTAGCGACATTATCATTTTTTTTAAAACATATCATTATTCCGACAATTTTTTTTTCCATTGTCGGAGTAGGGGCATGTTGCTATTTTTGAAACATTCCGCTTTTCCGACATGAATAGTTTTATTGTGACGCTGAAAACCAAGGCCTGCCCTGGAGGCAAAACCGACTGTAGTCAAAGTCCCTGTTAACTAGTTTTTCGGATTTAAGTTAGGGAAAGGAAAACTGGTCCGTGTGACAGCAGGCAAGGGATTTTTTTCCTCTTTTCTTTTGCTTTTAATATCAATGCAACGTATAGATAAGCAGCAGCGACAGACACGTACAGCAGCAGGAGTAAACGGGATAGGTGCGCTCAATTAACAAGGAGTTATGCACTGTACGCGCAATAAAACTCAAATTAAAGAATCGTTTCCCCTCGTAGGGCCTATGTCTGTCACATCAGCATAGCGTTGTTGTCTGCAGTAGTCGTTTCATCCAGCTGTATGCTGAATGGATACTGACGCAGACATTTACACAACTGTTCCTCAGTATCCGATGCCATCTCGTTGATCCTCCGTGCCACATTGTTGAGTGGCATGGCCCTCAACACCGATGCTGGATCTTGCTCTGCAGCACTGGACCTCTTCATTGACAGGAAGAACAAGTATTTCTCCAAAAATTAACGGTGATCCCGATTTCGCAATTAAAAGTGAAATGCGTGATAACACCAACTCGCTCTGTGTTTGACTTCCCTTCCGACAAAACAAGGTAACAATGTTGCGCTTTGAATAGGCTAATGCTCCTTTAGGGCTTAGGGGAAAAAAACGTGGGCTATCCTCTGATGCCTTGCAGTGTGTATCTTGGTCAGGTGCTCGTTTCGTGTTTCATTGCCTCATTCGAAAACACGTTCACAAAGAAGGCACATCGGGAGGTGACCATTTGTGAGTGAGTTGATGCTCGTTATGTCGTAGGACTTTCTTTTTCGCTGCCATGTTTAACAATAATATATGCATATATATTGATAAATAGTGTGCTTATTAAACAAAACTCAATGTAGGATTTAAGTAGGCCTACTTTCTGAACCAGCTGAACCCAATTAATCAAGCAACCCCGTGCGCTGCTTCATTGGGGACCATACACAAAAACGAGAAAACAAAATATCGAGTCGTTATTCTGTTTTTTCCTTTTACCAGTCTAAAGTGAATACTAGTGTAGCATAATTTAGTTCGCTAGGTGAACACCCCCTAGTCTTATTTTGTTTGTTTGTTTGTTTGTTTTTTTTGAAAGGTGAGAGGTTTCCTTCAGATCTCTAAACATTTCTTATGGTATCACCATGGATCTCCCTGTTTTTTGGAGGCATTACGCATTGCTATTTATGAACAAGTGGATGTGGATGTCTGTCTTTCCATTAAGACATTGACACCATGCTCACCTTGCATGCGCATGTTGCTGCTCTGCCAACTAAACAAAAATGAGGCCATCTCTGCCTAGATTCTCACAAACACCGTCTACCCGCCAATCATCGCCGTAATTAAAAGCGCTGTCGGCTCCGCTCCGCTTCGTGAGAGCAGCTGTCCATCATTAACTGTGAAAAAAAAACTGTCGGAATAGCGGTACTAAAAAGTGTCTGAATAGCGGGATGTCTGAGTAGTGGGATGTCTGAATAGTGGGATGTCTGAATAGTGGGATGTCTAACTAATGACATGTCGGAATAGGGTGTGAATACCCAGACGCTTGTACAACAAAATTGGATTTCTACAACTAAGGTGCATTTAAGGTAAAACACTATCATAAAAATACAAAGGCAAACAGACAAAAGAAGGACAGGAACACAGTTTAAATTTGGGAAAAAATGACAAGAGGGCAGGAGAAAGGGGGTGGAAGGACTGTATTGCTACTTAGCAAGTTGATTTTGTTTTTGTTTTTCGACATTTTCATTATTGGAAGTGGGCATGGACAGGTGATTTTCATGCAAGTCAAGTACACTACAAACAAGTGTTTATGAGCTGCACTAAAATGACTCTGTAACACTGGTATACTAAGAAAAACCATTGTGTCTATCAGTGTTTTCAATGTGTGAGGTTCAATGAAGTGCAAGACAATTTTTTTTTTAAGCTATAGTGTTCTCCAGATAATACGGAAATTGTTATTTTGTGCAATTACAGCAACCCTTTTGTAATACTTGCCAGGCTATTAGAGGATATTGTGCTGATTGTACATGACATATTTTGTACAGTTCTTGCCTTGTTGGTCCAAGATATTGGAAATTCAACACCCCAATTTTTGCATTTATCTATTTCATTAGGTGGTGTTATATTACAAGTGAGTGTGTATGGGCTGGGTTGATAGGCCTCTGTAACACCAACATACTAAAAAAAATGTTGTCTTGGGTAAAAGTATAGGCATGTGAAAACTGTTTTCAGACTTCTAGCTTTGATGGGAATCAGACCCCCCTAGCACATTCAAAGTTAGTAGAGCAGCTTCCACGTGTTTACACATACGTTTTCACTCGTTTTTACACACAGAAACCTTTGGTAAATCAGGCCCTTAGAATGTAGCACGTGTGTATGATAATTGTAAAGCATAAAAGTATAAAACCCCCATGTGTCTTTGTATTTAGTGATTGTACTTACAAAGGGGTGTTTGTCTGGGAGTGGAGACATACACATAAACACACAAACACTACATATACCCACTACACACTACACCACACACACACACACACACACACACTACAAATACAAACAAGACTTCACCTGGACCTCCCCTTTATCAGCGGTATAAAATCAGACTGTCATAAGGTCTAAGTCCTATGTATTCCCTTGCTGGTCTCCCTTGGTAAATAGCATGCTAACTACAGGGCAGGTTGTCTTTGTTCTGTTGGACAATGGCTGTGAGTGTTGGGTTACTGAGATAAGAGGTCTGGGGCGAACCCTTACACAATGTCCACAATAGTGTTTGTGGGAATTTAGTAAATCCTTCCACAAGAAACCCCTCACATCCAGAATAATGTATTTCTAGTATGAGATTAGTGTGAACACAAAAGTAACACACACACACACACACACACACACACACACACAATCCTATTTCCGGCCAAGCATAGTCATTTAAGGCTGAAAGATTGAGTTTTGATTTTATTATGCAGTAGATTGCTGGTTTAGTGTGTGTGTGTGTGTGTGTGTGTGTGTGTTCAAAAAGTTCAAAATAAAAGCACACAGGCTCATCACCGAGTATTGTTTTTAACCCTTAAATAATGTACTTTTTAAAACATTCCATATTATATTTTAAGGAGCCCAACATTCTTTAGACCTTTCATTCTTCACTTTACATATTAGAAGGTTTGTGTTATGAAAAATTCTAAGTGAAAGCACCCAGGCCAGTCACCGACTGCGGTATGGCACTTTTTTAATGATGCTTTTACTGTATGTTTGAGATCCCACAATATAGTCATAAAGAGTTCTGATGGAAACATTAAGTCGCATCCGTCCGGGAAAGAAATAAAAACTGATTTATGAGTGTACTTAAAAAATGGCAATGCCGTCAGGAGATGAGCGCCAGGCACAGAAAACATAGACATCTTAATCTTAGCTGTCCCTTAATGCTAATCACACCAACAGCATCATTGTCTATCAGTTTAATAATAAATATATATATATATACAATATATACAATATATATATATATATATATATATATTGTGACACCATGAGAGGTTTGTGCGGTGCAGTTCAATTAGTGCGAGGACACAGCATTCAAATTCAAGTCTTTTTTAATGTTGTACCAAAAGGTTTAACAGAAAAAGTCATTCAAGTTCAAAAGGCAAACTTATACTGTTTTACAAATAACGAAAAAAGAGTATTCGAAAAACCAAGGACAAGAATTCAAAGCTGTATTCAGCAAACGATAGCGGCATAAGCTGCAGTGGAAGGTGTCTCCAACTCTCCTGGTCACAGCTCCTCTTTTAAATGAACCGCACATTCCAGGTAGCAAATGGAACTTCACCTCCTAGCAGGTAACACCTGAAAATCATTAAGGACAAACACAACGTTAAGCAAAAGGAGGCACTACAGCCACCTACAGGTCGAAGAGGACGTAACACCTCCACACAGAAATGGTGACTATAGTCTCCATAAATTAATTTAACTATTATGTATGTATTATGTACTATCTGTACATAATGCACCGCATCCACTGTATAGGCTGGGTGCAATGCAATTTCAGCAAAGTATACAGCCATGCTGTAATAACAAACCACACGAAGACAAACACACAACAAAGACCATCACTCTGCCATTCATACAACACAGACAAAAAACTCAAAACAAAAACATGACCTACGGTTTGGTCACAACCGTAGACATGATAAGAGGCCAAGGCACTCTTGACAAAGCCTCTGCAAAAGGACAGCAAGAGGCACAAGAGGAGCAAGAGGGCAATTTGGAGCATAGCAAGAGGCAGGAGAGGGGCAAAAGACGTATTTGCTTCTTGAGCAGTGGTCAAATCCGAAGTAGACGAGGGAAGAGAGTCTTTTCTGATAGTCGTTGACTCAATGCCAGAATCGGCCAAAGAAGCAGGTTTGTCGAAGTGAACAGAAGAGACGCGCTCTTCATTCTCCGGGGGAGCAGAAGTTTTTGTAGACATAGCGGGCTTCACCGCGCAGGCAGGAAAAACGTCGGGGTCAGTGTGCACACAATCGCGACTTGCTGGCTTGCCAGGCACAGCAACCACTTGAGGCAACACATCCCCCCACACAGAATTTCCGGCAATGTCATTGCCAAGAACGAAAGATACTCCCGGAACAGGCAAAGATGGACGAACACCCACAGCAACAGTACCAGTAAGGAATTTTGATTTTAAATAAATGCGATGAAGTGGTAAATTAGTGCACCCCATCTCAAAGCCACGGACCAACACATGGGTGCCCGTCTTAGCTGTGGCACACAAGGGCAAAACGCCCTGCAAGATAAAAGATTGCGCTGCACCGGTGTCACGCAAAATACGGATTTGCGTCTGATGTTTATTACCGGGCAAAGACACATAACCGTCGCTAAGAAAAGGTTCATAGCCTGTCTGATCACAAGCAACGTTAGGACGAGGTCGAGAAACGGTAGATGTTACAGTTTTAATTAAGCCGAACCCTTTCGCCGCATTCTTCTTTTTCAATACTGCGCAATCGGCCAAAATATGTCCTGGACGCTTACAATAAAAGCACACTGGCTCAGACGCAGCAGAAGACTGGACTTTATTAGCAGTGGGTGAAGACCACTCAGACCTATGTCTATCTTTAGAACACACATGAGTCAAAACATATTCATCAGCCAAAACAGCCGCTTCACGTAACGTATCGACCTGGCGCTCATTAAGGTAGACCGCAACAGCACTGGGCGAGCAGTTTTTAAAATCCTCAAGGAGAATTAACTCGCGCAGTTTAGCCAGGCTATCTACCCCCTTTGCAGAGCACCAACGGTCAAACAGCGTTTCCTTTTCCCGAGCAAACTCTAAATAAGTCTGCCGGTCAGACTTTTTATAACGCCTGAAGCGCTGTCTATAGGCTTCAGGGACGAGCTGATAGCCCCGCAAAATAGCTGCCTTTAACTCCTCATATTTAGAGCTCTGTTCTAAAGACATCGATAAATAAATCTCCTGCGCACGGCCAACCAAAGACGATTGAATGAGAAGTGGCCAAACAGTTTTAGGCCATTTAAGAGTGATAGCCACTTTCTCAAAGTGTGGAAAGTACTTTTCTACATCTTTCTCAATAAAAGGTGGTACAAGTTTCACATGCCTACCGACATCAAAACTAGCAGGTTGAAAAAGATCAAGGTTGTCCTCCACAGCCTTGGCTTCAAGCCGTCGCATCTCTAATTCAGTTTCGGAGGCCCTAATGCGCAACTCTTCCCTCAGAACATCTAGCTCCTTCTCACGGATAGAAAGCTCCTTAAGATGAATAGCCTCCTTTAAGTCAACAGGTGGCAGGATCCCCTATTCAGTTAAACCGGGCAGGACGACAGATTTAACAGTATTCTTAAGGCGTTTCTCACCACTGGTTAAATCGATATTCAACAAAGTCGCTACCTCGATCAGCTGTTCCTTAGTTAGAGCATGAAAACCATCTACCGATGGATTTTCAAGGAAATCCAGCGCCACCGTAGACATCATTGACAATGACTACACACAAGGAAATGAAACCAAATGGCTGCAATATACAAAAGGTCAAACAAAGTGGCCACAAAAATATCCCAGAAAAATGACCACGGAAACGGGGAGAAGCCAACACCACGGCAGCACAATTAACTACAGGGTAAAAAGCGATTAGACGATCAAAGGGTCGAAACCCGAAAATCACAGCAGCACAGCAGGAGTACACACAAAATCTCAAGGCGAATTTAACAAAAGAGCATGTAATCTGAGTGTTACGCCGCTGCACCACAACCCCTACTTACCTAAAAAAAATAGACTTACCTAAACTCAACCTGACAACTAGTCTTCAGTGGTTCCCCTAAAAGGCGTACTTTAACCGCTGAACTCGCAAGGCGAACAGTAAACCAACAATGCAGTTTACCAAAACACCCTCGAAGCGGGCCAACTAAAGGCTACCACCAGAGAACAACAAACTAAAATAATAAAGTGGCGGACTCTGTGTCCACCCGGCGGCTACCTAATCGTGATGCACGCTAGTACACTCAGAAACAATACCCACAAACAAACGCGTTGAGAGAACTTGCCGTAATCCTAGACACAGGCCCAATGGGAAACGACTGGAGTTCCCATTACGAGCTCAAAAAAATGGACGAGCGCCCATTATGTTACGACATGTCACCCAGAGTAACATACGAAAGACCAAAGTCAAAAATAGCTCACGTCTAGGGAAATTTATTCAACGAAAAAGGTTTTACAAATAACGAAAAAAGAGTATTCGAAAAACCAAGGACAAGAATTCAAAGCTGTATTCCGCAAACGATAGCGGCATAAGCTGCAGTGGAAGGTGTCTCCAACTCTCCTGGTCACAGCTCCTCTTTTAAATGAACAGCACATTCCAGGTAGCAAATGGAACTTCACCTCCTAGCAGGTAACACCTGAAAATCATTAAGGACAAACACAACGTTAAGCAAAAGGAGGCACTACAGCCACCTACAGGTCGAAGAGGACGTAACATCATCCACAGACAATGGTGACAAAAAGTTATCAAAGGATTTATCTTGAGATTAACCAATTAAAAGTTACATGTCAATGAAAATTCAAAACATAAAATTCTTCAAAAGTCCATATGTCAGCTTCTCATTGCTCAAATTTCATCAAAGTTGACATGCCAACTCTGAACAGCTTTCTTTTCATGTGGCCACTTCCAATGAAAACGATTTCTGTGAAATTTTAACATTGCGAAAGCGAAACCAAACGAACTTGTCATAGGCCGTTCATGTAAATCTCACCAAATTTGGTATATATCATCTACAAACAATGCTGACAAAAAGTTATCAAATGATTTATCTTGAGATGAAATGTTTCAAAGTTACATGTCAATGAAAATTTGAAAAGTAGCTTAAAATTCTTTAAAAGTCCATATCTTGGCTTCTAATTGCTCAAATTTGGTGAAAGTTGACAGGCTAACTCTAAACAGCTTTCTGTTCATGTGCACCCAATTTCGCCACAGGGTGCAATGTTTCTCATTGAAGCTAGGTGTCCAAAAACAGTTTTTGTTAAATAACTTGTCAACAATTTTGCCCAAGACAATGATTTTGTGCTTGCTGGTGTTTTGAGTATGCTGGTGTTACAGAGGCATATCGACCCAGCGCATAAACACTCACTTGAAGCATAGCACCACCTAGTGATATAGTTAAATGCAAAAATTGGGTATTTTGCACTACCAAAATCTTGGTCTCAAATTTGGTCAAACTTGACATGTCAACTCTAAACAGCTTTGTGTTAATGTGCACCAAATTATGTGACATATCACAGGGTGAGATATTTCTCATAAAAATTTCAGAAAATTTGGCTCATAGCAGGTGCTGTAATTGTACGAAATGAAACACATGTAGGCTACAAACTACTGTGACTGCATATATCCTTTTCACAAATCACTTCTGCACACTACACAAACACACAGAATGTCATTTATTCAAAACCCACATCCATGCCCACTTCCAGGAAATCATTTCCACAGAAATTCTCACCTCACAACACTGCTGTACCACACACTCATCATACCAACAGTTCCCACATGTCAATACACTGCGGCGGTCATACCATGTGGCGCTATGTGGTACATCTAGTTTCAAAACCAAAATAACAGACACTAATACATGATTTAAATTGAAGAAAAACATTTTTTGTTAATAAATACCTTACCACTGCCAATAAACAGAAACAATTATTTACTAAATACCATAAACATTTAGAGACATATCAAGAACTTTATTACAATAGTAATAAGATGACAATATATGATAAGATGACAATATATAATAGTCATTATAGTATGTCCCATACTGTATCCTGTATCCTTCCTTCCTTCATAATCTTTGGACCTCTGTAGGCTATAATTATCCACATTGAGGAAATTAGACAGGCATGCTACTGCACACATGTCCTTCCACTTGGCCACTAAAACATTTCACACTCTGACACAACCTCCTGACTCCACAGCTTACCCTTCGTTCCCACCTCTTCAGATCTTTAAAATTATTTTGAAATTGCCTTCTATCTTTTCTGAGTCAAGTCCCAGACAAAGTAAGCCAAGATGAGTCTAAGTCTCATTTTTTTTCTCAAGTCATAATTACAGCTATATAAATAATGTTCATTTTTTCCATTTTGAAATGTTTTAAAATATACATGTGCCCCAAAGTCAATCAAAGTATCTGAGAGGAGAAGTGAGAGTAGATCATGGGTTCGAATTTTTCGGAACACAAGGGCATCACACCACTGAGCCAAAATTTAGTAAGGCGGCTTGAGAATGGATGCACAAGTGAACATATGCCACAATTTGTTGAAATGTTTTCTCACTGAAACATAAATACATTGTTTTACATTTCTGAATCTAAATCAAAATGTAACATGAATTGCTTACCAATTTAACAAGAGAGAGAGAGACAGAGAGAGAGAGGGAGAGAGAGAGAGAGAGAGAGCGAGAGAGTGTGAGTGTGAGTGTGTGTGTGTGTGTGTGTGTGTGTGTGTGTGTGTGTGTGTGTGTGTGTGTGTGCGTGCACGTGCAGGGCCGGAGTGGACCCTGGGCGCTTATGGGTTACTTGCTTGTGCAGTGTCCCCACCTGAGGAACAACAGAGAGATATTTGAGACTCTACAGACACACACAAATGCGCACACATACATACACAAACACACACACATACACACAAACCCACACACATACACAAACACACACACACACTTACTCACTTACACACACACGTACACAGAAGAAATTGTTAACTATCGTTCATTTTATATGTATGCCATTTTTTATTTAAATCCAGTCATTTCCCCTTTTTATTTTTCTTCATTAGAAATTATCTTTAGGGAGGCCATTAATGAGGTAAAGGAGTTAATTATGCAGCTGGTAATTACATGTTTAATGGTGGAATGTATTATTGCTATCATTCATCTAATAATTGTGTGTTAACAAATGAGTTTATTCGCACAGTCCTGTTATTCAGGCCCAAATTAATACAACCATTTTTCATGGATAATAGTCCTAATCCATGTTTACTTTAGAACCATTCTCTCCCCATGAATTAAAAAAAAACATTTTTGTCATTGACATAGTGCAGGTTTCAGTAAAAGAGAAGGCCATATCCCCTCCGTCTTAAAAAAAGCCATTATCAGACATTACATTTTTTCAGCTGCCTGAGAAAGTATAGTCTCTGTTGGGCTTTTTTCAAGGTGGTAAGTGTTAATATCCCACTTCAAATTTTGGCTGATGTAAGAAATTTGAAGGAATTTGCCCAGGGTATTGGCTGATCAGACATGTGACTTGGGCTTTGGTGGATTGCCTCTTTCTGAAGTCCACAACTATTTCAGTACTTTTGGAGGCATTCAGCTGAAGCTTGTTCATATAACACCAGTCAACAGTCCAGTTCACCTCCCTAAGGTAGTGTGACCCATGATTGTCACAGATGAGGTCGATGATGGTGGTGTCATCTCACTGGTATGGTGAAAATATTTTTTAACATTCCATGTTTAGAATTTTTTTAGAAGACTATTTATATGGCAGTCTGCCACAGCCTCGTCAATGTATGGGAAACACTTGTGTGTGTGTGTGTGTGTGTGTGTGTGTGTGTGTGAGTGTGAATGAGAATGAGAGGGAGAGAGAGAGTTGAGTGGAGTTGAATGAACGGAACACTAGGTATTTTTTTCAAAATCGTGTTAGGGAAAGGAAAAAAAAAACATTCAATTTGTGGCAGTGGGTGGCAGGCCAAAGTGTGGGAAACACTGACATGGGCCAAGTTTCCAATTAACCTAACCAAATGATAGACTGACCTATCCTTGCACTTAAGGTGTCTGATGAAGTTGTCAAGCTGCCATCGTTTATCCTGATGTCACACACTCTGCAGGTTGCCATTCACTTGTTAGCTGTCTGTGTCACACCAAATGTTATCACAAATGGCACAGCTACAGGAGAAGTTGCCATCACCATGGTCTGTGTTGATTTGAAACCTGTGGCTGCACACATGCATTACATTGCACATAATAACAATAGAGGAAAATATTCAGTCTGTCTTAAATTTTCCCATAACACATTGTAAAAACAACAAAAAAAATGGAATAATGAAATAAATAATTCTATGAAATGAGCATTGTTTACGAGTCACAACACCAAAGTCCAAGCCAAGTCTCAAGTCATTGATGGCAAGTCTAGGTGAAGGCAGAAGTCTTTGTTTGAGAGACTCGAGTCCAAGTCTCTGACTTGAGTCCCCATCTCTGTTGAATCCATATTTGGATGTCTTTACTGTCAATATGCACAACAAAATTAGACAACAATGTTTATTAGTGCAGGTCAATAAAGTAAATAATGTACATACATATAGGCTATAAATAAGTTCAAATTTAAGTTAGTTCAATTTTAAGTATCATAGCTGTACCCACAGGGTTTCTGTTTTAACATTCCCAACAATGTAAAATGTTGGGAATAGTAGTCTGGGAATGAAATTGAAAATCCAGGTATTGTTTTTGTTTTTAAAATTGAAAGGTTCTATAAAAAGGTTAAAAAATGAGACATAAAATAAATCAGATTAAAAGGATAAGCCAAACCTAACTAGACACAGAACATAAAATGTGTAACATACAAGACACATACAACGGGACTCCTTGCAAAGCTGGTGAAACACATGATGCTGTCAAGGACTCCATTGAGTATTGAAAGGGAGGAAACCGCTACAGCCCAACAGAGCAGATTTTTATTTATGCTGCATATGTTACAGGAGGAGTGGAGTATGATGCATACAGCACAGTATGTAAAAGACAAATTGGCCACATAAAATACATGTAGGTCACCTAGCCGCTCCTGTAGAAAAAAAACAAAAAACACTTTGGTCCCCGGGGCTGATTTAATGTTACATATGTCACAGGGAAGTCAATAGGATGATGCATACAGTATGTAAACACCAGATTGAGTACATGTACTGTAAATCACCTGTGGTTGAATTGAGTCTGAGGAAGAGACATTATTCTGTGCCTCTCATTCTCAGTCTTCAATCGATATTGACAACTGCTGTGTAGATTCCCATTCATCTAGGTCAAAAGCTAAGTTGTAAAGCAACTGGACAAGTTATTGGATATTCAAGATGTTTTTAGACGTATTGGAGATTGAAGACTGAGAATGAGAAATCAAATGTCTTCAGTCTCTAAGATAAAGCCTAGCTGCCTTACAACTTAGCACTTTCAAGAAAAGGAAATAAGGCCAAATAGTAGGGGGAATTAAGTGAAAAATCGTTACGCGGTGGATAGAAGCGTGAAATTTGGTACAATTGTCCCTTGGGTGATCCTAAGACATCCTAGAAGGGGTGCCCAAAAAAATTTCAAACAGGAAGTGAGTTATTGAAGAAATTCAGGCCGACCATACAATTAGCAGCTGATTCAAAACACACCACAAACAACGTCATAAAATCATGAAATTTGGTATATATGCTCTTTGGGTGACCTAAAGGCATCATGGAAAATTTGGCTCAAATATCTCAACCAGGAAGTGAGTTTTTGAACAATTTCAAAATGGCCGCCCATATAATTGGCAGCTGATTCCAAACCCATCAAAATGCACCACAACCAACCTCATTAAGGCATGAAATTTGGAGTATACACTCTTTTGGAGACCCTAAAACATCCTGGAAAATTTGTCTCAAAAATCTTAAGCAGGAAGTGAGTTTTTGAAGAAATCCAACATGACTGCCCATATACTTTGCTGATTCAAAACCCACCAAAACCGGCCTCATAAAAGCATGACATTTGGACTGTATACTTTTTGTATGACCTTAAGACATCCTGGAAAATTAGTCCCAAAAATCTAAAACAGGATGTGAGTTTTTAAAGGAATCAGAAATGCCCACCCATACTATTGGAAGCTAACTGAAAGCCCACAAAAAAAAAAAAACTTAAAAAAGGGAAATGTGAAATGGCTACCTATGTCATTTGCCTAAAATAAGATATCATGCACTTCAAACTGACTATCTACAACTATAAACAAGCAATGAACTATGAAATGTATCTATTCACATGTTCCAGCACATTGGCATAATGCTGTACATGGTAACCCTGCGTTCTTGCATCTACACTTTCGAGAGCACAGAGGTTCCGTTTTGCAGCCACATTTAAGCAGTTCTCTACAAACGTTGGCTGCCTCTGGTAAAAGTGTCCATAAAGGTGTCCAGCAATCATCTGTTTTGGTCCATCCATATTTGTCTGGAGAAGGCACTGACTGAATAGCCTGCATACTTTTGGACCAAATGCTGGCTTGGTACACTGCTCGATTAGAATGCTGTAGCAGTGCAGCCTGTGTGGGAGGGATATTTTCCATTGTCAGACATTTTTGAGAAAACATGTCCTTCCTGAGATCATTGACTTTGTCCAGGTTAGTTGTCTTATCATAAAGAACACATGTGTACCTCTCCAACATTCCAAAATGTTGGATTTCTGGCTAAGCTGTTGAAAAGGACATGCAGTCATAGCAATGAAAGCATCTGTTACCTCTGGAAATGACTTCCATGCAGCCCACGCTGTCTTTTTGCCCTTGCACTGAAATTGAGAAGTTGTGAATGAACAACCTGTGAATGTGTGGAAACCTGGTAGAGCTGAACATGTATCTTTCCCCAGGGTTTTGAAAAGATCATTAATGTGTACTTCTTTAAAGTTTTGCCCCATACCAAAAGCAACCCACAAATCGACATATGGGTAGTTGTCAAGAAGCTGTCCAAAAACTCCAAGAAGAATAACTACAATGTCTGTGTCCACTGTCCAGAGGTGGACATCCCAGGTTCAGAAAGTAAAAATCCTGCCACATATTTGTTTCAGCCAATTCACTGAACCAGCTGATCCCTATGTAGATGAGATAAATATTGAAATCAGCTGTGTTGAGGGCACAGGCAGAAGCAATACATGACAGGATTTTTACTTTCTCAGTCCGCTTTGTCCGCCTCTGCCACTGTCCTAACTACAATTCTCTGCACACCATTTTGCAGAGCATCTGTTATATGCAGGCATACCCTTGTGTCTGCCTCTTCATGGTCACACTCTGGGACTGAAGTGGATTGACCAGCTGAGACAACATGTCTGCCTTTGGTGGCATATACTTGCTTTCCTTGCTCAAATTGTGTAGACCTGATGCTCTCAGCCAACATTTGAAAGAGTTATTCCTTGTTCTTTGAGTCCTTCAGAAAATCAGAGAACTTGCGGGGAAGCTTTAGCCTGGGCACGCCCATACTTCCTGTGCCGCTGCATTTGAATTTCGCTTGCAAGTCAGTCTGGCCAAGCTCCCTGTCTACACCGTTTCTACATTAACAGAGAAACTGGGACCAATGAAAATCTAGCATTTCAAAAAGGCAATGACGCTGTATTTTAGCGACCGGAAATCTACCTCAGTCACTGTCAACATGGTGAACGTGGAGCAACGGCAAGATTTCAATGCAACTGTAGCTACTGTTTTGGAAGAATTCAAAGAGAAGTTCTCTCTGAAAATAGAGCAAAGGTCAGCCCTTGAAGCATTCCTTACAGGAAAGGACGTTTTCGCAATGCTACCGACCGGCTTCGGTAAAAGTTTAATTTATCAGTTAGCCCCACTGGTTGCCAAGTCGATTCTCGTTGTTTGTATCAAGCAGTTTCTGTCGCTGCGTATATGTCAGAGGACAAAGGGGTGTGATTGGTCGAAGCTTCGTTCAGTAGCAAACACAGGCATTTCACACACGTGGGTTAAGCCCGCCCTCTGAGAAATGGGTTTACAACACAGCTTGGCCAGACCAATGTTCGCAGAGCATTGATAAGTCGCGTTAGCCAGGCTAGGGAAACTTAGTTATTGCACCAACTTTCTGATGGATGCCTTCTATATACACATCCCAAACCATGTCAAGCCTGTTGCATGTCTTCAGCTGATGCTTCATCCATGGCACAATGACCTCACTGGCATACTGACCAAAGGTGGATGCCTTATCCACAGGTAAAGAATACACAATGGCAGCCCCATCATCATTGATGGGGCTGCCATTGTGTATTCTTTACCTGTGGATAAGGCATCCACCTTTGGCATCAATCACGGAAGGCACGGAAGGCACACGCGAGTACGTTTCAGGAGCTATTAGTCCAAGCAGATCAGATTTCTGTGATGGCAAATTAAGTTTACCGTCTTTGGAGAGAGCAGGGGGATAAATGTTGTTCTAATGGGAAAAGAACTCATCCAAATCTCCATCTCTGAACTTACTTGCAATGTAAAGCACAGGGCGTAGCGTGTAGAACGTTAGCAAAAGCTTCCCTCTTGACACTTCAAGAACGCCCCTAGTCGGTTGACCGAGAGCCTAGGCTTTTCAGGCGACTGGCTAGAGCTTTCACCTCCTAATCCATGGTTACTGTGTGGTTGTGAGGTCGTGGGTTCGAGCCCGGGCGTTTGCAGGGCTGGACTAGCGCAGATGACATCGGTTACATTAGCATGGACAGTAAATCCCGTCCCTTATAGCATCAAGAGGGGGTTGTTAAGGGGGGGGGGGTTGTTAATCAGTTAGTAACTTAAATGGGTTGTTGCACTAAGTAAAAGTTATCTTGCCATAATTTTCAGGGTAGCATACTTAGTCTATATTGGCTAATGCTAGTGCTAACATTTACATAATATTATGACAATGAGTTGTGTCCCAATTTAAGGCTTTATCTCTGCTCATATGAACATTTTATCAATAAATTATTCTTTGAAAGTTAGAAATAAGTTCCTGTGGAAGTTTTTAAAGCTATATGTATGTATTTTAAAAAAAAATTCCCCACTCAAATGAAGATCCATTTGAAAAGTCATGTAATTCAGACTGCTTTTTTAGCGTTTTTTTCCTCTTTAAAGCTGTATAAAAGTTATGAAACATTATTTTATGTATGAAATTGCACATATTTATTGATGGCAGTCTATATACATCACATGCAAAAAAAACTAAATGGCAGAAGGAGCCAAAATATCCAAGCTATGTAACATTTTGTTATGTTTGGGTCGTTTTTGGCAGCCATCTTGGATTTTCCCTTTTAAAATGATCTTAATTGACTGAAAATTTTGGGCACCCCTTCTGAAATGATGAGATACATCCTAAAGAATATCTATACCAACTTTGGTGCTTCTATCCACCGCGTAACGATTTGGCCCTTTTTTGTTGATAATTCCCCCTACTAAAAGTAAGTATGAGGCAGAAAAAAGGGTGAGTGTGCTTCTGTGGTTGGCAGGAGGGGTTAACAAGGTTTCCAGGGTTTTGGGGCTTGTTGGAGGGATGTCTAGGTGGGTTGGGGATGTGTAGGAGTCCATCTGAGGAGGGGATGTCTCATGTCTTGTGTCACATTTGGGGCAATAAGAACCTGTTGCCCCCCCTCTTCTCCTCTCCCATGTTCTCAATCAGGTCAAAATAAGGCTGTTTGGGGTGACAGGACCCTGGAGGGAGGAGGCAGCAGTGTGTGTGTGTGTGTTTGTGTGTGTGTGTGTGTGTGTGGGGGGGGGGTGTTTGTATGTGCGTGTGTCTGAGCAAGTGCATGCTGCCCCCTCATCGCTCTCCCTCTGGAGTTCCCCCCAGGCACTTCGCAGCATGTAATGCACAGCAGATGCCCCTATCTGCCCACTTCCGTCTCTGATTGGCTTTTGAGGCCTGCTGTTGCCTTGGGCCAGTCAGAATGCAGTCGAGTCTCTTTGTAGCTAATCACAACACAGAACACAGATACTTACCTGGCAGGGGTGATACAATGATCAAGAAGGTTGTTTGCCCAGGGCGAGGCTCGGCCATTGCACACCGGCCATGCTGACCCCTGCGAATTCCTCAAATGTAGGAATCTCAACTGCACAATTTCTGGTAGTGGGGGACTGCGTGCTCTCCCCTGATTTTTTTTATTAGTAGGGCAGTCATGGGTAAGCGTTTAGGGCGTCGGACTTGTAGCCCAAAGGTTGCCGGTTCCTGACCCGCCAGGTTGGTGGGGAGAGTAATTAACCAGTGCTCTCCCCATCCTCCTCCAATGTTGCCATGGCGCTGCATTGTTTGGCTGCCTCCTTTGGCCGCTCCGCTTAACGTGTGCAAATATTTACTTTTTTATCTCGCAATTATGTCTTATTTTTTTCAAATCAGTAATGCTGTATTTAATTATGACAGTAGTACTCTACGGGATATCGGATATCATTATATTCAATCATTTCAAAGAGTTTTAACACCCGATCCTTCCTGGCCTACGGAGATACTTCGCAGCACACCAGGTTTCCATGGAGATGAGGACGCACCTCCGACGCGCAAACGGAGGAAACAAAGGAAAAGAGACAAAAAGGCTGGCGCACGGAGAAGATTGAGAGGCAGGGCACACAGGCCCCCTCTGCCCAGCATCCTTTTCGCAAATGTTCAATCTCTCGAAAATAAGATGGACGAGCTCAGAGCGAGGATATGCTTCCAGAGAGACGTGCGCGACTGTAACATCCTTTATGCTTCACAGAAACTTGGCTCACCCCAGTCGTTCCGGACTGCTCCATCACTCCAGCAGATTTTTTCTCTGTCTTGCGGTCTGACAGAACAGAGGACTCTGGCAAATCCAAAGGAGGAGGTGTCTGCATCATGACCAACAACAAGTGGTGTGACCCAAGAAATGTTACCATTCTGTCCCATGGCTGCTCGCCGCACCTGGAACACCTCACAGTCAAATGCAGGCCATTCTACTTGCCCCGTGAGTTTCCAGTCATCATCTTTACATCAGTATACATCCCTCCACATGCCAACCCAGACAGCGCAGTGCTTGAGCTCCAGGACGTCTTAAATAGAAAACAACAACAATACCCTGAGGCTGCCCAGATAATAGCCGGAGACTTTAACAGGGCAAAATTAAACCGCGTAATGCCCGAGTTTTCCCAGCATGTGAACTTCCCTACCCGCAGTAACAGTACGCTTGATCACTGTTATACCCAGTTCAAGGACAGTTACAAAGCAACACCACTACCAGCCTTTGGGAAGTCCGACCATGCTGCTGTGTTTCTCGTCCCTAAATACCTACAGAGGAGCAAAAGAGATCCCCCAGTGACACGCGAGGTAAAACGCTGGTCAGACCATTCTGTGGCCACGTTGCAGGACGCACTTAGCGACGCCGACTGGGAGATGTTTCGCTCGTCAACGGACAACATCAACGAATTCACTGAAGTTGTAATCAGCTACATCAACCTTCTGACGGACAACATCATTCCGACGGTGACAATTAAGGTCTTCCCAAACCAAAAACCATGGGTGGATCGTGAAGTGCGTAACGCGCTGTCATTGCGCACACATGCCTTCAATGAAGGGACCGCCTCAGGGGATATGACAAGCTACAAAACCGCCGCATACAATCTTAGGAAAACCATCAAGAGTGCAAAAAGACGCTACAGGGACAAACTGGAATCTGACTTCAATGAGAGAGACCCAGCTCATGTGTGGAGTGGCCTGAGAAGTATCACAGGGATTTCAAGCAAGCCCCCCTCCATTACCAGCGTGAGTGACAATTTTGCAGATGAGCTGAACGCCTTCTATGCGCGTTTTGACACCAAAGACTCTTTACCATCACAAACAGACTCATTTGAAGGTAATACTTTATTTGTGTCTGAAGAAGACGTCATAAACGTTTTTAAAAGAGCTAAATGCAGGAAAGCTGCAGGACCTGATGGCATATCTGGCAGACTTTTAAAATCTTGTGCCTATCAGTTAGGCCCTGTGTTTACACAAATATTCAATGCCTCTTTAGCCACAGGAGTAGTTCCATCTTGCTTTAAGCAATCCATAATTGTGCCAGTTCCAAAAGGCAAAAGTCCAACATGCCTCAATGACTACCGTCCAGTGGCTCTGACATCAATGGTGATGAAGTGTTTTGAGAAGCTAGTGAAGTCCTTCATATGTACATCCCTGCCTAGCTCATTTGACCCTCTCCAGTTTGCCTATAGAGAGAACAGGTCAAGGGACGCCATCTCAAATTTGTTGCATACCACAATATCACATCTAGACAGAGGAAAGGGTAATTATGTGAGAATGCTGTTCATTGATTATAGTTCAGCATTCAACACCATAATTCCCCTCACTCTTGTCAGGAAGATGAAGTCACTGGGGCTAGACTTATCTCTATGCAACTGGGTGTTAAACTTTCTTACAAGCCGCACGCAGGTTGTTAGAGTGGGTGGCACAACATCTAACACCCTCACTATCAGCACTGGCTCACCTCAAGGTTGTGTGTTAAGCACCCTACTCTACAACATCTACACCCATGACTGCAGAGCCAGCAGCAGTCAGAATTCCATCATCAAGTTTGCTGATGACACTGTAGTGGTGGGACTGATCAATAATAACGATGAACAGGCATACATAAATGAAGTTTCTAACATCTCACAATGGTGTCAGCACAACAACTTGGCACTAAACGTAAGCAAGACTAAGGAAATGGTGGTGGACTTTCGGAAAAAGAGGGGAAACTACACTCCACTTTCCATCTGTAAACAACCTGTTGAGAGGGTAGAGTGCCTTAAATACCTTGGTGTTCACATCACAAATGACTTAACATGGACAAACAACACACACAATATCATTAAGAAATCCAGGCAGAGACTGTACTTTCTGCGCCTGTTGAAAAAGTTCAAAGTGTCCACACCCATCCTAAAAGCCTTTTACTCCTCAGCAGTGGAGAGCATCTTAACAGGGTCCATCATCACCTGGTACGGTAACGCCACAGTGCGTGAACAGAAAGAACTACAAAGGATAGTGCGCTCTGCTGAGCGCTGTATTCGTCAACCTCTGCCTGCCGTGAAAGACATATACACAAAGAGAGTGCTATCAAGGGCCCATAACATTCTCAAAGACCAGTCACACCCAGGATATGGACTAACTGAGATCTGGAAGGCGACTGTGCTGTCACAGAGCTAGAACTGAGAGACTGAGAAAGAGCTTTTTTCCTCATGCCATTTGCTTACTGAATTCCTCCCAATTACTTTGATTGAACACACACACACACACACACACACACACACACACACACATACACACACACACACCTTTTATTTTTGTTTTTATTTTATTTCTTCTTCACCCTTTTTCTGCACACTTGTTTTGCACCGGCCATACATTTCATTACAAAGTGACACGAAAGTGTCTCTATGTACATGACAAATAAATATCCTTGTATCCTTGTATCCTTGTATGACTGAGGTACCCTGAGCATGGTACCGTCCCGCCGCACTGCTCCCTTAGGGGCGCTGTTGGGAGCTGCCCCCTTGCACGGGTGAGGCATAAATGTAATTTCGTTGTGTGCAGTGTGCAGTGTGTGTGTGCTTTGTCACAATGACAACTGGGAGTTGGGTGTTTCCCAGGTGGACTTTCACTTTCACACAGGCTATTTTTCTTTTCTTATGTGTGTGTGTGTGTCGTTGGGGGGGGGAGTTAAGGTGTTGCCAAAGAAATTATTCTGTAATTTGTCTTTGTGTAAACATGCTACGCTGAAATGAAGAAAGAGGAGTATGAGGCTGTGTGTCCACAGCGGGGAGTGCACCAGCTTGGTTCTTTAGGCCTTACCACAGCTTGTAGTGTAAAGCCGTGGCCACAACTCTCTGTGTGTTATTGTTCTATGGCACAAAACAATAGAACAATAGTCTGCACACTGATTGTATTGCTCCCTTAAAAAAGTTTTTTAGGTGGTTAATTCAATATTCACAAGGTATTATAAAGCAGTAGTAATTGTAAACAAGTTCTTATTATATGTTATATTAACAGATGTATTAATGCACCTTATTCTAAAGCAGTACCTGTAATTGTTCTTTGATCTGTTTCGAGCCTGTATGCTGCTCTCATCTCTGCCTCTTCTCTCTCTGCTGAATATGAAAAGTTCATTACCCTAATGACTGGAGCAGGTGAAGGAGCAGGCGTTTGGACAAAGGTGCTATCTTCACTGATCAAAGAACAAAGAAGACCTGTGTGTGTGTGTGTGTGTGTGTGTGTGTGTACCACCTGCTGAATGCGTGCCACTATGTGAGTATGTGTCTTTGTGAATATGAATGTGCAATGCAGTATGTGTGTGTATGTGTGTGTCTAAGAGAGTGTGAGAGAGATATAAAGAAGGGGGGGCAGAGAGAGAGAGAGCAAGACAGAGGGAAAGAAAGAGAATGACTAAAGACTAAAGTGATTCTCCACTCCCCTTGTCTTTCTGCACTGTGTGTGCCTGTTGAAAAGACCATGCCCATTAAGGCTGAGTGAATTGATTTTCCTACCTAGTCTTTTATGTCTTTCTCCTCTCTTCTATTTGCTGTTCCATTTTTTAACTACCTTTCCACGTGTGTGTGTGTGTGCGCGCGCGTGTGTGCGCACGCGTGTGCCGCTTCTTCTTTTACTAGGCCTCCATGTGCTATTATCTGCTTTTCAAAATGGATGATCAATATTGAATCTGTATGCAACCACCCCTTTCTTTTCTCTTCTCTGTCTTTGTCTCTATGTCTTTTCCTCTCTCACTCTTACACACATACACAGACACACACACACACCTATTGCACATTCATTGGGGGTTGTGCAAAGTAGAAGAGAATATGATTATGGAGGTATTATAAGAACTTGACAAAGTGAGGAAGTCCCACCTCGTTTTATTTAAATGGGAAATGCTAGGCTAGTAAATTCAGCCAAAACAAATTTTTCATGGGGCTCACTTATGACACCATTTTATTTACTCAATTAGGTCCCATGTTTCTAATGGAGGTAAGGGCTATGTCATCTCTAGCTGCTTATGTTCAATCAAGTACCACATATTTGTTACATTTATTCACTACATTAGCTGATTCTAAACAGCACAGCTCAATAGCCAGGTAGTGGAATAATTTAGTGAAATCATGTGTAAACACAGAGTGTAGCTTTTAAATTCAGGTTGCCCAACATTGCTCGCAGCATGGCCAACCATTTTTCTCCCTTTTATCTCCCCTTCATCAACACACACATACACACACACATACACACACACACACACACACACACACACACACGTTTGGACAGTAGAATGTGGATGTGCCAATGACAGTGAGTGAGTGTGGTAAGCTGTCCACAAAGGGGTGGAAAATGCAGACCGTATCTGTCAGCAATACAGATATACTCATTTACACGCACATCTAGCTGCTGCCGAGTGATTGTGCTTGTCTATGGCGTTACTTTAAAGACAAATATAATGCAAACACAGAGAAGATGAAGGCGAATGGGTAAATTGTTATACACACAAGTAGAAACTCGGCTCATGAGAGCAATATTATTGATCATGTGATGAGAACACCATGCTTGAAGCACGCACAAACGTTTTTTAAACACTTTTTCATCATAAAAAAACATAATAAATAGTACCCAAAGCGTAGAATCCGATGTTGTGGCCTAATACGCTCATCAGCTAACTGGTGAACATTGAAAAGGCAGACGTGACCAAAAAGAGATCAAAATGGACCTTCACGTGCACCCCTCACTTTTTAATAAAGTGTTTTTTGTGACAGGCGATTCGTGGGCAATATACAGCAATACCCAGAGGATAAAAATATAACCACTTACTGTTTATTGTAACGCCAGAGTGAATAGTCGCTGCATGGAGGGCAGCCTACAGTCACCACACATGTGGCATGACATGCCTACCTGTTTACTGAACACTTGAGTGCGCGAGCACGAGCAAGCTGGTACCAGTTCAAGTTACAGTCGCGGGAATAAATGACCAAAGACATGCGACACTGTGTGGACTGAATACAGAATTACGGTATTACTGCAAATATGCATTATATAGATAAGTATTTTTTTATGTTGCCTAAAAAAAAATAATTAATTCAAATTTCCATACCGGGGCACCCGAACATCAATACAGGGCCCCGGTAAAATACCTCTAGGAACGCCCCTGTTCTAAACATGTAAAGGAAAAGCAGAGAGTCATGTGCATGAGGTACAGAGTTAGGTGGTTTTGTGAAGGCCACATTGCGGTCCCCTGGGTGTGTGACAGGTGGAACAGTCTGTCGGGTGTGTAAGGGACAGGGCAGAATCTGTTGGATGTGTCAAGGAAGGGTGTGACAAAGGAGGAACTGCACTGAATTTGGAGGAACTGCAGCTATTCTTGCTGCAAGTCATGTACAACATCCACCTCAACCTGCTGGTGCTCCACCTCAAGCTGCTGCTGCAGCCTAGGAAGAGGCTGCATTTTTAGTAGACTGGCCAGAGAGGGTAACTGTGCCTCCGATAGTCTTACTGCAAGAGACTTTGGAAGCGGCAGGGATAGTAAATGTAAACAATTGTGTGTCTTGATGTGCAGCATCAGCTGAAAACATTTTCTAGAACATTATTGCAGCATAAAAAGTGCCGTATTTTGGTGAATTTGCGGCAAAAATGGTATAATATCTAACAAAGCAGTTTTTTTGTACAGGCGAATTTGTATTAAAACGTGTGTGAATGTGGAGTATTTCTGGCGGTGTTGGCGCTCCATACTCACATGCCAAGTTTCTGATGTTAGATTATGACGTTATGTTAAAGACAAATATAATGCGAGCGCGTAGGAGAGAGGTAAATTGTAATCCGCATGTGTTCTTACCCTTGCTAGATGCACTGTCCAAGTGTCAGCTGCATGGAACTCTAGTTTCACCTTCAGATACTGTGGTGCATGTGGACACACATGTACAGTATGTCACAAAAGTGAGTACACCCCTAACATTTCTGTACTTTTTTTATTATATCTTTCCATGGGAGAAGACTAAAGATATAATACTTTTCTACAACGTAAAGTAGGCAGTGTACAGCTTATATAACAGTGCAAATTTTCTGTTCCTTCAAAATAACTCAACACACAACCATTAATGTCTAAACCACTGTCAACAAAAGTGAGTAAACCCCTACATGAAAATGTCCAAATTGTGCCCAACGTGTCAATATTTTGTGTGGCTAAGAATATTGCTGTCTGTCTTTCCCTCACTCTTTTTTGTCACCCTCCTCTTCCTCTCCATTTCTCTTCCTCTTTTCCTTTCTCTTCCCCCTCTCTTCACTGACTTTCTCTCTGACTCTCCCCCCTCTCTATCCCTTTTTCTCAATTCATACCACCCCATCTCTCTCTCTTTTCTTCTCCCTTTCTTTATCCCCCCCTCTCTCTCTAGTCCTGCTGTTAGCACTCACCCTGTTTGCTGTTTGTGTGATACACCCTAAAGAGCCAATAAGCTGTTGTGTGTGAGAGAGAGAGAGAGAAAGAAAGAGAGAGAGAGAGAGAGAGAAAGAAAGAGAGACAATAAGCTGCTGTCTGTCAGATCTGTGCTCCAAGGGAACAGTCTATCAGCCAGGCGAAAATGATGCTTTCACAGATACTTGAAAGATACTGAACAGCCTTGGCCAGAACCACCTGACAAACCACCCACCTGCCAGCTAATGCCAGTATGTCTGGTGCCCCCTGTGTGCCTCATTTCCTTCCTCTCAAAACCAGCTGGAAGTTGCAACTTATTCCTTGATATAGTTGTTTGAAATTTGTTTTTATTACTTTTGAGCTTAATAACTAAATTTTGGGAAATTTAGCTAAGCAAATGGTTTTGCTGTGAAGGGTGACATATTTGTGAGCAAAATTCGGGGCATGCTGTCTGCGTCACATACAGGGGGCTGTGCTAGTGTTTGAAGAACAGTGAAATTAGCAGTGAACCATAACCTGGATTCAATCTAATACCACATACGCCAAAGCACCTGGTTCTACCTGTATGCATTGACAACATATTTTTTAAAAATACAATTAAAGGGGTCCTTCCGCTAAAAAACACTTTGGCATGAATAGTTGGCATGAATCCCGCACCATAAGCCACTGACCTAGCCACAACATACAACACAACCTCGGACCACGGGAAGTTGATACGTGTTGCTGTTGTGAGGTTATGCCAACCAAAGAGGAAAACTTTTGTTGCCGGGAATAGAAACCTTTCAGCACTAGTTGCGTCAACAACATTATGTGAGACTCATGTTCCTAAGTGAAACGATAGTGTGTAGTCAATTTGTTGTATGGGCCTCTGGATTCCCTTGTAGAAAGTGACCGGATATTGTCACCAACAGATGAAATACCTGCATTTGCACAGAATGAATCTGTACTACCTCTCCTCCTATTCTTCCTGTTGGTTCAATCGATTTCTATGGACTTCTGTGGACTATGGACGAGAAACTACTGCAACGTACTGCCTGTAAGAACTGTTTTATTAATAAATAATGTGTACACGTGGAAAGTTCTCAGTGCCTAGTTTTGAATGGCAGGGCCTTTGTTATTCTATCAATGGAATGTGGACTTTTTTCGAGCTGTTTTGGTTTAAAAATAGCGTAATCGTCATGCTTTTGCTATGCCCTTAGCACTACCATTGTTAGCCTTGTAAAAAATAGTTACGTTCTAAATGCAATACGCTAGCGTGATTTTGCTCATTTGCAAAAATGCCAACTCGGTATGATGTTTTAACATGCCCATTTTCATTTTACACCAAACTTTCCCTTCAAGTCAGAGGCAGAGTGGCAAAGAGGTCCTGTGTTCAAGCACATGTGGTGGGAGTGGGATTCAGACGTACACTCCCATGGGAAATGACTCCCAGACTTATACTCCCGCGAGGTCAGACTTACACTCCCACCATACTCCCCCCTGATTATATTTCACGTATTCTTATGATATATCATGTATCTGTATCATATATTATGTATTTATCGGTATTATTTGTTAACAGGCGTATTATTTGTTACGAATGTATTTATCGGTATTATTTGTTAACAGGCGTATTATTTGTTACGAAGCGGATGACGCCAAGCTAGCGATATTGTTAACGGAAGCGGAAACAGAAAGCGGGTAGGAAAAACCACATCAAAACAAGAGCGGGCAACACAGAGATGATTTATATACACTTTTATTTTTAGAAGACTAAAAATAGAGAATGTCCAGATTTAAGGCCATCACAGAGAGGCTGAGTCATTCAAAAATAAAGATGCAAAGGGGCTAATTACTCGAATTATTACATAAAATGTTGACTTTCTATGATACTATGTATATAAGCAATATTACTGTTATTAAATCATTGTTTCATGTGATTTTTGATGTCTTCATTTGTCTGTAAATGCCACAGTTTTAAAGGCATTTTAATAACCTGTTTCTTGGACAGTCCTCCAAGTCTACAGTTTACATACCCTTCATTGGCATTTTAAAAGCCACTCTCTATTCAGGAGTTATTTGCTGGATAAATGGGGGGGGGGGGCCTAGCAGGTGTGATATCATTTTGATTTCTTCATTTGTCTGTAAATGGTATCACACCTGCTAGGGCCCCCCCAATTCACCAGACAAATGAAGAAATCAAAATAACTCCTGAATAGAGAGTTTTAAAAGCCAAAGGACTGTCCAAGAAACACGTTATTAAAATGTCTTTAAAAAACAAGCCAGAAAAACTGTTGCATTTACAGACAAATGAAGAAATAAAAAATGACTGGGACCACCCACACCTGATGGACACCTGATGGCCGTTCTCACCTTGGAACTGGGTTTCCAGGGCCAGGGCCATCAAAAATGAGGTTTTTGTCTCTGCCAATTACCAGAAGTTATGCTTTCACAATGGATTAACACATTCCATTGTTTTCACACATTCCAGAGTAATGCTCCTCCTGTCATCTGCTTTGATCTGTCAGCCTTTTTACATAGTTCAAGGTGTCTTGTATGCATTTATTATGCATTTCACTGCCAACATGAATGTCCAGATTGTTTGTCCAGATTATTAAAATGTCTTTAAAAAACAACCCAGAAAAACTGTGGCATTTACAGACAAATGAAGAAATCAAAAATGACATAAAACAATGCTTTTGTTTTGATATTTGCCTGTAGGGTTCATTTGTCCGCTGTGCTTTTGTTTTGATATTTTGGTCGCTTTCCGTTTCCGATGTTTTGGTTTGTCCTAGGGCTCTACCCGCTTTCCGTTTCCGTTAACAATATTGCTAGCTTAGCACAGCGGCAGAGAGAACTTGTACACTGTACACTGCGCGTATTGAAAAAAAGAGTACTACAGGCAACAAAATTGCACTAAATATATGTGAAATAAACTTGTAAATAACAAAAAACTAACAAAAAAGATAACGAGTTCCTTAAATATGGCGGTGGCCCCATGCGTCTCGCCAATGGGAGTGTGACGACCGGGTGTATCAGACGATGGGAGTGTACGTCTGGGATTCGGTGGGAGTGCTTGGTGCTTTTTCTCTCATTACAAAATACTGACTCAGAAAATGGGAGAGAGATGACTGTAGCACAGTAGAAGGAACAAAACCGTTAAATTAATACACCAAATGTTTTTTTAAGATGTTCACTATTGTTGGATCAGACATCAGGCACACTGCCCACACCCATCTCTCCTCCAGCCGACCAGCCCCCACCCTCTCTTGCAAACACATACAAATTTGCATGCAGAATTAAGACGCCCTGCTCACATCCATCTCTTCTCCAGGCATCTTCCCTCCCTCGCCATCTCTCTCCCTCGCCATCTCTCTCTCCTTAAATTTAGTTTTAAGACTTCCCTCCATGTTTCTCTTCATACCCCATTACTATTGCTATCTGTCTCTCTGAACAGCGTGTTCGTAAACAAACTAATACGGGATCAATGATCTGGAGGTTTTATGGCTATTGAGAGGAGGGTGTGGAGCAAGTCACACCAATATACAAAGTGTACAGAAAAAAACTGTCCCGATGAAAGGCAGCAGCACCACAAACATGTTTCACCTCACTCACTCAAAACCTACCCGGTAGAGTATGAAGAGTTTATTAAACTCCAACATTACATTACATTACACTTAGCAGGTGCTTTTACCCAAAGCGACTTAGAAAAGGAGGACATAATAAGCCAACAAAGGTGTAGCGGAACAGACTACACATATGCATACAAACATCATGCACACCTGCTAAAACCCCTCCACCAGCCAGGCAGATGACCTTAGCTGCCTCATTTTCCAAAGCCACTTCCAATTCCAAAATCCAAATCTAATCCAAAAGTTAGCACTTTACTGATCTGAGTTCTAGGTAGTTCTGTTTTATATTAGCCCTTTGTTGTAATATTGAAGATTGTTTTTGCAGATTGTGCTTTGAATAAAAAAATAATGTTATTTCAACTCAACTGTGGTTAATCACTATGAAAATATAAAATGTTGCATACACCTTTGAAGTTAACCAAGAATGGTATATAATCTTTAAAGGAGATTTCAAAATATCGTATATCGTGAAATAGAGAAAATGTATCGGAATATTCATTTTTTCCCATATCGCACAGCCCTACTCCAATGCTATCCATCTAACCCTGTCTTTATCTCTCCCTTAGTGTTCTTTATTTCTTTCACGGTCTCCATCTTTCTCTTTTTCTCTGTGTCTTCTTTATCTCCACATCTTTTTACTTATCTCTCTCTCTCCCTTAGCCTCCCCCCACCCCAAGTGTCCTTAGTGCCCCTCCACCCCCAACTCAGGGCCCTATTTTGCCGCGGCGCATTGTGTATCGCGACATGCGCATGCTGTCATTGCTATTCTGTGCCAGCGCAACGTTCATTTTTTCAGGCAAAAAATCACGTTGCCTAGATAGCAGATGACATTGCGCCGTGACGGGCGGGTCAGCGAAAAGAAGAGGTGTGGTCTGGCGCAAAGCGCACCAGGTGCTATTATGAGAACGCATAAACCATTTGCGCTTTTGATCAATAAAAAGGTCCTTTTTTGTCACTGGCGCATTGTTGAAAAGCTATTTTAGAGGCGCACAACGCTTTGAACCCCGATGTACCTGCTGCTGCACCAGAGAGGTTAGCTGAACTGGCAGAAAAGTTGCAACATGTAGCTTGTATAGCCATGTATTTTTATGTTTTAGTAAGCAAACAGGCACAAATAATAAGAATATAGCAATGCTGTGCAGTTTATTTACAATTTCTTTTGTCGTTTTAAATAAACAGCGATTGCAATGTTCTGCAGTTTATTTACATTTCTTTTGTCGTTTTAAATAAACAGCGTGGCAAGTTGTAAGAAATAATATGGACAAATCATCAAAAAGAAAACTAGTGGACTAATGGTTTGATGGACCTATACCTTCTGTTTATTTTTTGATGTTTCCTTTGAATTTAAGGCTTTGTTTCCCGTCTTCTAACGTTGTTGTACCGCTTTCTGCGCACAGCGCGTTGAACCCCGATGTACCTGCTGCTGCGCAAGAGAGGCGAGCTGAACTGGCAGAAAAGTTGCAACATGTATAGCCTGTATAGCCATGTATTTTTATGTTTTAGTAAGCAAACAGGCACAAATAATAAGAGTATATCAATGTTTTGCAGTTTATAGCAATGTTATGCAGTTTCTTTTGTCGTTTTAAATAAACAGCGACTGCAATGTTCTGCAGTTTATTTCATAAACAGCGTGGCAAGTTGTAAGAAATGAAATGGACTAATCATCAAAAAGAAAACTAGTGGACTAATGGTTTGATGGACCTCCACCTTTTATTTTTAATGTTTCCTTTGAGTTTAAAGCTTTTGTTTTACATCTTCTAACGTTATTGTATCGCTTTGGGCACTGTTCGCAAGTTCTCTTCTTGCCAAAGGAGGACACAATTATTGAAGATATTTCCTCCCATACTTCTATGACCCGCGGAGGTTTGGGGGGATTCTTTCCAATCCCCGAATATTAACTACTCACGCGCTTTTACTTCACGCACGAGCAGATTGGTCTCCTCCTCCTTTTTTTAATAATATGAAAACCTCATCTCTCTGGCGCAGCAGCAGGTGCATCTGGTTCAATGCGTTGTGTGCCCCTAAAATAGCTTTTCAGCAATGCAGTAATGACAGCATGCACATGTTGCGAATGCAGCATGCACAATGCGCCACGGCATGGGCCCAGTAACTCCTAATGGAACTTGCAACTTGCACATTAGTACAGTGCAACGTAGATGACAGTTGCAAAAGATGGTGAATTGCCTTACCGCTATAGCCATCCCAATGTATCCACTTTGAGTCCATATGTTTTACTCAGACGATTTCTGATCCTATCTCTGCTGTGTTTATACGATCAACCTATTTGAGGTTAAATCGCAGTAGTGTCCCCACATTGCTTAATGCTGTTCTGTGGATTGATTTCATTAAACATGGCCTGTTTTACGTCAGCAGTTAAGCATGATGTTACTTTTCGTGGCTTATAATTTAGCATTCAGCCCCTACCACTACATACTGTAGCCTTTTGGTCATTACAATTCACTCATGGATAATAAGGTAAATTTAAGCAAATGCTAAAAGTCATGTTAAAGTCTGGCCAAAAAGTACATTGTGTTTTGTAGTCTTTCTGGGTTATAATTTAACATCTGGCAACTACAACCACACACTGTAGCTTTTTGGTCATTGAAGTCATGCTGAAGTCTAGCCTACAAACAACATTTTTAATTTCCAAGTCAGCCATGACTGTGAAGTTAGCCATGACTAAAAATGGAGATTATATAGCCTATAACTAAACTGTTGACCAATTCACTGCTAAACCACTAACAAGCCACAATCCTGAATACACCTTATTATAATATTAATACATTAAGATTGTTCAGTTAGTTGTTTTTCATGCCTGTATGTCTATCTGTTCTGCTGTTCAAATGAAAACATTAAATGAAATAACAACTACTTCATTGTTAGTTCCTGACTGTATCACCTGCTATCACCCATTTAAACATGTAAGGTAACACACAGTACTCAGTCACATCTCCAGTGGGCTCTGCACTAGTTCTTTAGAATTTCCATTCTTCCAACACTCCCTTTTTGTGATAGTACACCATTAAATTTAAAACATTGTATCTTTTATACATCACATCTTTTATAGATTGCATTGTATTATCATAAAGCCTATTTTCTGGCAGTTTTCAGTGCATTTGCTTCTCCATGAGTCTGTCCCTTGGAACTGATATGCAAGGTACCTGTTCTGTTCTGAGCTACTGTATTGAAATTCATTGTTGTTATAGTCAGTTTATGTGTGTGTGGTGGTGGTGCGTTCTACATGCATTCAGTTGGTACATGCATTCTGTTGTCTTTCTGCCAGTGAGTGGTGCTGTCATAAAAGGTAGTCTAAACAAAAGGTACACACTCACATATGCTCTAACTTTTACCCACCCCCACCTACACATCAACCTCTCTCTTTCTGTCTTTGTCTCACACACACACACACACACACACACACACACACACACACACACACACTAATGTCTTGACCTGATGGACCTTTAGTGCAAAGCAGTCACTGTCATTTTTCTACCATCATGACTCTGGCTCTTGTCCTTCCTTTCAATCTGTCTCTGGGCTCTATTTTCACGATCTTATGCGCATTGTCTAAAGTCTGTCGTGCAAGTTACTTTGGGGGCGTTCCCGACACAATTTGGTATTTTCACGGCGGAAAAAGCGAACATTACGGCAGGCGCATCGTTCAAAAGGGTTGGGTTAAGTTACTTCATTAGTCAAGGGTGTGTTTTGGGCGTAACATACAATTAACCAATGAGAATTTATACTCTCATTCCCTTTAAGAGGCAGCGGGCGCATTGTCCATAGCCTGTTGCTATTACGATGGCGGATTTACCCGGACGGGAGGAGCTTTTCGGTGGAGGAGACCGATCTGCTCGTGCGTGAAGTAAAAGCGTGTGAGCAGTTAATATTCGGGGATGGAAGGAATCCCCCCAAACCTCCGCGGGTCAAAGACGTATGGGAGGAAATATCTTCAGTAATTGTATCCTCCTTTGCCAAGAAGAGAACTTTCAAACAGTGCCGAAAGCGGTACAACAACGTTAGAAGACGGGGAACAAAAGCTTTAAACTCAAAGGAAACATAAAAAATAAACGGAAGGTGAAGGTCCATCAAACCATTAGTCCACTAGTTTTCTTTTTGATTATTTGTCCATATTATTTCTTACAACTTGCCACGCTGTTTATTTAAAACAACAAAAGAAATCGTAAATAAACTGCAGAATATTGCAATCGCTTTTTATTTAAAACGACAAAAGAAATTGTAAATAAACTGCAGAACATTGATATAAACTGAACAACATTGCTATATTCTCATTATTTGTGCCTGTTTCCTTACTAAAACATAAAAATACATGGCTATACAGGCTATACATGTTGCAACTTTTCTGCCAGTTCATCTCGCCTCTCTGGCGCAGCAGCAGGTCCATCGGGGTTCAAAGCGTTGTGCGCCTAAATTAGCTTTTCAACTATGCGCCAGTGACGATAAAGGACCTTGTTATTGATCAAAAGCGCAACTGGTTTATGCGTCCTCATAATAGCATCTGGTGCACTTTGCGCCAGACCACATCTCTTCTTTTCGCTGACCCGCCCGTCACGGCGCAATGTCATCTGCTATGTAGACAACATGTTTTTTTGCTTGAAAAAATGAACCTTGCGCTGGCACAGAATATCAATGACAGCATGCGCATGTCGCGAATGCACAATAGGGCCCTCTGTCTCTTTGTCCCTTTCTTTTGATTTCTCTCTCTTTTTCCGCCCCAACCTCTGGTCATAGGCCAGTAGACACATGCCAGAAATCTTAAAAAAGCAGATAAATACAGGAATAATCAAACTCTATTTTGGTTGCCATCGCAATATATCTGTAGGGTAGTGTGTTTGATCTTCGGGCTGTTACTGTTTTGTGGTTGTGTGTGTGTGACGGTCCATGTGTCCATCTGTATGTGTGTCTGTCTGTTTGTCTGTCTGTGCATGGGTGTTAGTGGGTGGGTGTGTTTGTGTGTGTGTGTGTGTGTGTGTGTGTGTGTTTGTGTACAAGCATGAGTTTACCTTCGAGTCTTGATGTTTTAGTTCTACATTTTGTATCTCCCCTTTCCTTTTATTTTTGCATTCTTTTCATCTCTCTCTTTATTTTTTTATAAGCAGGCTTTATGTAGCATTGTTTGGGCTTTAGCAATGAGGGCTTTTTAACAAAAAAGAGAGAACAGGAGAGAAACTTCTCTTTCTCCTTCAATGTGTCATAACACCAGGAGAGGATGAGATGAGAGGAGGAGTGAAGAGATAGTTAGAGAGAAAGAGGAATGAATAGGAAGGAGGTGAAAAGAGGAGAAAATTTCAGCCCAGGCTTTGTGAAGGTCCTTTGTGTGCTGCCACTGGATAAGACCTTCTGAACACCAGGTCACCAGAAGCAGAGAATATGAGGAGAAAAAAAGAAAAAAAGAAAGTAATGGAATAGAATAAGGAGTAAAAGACCTGAACAGTGACTGGGAGCATAGGACAGGAGGGACGAAAAAGAGAGAAGAGTATGGGACAAGAAAATACTCCTGGAGGTTTTTCTCTGCAGGCATTAAGGGTGTTTTTACACTTGGTCCCTTTTCGCATTTCAAACTAACTCAGATCGCTAACTGAGTATTATAGGCCTATATGTGAATACTCTAACGGGGCCTGTCCACTATTGCAGCGCGTTGAGCTAGCTCACTGCACTGTATCCGCTACTACAGCTGGGCATTCTTGGAAGTGTATATAGTTTTGTCTGGGAAAGTAAACGAGTTGTCAAAAAATCTTAACTTTCTTCCATTCTTGCTGCTTTATTGTTCATTACATATCTACACTTCATTCATGAAGATATCAAGGGGCAAACAACCTATTTAACTAGCCTTTACAAGTGCCTGTGTCGTTTCCAAACTGTTCATGTAATTTGTACATTTGCGCATTTGTACAGTTGACAGGCTTTGTGAGGATGGTAATAACAACTTGACTGACTCCATTGTAAAGAATTGAATGTGTGAAGAAAGAGAAAAACAGAATAAAGCAGATTTCTCTCCTTAATCTGACATTGTCCTTTGCAAAACAGGTACTCTATTTTAGAAGGGTGAATGGCTTGCAAAAATGAACCGCATACTCTGCAGTCCTGATCCCAATCAATGGGAATTAGCCCTGTACTCTCTCCTAGAAAAACCAATACCTTCAGATGGCTCCACTGGGCCTTGCAGACTAAGACACACACATACAAATACAAATACACGTGCACACACACACACACACACACACAGACACACACACACACACAATCACCACTGGGCTAAGTTGCTACTGCAACTCTGCTGTCTGTTTACTAGAGACTCTTTCTGCATGCTTCGCCTTTTTTTCTTGGCACTGGCTAATTTTATTTGAAAGCCCCGCCCCTAATAAATAATCCTTGTCCCCCCAGCGCCTCCACATTCTTCTCCTGTCATCTTCTCTACTTTTCTCCTGTCCTATACTCCCATCATTTCCTCTCCTCACTTCCTCTCCCCTGTTCTCACCCGAACAGTCACCACATAACACAAAGCTGTCAACAGCTTCGAAATGTCTGTTTAAACTGGATTAGTTACTTTAGTTTGATGGATTGGTTCTTTGGAAAGACATGACAGATTTTCATTTGTCAGTCTAAATAGGGGATCAGCATTTATATGTCAGTTTGACATATGTGGCTTAAAAAAGGTGTGTTACATCAGATGTGATGCATCATCTGTATGGCTTTGTGAAAAAGGAGTTTACCTTCGAGTAAGTATCTTACAGTTTTTTATGTTTGCTTACATGCTAAAATCTAAGGTTTTCCACAATTAATAAAAACCCAATACTCAAATACCAAAACATCGGCTCAGGCAGGCACCACTCTAAGCACATTTTCAGCTTCACACGTTTTGCAAAACACTACACACAGCGATTTGCAAAACATTACACACATTTACATGCATTACACACATGATGCTTTTGTAATGTCACCTTTTTTCCATTTCAAAACACTAGCTACCAAATGACCACACACTTTCAACCAACTGGTTAAACACAATTGTCATGTGCCAAAACCCTAAGGGATAAAATGCAAAACACAGTAATCATTCTTAAACACTGTAAAATAGAAAACAGGGGCGTAACTTTGACTTGAATATGAATGTAAGGCAGTGTTGTAGCAAGTGGAAAAGAAAGAGGGACAGTAAAGATTAGAGTGAGATGACATGTAACAAGAGGAAGAGGTAAATATCACTGCAAGGTACAATGGGAGGAGAGCAGACAGAAAAGACAAGGACTAAATTGATCACATTGGAATGACATTGGTTGACTACCTTGAAAACGCTATGTTGAGACTTGCCACCAAATTGGCCAGACATGATACTTAGAGTAACTTTTTGTCTCCAACAACACTGTTTTTTACTATGTTTGCTGTGAATATGGCTCTTTGAAAAAATGGTTTTCAATATGCAACCATGCAACAAGCAAACACTTCAGCATATTGACTGATTTTGGATTACATAAAAGTAAAAAAATATCTATTGAAATATATTTAGTGAACAGCATTTGTCATGTGTTAACTGTGTGTAGTGGTCTCGGTATGTACTTTGAACTTTACCACAGTGTTAGTGAAGGGGAGGAAAAAAAAAGTTACCCCACCAGGGTTTGAACCCAGGTCTCCGGGGTACCAAACATGAACTTTGACCACAACACCAAAGAGCCAGACTCAGTGGTATGGTACTCAGAGCACACCCAAAACCCTAATCATAGTCACTCCATCACAGCAGTATTGTGTGCACATAATTTGCCACAACACATAAAACACAGAATAATGTGAAAGTCTAACATTACATAAATGTAACAGTTGTCTTTTTTATGTGTTTCAGAGAGTCATGTAGATTGATGGTGAAAAAAAACGATTGATGAGGTTCAACCTCTCTAGAGTCCGGAGAAGGGGTAGAAATGTGATTGGGCAAAGGGCTATTGTCAATGTCCCTGGGCAACCCTGGGCAGTACATGGAGTCCTCCACCACCATGCTAACCTGGGTCCATACAACACTGAACTTATCCTTGCACTTTGGGACAGAGTACACAACATTGTAACTGCAGTGAACACGAATAAATGCATGCATTACATTGTTGTGTGGGACAATGTGTCCTTTCATAGATCTCCTTTGGTACGAAATTGGTTTCTACAGCATCCACAGTTTACAGTCCTTTTTCTTCCACCATACTCTCATTTTCTAAATCCAATAGAAGAGTATTTCTCAGCATGGCGGTGGAAGGTTTACGATCTCAATGAAATTCTGTGGCCAGATGCAGCAAGGAGAAGGGATGCCTATTCTTTTCTTCAACATGGTTAAAGATACTGTTGTGTATTGTTTTGTTCAGTATATACTTTGTCGTCAAGCTGCAACTATTGGCTGAGTTGAGTCTAGTTACAGGATAAAAAAATAAACATTTTCATTGGTCTGCAGAATTGCTGTCATGTAGTGTTGAATTTGTGAATTGGTGTCATTAGTAGTGAATTTACTATATTTTACTTTGTCTGTGTAATTTACAAAAAAGAGCAAATGTTACCAGTATTTAGCATTAATTACCACTGTGTCTAACTTATTCCAATACAAACATATGATGTGACTCATGTGTATGCAATTTGGTGGCAGAATTGCGTTTTTATAAATATGTGTACACTTTTGACAAAAGAATAGCATTTTGCAATAGAGCTGGGGTGTTCTGTTAACTGGGTGTATGGTTGCATTAACTGTGTGAAGTGTTTTGTCAACATGGGCCCAGTTTCTAAAATTGAGCTTAAGCAACTGTAAAAAACTGTAAATGTCTGTACAATGTTTAACTGGCGTGAACATACATATATTAGTGTTGGGTGGCTTAAGAAACTACAATCACATACCAAGTACTTGTGAACGCCTTTAGTGTCTTTGCTTAATCAATGTTTAACTGCCATGATGATGATATGATATTATGAGGATGACAGCTCGATTGAAGTATACAGCAACAGTATAAGAATCCTGTCTATTGTTCTTGGAGTTGCCTAGTAACGGGGACGCTGGCGAGTTTAACGCCGCTCCGTCTGGCTTGTTTTTGTTCGGTATTTTTGATGTTTTGGCGAATACACTGAATATTTTGTTGGGTTTTCATTTGTAATAGTTTAACTAAGTTTGGCGGTTGTATATAGTCAGTTTTTCTTTTTTGATGGTGTGCCAGTTTTTCTTTTTTGCGTGTTTTACCTTACGACTGGTGTGCTTTTGAAGTTGGTGGATGCCAGAGAGGTTTGGCTGTTCGACGTTGGTGTAGCTCGTTGGGACCTGACAACTTTGAGTCTTCGGATCACTCTGGTTTTTAAGCAGAACTGGGAGATGGCCCGTGCCAAGCAGACCGCCCGTAAGTCTACTGGAGGAAAATCGCCAAGGAAGCAGCTAGCTACCAAGGCAGCCAGGAAGAGCGCGCCTTCCACCGGTGGAGTCAAGAAACCCCATCGCTACAGGCCCGGTACCGTAACTGTGAGAGAAATTCGACGCTACCAGAAGTCCACTGAGCTGCTGATCCGCAAGCTGCCCTTCCAGCGCCTGGTGCGTGAGATTGCTCAGGACTTCAAGACCGATCTGCGTTTCCAGAGCGCTGTCATTGGCGCCCTTCAGGAGGCTAGCGAGGCATACCTGGTGGGTCTGTTCGAGGACACCAACCTGTGTGCCATCCACGCCAAGAGGGTCACCATCATGCCCAAGGATTTATCCAGCTGGCTCGCAGGATAAGGGGCGAGAGGACCTAAACCCGCCAGCCAGCCTCTGGGCCCTCTACGGAGGATGCTGGATATTTATCATATTTTACACGATTGTGGACATTTTTATTTCTTGTACCTTCTCTTCCTTCCTTCCTATGTTTAATTGTATTTTATTTTAAAATTTGTGTAAAGCACATTGAACTGCATTTATGTATGAAATGCGCTATACAAATAAATCTGACTTGACTTGACTTGTAAAATAGTTGTTGTTTTAGGTTTAGATTATTTTAAATTTACAGCATATGTATTCAAATATCCCACATTCACCAGTCTGAGACACCACAGACCTGTTTCAAAACAGTAGAAATAAGGCATAATTGGCACACAAACATTTGTTCTTACAAACATACACTCACACATGTACACACAACTCCCTCTCTCTGTCTCTCTATTTCTCGTTCTCTATCTCTCTCTCTCTCGTTCTCTCTCTATCTCTCTCTCACACACACAAACACTTATGTTCTCCTGCTGTACATTGTTTACGGGATGAGTGATGGCCTGTGACAATGTGTGGCTTAAATGCAATGAGTGTCAGAGTCACACTCTCCATAGCCAGACCACTGGAAGCGTCCTCATAATTAAAGCAGTGCTGCCAGCCAAAACACTGTCACCCACAATGAGCAGTGACCAGCATCATCCTGATCTCCCTCAGACAAACACACACACAAGCAAGCCCACACACACAGACACGCATATACACAGACATACACAAGGCCTCAGTCATCCCAAACTACAGTATCTTGCAAAAGTTAGTACAACCTTCACATTTCAACAAAAATGTGGCATATCTTTTCAAGGGACAATGCTACAGAAATGAAACTTTGATATGTTTTTGAGTAGTCAGTGTACAGCTTGTGTAGCTTGTGTTCCCGCCATCAAAATACCAAATTGTGTCGGGAACTCCCCCAAAGCAACTTGTGTGACAGACTTTAGACAATACGCATATGATCCTGAAAATAGAGCCCACAGTCTAAAAGCATGAATTCCTGAAACCATGCCATGTGCTCTGACTAGAATAAGATAAACTTCTTTGGCTTAAATGGTGTCAGGCATGTGTGGTAGCAACCTGTTAAACACTAAGTGTGCTTTGCCTAGAATCAAGCCCAGTGGTGGTAGCATCATGGTTTGGGGCTGTTTCAATGCTGCCAGAACTGAGGAACTGCAGTTCATTGAAAGAATCATGGATTCTGACATGTGCTGTGACATTCTGAAGCAGAACATGACACCCCCCTTTGGAAAGTGGGACATACGACCGTTTGAAAGTTGAAAGTGAAGATTGGCCAAGTATGTCTCCAGACCTGAACCCTATTGATCTCCCATGGGGCATCCTTAAGCAGGAGGTGGAAGAGTGCCAGTGTCTAACATCTGCCAAATCCGTAATGCCATCATGGAGAAATGGAAAAGGATTACAAAAACAACCTGTGCAGCCCTGGTGAATTTCATGTTAAGGCAGTGCTAGATAACAATGGTGCTCACACAAAATGATTTTGACACAATTTGGACATGTTTACTTTATACCTTAGCATGCATGCATGTAGGCACACACACACATGCAGCACTCCCCAACTCCTTAAGCTGGCAGCTATGTTGCCACACGATGTCTGATGCTCTGTTTGATTTATCAGACAAAGCCATTTCTGGGATATAGACAAATCTACATTGAAGACAGGAAGAAAGGAAAGGTGTTGGGCCCTTCAGACAACGTTGATTTATCTGGCCCTGTTAATGCCCATCTCAGCACTTAGAGAACAAGTGAGGTTTGTCAGCTGGAGAGCATTGGATAGTGTTGTGTTTCTCACAAGGACTGTTAGCTGGAAGTTGTCCGGGGAGGTGTGGGATTATGGTGAAATACATGACTACATTTTTTATACTAGTCCTTTGCATTGTGTTTGTTTTAAGCTTTGCAGCTGGTATGAATGAGCACAATCAATAAAGTGTCTAACTGTAATACATATCCCTACAATTTCATCACCTTATAAAACTCACATCTAATTTTTGTGTTTTAAGTAGGGCAAGGTGTATTGCTAAGGTGGCTGCCTTAACTATAAAATGAGTGTTCCATCACTCACACTCTTATTGACTCACATACACTCCTTCTTAGGGGTGCAACAGATCACAAAACCCACAGTTCAGATCACACCACAGTTTTTGAGGCATGATTCAGATCATTTTTTGTATCAGCAGAAAGGAAAAAAGGGCAGGATAAGATGAATGCTTTTAATTTATTTGGTGAAATACTTCAGAACATTTGTCCATCGAGTATTTAGAAAAACACTAATGAAATCCTTCAGCTCAGGATGTTGATATATAAAAATAAAGTGCAATATGGGACACAACATCTTCCTTTAAACATGGACAGATAATCACAAATAAAAATGAGGCTATACACCTAACAAAATATGGACTCAGAGTATTCAGAGAATAGCTACCCACTAAATCAATCAGTCGCATCAGAATAGCCACAGCGAGTGTGTGTATATGTGTGCACGTCGGCCTGTCACCCTGTAGAAAGAGGATGTGTGTGTGTGACTCAGGGTTTACTCAGGGAGATGGAGCTAGGTTCTGTGTGAGTGAGTGAGTGAGTGAGTGAGTGAGTGAGTGATGAAGCTAGGCTGTTCGCAGAAACAGCAGCCAAGTGCTTCTCTCCGAGGCTGAGTACTGTGGTGCACATTCCAGAGTGACGGGGGGACAATATCTGGGCATGTCCATTAGCTACCTGCTCAGATAAATGGAGCATCAAGGGAACTCTGGTGTGTGTGTGTGTGTGTGTGTGTGTGTGTGTGTGTGTGTGTGTGTGTGTGTGTGTGTGTATGTGTGTGCATGCGTCTGTGTCTCTGTCTGTGTCTGTGTTTGTGAGTGTCTGCTTCTCTGTCAGATCTGTGGGGTCTTTTCTTATGTCTACACATATATATGTGTGCATTTCTCCATTAGCCATTATCTCTCCGCTAGTCTCCCTGTGCCATAGTTCTGTCACTCCTCTGAACTCCATCAGAGGATCCACATTAACACTCACATGGACAGAGGCACACAGTCACACACACACACATTCAGGGCCCTATTTTGCCGCGGCGCATTTTGTATTTGCGACATGCGCATGCTGTCATTGCTATTCTGTGCCAGCACAACGTTCATTTCTAGATAAAAAGTTGCAACATGTATAGCCTGTATAGTCATGTATTTTTATGTTTTAGTAAACAAACAGGCACAAATAATAGCAGTGTATAGCAATGTTTTGCAGTTTATAGCAATGTTCTGCAGTTTCTTTTGTCGTTTTAAATAAACACCGATGTTCTGCAGTTTATTTAATAAACAGCGTGGCAAGTTGTAAGAAATGAAATGGACTAATCATCAAAAAGAAAACTAGTGGACTAATAGTTTGATGGACCTCCACCTTTTATTTTTGATGTTTCCTTTGAGTTTAAAGCTTTTGTTTCACGTCTTATAATGTTGTTGTACCGCTTTGGGCACTGAAAAAAAACAAAAAAAAACAAGAAGTCTACACTATACACAATTTTGTAAGAAACGTAATTATGATAGAGAGTCCAGCTACTTTATTAAATTACCTCCGCCAAGGAGGTTATGTTTTCACCAGCGTTGGTTTGTCTGTTTCTCTGTTTGTTGGTTTGTGAACAGCATAACTCGAAAAGTTATGGATGGATTTTGATGAAATTTTCAGGATAGGTCAGAAGTGGGCTAACTTAGAAATGATTTGTTTTTGGTGGTGATCCGGATAACCATCTGGATCCAGGATTTTTTTATTCAGTGAAGTTACCACTGTAGCATGGAATCTACAGATACTTTTATTTTGAAAGGCGGGAATATAGGTTGGTACGGAAATGAGGCTCCTGTTGTGGGTCAAAGAGTTGTTGAGTTTTTGGTTAGAGGGTTCAGTGAAAGAGGAGAGTTAGAGCGGTAGTGGTGAGCAGCCCAGTAGTTCATGTTGCCAGTGGAAATTAGATAAAGTAATTTCCTGCACCAAAGAGCCCAGCAAGTTTGTGTGAGCATGATTGAACGAACCCACCTGCACCGAACCCACCTGCCAGTAATAAAATGTTTTAACATGATTAATGTCTTTTAATGTCTTAAGGTGAGAATGACAATAAGGTGGAGACTTAAGCTGCCTTGGCGGAGGTCTGCGCTCTCAAAGTTTATTTATGTTTTCCTGTAAAACACACACATATTCCACACGACACTCAGTAGAGAGAAGATTTTTGTTACCTGCTTATAGAACAGGGGCTGGACAAAGAACAATGCATGACAGAGGAATGTTCACATGGAATTCTCTTCCCCAGTTTTTAGTTAATGAAAAAAGTGAGAAAAGCTTTAAAATGAAATTAAATTTGTATTTGTTTATACAAAGTCAATGATTATTTGTTTTTTTTTTCTTTGTGTTTTGTTTCTTTTTGCCTTTACCCTCTATTTAAAGGACATCTGGAATATTTATTTATTAATGATATTATTATTAATTACATGACCAATGTATATATCATATAACTTGTACATAACCTTTATAAATAATTATAAACAACTATAAATAATACTTTTTTTCCTCCTTGTGTGTCTCTTTTGGGTTTGTCTTGTTTTGTTTGTATTTTGTGTTTTTGGGTTGTACAATCTGGAAAAAACAGAAAAAACAGTGCTCCTGTAAAGGTGAAGCTGATGTATGTAAATAAACAATTGATAGTAATTATTTTTACTAGTAATTTTGTTATACCATATATGAATATGAAGGCTCAGTCAGCATGGAGGAGAAAGCAGGAACAAGGCTTTATTTCTTGCATTGATGCATCAATGGAGAGACAGAGTTTCTCTGCTGGTCTTTCAGTCTATCTCTAAATTATCCAAAGATTTACAGCCAGTAAATACTCTTTGGTCAACAGGGGTGCAACCCCTTAGACCCACCCTACATTAATATGCATTAGACAACTGTGGCAAAGTCTCTTTGTTGACTTGGCGGGAATGAGCTCTTTGTTCGACGAGGACAGGCTTCTTCCAGGTGTGACACAGGGGTGTGGCACATCTTCAGACGGGTGAATGAATTGGGGCAGACAATAGAATACACATAACACCTCAACTCTGGAGACAGACACAGATATGGCCAGGAAAGTGTCACACAAAGGTCTGATTGTGATAAGAGTTACAAAATAACAGGAATATAAAATAATAATAAAGAAATGTGTCATTAAAATGTAACATTAAAAATGTTATGTACAATGTCCTTATTATTATTCAGATTCCTTCAGTCCCCCTTTTCAAGTCTGACTGGCTTGACACTAAATCATAAAATAAATTAAAAAAAAACAGCCTTAACATGTGCATAACATTCTGAACTTCAGCTTAAAGGAAAATTGACAGTAGAGAGTCTGTACAGATAAAAAGATGGTTCCATGAGCAAATTAAATACCGTAAACAGCATGATATTATGACTATAGCTCTAACTGACAACTAACATTAATGCATCCAGGAAGAACTAAACAAATACATTCACAATTTCCATGGATAAGAGAGCTGCCGTTCTCTCTTCTCTTTAGTCACGCTCGTGGGGAGAGGCGAAACCCATGTTACTCAAAGTAAAACCACTATCATTGCCAATTATGTGGAAACCGATGAGAGATTTGGGACAAATTCCTCTTCCGATGCCATGTCAAAAATGGCCATCCAGGGTTGGTCAGCCGGGAGCGGACAAAACATGCATTAGAAAACAATTGTATCATCTTTAGTTCTCCTATTTTGTGACATGTTGAAACTCTAATATTCTAATATTTTAGCTGTGACAGAATACTGTAGAACGTTGGAAAGAAGTAGCAACAGAACAATAGACCATGCTAATCAGACATATGCAAAGCAAAAACAACAGACCATGCTAGACAGACATATGAGAAGCAACAATAACGGACCATGCTAAACAGACATATGAAAAGTATGGTGAACACCATCATCTTGGTAGCTGTAGGATTCCTGTAATAGAAAGACGTGTGGGGATGACGCATATGATGTTTGACTCCTCTTCATGTGGTGTGTGGTGTGCAGTGTGTGGACACACGCAAACAAGAGTAATCCTCTTCATCTTCTTAAATCTTGAAGCGCCTAATATTAAAAGGCAAGGGTAGACTGCCTGTGCCTTCTGGATCCGTACTGCTCATGGGGTTTATTCTGCCCACAGTAGGTCCACTATGCTAAAAGTGTGTGTGTGTGTGTGTGTGTGTGTGTGTGTGTGTGTGTGTGTGTGTGTGTGTGTGTGTGTAGCTTCTGTGTTGGGTAGCTGTTCCAATTTCACCCACAACTTTCTCAGTAATGAGAAGGTCTTCCTCCAATGAAATGGGACTTGGCACGGGGGTCCTTTTGACACCTTGTGAATGCAGCAGAGTCAGCAGAATCTTTCAATGGTGAAAGTCAAGGCATTGGTTACCTGCAAATCTCAAACAAATCTTAAGTGTAGTTAGTTATGAACATGGTTAAACTTGTGATCAATGAGTCCGTCGGTTTGTTAGCTTTCCATCTAAGATAAACCTATAACTTGTAGTATCAACAGTGCAGGCATGAGTACAGTCAGAATCAACAACCCCTCCTCACCCCCCATCCTCCATTGAAACTGATTTGATTCATAAAACTGATTTGATTCTTAAGTCTGATTAGGCTGTCAGAGTCAGACATTTCCTTAAGTCTGACCTAAAACAAAGAAACAAAGACACCCTGGTCCAACAGTACTTGTATATTTAAGATTGACACCCAAAGAGATTGTTAGAATAGGGGAATCAGGGTAGCTCAGACGGGACCAGCTTTTGTTAGGTGACGATGGGTGTTGACTTAACATGTCTGCAAAAAGGTGGTGATCCTAAACCCATCAGCCACGTAGCTACCCCCTTGTCACATCCCAGACATAATCTCATTATTCAACTAGACTGCATTCCCGCAGAAAATGCAAAAAGTGTGCTTGCAAATATGCGTGCCAACATTCTGCCATTCATTTTCAATGGGCCAAAAAGTTGCAGAAAAACGACAATAACGGACGAACGACAAGAGGTACGGTATACCGAAATGTAGGCGGTCATGTCCAAACCGGGCCGGTCGTTTTAGAGTTGGAACAGTGTCTCTATCTCCAAAGCCTGAGGACTAGTAGCGTCTTCAAGATCTGGTCTAGGAGAATAATAATAACTAGACTGCATTCCCGCAGAAAATGCAAAAAGTGTGCTTGCAAATATGCGTGCCAACATTCCGCCATTCATTTTCAATGGGCCAAAAAGTTGCAGAAAAACGACAATAACGGACGAACGACAAGAGGTACGGTATACCGAAATGTAGGCGGTCATGTCCAAACCGGGCCTGATGTTTTAGAGTTGGAACGGTGTCTCTATCTCCAAAGCCTGAGGACTAGTAGCGTCTTCAAAATCTGGTCTAGGAGAATAATAATAATAACTAGACTGCATTCCCGCAGAAAATGCAAAAAGTGTGCTTGCAAATATGCGTGCCAACATTCTGCCATTCATTTTCAATGGGCCAAGAAGTTGCAGAAAAACGACAATAACGGACGAACGACAAGAGGTACGGTATACCGAAATGTAGGCGGTCATGTCCAAACCGGGCCGGTCGTTTTAGAGTTGGAACGGTGTCTCTATCTCCAAAGCCTGAGGACTAGTAGCGTCTTCAAGATCTGGTTCAGGAGAAGAAGAATAATAAACGGGGAGATAACAATAAGTGTGCTCTGCAAGCACACTTAACTAGACTGCATTCCCGCAGAAAATGCAAAAAGTGTGCTTGCAAATATGCGTGCCAACATTCCGCCATTCATTTTCAATGGGCCAAGAAGTTGCAGAAAAACGACAATAACGGACGAACGACAAGAGGTACGGTATACCGAAATGTAGGCGGTCATGTCCAAACCGGGCCGGTCGTTTTAGAGTTGGAACGGTGTCTCTATCTCCAAAGCCTGAGGACTAGTAGCGTCTTCAAGATCTGGTTCAGGAGAAGAAGAATAATAAACGGGGAGATAACAATAAGTGTGCTCTGCAAGCACACTTAATAATAAACGGGGAGATAACAATAAGTGTGCTCTGCAAGCACACTTAATAAACGGGGAGATAACAATAAGTGTGCTCTGCAAGCACACTTAACTAGACTGCATTCCCGCAGAAAATGCAAAAGTGTGCTTGCATGTGCCAAGGTTTGTGATCATCAGAGCAAATATATGTGGGAATTATTTAGTTTTTACCAATTGGCACTATATGATGCAATACACTCCCATGGCAGAACATTATGCAGGCCATAGCATGGGTATTATGACATCACGAGAGTTCTATTCCTGAACATTCCACATTTAAAAAATGGCAGTTGGTCCAGGTGCAACTGCCACAGTATTGTCTGCCTCTCTTTCACCATTTTTAAACTGTCCTGTTTCAAACAGTTTAAGTAGTTGCCACATCAAAATTTCACAGCTCACAGTCAGATCCCAGACCTCTCTTACAAAGTTTAAATCAAGTTTATAGGTTAAACGGTTGAGTTTTGATCATTTAAAACTTCAGACATGCACCCTGACCTGTTTACAGTAAGATGATGAAATGTATGGCAAAATCCCATAGACTGTCTGACACCATTTTTAAACTGTCCTGCCTCAAACAGTTTAAGTAGTTGCCACATGAATTTTACACAGGTCACAGTCAGATCCCAGACCTCTCTTACAAACTTTAAATCAAGTTTATAGGTTAAGCGGTTAAGTTTTAATCATTAAAAAACAAAGTGGAGGTTAGAGTGAGGGCAGAACTCACTCTGGCTGCTACAGTGGACCAGTGTACTATGACATCATCAGCCTGAACATTCCGCCATTCATTTTCAATGGGCCAAAAAGTTGCAGAAAAACGACAATAACGGACGAACGACAAGAGGTACGGTATACAGAATTGTAGGCGGTCTGGTCCAAACTGGGCCGGTCGTTTTAGAGTTGGAACGGTGTCTCTATCTCGAAAGCCTGAGGACTAGTAATGTCTGAAAGATCTGGTTCAGGAGAATAAGAAGAAGAAGAATAAACGGGGAGATAACAATAAGTGTGCTTTTTGCAAGCACACTTAATTAGCCACTTCATTGTTAATACTGAAAAAAAACATTCATGATTCCATGGTATATAGTTAGGCTTCACACCCTATCTTCCATTGAAACTTAATAGCCTATAGTCTACAAACCAATATCCCCCTTTCTGATCTGTGATAACTGTTGACAGTTTAAGCTGATCAGTGTCCTTCGCAACAAACACAACACAAGTTTTACCTTGTTTTATCCTTAATGTCTAACCTTGACGGGGAAAAAACATTCAGTGTCCACAATTAACTTACGCCATCAGTTTAAATAACTTAGATGGGGAAGCACCTTTTGATCTCCACTATTAGCTTACGTCAGGAATTAAACTTTTCAGTCTAAATTAGCAAAGGAGAGATGACATAATATCAGAAGTGTACCAAAGCTTCTCAACTACAAACACACAGAGTAAACTAAATTGTTCGGAAACAGGAACTTGCCTGTGCAGCTAAGTTCGCAGAATCAGTGGAATAACTTTGTCTATACCCACAAACACAAAACAATACTCTGTTGCTCGGAAACATAAAACTCTGCTTTCTCCTCAGACAGAGTTCACAGATCTATTGAAATCCCATCAATAGCTGCACCCACAAGCAAACAGAATATAGTAAGTTGTTCAGAAACAGGAACTCGCTTGTAGCTAAGTTCATAGAATCAATGAAATCCACTGTCTACACCCACAAACAAAAAGTATATTCTGTTTAACAACTAAATTCTTTGCTTTGCCCATGGCACACAGTTTGTTTTCTGAAAAACTTAAAACTGTTTAGATAACACAGGCAGAATTACAATAATGCACAACTAGAGGATGGTGTGGAGGTTGAGACCAAACTGCACTTTAGCCATTAAAGTTTAAGTGTCCTGGGCTTGCATTGTAAGCATAATATGTACTACAGATTGACATGAACTCTTCTTATATCAATGTGACCTTATGGACATAGAGATGACAATGCTAAAGACAGGACAACCAATAAGTCTCATCAGTGGATTAAAACAAACAAATAATGGAATAACTGCAAACAAAATAAATAAATGAATCTCTGCATTGAGTATATGAGGCAAAATGAACAGTATAACTTAAAAGCATTAAAATGTATGTGTTTCTATGTTCTATGCTGAGACGTTTCAGACATCAAATTCATCACACCTTCTCTAGGTGACCAAATGGCAATCGATTAGCATAAAAACAGGTTTTAGCAGGACTTTCAAGTCTCTGCTTCAGAGGGAAAACAAGCTCGTCTTTTCTGAAAGAACACAAAGAGGTTATGGAAAGTCAAACATTTTGCACAAATATACTCAAGGAGGATTCATCAGAAAACAGATTTAGCAATGACACAAACGAAATCTGATGCAATCCGAACACAATTCGAAATCCGTAATCAAAATCAAATTCTTGTTAAAGTCAGGTTCTGCATAAAATCATATTCTCGCCTGATAGGCTTAGCTTCATAAACCTAAACAAAGAAATGGAAAAAGCGTGAAAGTTAAATGTCATGTTACAAATCCATACAGTCTTTCAAATCTAAACTGGGAATCCTGTGAACAAATGAAAGTGGTAAATATGATCTTTGTGAAAGTGGAAGTTTTCTCCTCTAGGTTTTTCTGGGTTTTCACACAAAGAGACAACACAAAAACATTTACCTTGGCTGGCCATTTTTCACACACTCATTCACTCATTTCGGAAACAAAGGGGAAAACATGCTTGGGTTAGTTGTGAGATCTCGATAGTGTTAATGGTTATGGCTCACAACAGAGCACAAGACATGCAGTTTGAGGGAATAGACACATAGACACAAGACACAGAACAAAGGAAAACATGCAGACACTTGAGACGAATCTCAAGACAAGACACATGACCTGATTTGTCACCATACTAACCAAGTCTTCAAAATTAATACATTACAATTATGTTTGTAATCAAATCCAATCAGTTTGCACAGAATTTAGGAGCTGAAGTTTGACCTTTTACACATATCTTTAATTGACAGATAGTAGTAAAATCAGACAGATAATGTACTCAAAACAATTAAGCCCTCCCTGGAGCGGGCCCACTCCATAATATTTCAGCAGTCCAAAATTTCATGGATACAATGGCCTCATTACCACTGCCCACACCGCAGTCCAGAAATTTATAGATTTCGGTCCGCAACCGGGAAATTTGTCTGCGTCCCCCGTCGGGGAATATGCGTGTTCAGACCAGACAGAATCAAAAGAACAGAGAGAAATTCATAGAGTAGGAAAGATAGAAGACTCTGTTGTCTTACTGACGCCCAACTAGGAACAGAGTCAACAGCTGTAGCAGAATCTAATCCTGCTACCTGCACCCACAAACACAATAAATGTTTGGAACCAAAAAACTCTGCCCTACCTCAATTGCATTAACAATTGGATTATGCCAAACCTCCGTCAAGGTTTCGACTCTCAGGCTTCGTTTTAAGCATTTTACCTGTATTCTAACAACATATAAGCACTATAAAAGTATAGGCTACTTACTTAAAAATGTTCTGTCAATCAAAGAATGAATGAAAAAGTCTTACCACAAACTCAGGACTCCAAAATCCAGTTATGATCCAAGTTTTATATCTCGGTGGAACCTCCATTTGATAGTAATTATTTTTACTAGTAATTTTGTTATACCATATATGAATATGAAGGCTCAGTCAGCATGGAGGAGAAAGCAGGAACAAGGCTTTATTTCTTGCATTGATGCATCAATGGAGAGACAGAGTTTCTCTGGTGGTCTTTCAGTCTATCTCTAAATTATCCAAAGATTTACAGCCAGTAAATACTCTTTGGTCAACAGGGGTGCAACCCCTTAGACCCACCCTACATTAATATGCATTAGACAACTGTGGCAAAGTCTCTTTGTTGACTTGGCGGGAATGAGCTCTTTGTTCGACGAGGACAGGCTTCTTCCAGGTGTGACACAGGGGTGTGGCACATCTTCAGACGGGTGAATGAATTGGGGCAGACAATAGAATACACATAACACCTCAACTCTGGAGACAGACACAGATATGGCCTGGAAAATGTCACACAAAGGTCTGATTGTGATAAGAGTTACAAAATAACAGGAATATAAAATGATAATAAAGAAATGTGTCATTAAAATGTAACATTAAAAATGTTATGTACAATGTCCTTATTATTATTCAGATTCCTTCACAATCAATCAATCTACATCTTGTTGTCTCTCTGGGTCCAGCCACAAAATTTTGTCAACATCAGCTGTAATGTCTTCTAGTCAAAGGCACTGACAAAAAATATTTCTGGAGTGCAGTATCAAGGCCTGACATGAGGCTTAGTCAATGTCTGTGATGGCGTGCCATCACTAGGGTTGTGTGTATGCTCTGACTACCACACCAACAAACCTGGCTCTGTGGTATTGTGGTCAAAGTGCATGTTTGATACCCTGGAGACCTGGGTTCAAAGCCAGCTGCGGTGACTTTCTTCCACTTTACTACAATATCCCTGTATTCCTCCTCCATTGCCTGTAGAAGGGCCATGCATTGATGTGGATGATGGTCATAGACCTTCTAGCGTAAGGCAGAGAATGAGAACAACACCATTTTACTTCTAGCTGCACACATAGTTATGTTACCATGTTGTCCGACATTGGTTGGCACAGTGTCCAACAATGTTCCTTGGTATAGTGAGGCTGAAACCTGCCTCATCCACACAAATCAGCTCATGACCTATGGCATCTGCCTTTAGCTCCATCACTCGCTGGAAAAGACAAAACAAATGCAGCACAGCAGGCCCATGCATAGCTCTGATGTCATCAAAAATTCTATTTCATACTCTTCTTACTCTTCCCTACCTCATCCTCCTCTTACTTTGTGACCTCCTCATCCTCTTCCTCTAACCACTTCCTTGTCCTCGTCGTCCTCTCCCTCTTGCTTTTTCACCTCCACATCCTCATGCTCCTCTCTAACTCTCACTCTTCTTTATTCCAACATTGTACTACACCTCAAAAGCTTACCTGTGACTTACTGTATTGCTAGTGCTCAGGCTAATTGCAAAGTGAATTATTTATATAAAGGAGTTTTCACATGTGACAGTGTGGCCAAAAAGTTGGCAAAATAGTTTAAATAATAGCCATGATTGTGTATAGTTTTGCTAAGAGTGTGTTGCTTATTTGCAAGTTGTGTGTAAAGCAGTGAGTTGTGTTTACAGTTTAGCAAAAAGAGTGCTGTGCAGTGGATTGTGTGTTACAAAATTACAAACTGAGTGCAAAGCAGAGTTTGTGCTATTAGTTTTGCAAACTCAGTGAGGGGTTTTGCTAGAAAAATTAGTAGTTTTAGAAATTGTGCTACAGCAATCACTGTTAGTGTTTAAGCATTCAGAAAAAAACTGTAAAGGATGTAATTAAATCTACACATTCCGATTGGTTACAGTGAGTCACAGTAAGATGACAGTCACATGCCAGTTTATTTTTTGGTCTGTGTTGCATCAAATGTTCTCGTTTTTTTCCTACCAACATCACTTTGTGACCTTTAACAACAGGCCTATTGATTCACAAACTTCTCATTTTACATTTTTTTATGTTTGCTTACACACTAAAATCTAAAGTTTTCCACAATTAATGAAACCCAATACTCAAATACCAAAACATCGGCTCAGGTAGGCACCACTCTAAGCACATTTTCAGCTTCACACTTTTTGCAAAACACTACACACTGTAATTTGCAAAACATTACACACACTTACATGCATTACACACATGATGCTATTGGAATGTCACCTTTTTCCATTTCAAAACACACACACGTGCAACCAACTGGTTAAACACAATTGCCATGTGCCAAAACACTAAGGGGTAAAATGCAAAAAACAGTAATCATACTTAAACACTGTAAAATAGAAAACAGGGACATTACTTTGACCTGAATATGAATGTAAGGCAGTGTTGTAGCAAGAGGAAGAGAAAGAGAGACAGTAAAGATTAGAGTGAGATGACATGTAACAAGAGCAAGAGGTAAATACTATCACAAGGTACAATGGGAGGAGAGCAGACAGAAAAGACAAGGACTAAATTGATCACATTGGAATGACATTAGTTGATTACCTTGAAAATGCTACATTGAGACTTGCCACCAAATTAGCCAGAGATTATACTTACAGTAACTTTTTGTCTCTAACAACACTTTACTGTGTTTGCTGTGAATATGGTTCTTTGGAAAAATGGTTTTCAATATGCAACCATGCAACAAGCAAACACTTCAGCATACTGACTGATTTTAGATTAAGTAAATAAATATCTATTGAAATATATTTGGTGAACGGCATTTGTCTTGTGTTGTGTTTCATGAATGCATTCACCTCATTTATCAATATGTCTGAAAAAATGAAACCCAGATCATGTCATCAGAAAAGTCAGAATGCTACGAAGTGTTTAGGATTAATTACCACAGTGTCTAACTCACTGAAACACAAATAGATCATATGAATCATGTGTGTTTTATAAATAAGTGTATAGTTTTGTAAGCAGAATAGCATTTTGCAATAGGGCAGGGGTGTTCTGTTAACTGTGTGTAGTGTTTTGAAAAAACAGGTACAGTTTTAAAAATTCAGCCTAAGCAGTCAGTTGCTTTCATTCGTCAATTCAGTCGCAAAAAACTGTAATTGTTTTATACAAGAACACCATTTTTACAAAGGTTTACAGAGTTAAGCAAGATGTGTTAGCTTTTGCAAGATATCTACAATGTTAATTGCTAATTTGGTGAAAGGTTTGGTTATTTGTGTGTAGAGTTTTGCAAAAACAGCCAATAGGTGCAAAAAATGTGCTTAAGCAATCAGAAAAAACTGTAACTGGTTGTGTGAGTGTGTGTGTGCAGTGGCGGTTCTATAGTGTTTTACGCCCGAGCGAGACCACCTCTCAGCATCCCCCCCGCCCCCCGAGGCAGAGAGACATGCTCCTTCTCAGCAAGCAAGGGTGCCTGAAGTTCACTTAGGGGGCGCCAATGTGCTGATTGCAGCGATATGACACACAGAGCTTTTATTTTATTTTTAATTTTTTCCCCAGGTGCTCGTAGTGCCCCCCACAAAATGGCGCCCCTGGTGGCTGCCCTGTTCTCCCATGCCTAAAACCGCTACTGTGTGTGTGTGTGTGTGTTTGTAAGGGGTGGGGGTGGGGGGTGGTTGGGGGTAGGGAGGCATATGATCAGAGAAGCCTGCCTTTTCTATTAATGTCTTTCCGCATTCAGCATCACCCTCAGTTTTAGAGAAACTGAGATTGTCTTTGAATCCTCAGGCCTCTATTTAGTCTCCCCTTTGAAGCCCACTGAAGTCAAAAGAATGAAAGCAACTGACTGCAAACAATGAGTGATTTTGCCTTATTTACTTGTTTGTTTCTGTTGTTAATATGTTTATTTTGTGTTATTACAGAGTTTCTATATCATTGTGTATAAGCTGGGTGAGCCAGGGCCAATCACTTCCAGTGTGAGTTGCACATACCCCCCCCCCCCCCGCCACACACACACACACACGCGCACACACACGCTTCACTCTATGCCAGTAAAAAAGAAAAACACACTGTATATAAATAAAAAATGACAACATCTCCCCTACCATCCTAGAGCTGTGTGCAGCTGCTTGTTGTGGTGACCTAGACGTGGAAATCTGTCCTTATTGCTGTAGATTATAAACTGTGTATAGTAGTGCTGTTGGACCACTCCTTTAAGTCCATGGACACTCTTTTAAGTCCATGGACACTCTGGGGGTATTCCCGACACAATTTGGTATTTTGGCGGCGGGAAAAGTGACATTGCGGCAGGCACATTGTTCAAAAGGGTTGGTCTTAAATTACTGAATGTATACTCTCATTCCCTTTAAAAGCCAGCGCCGCATTTTCAATGGCCTGTTGCTATTACGATGGCGGGTTTACCCAGACGGCAGGAGTTTTTTGGTGGAGGAGACCGATCTGCTTGTGCGTTAAGTAAAAGCATGTGAGCAGTTAATCTTCGGGGATGGAAAGAATACCCCCAAACCAAAAAGAAGCATGGGAGAAAATATCTTCAATAATTGTGTCCTCTTCTTTTGGCAAGAAGAGAGCAGTACAACAGTGTTATAAGATGGGGGAAACAAAAGCTTCCAAATCAAAGGAAACATCAAAAATAAACGGTGGAGGTGGAGATCCATAAAACCATTAGTCCATTAGTTTTCTTTTTGTTGATCTGTCCATTACATTTCTTGCTAAAAACATCAGTTAAGAAAAACCGAAGCCTTAGGAGAATTCTCAGACTGTAGCGAACATCAGTGTTCAACGGACGCCTAAATATATTAGTCAAGGGAAACCGAACTCTAGCGACTAACACTATAGAGGCACTAGCCTGGCTAGCAGAGGGCAGACTAAACATGTTTTGATGCATGGGAGCCGTGCTGAAAATACAACCAGCAGCGGAGCGGTAAGTTTAACAGCTAGCAGCTCAACTTAGCCCATAAATGTTTATGGCCCCAAGAATGCTGTCCTTGGCCACCTAGCACGCATGCATGTAGGCACGCACACACGCTCCCAAGCCACCTTTTGTTGATGCATTTGTTTGCTGGTGCATGTAAATAGTTTGCATTCTGTTGATGCAGCAACAGAATGCAAGCGTGCATTCCTGAACTTGGATTTACACACAAACACACTCACACACACACACACACACACAACTAGGATTTATAGACTTAATAATGGTTATTGTCGGTAGCATTCCCAGAAACAATCATCTGGGAAATTGGCAATGGGGAGCGGGCAGTATTGCAGAGGGGGATCACTGTGATGAAGATGCACTGTGATGCAGTAATGAAGAGATAGGGGCAGGGGCTCTGTATCCTTTAGGAGTTTGTGGGATCGTGTAGTATGTAATACTCCTTGTGGAAGAACCACACACCTAAATGGTCTATAGTCAGACCCTTTCACAGACACATAAACAACCCATAAAAACAAAACAACACAGAGATGCCTGAGTATACACATAAGAATGGTGCATTGTGAGAGTGTGTATGTCTGTGTGTTTGTTAGGAGAGAGACAGAAAGAGAGAAAAAAAGGGATGAAGAGAGTGATGGGGACACGATGAGTACAAGTAAAAAAACAATGAGGTGTTTAGCAAAATGAAGCCTATAAGAGAAAAGCTTTGTGAGAGGGGTGAGGCACCCTTATCTGCTTCCATCTGTGGGGGGACCCCTAAAGCGACTTAGAAAAGGTAATAAGCCAAAACCCTTCCACCAGCCGTGCAGATGACCTTAGATGCCTCGTTTTCCAAAGCCACAAAATCCAAATCCAATCTAAAAGTTAGCATTTTACTGATCTGAGTTCTAGCCAGCTCTGTTTTATATTACCCCTTTGTTGTAATTTTGAAGATTGTTTTTGCAGTTTGTGCTTTGAATAAAAAAATAATCTTATTTCAACTCAATTGTGGTTAATCACTATGAAAATATAACATTTTTGGATGCATACACCTTTGCAGTTAACCAAGAAGGGTATATAATCTGCAGGGATTGTAGTGAAACCAGGAAAAGGTAAAAGTGTTAATGGGGTCCTTTAAAGAAGATTTCAAAATATCAAGATATATATCGTGAAATAGAGAAAATGTATTGGAATATTCAATTTTTCCCATATCTCGCATCCCTAACCTTGAGTAAATAAATTATGAAATGTAGTGACATATAGACCTCAATATTGCCCACTGCCTTGTTGATGTTAAGATTTATCAATCCAAAAAGGAAACATTGAATCAGAAGAACAAGTTTGCTGTTTTTTTCTAGCTCCAGTGGTTGACAGAAGAATAGTAATTAAGGCTAGAAGAAATCACCGGAGAATCTTGCTTCTTCCTATTAGGAACCCCCCCAATACAATATCGAACACCCCCGCATATAACTAAAGCAAGCTATTTTGTTAATTTCTTTCATAAAGTGTAATCCAGTTTTCCAGTACTTTCAAATTCATGTCTGCCCTCACTGCCACATGCACCAAAGGTTATTCACAGAATTGAATGTCCAGCTAGCGGCCTTGCTTTCTGTGAGTGGGTATAGCCTAATTACAATCAATTTAAATCTGTTTACAGCAGGGTTGCCAACTTTGGTCCTTTGCCTGGAGTTAAAAAAAGTTAGGACAGAAAACATCAACGTGAATACACTGGATAACCTGATATCAGATTGGGAGACTATCTCTCAATCACCAACGGTCAGTTGATAGCAGCTAGTTAGATCATACGGTTAATTATGGATGAGACCATTATCGTATTGCTGTCTCTGGCTTTCTCTGGAGGTGTCTACATTATGCAAGGTCAACTACATTTTTTTTGGATTTTGGAAAGATTTTTCCTGTGTACATTTACACATAGGTCTGTATGTGTGCCATGCTTAGGACAAAGGGCATGTTATTTGAAATAGGACACACAGTTGTGACAAAGGGACACAAGCCCATGTGAAGTGCAAACTGAATTTTTCCAAATCCTTCACTTGTTTGCATGTAGGCTATGCAATTTCATGTGAATACTATGAAGTAGCCTATTTTAGTACACAGAACTAGTGTTACGTAGCAGCTGATTAGGGAAAACACATGCTGATTGGTGAAGGCCGGAAAAACGTCAGCACAGCTGACTGGGCGCCTGATGCGCCAGGTGTTTGAAAAGGGGATCAGCTGTTTCACTAATGAGAATGAATGAGAGGACGTTTTCCAGAGCCTGATGCACATCACTGTTTTCCCTTGGACGTAACTCGTTTTGTTAAGTCTCCTTTTGTTGTGTGCAACCGTCGTTTTCTGTTTTGTTAAAACTTTGAACTGCTACTACTACTACGACCGAACTTCGGAGCTTGGGCTGGCTGCTCTTGGGGGAGTAGCGACGGAGCTGTGCCTTGCGCGTCGGAACATCTGAGTCGGGTAAGCTGCGTTTTTGTTGGCCTTCTCATTAGCTGCGACCCACATGCACCACATACTGACATAGCCCAAGTTCACGTATTGTACACTACACCACAGGGCAAATTACAGAGGCAGTCTTCGCTAGCTAAAGGTCTGTAACCCCTAGACAGTGCAGGTAAGTGAGCTAGCTTTGTAACCCCGTTATTTTGTTTTGTGTTGGTATTGCCTTCATTGTGTTTGGGTTTATTGGTAGTTTGTCGGGGTGGACTTGCTTATGCTGTAACACTAGTATACTTTAAATGACAGCCTGTGTGAAATATGCTGTGAATACGGGTTCACTTGGACCTGGGGCCTCATTTATCAAGCGTTCTTATGAACAGAAATGTGTGTAAAGGGTGCGTGCGATCATTCCTGCGCAAAGTGTGGGATTTATCAACTCGTACTTGAACGTAGGAATGTGCCTAAATATACGCACAACTCTGACCAGTCGTACGCACAGGAACCTAGTGGTAGAATAACAAAACTGCAAATAGTATTGATTCTAGAGCTTCGTTCGCTGCACAGGAGCATATTGGACCTACAATGTTGCTTATTTTTGTATGACAGTGTGTTGGACGGTATTTGGGTCCTATCTAATTCAGAAGTAGGCCTACTGTGGTCTTTAGCGTGCTGAATAAAGCGCAAGTAACATCACAGCCTAGCTTTTGTTTCATTCCACCAAAAGTGTAAAATATAATTGTTCAATAGTCCTAACTTGAAAATAATTAGTGTAGCTTAGCTAGGATATTCCTTTAAGAACGCAACATGGCCCATTTGGCATTGCTCGAGGATCTGGAAAACCACCCGTTACACAGGGAGCGCGTATTTAGGGAGCGGAGAGATTTGTTGGCAGAAAGCAGTGAGTGGCTTGTGAGCAGGTTCCGCTTTCCAAGGCATATATTGCTTGATTTCTGCTTTGAATTGGGGCCATTTCTCCAGCGTGAAACGAAGCGCACGAAAGCCATACCTGTCGATGTGCAAGTCCTATCCACTCTGGGAAACTGATTCAGACACATGCACCTCCCTGTATGTTTAAAGGTTGTCTGCTTATATACTTTATTGTAACAGACTCAAGGTCCAGATAATACATATAAGACATACACACTTACAATTATAGGACATTTAAAGAAACAAAAAAGACAACTGACACACTCACACTCACACACACACACACACACACACACAATCATATATCTTAAAAAAGGGTGATAAAAAAACCTTACATTTAAGGTAGGCCTACATACAATTGGCTTTTCCAGTGTTTCCACATGTCAGAAATGTATAGAGTATCACTCTCCTTAATATTACACAAACTCATGATTATACCATTTCTAGATTCACGTAGCCTAGACATAAATTTGTGCATAAGGTTCCTCATTAGAGCCTGAAATGTGGGAACATTAGCATTGACAAATAAGGCACTTGCACTTTCCCATCTTGGAGCCTTAAGCAAGATTCTCAGTGCATCATTATATGCCACCTTGATCTTATTGATCTTTACTTTGCTGTAGTTGTACCAGAGCTGAGCTGTATACAGTGAAGTACAGTAAGTCCTAAAAAGACATGTTTTGACTTCACTTGTACACATATAGAATTTTCGTGCCAGCATATTCGCTTGAGCATACATTTTGCAGCACTGGTGCTGGATATCATCATCATCGCTTAGGTCATTCCGTAAAAAATGTCCTAAATATTTTGTTTTTGTGACAACTGTCAGCTCACTGTCATTTAGAAAGAAAGAAGGGAAGTGTAGCTTTTTATCCTCCTTAGCTCTGGCAATCATTACAACACTCTTTTTTGGGTTGTATTTGATGTCATACTCTATGCCATATTCTGAACAGGCTCTGAGCAGTTGCTGTAAACCAGCACTATAGGGATACAGGACAACTAAGTCATCAGCATACAATAAATGATTGACAACCTTATCCCCAATCATACATCCTGTCTTACAGTCTTTCAGTTTCATAGACAGATCATCCATATAAAGATTGAAAAGAAAAGGCGAGAGAATGCCACCTTGTCTGACACTGTTGGAAACAAAGAAATGGCTAGAGGATGCCTCGCCCCATTTGACCTGCATGGTTTGATGAGAATACCAATACTGCAAGATGCGGATCAAGTATAAAGGAACCCCTCGTTCATATAATTTTAAAAATAATTTCCCGTGGTTAACACGGTCAAACGCCTTAGATGCGTCTAAAAAACACATAAATATGGTAGAGTTCTTTTTCTTATACTTTGATATAAGCTCTTTCAATGCATATATACACAGGTCTGTTCCATGTTTCTGTTTAAAGCCAAATTGATTGTCAGTTGTTGCCACATGTCTTTGGAGCCTATCCAAAATGATCCGCTCCAAAATTTTGGAAATTATGCTTGCAAGTGCAATGGGCCTATAGTTGCCTGAATTAGATGCTTTACATGTTTTATCTTTAATGACTGGAACCAATAATACAGATAAGAGGGAGTCTGGTAATACACCATGTGCTAACAGGCCAGAGAAACACAAAGCCAGCAGCACGGAGAGTCTGTAGCTAGCATACTTCAGATGCTCTGCAGAGATTTGGTCAGGGCCACTGGCTTTATTTACTGCCAGCTTACCAATGGCATCGCACACCTCATCTGGTCTAATAACCATAATATCATCAGAAGCATCATCATCATCCATTTTAAAAACAGCACTTTCAACACAGTTAAAAATTTCCTCAAAATGCTTAGCCCAAAACTCAGCAATATTCCCATCCCCAGCTATACCATCTATAGTGGAAGGAAGGGGAATCCTGCTGTTGTTAATAGCCTTCACTTCATTCCAGAATTCCTGAACACCATTCTGGTGAAATTTTCTAGCCATTGAGTTAGCCCTCATCATTTGCTCATTTTTTTTCACATAGCGTACAGCATATTTATATCTGGCATTAGTGGCCTTTTTATACTGAAACTCTGGGCCATGTCTGACTTTTCCAGCAGCTACCCAGCTTCTTAGTGCTTGTTTAGCCTCCGAGTGGAGATCAGCCACATACTCACTCCATCCAGGTCTGATCTTTTGTTTTTTCTTATCTCGAATAAAGTGCTTACCATCATTAACCAAGCATTTAACAATATTTTCATACATATCAAATAAATTATATTATCAAATAAACGGTGGTCCAGATTTTTACAATTAGAGTCACAGGAGAATACTACGTGTGGTATATGTACACTGCTGAGGCTAGTATCAGTTAGTGCATTATATTTCCAGAGATCACTCTCAGAGAGCTTATCCCATAGGCAGCTCAGATTTAATACCATTGAGACAGGAATATGGTCTGACATGGCCAGATCATACAGAATGTTAACATCAGATAAACAGTCATGGGCATCAGCTGTACATATACAGTGGTCCAGCCAGGATGTTGTATGCCAGGCCTATTCAATTGGCGGCCCGCGGGCCACATGCGGCCCAGACGCGGCAAGGCTGCGGCCCAGATGCGGCCGAGGTGATGTTGCGCTTGAAAAATAAAATACCGTTCACTAGTCTCCAGAACTTAATATATGCATTTTAGTTTACCAAATATCAATCAATAAATAATGTTACAATATTTATTTTGCATTCCCAGATATTATTACAGTGCAAATAGTTAGCAAATATTCCCAATTTAGCGTGGAGGGGGCAGCGTTGCGATGTGCCTAGCAACATACACGTGATGATGCATGGTAGCTCACGCTATTGTAAACAAGCGAAAAATTGAAGATGAGAATCGTCGGTTCAATCCAGCATGGACTGTGAAATATTTGTTTATTTTGCCGACAGCCAACGCCAAACCAATGTGTTTGATTTGCAACGAATGTGTTGCTGTTCTAAAAGATTACAATGTTATTGTTAAGAAGCCAACAGCTCCTCACTATCAGGAATGCCAACCGGCTGGAAGCAGGGGTGAAGTGATAGGCTACAAAAATATCCGAAGTTCACGAACGTTGTTACAAAAATATGTATGTCTTTTATTTTCTACAAAACAAAAACCGTGCCATCCTGGCACGAACAAAAACAAACATAAAACAACAAAGAAAACCGTCAAACACTGTTTCAAAGTTCATCTTGAAACACTCTCTCAACGTTCGTTCGTGTCCTTCGTTCATTCTGTTCGTTATTGACGTCCTTCTGTTTGCTCGTGTCGTTTCTTCTCTGTTCGTTTATTCCTCGTCTCTTAAATAGAGCATTCAATTACGTGCCATTACCGCCACCCAGTGACGCCATTACCGTGCTGCACTCCAGGTGCAGCAAACACAGTAAAAACGGTGAGAGGGAGATATGCCAAAAGTTCCCCCTCTGACAGTTACTATTATTATTATTATTATTATCATCATTATTATTATTATATGTAGGCAGGAATTCATTCTCATTCTGGTTGCATTCATAGGGGGTGTAAACATTTAAAATAATAAACTCATTTTTCTCATAGACCACCTTGATGGCTATAGCCCAGTCATCCTCTAACCGCAAGACAGTTATCAGTGAGTCATACTTCTTTTGCCAGAATATGGCAACACCACCAGGTATTCTGCCACGTATTATGCCCAAACTTAAGTCAGTTGTAGACTCCCCTGCCCCATAGAAGTCATTATGTACAGAGTTAAGTTTGTCGAGGTCTTGTTTGGGCAATAGAGACTCTTGTATGCACAGAATATCCACGCTGTTTAAGAGTTGGTCAATCACAATGCGACGCGCTTTGTCACTATCACTCTGACCCAAGCGCAGGCCACGTGCATTGTATGATACAACTTTCATGTTTACAGTCCAGACTCGGCTGCGGCAGATGCCCCGGCCCCAGACACAGCACTACTCCTCCCCACTCCAGGAGTTTTTCTGTCCACTGTTTTCCGTGCTTCATAGAAGCGGCGCACAAAGATGCCATCTGACCAGATTTCCGGATCATACATCTCCTCGACCTTTTCGCATTCTACCGTGATTTTAAATGAGCTATATCGCTTTTGAACACTGTCTATTTTTTGGCAAGTCACATCTCGGTGCAATTTGTCTTTCAGGTAACAAGTCAATGCTTCCGAGTCTACATCAGGGGAAAATCTCGAGGCGAAGACACTCACCAGCTTAGTTTTTATAGCTCGTAAAGATCCGCACACACTGGTTCCAACAATACCACTGTTCTCCCTCCGAGCCGAATTTAGGCGCGGTTTGGGTAGGAGCTGGGTCGGTCTGCCAGCCTGTTGCTGTCGTCGGCCCCTCCTGACTACACTGCTATATGTCGGTGAAGCAGATAGCCTGGGAGATTGGTCAGCGATTCCATCCACTGTGCTGGCAGTAGGCTTATCCGTGATAAGATTCAAGGTTTCAGGCACCATCCTCGTGCTATCCACATCTCGCCCTGCGGCGGCCTCACCGCTGACCGATGGCGTTGGCACACTATTCGAGACGGGTTCGCAGTTCTCAACAGCACACAACCGCTGGTTTAGTCCACTTGCTATCACCCGGAGATCATTGCATTGCCCTGTTTGCACAGACACCGCTTGCTTCAGGGACGTTATGTCCGCACTGACACGCTCCAAGGTCCGCAGCATACATGACACATCGATACTGTTAAAAGTTACAGGAGGCGGTTCATCTAGATGATGCGACACAAAGTGAGGGATGTTTTCCCCGGCCTCGTTAAGCACTTTAAGACAGCTTTTGATATTGTTTGCGTCTTTCTGTGGCCCCTTGTGTGTAACAAAACGCTGTGTTGTGTGGGGGCAGAGTTCAAACAGTGCCTTCTTTGAATTCTCGATCCACTCGGACCCAAATTGGTTCACAGCCACCAATATTAGATCGTCCTGACTGAGTGTCTTCATTTTTACAACAAGAAAGTTCAGCAGTTCATCCTCCACCAGAGTTTTACCGTTTGCTGTAGTATAAATCTCTGGTTTTAGTCGAGTTTTTCTCAGAGCAGCTGCACCTTTACCTGCTGCGTCCGCCATCTTAACAAGTTTGCTTACTCTGGGTCCCTTTACATACCTGTTTGCTTATGTCCCCCTTTTTTGTAAGTCGCTTTAGATAAAAGCGTCTGCCAAATGCAATGTAATGTCATTTGGTGTCATGAGGTCCGTATCCCCAACTGTGCCACTTAAACCGGAGCATGCGGAGTCTCCAATAATAGCTGCTATTCGTTCTTCCAAGGCCGTAAGCGGGCACACGTTTTTTTTTACATTTAATTTAACATCAAACCACTTCTTTTTTTTATCTCGGTCACAGTCCGTGGTTCCGATCCTACTGCTTTTACGCCGCTTGTCACTTTTTCCCATGCCATATTTTTTCTTTTGTTTGTAACCCCTACCTCCAACGTGCAAAATATGATTTTTTCATTTTGTTGGACCTCTGTGACCAGGGTTTTGATCTCCGTGTCGGAGAAATTGCGTTTTTTCGAGCGCCTCTCCATTCCACCAAGGCTCAATTAGGAATTCCGGTGGCTTTTAAAGGGATTGTTGATGCCATATATGGGTAATTGGGGGCGTTGCGGGATGTAAATTAGTCTGATCGTGCCCGCGCAAGGTGATCTGGAAGGTGTGTATTTATCATTGCAGGTTACCTACCGGTGTGCGTACGAACGGTTGATAAATGCCGAAATTTCCGTACTTACGAACATTCTAAATTTTTTAGGAGATTTTAGGAGGAATTCTACGAACTGATGATAAATGAGGCCCCTGGACTTTTGTTTATCTAAATGACTGAGCTCGACTCTATATCTAGGGCAGTGCCAATGGAGCATACAATTTCTATTCCATGACACTTGCTCAGAAAACGAGTTCACAATGTTACTAGTAGGCCAGTAAGAATGTACTCACCCTAAATTGTGCTTTCAGGTCTGCTATTTTCTTTATTTGACAGACATACTGAAACCCTAGGAATACTAGTTTTTCTAATCAGAAAGCTTTTTGACAAACAACACCTAATTGAGTAAAACTATACAAACTTGCAGTTTATAACAGTTGCAAAAATAAACAGGGTGTATGTGAGGGACCAAGCGGTGCAGACACAGAAAGACAGCTTTTTTAAAATCATGAATAAAGATTTATTTTTTCTTCCCAAAGAATCATAACAAATAATAACTAAATAAGCAAAAGAACTTCTAGGCCTAGATGAGGTCAAACTAAATATCAACAAAAGAAATAAGGAGCAAACAAAAAATCAACTGACACAAAAGGGGAACATTTAAACTGGCTGATCAGGCCACACACAGACACATAGGGGAGACAAGGACTAATTACTAAGACAAAATAACAAGACATAGACAAGGAAGGCAGTTCAAAATAAAGAACTAATAAAGTAAATAATAATTCCAAACCCAAAAATACTATCTAACACTAATGTTAACGAATAATAAAAATAAATAATGAAAATAACTCTCAGACGCGGACTTCTACTCCCCCCTTGGCGTCAATCGGGAGATGGACAGGTCCGCCGGACTCTTAAACTGACACGGTGCATCCCAGCACCCCTTTTCCATCACAGAACCAGAAACCAGGAAGTAAACTGCACCCCGCCGGTCTCCCAAGGGGGCAGGAACAGATGCGGAAGTTGAAACACCCATGGGGCGAAAAAAAACCCGGAAAGGGCCCAGTAGCCTTTAGCATTCCATAGACTTTCATTCATTTTAGCGTCACTTTGACATGAAATAACTTTACATAGGAAGCATGTCATACCTTGATGTTGGCATCGTTGAACACCGGAATTGTGCTAAAAATGACTAGTAATTTTCTGTTGCACAGGAGAAAATTTACCGTACTTTTTTAATAACAAGCCGTTAGCCATACTCATGCCTGTGTAGTTTTCTGTTCATGTCGTGGAAACATTTCCAGTAACATTTACCACAAAGGTAGCATTGAGCTTGTATTTGTTTGTAAGAGGGGTAGTTATCTCGTTATGGATCTTTACCATTCGATGCATGTGAAGCCCAACTAAAGATGGCTAAACTAAACTAAACGGCAGGCTTGTATGTACACTACCGGTCAAAAGTTTTAATGTTTTTAATGTTTTTAATGTTTCCAGTTATTTATTGCAATTCAAATAGTGAAAGTTCAATGAATACCCTAAAATGGTACAAAGGTAAGTACCGAACAGTCAGAGGTTAAAAAAAAAAGATTTGATTACCCAAAACCAAAAATAGTGTACATTTCAGAATTATACAAAAAGGCCTTTTTCAGGTAACACGAAGTGGGTTAGCTGATCAGCAGCAATGACGGTTAAATCAGCCTTGACAGCTAGTGCTACTAATTCCTATAGGTGTTCCAACTTTTCCTAAGTACTTACAACACCCAATGTTGGTATAAAAGCAGTGTTGATACACACACTGTGGTACCAGACCCTCAGGAGCATCAAGTGAACAGTATTGTACTGCAGAAAGTAATGTAATGCTACAAAAATGGCAAGAAAGGGGCAATTAACACTGGGAAAGAGGCAGACCATCATAACACTTAAAAGTGTTAGTCTATCCTACAGGACAATTGCAAAAGAAAGTCAAGGTGTCAGTGAGTACAGTTTTCTTCACCATCAAAAGGCACTTAAAAACTGGGGGAAACTGACAGGAAGTGGTCTGGCAGACCCAAAACCACAACTGAATCAGAGAACACGTCTCTAAGAGTTAACAAATTGTGTGATGGGCAGCTCACAGGACAACAACTTCAAGCAATCAACATGGCTACCACAGCATTCTGCAGTGCCATGCAGTACCCTCTGGTATGCGCCTAGTTGGACAGAGGTTCATCCTACAGCAAGAAAATGACCCAAAACACTAGTTCAAACTATGCCAAAACTACCTCAGGAAAAAACAAGATGGTAAGCTTGAAAACATGGAGTGGTCAGCACAATCTCTAGACTTAAACTCCATCGAGCTGGTTTGAGAAGAACTGGACAGAAGAGTGAAAGTCAAGCAACCTACAACTGCCACACATTTATAGGAACTTCTGCAACAAACTTTGGAAGAACTTTCTGAAGAATATTTGATTTCCCTTGCAGAAAGAATGCCACGATTATGCTCAGGTGGCTACTTTGATAAGTCAAAAGTTTACAATACATTTTGGTTTATAAATTGATTTCATGATTTTTTTTCCAACTTAAATTGCTTATTATGACCGCCGCTAGTGAAGCTAGCGAAAGCGGTCATTATAGTGTTGCCGAGACTTTTTTCCCTTTTTAATTTTTTTTTTTTCACCGATTTTTCGTCAACGATTGCCAGGACACTGGAACTCTGGGGGACATGAATCTTTGTAGGCATGTAGCCCTAGAAGTTTTTGAGCGAATAGAAGCTTTTGGCCGCCAAGGGCCACCCCCCTGCTGTGCCAGTGTCCATCAAAGAGGGTGAGACGCCACTGGCGGAACAACTGGAGACAAGGCCCAGGGGCAAAACGTCACAATCGGGGCAAAACATCACGATCGCCCCCCCCCCCCCTTGCGGAGAATGCAGACACACGCACGCAGACACGCACACATTTAAGCCTGTCCATCTGATCTAGCACTATTTCAGTGATAAGCATTTTTTTTTTGACGCCAACCCTCCCCATTAATCTGGGCTTGGGACTGGTACTGAACATACGTGATACGTGAACTACACATGAACAATAAACACTAGTGAACAAATCTAGTGAACTTGAACAACACTGCCACACACCCGCACACACACGGGTACACCACACTTAAATGTCTGCTACACATGGCGAACAACAACAATTCATGGACGCCTACAGAATTAAGTTGTAAGTTAACAGCAATCTAAAAGACTACAACCCCCCTGTCATATTCAACAGATTATTACTAGCTAAATAGGTTTACATGCTCAGTCAAAAGTTTGTTAAGGTGGTGCTAGCTGTCAGACAGTGACTAGCCTGTCATGCTATGAATTTGACGCTAGTAGAAGTCACAATAAGTAGACGCTAAATCCTACGTCAAATGATTTCAGATGCAATGAAAATAATATTACATGTGGCTGTCTTGGTAACTAGTGCCACGGCAGGCATGTGATAAACGAAACCTTACCTACCTACCTTAAGTTGGTGCAGCTATGATCCATTTGTGTTCTTGCTAACCCATTCTGACATCTTACTTAGTTTAATTTCACGATTGCAAGTGCACTTGTTTTGACATCAACAGTTCTTTTATTGTAGACCAAGCAACTTGGTATATTCTGTATGACCCTCACTATTTGAGCAACCAGAACTCGGGATTCACCCCGTTGTGCATGTCTAGTTACTAGCTGACTGGAGGTAACCTGGGATGTAAATTTTGACCGATGAATCATTTGACTGCCCTGCCCCCTGCCCACTCCGGACCGGCTCGTGAGCATAGATGATACCCCAGAATGCACTGCACTTTTAAAAGCCGAATTACTCAAACAGAAATCTACGTATCACAAAGGGACAACGTAGTTTAACTTTAAAACACCAATCGTCCTTATATTTACGTACATTGTAGTGATGTTTACAAAGAAGAGTGATACATGAAAAAACAGGCTTCCAAATACCCACTGTCATTAAAGCGTACAGTACAGTGCCCTGCTATATAAGACTTGATGCTACTTTAATGAAGTCACGTATTTTAAAGGAGCGATACCGGTCGCCACCACTTAAGCTAGTTTCAATACCGATTATTATGGGGGGCCGTGTGCTATGGGAGGGGCCCTCTGGCGGATGTGGAGGGGCCCTGGGCCCAGGGGCCATTGCCCCGCCCGCCCCGCCTATAGCTCCGCCCCTGGGAGACGCTGAATAACTCAATGAACGTTTCACCGAACAACATGAATTTTTTGTGATATGTCGGTGTTACAGGGGTGTATCAACCCTGCCCATAAACACTCACTTAAAGTATAGCGCCACCTAGTGATATGGGTAAATGCAAAAATTGGGATTTTGTATTGCCAATATCTTGGACCGAGAAGGTGGGAACTGCACAAAATATGCCATGCACAATCAGCACAAAGACTTCTAAAAGCACAGCACATGCCATAAAATTCGGCCCATAGGGGGCACTGTAATTATACAAAATGTCATTTTGCCTATTATCCCCATTTCTAACAAAAAGAATTTCCGTGAAATTTTAACATCGAGAAAGCGAAACCAAACGAACTCCTCATAGGCCATTCATGTGAATCTCACCAAATTTGGTACATGTCATCTACAGACAATGTTGACAAAAAGTAAGTACCATTTCAATGTTACATGTCAATGAATATTTCAAACATAGCTTAAAATTCAGCAAAATACCATATCTTGGTTTCTAATTGCTCAAATTTGGCCAACGTTGATATTCCAACTCTACCCAGACTTCTTTTCATGTGCACCAAATTTCATTTTGTCATTTTGCCTATTATCTAGAGAACGGTAAGGTTTACAACCAAATTTTTTTTTGTCGTGAAATCTGCTGACCCTCCCACATTGACAACACTGGTGAATGGCCAAATCCAATGACAATAATTTCCGGGAAATTTTAAAATTGCGAAAGTGAAAGTAAATGAACTCGTCATAGGCCGTTCATGTAAATCTCATCAAATTTGGTACATGTCATCTACAGACAATGCTGACAAAAAGTTAACAAAGGATTTATCTTGAGATGGACTGTTTCAAAGTTACATGTCAATCAAAATTCAAAACATAGCTTAAAATTCTTCAAAAGTCCATATCTCGGCTTCTAATTGCTCATATTTGGCATGACAACTTTGAACAGCTTTCTTTTCATGTGCACCAAATTTTGTGACATTTCGTCACACGGTGCAATGTTTCCCGTCAAAGCTAGGTGTATAAAAACAGTTTTTGTTAAATAACTCCTCAAACAATTTGCCCAAGACGATGATTTTTTGTTAGTATGGCAGAGGTGTATCGACCCATCCCATAAACACTCACTTGAAACATAGCACCACCTAGTGATATAGTTAAATGCAAAAATTGTGATTTTGCTTTGCCAATATCTTGGACCGAGAAGGTCGAAACTATACAAAATATACACACACACACAGAATGTCATTCATTCAAAACCCACATCCATGCCCACTTCCAGCTCACAACACTGACCTATCTACCCCCACAAACTCATCATACCTGCAGTTCCCACACTTCAATACACTGCGGCAGTCATACCATGTACCGCTGTGCGGTACATCTAGTTTGTTCTGTGCTTTCATTTTTAGAGTGCAATGACACAATAAACTGAATTTTCATTAAAAAAAGGAAAAAGTGTGGTGTTCTAAAACTTTTGACCGGTAGTGTTCATGTTAACTAGCTAGCTCCCTCAACATGCTAACTTGTAAGATTTCCTGGAACCAAAGTTAGTAGAGAAAGAATCAAGTCCAGAAGTGTAATATTAGCCCTCCACTTAAGTTAACGTGATTGTACTTATGATGATGGTAAAAATATATTTATTAAGAAAATAATCGTATGTCGTCTGATTTGTAAATGAGCATCTACCAGTCAGTTTATTGTATTCAGGTTCATGGGCTAACGTCAACAGACTGGGTCTAGAGTTTGCACAGTAGCCTGGTGACCAATTTGAAAAATCGGGGGGGGGGGGTGGTGATGATTTTCTCAAGTCCACAGAATCTTAGAGACGCAGGAGAGCCATGGTTGGCTTGCTTGTAATGTCTCGCCATCGCATAAGTCAGATTCTGCGTCCGGATAGCAGTTTTGTGTTCGGCCACTCTTAGTTTTAACTGGCGTTTGGTTTGGCCTATATATGCTAGCCCGCATGGGCATTTCAACATATAGACAACATGTGTGCTGCTGCAGTTAATAAATGAAGAGAAATAAAAGTGTTTGCCAGTACGGGGATGTACAAAGTATTTCGCATTGGCTACGCTGGAACATTGTGCACAGTTTCCACATTGATAAAAGCCTTTTGGCGGGTTTGGTAACCAGGTGGTGGGCTAGTGAGGTCTGAGTGCACTAGACGGTCCCGGATGTTTTGAGCACGCCTAAAGATAAATCTAGGTGGCTCAGCGCAGATTAGAGGTAAAATCGGGCCTAAAAAATCCAGCCCGACCCGACCCAGGCCCGCGGGATTAAAGCCCGACCCGAGCCCGACCAATTAACTTGATTTGCAGGCCCGAGCCCGAAGCAAACCCGAAATTTCATATTTTATTTGTGAGGACTCGGGAGGAGGAGGGGTGATTTATGATAACAAATTAAAGCATGTCTTTTGTAACGAAATCTAAGTTAAACAAGACTGTATGAACATGTACATCTTTTATAAGAGTTGACGAAAAATTTAAGGCCGTCCGTCATTTTGACGGGTTGAAAATTGGTTCATAAACCACAGCAGCAGTACGTCCTTAAGAATCTAGCGCGGCACTTTAAGAGAGAGAGAGGCAGAGAGACAAAGAAGAGCAATGACGGGTGGATAATAGACATGAAGGAGTTTTTTGAATTGTCATTGCAAGAGTTTAGTGCAGTACGTGTTGTGATGAGGCGACGAATGATAATATAGATGTTTGACGATCATCACTTTTGCCACTAGCCTACAGCTGTTTAAATGCCTGCTCAGCGTCGGGGTGCCAGTCTTTTTGCTCTCGTATGAAAGCAAAGCGCCACATTAACTACACTCAGCGAAGCCAACGCAAGTTTCTGTAGCATTTTTAACAATCAATTTGAAGCTTTTCCACACCTCACTCTTACCGGTGCGTGTTTGCCTTTTCAGTTCCCCTGTCTTTAGTTTATCCTTGACTTCTTGCGGCTCCATATCGGAGATACCAGGTCAAAATAGATGCGGACTTGCGGAGGGGAAGATTATAAAGAGGGCGGCGTTCACCTGCGCAGAGCATGCTCTGGCTCTGCGGCTCCTGTTTAGTAGTTAAATAGCAATTACCTTACAGCGCCTTCTCTGTTTTATCCTAATTATTTATTTTATAACAAGTATTCCTTAGTTTAGTACCCACACATCGTTTTAGTATACAGTTTTATAAACATATATTTATTTAAAAAAAAAAAAAATCAGCGAGAGAGAAGCCCGACCCGACCCGAACGTAATGACTGACATTTTAGGCCCGACCCGGCCCGAAATGCAGGTCGGGTTGGGCTCGGACTCGGGCTTGAGCTTAAGATCTTACCTCTAGCGCAGATATCTTTAAGCGCAAGGTCACTCTGCAGGACATGCCAGTGTTTGCAGACTATATGCTTAATTTGTCCGGCTGCGGAGGTGTAGCCAGTGGAAAAGGAGAGACGATTAGAGTGTGTTTTAGATATTTTTCTTAATAACGCAGAGCGCTCAGTTTTAAGAGTCCTATCCCATGCAGTGGAGATGACATTTTTATGGTATCCGCGTTGTTCAAAACGATGCGCCAACTGAGACGCTTTCGTCGAAAATTCCTGCATAGTGCTGCAGTTCCTCCGTACCCTCAGAAATTGACCTACTGGGATATTTTGGACCAAGTGTGGCGGATGGTTGCTGTGTGCCTTCAGTAAGGTGTTCCTACTGAGAGGTTTACGGTAAATGGTCGATTGCAGAATGTTGTTTTCATCCTTATAAATGGTTAGATCTAGAAAGTCAATGGACCGATGACTGTGTTCCATGTTGAAAGATAGGTACTCAGTGGTCGAATTTACATAAGCTAGAAAGTTCTGGAGCTCATCAACGGTACCTGTCCATAGTAAAAGGACGTCATCTATGTATCTGCGCCAGACGGCTATTTTTGAATGGAAAGGATTGTTTGTTGAGCTATGTATATAGTTCTCTTCCCAGAGACCCATGATTAAACAGGCGTAGGAGGGCGCAATGGCGCTACCCATTGCAGTTCCCTGTAATTGCAAGTAGAATTTCCCAGTGTATTTAAAGAAGTTATTAGATAGAATTATTTCCACTAAGTTAGTAAGAAATTCAGAAGGTGGCAAAACATCTGTGGGGCGTTTGGCAAGATAGTGTGAGATAGCCCGTAGACCTATGTGATGGGGTATGCATGTATATAAGCTTTGTACATCCAAAGACACAAGGATATCATTGCTGTCACACTTCAGATTGTTGATCAGATTTAACACATCAGTAGTATCACCAAGATATGACAAAAGACTATATACATGGTTTCTGAGGAAAAAATCAACAAATTGCGAAAGTGGCTCGGTCACACTTCCTATCCCGGACACAATGGGGTTCAATGGGGGACGCTTGTGAATTTTTGGAAGGCCGTAGAAGACAGGGCACCGGGGATGGTCATTCAGGAGAAATTTATTTTCTTTGTCGGTTATCCAACCTTTCTCATTAGATGAACCAATAAAATAATCAATCATGGCTTTAACGTCAGTTGTGGGATTAGAGGCAAGATGTTTGTAGTGTTTTGAATCATTAAGTAACTTCAATATGCCATTATCATAGTTTTCCGAACTCATGACAACAACTGCGCCCCCTTATCGGCAGGGCGCGTAATTATGTCAAGTCTTGATTCCAGACTACGTAATGCATCTAATTCGCTTTTTGTCATGTTTTTATTCTTTGAGCTTGATGGGCTGAGTTTTTTTCAAATAGACGCTCTCCCAGCCACTTCCTAATGGACTCTGAAGAAGATGTTGTAACATCGAAACGTCAGTCTTAATCTGTCATGCACGTTCATTAAAAAAAAGTTTTTGAAAATACTAGACATCCAAGCTGCGCCGGCCTTATCTTTTATTGCATTTCCTGGTCCTGCCCTGGTTGCGCTGGATAGTCTGCAGAAGCGCGGAGAACTTCTCTTTTTTGTTAAACTTAAAATAACTCAAACAAACAGAAACATTAGAGAACATTAACATAAGAAACCACTGTGTGCACCCAACTGTAACTTATGTAATCGCTAACTAAAGAAATAAGTGTTTAACTTAATGAAAACGTGTCCTGTGTTTATTGTTTGTTTAGTCAGTAATGTGTATGCTGTAGCGTGCATGGTCAATGTGTTACATTCCTGAAACAAAAAAATAATAACGTGCTATGAGTTTGTAGATAATTGTGTAGATATAGTTAAGAATGTGCTTACCAAATAAAGGGAGTGTGTGCAGTGTGCGTGTAGTTGCTCTACCACCTGGTTACATGTGCGGCCGTGTAGCCGACCGTCACAATGTAATGGAAGTTTAATACAGTGTTGTATTTTATTTAAGTTGCATCTCATACATGTGTTTTACTGGTCTTAAATTAGCCATTCCCTGTAGTATTTTTATTTTTCTTCACAGTTGTCAGTAGCCTATGTTACTGTTAAAATTTTGTTATTGACACACATGTTTCAGGCATAGGATTACAAAATTATCTGTATGTGTGTATATTATCGCAAATATGCCAGTAACATAGGCAACAAATTAAAGTACAGACACTGACAACAGTTCAGAGAGTTCTTCCACTACAATGTCCCATGAGGAGATGGTGTGGGGTTTGGCTTCATTCATTCTTGCTGTGGAGCGTTCCAGCAGTGCAATAGTCTTAAAGTTCATGGGTAGCTGAGGGCTAAACCAGTGTTTTAGAATGGTCTTCTTGGCAACTGTCAGGCCAACACACAGGGTCCGCCTTTGTGTGACACTGAGGTCCAAGGAATAATTCAGTAAATATAAATCAATTGTTTTGGGGAATTCTGTCTGGATCATGTCTGATATCGTCTTAGATACAAAGTCCCAAAATGTTGATATTACAGAACACTCCCAGAACATGTGAAAGTATGTACCAATCTGTTGACAATTACAATGTGTGCATAAAGGGCTTGTAATTCTTCCCATTTTGTAGGCTCTTTGTATAAATTTAAACAGGATTAGCTGATGCGCAGGATTTTTAAACACTGTGGGAATGCCCTCCCATACCCACGTCCAGTTGGGAGTGGACCCGTATTAACATAAATCTTTGTCCCATATTAGAGTAACAGGGAGCGGTTTGTAGGTGTGAGCTAGTAGTTCCCCATATATAGGTGAGACAGATCTATATATGTTTAAAAGTAGCCACTTTAGGAGTGGATGAGGGGTGAGGTTTTTTCCCCAAAGGAACCCAATAGGCTTTAAGTCCTTAACCTAAGATGCATGAAATAAGATGAGCCAGGGAGTGAGTAGCTATGTGTTAGATCCTGGAATGTCCTGAGGCCATTCTCATTAAATATGTGTCTTAAATGAGTAACACCTTTGTCTGACCATGTTTTACAAGTGAATGGTTTGTTACCAGTCAGAAGATTGTAATTATTCCATATGGGAGACTGCTCGGTGAGTTTCAGGGAGTTGCCCATATAAGTTTCAATATCATGCCATATGTTAAGTAAATTAAAGGACTCCTTTCACTAAAAACCACTTTGAGTAGCTCTATTTACAATGTGGTGGGTCAAAACAAGCAGTATATGCACGCAGCACTCCAAGACGTGAAATTCGACCCTCATGGGTTCACTGGTCATTGAAGGGTCAACCTACCATAGAAATACAGACATACGAGCGGACCAGAGCAGGCCAAACCTATGTATGTCACTAGGTCGTAAGCCTCGCCCAGAGCCATGTATGGCACGCCCACAGGTTCATCCCAGAGGAAGAACAGTGGACAGAAGCTAGGTGAGTGAAAGACAGCGAATTTGCATCATGGCAGAACAAGCACGCTGCTGTTTTGTTTGCGGCAGCAAAACGGTTCCTATGTACCACCTGCCCAAGAATGAAGATGTGAGGAAGAATTTATCTTTGGGCCACAACCAGCATCATATTCCAGTTAGTTAGTTGTGTGTGCCAAGCATTTTAAATCGGAATTGGTTGTTCACCTTCATCTTTATCCTCGTTTGATTCAGGGTCGTAGACGTATGGTTGTATCTCCGAAGACATTTTATTGAATCCACAAACTTTACGGACTTTCTATCAACATACGGCTGCGGGACACTCAGCTGGGCGTTTCCTTTCCTTTCCCGTTTTCCCCCCTCCTTGTTTAATCCAAGCAGAGGTGCCTTATTGACACGTCATGGATATTCACGAGGGACACCGGAAAAGCCAGTCGTTCAACCACTAGGCCTGTTCTAGCTTACAGAAAACAGCATCAAGCAAGAGAACTAGGACATCATTTTTCACAGAAATGATGCACAATGCATTCAACTACAGTGGTGACACAGCAATATGAATGAAATAACAATAGAATTTGACCTTTAAGAACAAGGCAGTTATATTTAGTTTTTGACTGCCCCTTTGGTTTTCCAATAAATAAAACATCTTCTAAATGGTAAGGATGTACAGACTGCTCCTCTAAGCTTCGCCATACCACTTTAGAGTTTATGTCCATCCAAACACTCAGGGACTTAATCTGGAATGCCCAAAAATACAGTTTCTGGAAGGGAGAGGCCTCCGTTGCCTTTGGGCTGCTGTAATAAGGAAAGTTTAATTCTTGGGCGTCTGTTGTTCCAAACAAATGCGGAGATTAGACGCTTCAGTTCAGGAATAAATGTCTGGGGGGGAAGAAAATGGGAGCTTGGCAAATATGAAGTTTAACCTGGGGAGAATGTTCATTTTTACATTGGCAATTTGGCCTTGTATTGTTACGTTTAGTGGCGCCCATTTCTGCAAGTCATCCTTAATGTTATTAAATATTTGTGTATAGTTCTGCTTTATTATTTGCTGGAGTGACAGATATCCGTATACCCAAATATGTGAATTCTGAAACAACAGGTATGTGGCAAAGATATATTCTTCCCAGCATCATTAAGGGGCATTAAGACAGATTTTGACCAGTTAAATTTGTAGCCACTAAAATGGATAAAGTCATTAAAGATCTCAAGACACCTTGGAATCGATTCTGTTAGGTTAGATAAATAAAGAGCAATATCATCTGCATACAGGGATATATGATGGTTTACGCCTTTACGATACAAATGAAATAGAGTTGGCTCTTATAAAACATTTAATAGCTTTCCATAGTATTTGGGCATTGATATAATTCTGATTCCCTTCGATAAACAGAGGTAAATTGCTTTTAAGCTGTAAAAGAAAGCTGCCTACAACAAGAAGGGGCGGGGCTGAGTGACAGGTTACATATAACAGGAGAGTGGTCAGACAGCAATATTGGCAATATGTCGACTAGTTTCATGTCTTGAATGAGAGAGTTGCACAGGAGAAGGTAATCTATCCAGGAGTACGTCTTGTGCCTTGACGAAAAGAATTTATAGTTTTTCTCTAAACAGCTTTCTGTTCATGTGCATCAAATTTTGTGATATTTTGTCAAAGGGGACGATGTTTTTTGTTGAAGCTAGGGGTCCAAAAACAGTTTTTAAAAAAAAAAAAAACTCATCAACATTTTTTCCCAAGAGAGTGATTTTGTGGTAGTATGTCGGGGTTACAAAGACACATTGACCCAGCCCATAAACTGTCACTTGAAGCATAGCGCCACCTAGTAATGGGGGTAAATGCAAAAATTGGGATTTTGTATTGCCAATGTCTTGGACTGGGAATATGGGAACTGTACAAAATATGTCATGCACAATCAGCACAAAGACCTCTAAAAGAACAGCACATGCCATACAATTTTGCTCATAGGGGGCGCTGTAATTGTACAAAATGTAATTTTGGCTATTATCTAGAGAACAGTAATGTTTACAAGCAGTTCTTTTTTGTCCTGAAATCTGTTGACCCTCCCACATTGAAAACACTTGTCGACGCCCACTTCCAACAAAAAGAATTTCCGTGAAATTTTAACATTGTGAAAGCGAAACCAAACGAACTCGTCATAAGCCATTCATGTGAATCTCACCAAATTTGGTACATATCATCTACAGACAATGCTGACAAAAAGTTATCAAAGGATTTATCTTGAGATGGACTGTTTCAAAGTTACATGTCAAAACATAGCTAAAATTCTCCAACAGTCCATATCTCGGCTTCTAATTGCTCATATTTGGTCAAAGTTGACATGACAACTCTGAACGGCTTGCTTTTCATGTGCACCAAATTTTGTGACATTTCATCACAGGGTGCAATGTTTCCAGCTGAAGCTAGGTGTACAAAAACAGTTTTTGTTAAATAACTTATCATGATTATGGGAAAATATGGAAATAGCCATAAAATGTTACTGGTTGATCTAAAAATGGAAAGAAAGATATTTTTGGTATTTCAATGGATGCATAGTACCTCTAAATACAAATTTCTGTTATTTGTAACATTTGAAAATAAATTCAGTTGTGGTTATCAAGAATAGTAACATCTATTGTCTTCGGGATCAATTTGACCCTGGGAAAATAGACACAATTTCAAACTACAAAAAGATGTCCAGTTGCTTACAACTTAGCACTTTTGAGTACTATGACCTGGATGAATGAGAATCTTCACAGATCAATTTTGATCAATTTTGGCTGAATTGACTAGCCTACCATTTCCCATTGCAATGAATGGGGACGGAACTTCCTCATTTAGTATATTAGCTGTATGGTCATGACAGCAATGTCCAGGGAGCAGTGTGTGGGACAGTACCATGCTCAAGGTACCTCAGTGGTACTACTGGTGGTTACCCATTACTCTAAGCGCATGGCCACCATTGCCTCAAGGTTCTTGTGGAAATTATTTTGCCCGTCTCGCATGTCATCAAAATTATTAGTGTTAGGTTAGGGGCATAAACAGAGGAAACCTGTCTGAAGACTATAAAACTGCATGTTTTGATCACCTTAATGTGATCTAAAACAACTTAAACATGTATGTGCAAAATGTGGATATTTTGTATGTGTTTTATGCAACTAAAACAGTTTGGGTCAAATTGACATTGGACATTGAAAACATTTATCTTGTTAATCTCCCCATTTAATTAGGAAAAGTCATCAAGGATGAAGCAAAACAAATATATACTTGGTGTATTGTTGAGGTGTTAAACATTGAATTGGGACAAAGATAATAGGAGGGTTAAAGAGGCATATCAATCCATGCCATAATCACTCACTTGAAGAAATAGCACCACCTAGTGATATAGTTAAATGCAAAAATAGGGATTTTGCATTGCCAATATCTTGGACCGAGGAGGTGGGAACTACACAAAATATACACAAAAACCCACATCCATGCCCACTTCCAGCAAATCATTTCCACACAAACTCTCACCTCACAACACTGACCTACCACAAACTCACCATACCTATGATTCCCACACTTCAATACACTGTGGCGGTCATACCATGTACCGCTATGCGGTACATCTAGTTTTGGAAACAGTATACATCACATGACTTCAGATGAGATTCTTGTATAAGGACTACGTCAGCTTGTTTGCAGTCTAGGTATTCCAGACATTTGGTTCGTTTGATCGGCGAGTTAAGGCCATTGACATTCCAGGTAAAAATATTACAGTTTGTCATTGATAATGACGACTACTAGACAGCTGAGGAAAAGTATGAAATCTAAGGTTAGATCCGCATTGTAAGGTCTGCTGTAGGTTGAGCATTGGTCAGCGTCTGTGTTGAAAACCAGTCTAGTAAGAGTAAGGATGAGCAAAACCTTCCCTAATATAAACATTGTACGGAGAACACACAAAAGAACTAACAAACCGCAGGGGTAAACTATAATTCCCCTAGGCTTGTAACCGAAAACATTATTTCGATAACATGACTTCTCCATAGCGGCACATCTGGTCTGGCTATTCGCTATCGTTATTTCAGCTGGACCAAAACAGCTTAACAGCTTAAAACAGCCCCACGGCTTATTGAACCCAAAGTTGTGAAGTATGAAAGCAAACGTTATTTAAAAAAAAAAAAACAATAAAATAAATAATAGTAGTAAAAAATTATAAAGGAAAAGAAATGGGGGGGTCAATTAGATGTCCTGCAGTTTGACATTGTACCTGGGGTTTACACCCACGCAGCAGAGTGAGCTAGGTTTCCAACCTCATATCAAGATAGATACACAACAACCACATCATTCTGTCATTGACGTTTTTAGACAGCAAGCAAAGTTAATTAACCCAGTCTCTCTTTTTGTAGTTTTACCCAAGTATTTCGTCACCGCTCCATTGCGATGCTTATGAGTGGGAGTTGGGGGGACAGTTGTCGGAGACCAGTGGAGGTGGCGCAGTAGTATCCATGTTCGTGTCGGGCAAGTGGGGGAAATAGTCCTGCAGAAACTTGGCAGCCTCGGTGGGGGACTAGAGAAGAAGTTGACAGCCATTGTAGGTTATCTTGAGCATCGCTGGGTATTGTCGGAATGGTTGTAGACCCAGGTTTTCCATTGCTTTCCTCGGTTCGCCCATCTCCTTTCTTCGTTTAGTTGTCTGTGCACTGTAGTCGGGGAAGAAGAGGATCTGTTCCTGCTGATGTTTAACTGGTTACGCAGCCCTGGCTCCGTTCAGAATAGCTTTTCGGTCTTCATAATTTAGAAGTTTGAAAATTGGAGAACACTCGGTGGACTCTTTCGATGGCAATCTCTCGGTCTTTCAGTGTAGGTATCCATTGTGGGAGGTGAGCCTTTAGAAAGGCTATAGGATCACCACCCTCCTCTCCTTCCTTTAAGCCAACAAGACGAATGTTTGATCGCCTACTTCTGTCTTCCAGTTCCACAAGTTTATCATTAAGTTCATTCACTTTTTTGGTCATCACGTTGATTTGATCCTTGTTAGAATGTGCTGCCGCCTGTATCATGTCGCATCTAGCTCGCAGTGTAGCTAGGAATGAATCAATCGACTCTTTAGCGCTGTCCAAGTCGGTTCTGATGGCATTAAGTTGTGGAGTCAGTAGGGCATCAAATGCGTGTCTTACCACAGCAGATATGGTTTTATCCAACTCTTCTTTTTGTTCAGACAGTGCTAGCTTGACACTAGCTAGGATAGCTGTGTTCAGCTCTTCCCTTGTGATGTTGCCGGAATCTTTGAATTTCTTCTTTTCTGGAGATTTTTCATGCTCCCTTTCTCTCGCAAATCGTGAATTGAGTGACATTTTACGTATCTATCATTAAAAATTCTGTTAAACTGTTTTGGAAATGAAGGATGATATAGGATTTAGTGAATATCCAGCAGAGCTCCCTTTTAGGGTTGTATCGCCATCAACAGGTCACGTGATCTCCCAGTCGGGAGGCTTTTGAGGGATCCCTGTGTCAATGCATACACTGAAAGCATAGTTGACATCAATTGTATAGTTGTGCTATAAGTTTCAATAGGATTTTGGCTGAATTTGCTCATGGCACACTCACATATGCGCTGGTGTCTATTTTCTAGTTGCAGCGTGTATTCTGAGCATACAGCACGGACAGGACACACTCTGAGCATGTGTGCTGTGTGAATAGTCTAATCTGTTAACATGCATTCTAAACGAATACAGTGCAAGCGTGTGTGTGTGTGTGTGTGTGTGTGTGTGTGCGTGTAAGTGTCTAGGTGTTGTTTGGCTTAGTGGGACTTTCCCCTCTCTTCTCTTCCTGTCATGGTCCTAGTAGGCGGCCCGTCTCGCCGAGTCATGACCTTTTCAGGCAGACCAGCATCTATTTGGTTTGAGAATCTGTGGGAGTCCCACCGATAGGCAGACATATGCTGAGAAATTCCAACTTACAGAAACACATTTCAGTGCGCATCATAAATCCTTATGCACACTTAGAATAGAATAGAATAGAATAGAATAGAATAGAATAGATCTTTATTGTCATTGTCACAGGTACAATGAAATTTCAAGTGCTCACTTTCAGTGCATCATTCATTGCATCTATACCATACATAAATAAATAGTTTAAAATTAATTTCATTTAAATTTAAATGCTGAGCTTAAGTAATTGATGTCCTGTTGTCTCGAGCGCACGTCAGGGCTCTGTATAGAGGTTTGCAGTTGCCTCATTGTGTTACCATAGTGAAAGTGATTACCCTTTGCCATTGTGATCATACAGTGCACACAACGAAATGTAACCTCTGCATTTAACCCATCACACGTATGAGCAGGGGGCAGCAATGACCACGGCACCTGGGGAGCAGTTTGTGGGGACAGTTTCATGCTCAGGGCACGTCAGTCACAAGGGAGGAGGAAAGTCAATGGCTGGTTGGGATCCTGAGGAAAGTCAATGGCTGGTTGGGATCCTGAGGACCAGTCTGTGTAGGCAGACTGTGCTTCAGGAAGTGCGCTTCTGTTTGGTGCACATGTGCATGGAGGCATCTGGAAGTCTATGTGAAACTGTATGAGTAAGTATGAATGATTTACAGGGGAATCGTTGGTGGTTGGTGGTGACATTAGTGTGTCTGTTAGGGTTACAGAGGGACAGAGTATATGCAGTGGTGTGAGCAGACAGACAGCTTTGGACCAATTGGGCAATCACCTAGGATGTTCTACTCTGTGTGTGTGTCTGTCTAGGTGCTTTACAACTGCCGAAAAAACCTACGTTTTTCACCCTAAATTAGCGGGGCACCTGTACCTTTTACACTGACTAACATGGGGTGGTGTGTCCAAACGACAAACCAATCGACCCGTTTTGGACCCTACATTTTTTGCTGGGGTGGGTTTGATGTGAACACACCGACATGCAGACCCGGGTTATGGGGCATTGTATCGTGATGTATAGGTTTACAAGAATATAGATGCAAAATGTGCTGTAACATAAATCATTTATAAGTACTCTAACATGAATTCGCAATTTGTTTTTAATGTAAATGCTGTAGGTGGCTCAGCCTTGATCATAAGAATGTACAATGAATGATATCAGACATTTTTTTTAGTTGTTTAGATTGTGTTTTAATGATAAAGACTGAGCCAAACACCCAAATACATAATTTTAAATAAACCAAATAAATAATTTAAATTAAAAAACCTGTTACCCCAGTAGCAGTAGCGTCATTTTAAACCCAGAATTCGCGGGAAACATTCTTTTGTAGAAGATCAACGCTATGCTGATTTATACATCATTTTATGAGACAAGTCATTGTGTTGTGTGCTTTTTAACCGTGGGGGGAAATTGGTGGAAAGAGTAAAATGTTTCATGATAGCGCTAGTATTTACCATTTTTTGATGTATGGCTATAAACAGCTACAGTAATTCGGCATCATAATGTCTTTGTAGGCTATTCTTTGCATACCTTTGCAATCCCACATACACATCCACATGCAGTACAATAGCATGTACATGCACTTAATTTGCGCTTGAATGGTTGCACAAAGAGCCAGCAGCAACTTCTGTATGTGTCTTTCCATCTTTGTTTTGAAAAACTGAATGAAAACTTTACAGAAAAGTGTATTTATCTCCATTGCGTACATATCATTGTAGAAGCCCAGCAATACACGTGGAGTAATGTAACAGTGCCACTAGGCTACTGCTCGTAAACCTGGCTTTAGACAACACAGGACCAAAACACGCATTGCTTTCACATGGCTGTCCCAGGTTAACCCATGATTTTGACTCCGGTTAAACAGGGGTTGCAGTATGACAATGGCTTCAGTCTCTCTTGTAGTGTGGGACAATGGGCTCTTTGCAGCCCCTGACCCCAAGATAACACCCCATTGTGTGTTCAAGACATCTAACACCAGTTGACCAAATGGCATCAGGTTGGGTATTTAAGGGAAAGTTAGTGAAAACCTCTTTGAGTTGTCTTTCTGCTATGACACTCCCACATGCTGTGTGTATCTCTCTCTTTCCCTCTCTCTGATTTACTTTATATATCTGGTTTATTTGGTCATTACAGTGAATCTGTGTTAATTGTAACTGTTAACTGGAGGGGACTCGGTGAGGCTGGGTCGAGCGGGGATCGAACCCACGACTCCGGGGCATAGCAGGCTGCAGCTCTACCGCCTGAGCCAGCGGTAGAAGTGTCGTTGGGGCAAACCGGATCAGAAGCCGAGGGCGGGAGACAAGGCGTAGTCGAAGGGCAGGGGCGGGTCAAGCCGCGGAAGGGAGAAAAGGCGTAGTCGAAGTACCGGTCCGGATCAAAGCCGTGGGCAGGAGATGAGGCGTAATCGAAGTGCTGGTCCGGGTCAAAACCGTGGGTAGGAGACAAGACGTAGTCGAGTGCTGGTCCGGGTCAAAGCCGTGGGGAGGTCTGGAGGAGTACAGGGAAAACTGGGAGCACACGAACAGACAAGACGGGGAAAAGCAAACACGAGCAGGACACAAAACCGAGACTGACACGAAAAACAAGGAGATAACAATACGGACAGGAGAACTAGATACAAGAAGGTTGAGTCAAGTTTCCGCAGTATAAGGACGTTGGTTACAGGATGAACTGACAAGGGAGAACTGAAACAGGGAAGTATAAATAGGAGTGCAGTGCAGGTGATCGTAATAATAGAGTGAGGGTTTAAACGAGGAAGTGCAGGTGTGGTGCGTTACACTTAGACACGGACAAGGGAAACACAGGTGAGGGGGATAATTGAGTGAGTGCAGAGAAATGAGGAAACGAGTGCGTGATTTAATTTAATAATAAGGACCGTGTCGGAGGAACCGGTGGAAAGCGTGAATATAGCGTGATGAAAACAAGGCTCAGACAGAGACTCGTGACATGCATTGACGGGAACACGGTATGTTGCAACAGCCTAGTCCAGGTATTACCTCATACCATGCTCAGTTTTGACTCAGCTCTTTCACCTTAATGACTAAAAATTATTGCAGTGGTAGGTGAACATTTTTAAAACCAAGATGGCTGAATGTTTTTAAAACAGAGATATTCCCAAAGACAGGAGAGTGTAAAGGGACAGAAACCGAGGGATCTGGGAGAGGAATAGGGAGATAGAGAAAAATAAGACTTTCCCAGAAGTGGGGGCCTTTGAGCAGAACAGCCTGCTCAACAGCCATAGATCATAACGACAACTGACCACAATGACTGCGTGCATGCACACACACACACACACACACACACACACACACACACACACACACACACATACATAAATGCAACCAACCAGCAGGCAGGACCACCAACCTGGAAGGGACCCAAAACCTCACTGAAAACATCCCTTGTTCGAGGGAAGGGAGCCAGTGTTCCTGAAGCTGGCTAATTAGTGCGTCTCACAATCAAATGACACAATTACCCAGAAGACACTGCAGCCGCTTGATTCTGGGCGTGCGTTCCAAAACAAGTTTCTGTTAAAGCCCTGAACATTTGGACAGGGCTGTTGGCCCCCACAATGTGAAGCAAGCCCATGCTCACCACATACCCGCAACCCCCACACCCCATCCTTTCTGACTGCGTGAAAGACTACGTCCACTAATTGTGGGATGTTAAAAGCACAGCATCAATCAGGACTTATTATGATATAGTTTTAACTTCCCTTTTGGGTTCTTTTAAAAGTCTGATGTCAATTTTTGAGGCAAGTGTAATGCCTAACAACCAAGAGACTTTGGGCTCTATTTTCACGATCATACCCGCATTGTCTAAAGTCTGTCGCGCAAGTTGCTTTGGGGGCGTTCCCGACACAATTTGGTATTTTCACGGCGGAAAAAGCGAACATTGCGCCAGGCGCATCGTATAAAAGGGTTGGGTTAAGTTACTTAATTAGTCATGGGTGTGTTTTGGGCGTAACATACAATTAACCAATGAGAATTTATACTCTCATTCCCTTTAAGAGCCAGCGGGCGCATTGTCCATAGCCTGTTGCTATTATGATGGCGGATTTACACGGACGGGAGGAGCTTTTCGGTGGAGGAGACCTATCTGCTCGTGTGTGAAGTAAAAGCGCGTGAGTAGTTAATATTCGGGGATGGAAAGAATCCCCCCAAACCTCCGCAGGTCATAGAAGTATGGGAGGAAATATTTTCAGTAATTGTGTCCTCCCTTGGCAAGAAGAGAACGTTCGAACAGTGCCCAACGCGGTACAACAATGTTAGAAGACGTGAAACAAAAGCTTTAAACTCAAAGGAAACATCAAAAATAAAAGGTGGAGGTCCATCAAACCATTAGTCCACTAGTTTTCTTTTTGATGATTAGTCCATTTCATTTCTTACAACTTGCCACGCTGTTTATTAAATAAACTGCAGAACATTGCAATCGCTGTTTATTTAAAACGACAAAAGAAACTGCAGAACATTGCTATAAACTGCAAAACACTGCTATACTCTTATTATTTGTGCCTGTTTGTTTACTAAACATAAAAATACATGGCTATACAGGCTATACATGTTGCAACTTTTCTGCCAGTTCAGCTCGCCTCTCTGGCGCAGCAGCAGGTACATCAGGGTTCAAAGCGTTGTGCGCCGAAAGCGGTACAACAACGTTAGAAGACGGGAAACAAAAGCCTTAAACTCAAAGGAAACATCAAAAATAAACAGAAGATGAAGGTCCATCAAAGCATTAGTCCACTAGTTTTCTTTTTGATGATTTGTCCATATTATTTCTTACTACTTGCCACGCTGTTTATTTAAAACGACAAAAGAAATTGTAAATAAACTGCACAACATTGCTATAAACTGCACAACATTGCTATATTCTCATTAGTTGTGCTTGTTTGCTTACATAAAATGCATGGCTATACAGGCTATACATGTTGCAACTTTTCTGCCAGTTCAGCTCGCCTCTCTGGCGCAGCAGCAGGTACATCGGGGTTCAAAGCGTTTTGCGCCTCTAAAATAGCTTTTCAACAATGCGCCAGTGACAAAAAAGGACCTTTTTATTGATCAAAGGCGCAAATGGTTTATGCGTCCTCATAATAGCATCTGGTGCGCTTTGCGCCAGACCACACCTCTTCTTTTCGCTGACCCGCCCGTCACGGCGCAATGTCATCTGCTATGTAGACAACGTGATTTTTTTGCCTGAAAAAATGAACGTTGCGCTGGCACAGAATAGCAATGACAGCATGCGCAAGTCGCGAATACACAATGCACCGCGGCAAAATAGGGCCCTCTGTGTGTTTGTGTGTGTGCATGTGTGTGTGACCATGTGTGACCATAAAGATTAGAATATTTCATGATGCTGACAGCAAAAATACTTCTCTTTAATGAAACCAGCCACAATGCTGCTATGTGAGCTGCCTCAACCAGTATGTAGTTAGAACAGCAGTTTATGTAGTCTGCCTCTTTTTTAGTGATTTTCTTGAGTTTTATGTGTCAGATATGATAGAGATGTTATGTGCAAGGGAGTTTTGTTTGTTTTGGTTTACATTCATTACATTTAGCTGATCGTCTCATCCAATGACTTACAGTAAATTAGGTACAGGAGCAACAGGAGTAACATGGGGTTAAATGCCCAGCTCAAAGGCACCAGGCACGGATGAGGGCGCAAGGAGGCTGGTGGGAAATTTCTTAACTCAAAGTTGTCCTGAGGGCAAAAACGTTTGTGATTGGCTCAATCTGACAACCAATCGCTAGAGAGGAGAGGCGGGGTGTTCCGTTTCATGAGCTCTTCCGAAAATAGTGACCACGTCTGTGGTTGCTATGGTGACCGCAGCCTTCAGCCGGCAGATGCAATCTGGACTGAAGAAACAACCAATTTGTGTCTGTCTTTATATTATCACCTGTTTACAGGTTAGTAAACTATAGCTGTATACAATGTCGGAGAAGTAATATGTGTTAGAACATTTATTTTGTGTTGTCTTGAATTGTAAACAAAACGTGATATTACAGAGTTTGTATTTAGTTTGTATTAAGAGCGGCTGGCTGTCGTTAACGCTCAGCTGCCGTCTGGCGCACCCTTTGACTGTGCGATAGCCAAACTGTCAAAACATTATTTTGGGATCCCCAACACCCGGTTTTGGCCACTGTTTTCAGTTTTTGGTGACTAAAGAAGTTGACGATTGACCATTGTAAATAATACTGATATACGATGTGATTGTTAAATATAATTTTGAGTAAGTGAAGTGCCATTGCACATACAATGCTCCACTTTGGAGAAAATTGCGCACCTTTTTGTTATAAAAATATGCCGCTCCTCTCGGTATGTGTTACCTACCTCTGTGTGTGATGCTAGTCGTTGGTGTGAACGAAACGGAAGGCTGGAGATTAGGAATGAACACCCCACCTCTCCTCTCTTGCGATTGGTTGTCAGATTGAGCCAATCACAAACGTTTCTGCTCTCAGGACAACTTTGAGTTATTCAGTTATTCTCCTACAGTTTTTTCCTACTGGTATGGGAATCAAACCTGCAACTTTCTGATTCCAAGACCAGTTTCCACAGCTGCCCATTTAACAGGTTAACTTAATCATCTTCAGGGAATGTCCTTCCTTTTATTCTTAATAAATTATTGTTTTGCTATTATTTTATTGCCCACATTATTATTATATAAATTCTTAAGCAGTATTGTACTGACATTCATATTGATAGAGCGTTGAGAATTTAAATGAAGAGAGAGAATGAGAAGAGAGAGGGGATGGACACTCCACACTGACCATGTAACCACCCTTAAGTAGCTGGAGGTCAGAGCAATGAGACAAAAGACTGACAGAAACTGATATGCAAATGCCGAGTAAAATGATAACAATTATCAGACAATGCTGTCGGCGCTATATAACTGTTGATGTATAGTTGTGCCAATGTAATAGCTTCAGTCATTACAAATGCACTTAACCCACAATCACGTGTCCAACTATAATGCCTCCAGACTGAACTCCCTCCCCCTTCTCTCTTTCCTTCTTTGAAATTCATTATTACACTCTCTCCCCAGTGGGTCATTTGGGAAATATATGTATGAATATTTCTTGTTGCCTCCCTCCTCCCTTTTCCTCCAGTAATAGTCAATTTGGTGTAATTCACTCTCAATGGAAGTTAATTGTGTAACATTAGAAGCTGATCACTGTAAGGATATTTCATACATGGTGTACTGTGTGTTTGTGTACATGTTCCCAGGTTTTACTCAAAGTAATTGGTAGAGGAAAATATTTTTATATTTGTCTCTATTTGTCATTTTGACATCTTACTGAATTCTGAGCCTAAGTGTAAATAAATGGCTCAGGTGTGTGGTTGGGCTGTGATTGTTATTCCCCGTGCTGTATTCTCTACAGTATGTGCATTGTGCACCATTACAGCCCTTAAGTGGAGCAAAACTCCCAGGCACAGTTATTCCCCAGCCAGCTCTGCCTGCCTGCTACAAATGGACCTGCACAAAAGTCAATTTGTGTTGTTTTCCCAGAACAATGCTCTAAATGCCACAAATCAATCAAATCAAAAGGTGTTGCTTTTTTCTTTTTCTTATTTTTGCACGCATTCACTGAAAATAGTGGCAGGGAGGAGCGCAAAGGGAAAAAAGAAAGAGGGTGACAAAGTACAAAAGAGAGAATGAAAAGCAAGACAGCATTTGAAAGAAAGGGAGAACAAGGCATAGAGGGGGAGAGAGAAATGATGAAAGAAAGAAATGAAGAGAAAAGGCGAGAGTAAGAAACGAGAGTAAGAAAGTAAGACAGACAAAGAAAGAGAAAGAAGGAAGAGAGAGAGGGAAGAAAAAAGGAAGGACATGGAGAGGAGGAGAAGAGTAAAAAAGAGAACAGGGAGTGGGATGTAAAGAAAAAGAGTGCCTGGGGCATACAATGGCATGACTCTGTGGTTCACAAGAGGTGGGGACAATCAAACAGCCTTGAAAAAGGGTGTGTTCTCACAACTTGGTCTCACAGCTTTTCGTGAAGTCATCACACAAAAAATGTATTTAGACGTGCTGCAAATAAGACTCCGATTTTTTTTATGCTGGAAGAATGTTTCCCTACTCTGTGCTTTAATGGGCAGTGCGCAACACCGCCACTGCATTTACCTTTCGAGAAGTATGGTGGTTACTATCTTAGAGAAGTGAAAGTACAGTTGTTACCGCTAACATTAGCTTTGCTAGTGGCGGTCAAAATTAATAACAATAAAACTACTTTTTAAATAGTTTTATTGTTATTATTTTGACCGCTACTAGCAAAGCTAATGTTAGCGGTCATACTGGTTTTGTCTGATTTTTTTTCACTGATTTTCCATCAACGATTGGCGGACACTGAATGACTGGGGGACATGAACCTTTGTAGGCATGTAGCCCTAGCAGGCAAGTAGCGAATACAAGCTTTTGGGCCAAGAGCCACTGCTCTATTTTTGCTGAATAACTCAATGACAGTTCCATGCAACAAAATCAAATAACATTTTGCTAATTATCTGGAGAGCACTACAGTTTAACGCCAATATTTTTTTGTCTTGAAGTCCACTGAATCTCATGCATTTAAAACTCTGACACCATAGACAGTAAAAGAAATGGACTGAGGGATAGGGCCATTTTCACTGGGAGAGATGTGTGTGTGTGGGTATGGGTGGGTGTGTGTGTTTTTTGTGTCTATGTCCTCTCTGTAATACATAAACACTCCTACCAAGCACACTGCACCATACTCCACATAGACAATACAGGAACACATGTGTGGTTAGCAAGCAGCACATTGTCCCTGTTCTCCCTGTAAAGGGGGTGGTTAGAGAAGTCTACTTGGATCTCTGGTTGGGGGTGTGGGCTACCCGGTGGCACAGGTTTTGGAGAAATCACACACACACACACAAACATACACATATACATATACATACACATACATATACCCTCCTCAACCCTCCAGCTGTGTGACATGGACACCATTCCCACATGGTTCACTGCCTCTGGACGTTTAACACCATAGGAGGCTGTGTGTGTATGTGTGTGTGAAAATCTGTGTGTGAGGTCTCCTCTGGGTGTGGTGTTGTAGAAGGTTGCAAAAGCATGTACAAGTGTGTGTGTGCATGTGTGTGTAGGGCTTCCTTTGGGTATGTTGGCAAGTGTGTGTGTGTGTGTGTGTGTGGATATGTTCAGTGACTCCCAGTGAAAGCTGGATGTGGGTAACGTAATATAATGTGGATTATAAAGTTCTCTTGGGGTCCAGCTCTGTTAAAGAAACACACTCAACAAGTTGCCTCCTCAGCAGTTAGACCACCCCCCCATCCCTCTCTCTTTCTCTCTTTCTCTGTAGAGAGACAGTGGTGAAGGACAGAGAGGGAGATGTTGAGGCCATGTAATGGAGCTGTTTCAACTCCCAAAGAACACAAAATAAAGACTGAGAAGAGAAAGAGAGAGAGAATTTGTGGATTGCAGCGCTCTGAAATGATAGGGTTAGCTAAATTAGGACATGTAATTTGGGTGTTGGGTAATTGCAATGTGTGACAGGGTTAGGCCTGTCACAGTAAAGCCGCCTCAGATCTCCCTGCACTTCTACACTGTATAAGTTTATTCAGGAGCTTTGTAAATATCACAGTAGCACAAGATAACACTACCTTAATAAAAAAAAAGTTCAGTTATCCTCTTTTCTCATAAATACAAAAATAAATGGCTTAAACACTAATGTTTTTTCAATCTAGTTGTATAATGTCAGTTTATTTCCCCAAATCAAAAAAAGTATTTGGCTAACACATTATATTACAAAATTAATATTCCTGGTAACATTTAGCAAAGATATTTGTTTAACTTATGCCTAAACTGAATTGTTGCCGTAACTACATCTAGCAATGTTTCTGAATTTATATTTACTGTCTTCTACAAGTAATTGAGTAGGCCTACTTCTATAAAATGATGATGTCACATCCTCCTGCTGAATCAGTGATTGGAATTTTGGAAAGCCTCAAGCGATTTGAAGTCTCATACTTCGGTGAGTAGCTAGCTAGCTGCAAGCTAGCAAATCTCAGAAGTTTCTTAATTATTCACCATCTTCTGGGACATATTAAACTTTATTGATTATTATATGAATTCTGAATTTCGTGTTATAATACGTATTAGGTAGCTAGCTATGCTTATGTTTGTTAGCCTAGTAAAGGATAATGTTAGCATGATATTAGCTTTTTTGGTGTTACTTTAAAGATGCACTGAAGGTACATTGTTTATTTCAGCTAACATTACTGAATGTACCATGATACTAAAACACTTTTTAACAAATGCAACATGAAATCATTATATAAGATCGTATGTGAATGATACTGTTGTTCATAAACACGTGCTTTCATCTTTCAACACTGTCGTACGTCCTAAATTGGAAATCGAAAGTCTTACTTTTAGGGTAGCATCTCTGTTAACTCTGTGGGTGGTTATGTCTTAATATTCTGTGGTGCTGGGGGTATGTCTGGTGCTACTGCTACTACTGCGTGTGCAGGTGGTGATGGTGGCGGTGGGGGGGTGGTTCACGACTTGTCCCATTCACGACTTGTCAATGTTTGTACAATCTCTATAAACATAAACATAAAGACATTGTGAAACATGAAAGACATTGTTTGGAACACTTCATGTTAGGCCATTTTTTATTTGAGTAGGCTATGCTAATGTCCTGTTTTTCAGGGTAGATGGAATAGCACCACATCTGATAGTTTAATGAAAATTAAGGTTGAAGATGGCCATTTAGTGGAATGTGGTGACCAAAAGGCACGTGCCAAGTTAGTAGCCACTTCCACTGTTGAACCCTGTCATGCCAGTAAATGGTGGCAAAGTCTACATTTTTTTTTCAATTTTGGTACCACATTTGACATGAGTTTTGCTACTGGCAAAACAAAACTTTCAATATTCATTCAGTATTAGCATATTTCACAGCTGAATACAAATCAAGATAGCTTGACTGTGAGAAGATCATTTTGGAGTAATATTTGAATGTAGGATATAGGTGAATAAGTGATTTCTAACTTCTTAATTATCACTCTATAATTTGTTATTTCCACATTGAAGGTTATAGGCACAGCTCTTGTTTTTATACTTTATATTTCATTTCACGTTTAAATCCAACAAGGTACTCTTATAAGACGTCATAAATTTAGGCTACACCGGTTTCAAATCTTACCTGATTCCATATTTTTTCTAATGTTAAAGCAAAATCGTAGACATAATGGCTTTTTTTTTTTTTTTAAAAAAAGACTATTTTTGAGTAATATTTGAAAGTAGGATGTAAGTAATTTCTAACAACACTTTTTGTAACCTCTAATTTATATCAGTCCATAATTATTCCTTTTTCTCATTTTCTTTTAGTATACCGTTTTTTTAAAGAAAAAAAAGTAGGGTTACAGGCACAGTATTTTATTTTATTACTGTGGTCTTCTCATAGTTTTTCAACTGTTAAAAACAAACGTTTAGACATACCGTAAAGCTGCAAATAATGTGCTTATTTGGGACAGGCTTCTTTATGAGACAGGCCTTTAATTGTCATACAAAACTTAGTTCACAACAACCTTGTACACACACATATATATCATGACCAATCAATGTGCCAATACTCTGAAGGCAAGGGCGTAGTAATGGTTTTGATATTGGTGGGGACATAATTTGCTTCCCATGCCTCCCTACATCATGATCTAAGCTACTAAAAAATACAGTCTCAACAATCAGCATTACAGTGTGCTGCTTAATTTCCACACAACATTTGTACAATGAATGTTCATTTATGTGAAATATAGGCCTACCATATTTTACATGCATTTTGGTTTTGTTACTGCAGTTGAAGTGTTTTAGTACTGCAGTTGAAGTGCATTTTGAACATGTTAACTGTTTTGGAAGTGAACACTGCATAGAGATAAGTGTGAGAAGTGTGAAAAACAACAAGTGGAATATACAATTGTTGACAAATGTACACGGATGACTAATTCGCATTACCAACAAGCAGTGTACATGGCAGGCACGTCACAACTGTCACAATTCACTCACTCACTCAACGCGTGCGTGAAGATATACCCATCTCTCGTTCTGTTTACTCGTCCGAATAGGGCTAAAGATGAGGGGGTTTTAAAAATTATTTTAATATTTCCTAATTTTCTATGCATGGAAACTGGATGGTCATTGGAGAAATGAAATTTTCTCTCCCACCCCCAGACGCAGAGCGTCTCTGGGGGTGAATGGAATGGTGGGCGGAGTTTTGCTGGTGCGGACTTCAAGCAGTCCCCGTGTTGATTGGTGAACCTCTGAAACCAGTTTTGATTGGCTCGCGTTTTTGATACATAGACTGTCACTTGGCTGGAGCTCTGAGTCCCATCGCGGATGTTGCATGCTTAGTCGTAAGACAAGCAGTGACCAATTTGTTAGCATTTCCTCAGCGAAAATACTTGTTTATTTCTTAAACTGTATATAAATCACACTCATACTTATTTCCGTTTTGGTTTATTACAATTTTCTTGTTTGTTTTTAATTTCGTTTCGTTAGAATCATACTGTTAGGCAGGCCTAGGTTGGCGCTAGTGCTACTTAACTAGCCCACTAGCTCTCCTGAACTAGCCCGCTAGCGCACCTGCACTAGCCCGGTAGCAGAGCACTATGGCAGACCATTTACTGGAGAAGGAACGAAGAGTAGAATTAACGTATAAGTAAATGGACATTTTTTATGATTAAGTTGGCAGTGAGCTTCCCCTCTTTGGAATACCAGCATCTGCCACTGCTGTCTAAACAGGTTTATACAACGCTATCTTGTGTGAGTAACTTACCGTTGACTGCGTGAAATAATTTCTGATGTCCGTCAGCTTTCTCTTCCTGCCCGAGTCAGACCAGCCACCAAACAGTAGTCCTGCTCACACACTGCTCGGCTATTACATTTTTTTTAATTTTCCCCGCTCAGTCCACCAATTTACCAATGACAACCCAGTCATGATGACACATACAGGAAAGTGAGCCAATCCCACCAATGACAAGCCATCTTTGAGAGGCGGAACTAAGGAGGGGAAAATTCATCATTAACCATTCAAAATTGGTATGGACATTTTAAGCACTTCGAAATATTGGTATGGACACGTCCATACCGTCCATACCTAAATTTACGCCCATGTCTGAAGGTGTGTTCCAAAGATGAGTAAAGCTTACATTGAATTATTTTACCTCCTGTATGAATTTGCTTCATTATTACAAACATAACATTGGCGACAATGATAGCATATATTGTCCAGTGGCTAACGTGTGCTTGGAGCACTAGTTTTGTCATCAATGACAAAAATCCTCTCCTAACCACACACTTTGAAGCTCCACAGTGCCCTTTTGTGACACTTTCTGTTCTGTCAAAGGCATCAGCTGCACAGTCTATGTGACAATATTTTTTCTAAACCGACAAATTAATTTCTTACAAGACAACGTTTATTACAAAATCAGTTGCCCATGCAAGTATGTTTTCTCTAAATTTAGAGATTAGTTTGAAGAGAGACTATATTCAGATTAGCAAACAAATTCAGCATGCTAGCAGGCTAATACGCTTTCAATGGTCTATAGGCCTATGCCTGTTAGAAGAAAATGTAGTGTATCAACCTCGGAATTGTAGGAGAGCTTGTTTTGGATATTTCCATGATAAAGAATTTAACTGCTTGCTATATGCTGACCCATTAAACAAGAACAAGAACTATAACCGAGAGTGCAGCTTCCTATCTACAAAACTGCTTGCTATATGCCACACAACAACAATTTCCTCAGACAATAAATTAACTTCTTAAAGCATGTTTATTTGGCTAACTTTAGGCTACTAGTCCTGCTGTCCTAATGTCACTCACAATATCTTGTGAAACAAATTAGACATAAGTGGGCTCATACTGCTGAAAGCTTACAATAAGTAAGAACACTAACCACAGACCTTTAGGACTTTAATCCACAAATCAACACAGGTGCAACCCTGTAAACAGTCATGTTTACTGCTCCTGTGTTTACATGGAGTCTGACGAATGCTCCGTTTTGAAGTGGAGACAGACTCTCCCTGAAACTTCCCTGTGTCTGAATTACCTATGTTCCCCTAATGGAAACAAGGTTAATAATGGGCTAAATTCAACGACAAGGAGAAAATCATTGGAGACTGGCATTTATTGCTTAAATGTGTTGCTGGCACAGGATATTGAAAGAGACAGGCATCTATTGTGGAATTTTTTGAGACTATTCTTTGCAGCTTTACGGTAGTAACACAGCTGAAAACACATCAAGATAGCTACCAGTTGTCTTGCTAACCAGCCCCTCATACTTCACTTTGTTTTGAACAGAGGGTCTGGCACAGGGGTGCGTTTCCCAAAACCATCATTGCTAACTTCCTTAGCAACTTCGTAGGTTTGAACGATGGACTAACGACACTGCTGTTTCCCAACAGCATCGTTCAAACGACACAACTAACGATGTTTACAAGTCCGATGGATCGTTCGACGACGCAGGTGTTTCCCAACAGCAAAGTCTGGATGATCCATCGGAAGTTCCATCGTTAAACTCTGTCGTTCGAACGATTAGCATGGATCTGTCGTTAGACCATTGTTTATGTCGGTTTCTGTACATGTGACGTCTTGCTCGTCACCTTTGGCCTTCTTGGGTCGGATTAGGCACCATTCAATGCTTTACCGCCACCCACTGCATGAATGATTTTAGTTTAATTCACGTCATTTTCGTCCTGGCACTTGCCAGGTCATGTAAAAAGAAGATAGAAAATTCACCCCACAAGACACCAAAAGTTGTTGCAAAATGTTGTTGGATTATTAAAGTTATTTGCTGATTTTACAGATCGTTTTTAATACTGTACTGTAGAGTATGATCACGGTTCACGGATCCACAATGAATCCATTCCACGTGTTTCAAATTGATTACCGTTTAGCAGGATTCAAACCCGTATCTCTCCGAAAAAAAAGGAAGGTCTGCATAGTGGGCTGACGAGCTAACCACTCAACCGTTGCACCACACGAGCTCTCATTGGCCTTAGTTATATTTACATGTAGATGTATGTAGGGTAGTATAAATAAAACACACGATCATATTACAATCTTAGTCAGTCACTGCTTTTTAATGAGTAAGGGACATGATTGTGTTGGGGAACATTTGCCTAAATTGCTGAAGCTGTCATACATACCGGCTTAACTGAAATAAGGCTACGTTTTTGTTGCTCACTGTCGTGTCGTTTCTGTCGTCTCCCGCAACGAATGCATCCGAATTCTCTCCGAGCACTTCTGACACATCTGGATACTTTGCAGTTTCAACAACGGAAGTCCAAACTAACATAGTTCAGACCTCCGTTGTACGTAGGTAGTTGGAGAGTTTCGGGAAACAGTCGGAATCGGACTGTTGTGTTGTTTGAACCTACATCGGTATATAAATGGTAACATCCGTCGTTGTTTGGGAAACGCACCCCAGGTCTCATTGAAATGGCTGTCTGTGGGCAGACTCCTGCCTAGACAATCAACGGACAGATAGAGTGTTCATAAGCAATAAAGTGGATTGTGTGCGCTACATTGTACTTGAAGTCGAGCTGTGGATGTAGATCGGCAATGGCAGAAGAGAACAAAGTAAGCAAGCTGTTGTTGCAATGCTTCAGAATATTGATGAATTAAAGTCTGCGCAACAAGAATGTTTAAGGAGAGACTCTTTTAATCTTCAATATAGTTGTTAGTCGGGAAAGCTTCGTAACTTCGTTTTTATCTAAGGCGACATGCAAATAGAGGGCTACCATTCAAGCTACAACACAGTTAAAACCTTACTAAAAGTGCCACTAGCTAACAGGAAACGAGTAGAAGATGAGGGTGCAACAGAAAGAGATGATGCAGTAGAGCAAGGAGGAAGGAAGGAGGTGCTTTGTAAGTGCGTTCCAGGTAGTTAGAAGTGTTAGGACAAGAGGCTCACCCAGTTGGGTCTTCAAGATAGAGAGGGATGTTTCTGCTTTGGTAGTCATGCCACCCGCAGGGAACAACAGTCAAGAATAGTCTGAATTGTGTTGTGCGTGGTGGTGAATGTGCCCAGAGACATTCCTTGAAAGCACAAAGCAGCTGAGGGGTGATGTGCCCTGAGGCTGATTAAAACCCAGACATTCTACTCATGTCAGGGAACATGAGGCAACAGCTGATCATTAGTCATGACAACTAGTAGGCATATGCAATACCTTATTGTCTGTAATATACCAACAAAAAATTCTGTGGTATTCAAATTCAAGTAGGCCTATGTGTAGGCCTATGTGTTTGCACAACACACACATGAGCATGCTGCTTATGTCACCTGCAGAATGACAACAAGCACAGCAAAAAGCAGTGGGTGTCTCTTTGCTATCAGGTCAAATGCTCAATTCACAGGCTATGGGATTGTGAGCTAAAATGTTTTTTTTTTATTTCACCTTTGATAGGTTAAGCCAGGTAGGAAGCACCTGTCAGAAATAAGATGACGTTTTTTCCAGAACTTTTTGGTTCTAGTTTTAAGGAAGCTTTACGCATAAATAATACTGCTACCTCTTATCACTAAGAAGAATACATCATGAGTAATGAGATGTGGGTTTACCATGGGTTTTGCTTCAAATTGTGATACATCCAATTCTCTCTTCTTTGCAATCATTGGTCTGATTTGTCTGTTAATCCTGCCTTACGCTCAAAATACATGCAAGTGGGTGAAGCTGAACGTTCTATTCTTTTCAGTTGGGAGGCGGAAGATGGTGACGTAGATCAGCGAGGCAAGCAAGGCAGACAGCAAAGTTGAGATCTGCTGAACTTTATGCAAATAAGGAACGATGTTTGTCGAGTGATAACCAGTGACATTGTTTCAAATGACGTCCCATTGTTTTCAGTTGGAAGGCGGCAGGGGGTTTGATAAACATTTAAAAATGGAAATACATACAATTTAAAACAGTTAAGTTAAACAGTAAAACAGTCAATTAACATTATATTACCATTCCAAAAACAAAATAATCATTTACCATTCAGGATTCTTTAGCATTTTAAACTTAATGTCTTCAACTGACAGTTGGGACACGCCCAGTGCCACATTCTGCTTGCATGTATTTTGAGCGTTATGGAAGTTGGCAATGACATGAATTTGACCAGATTCAATATTTAATCTGCCAGATTTCACAACGTACAATTGCATTTGGAAATAAATTCTGCACACTTTATGAAGTAAATGAATGGAAGTCATGTATCTGTCTGTGGTAAATGAGCTTATGTGATGTTATGACAAACTTGGCTAGGTAACTAGCAGCATGCATGCTCACTCTGCCAGGAAACTAGTAAAACCGCTAAATTCATTGATACTATAAGCTCACTTGGATGACCACTTTAATTATTTGGTGACTTTGAAGTCCACCATTATGGTGTTGACATTATGATAGCCTTGTTTCTGATGTTCAATAGGAGTGCAATTTTGGCTACATAGTAACTGATTAGTCGCTCCATTGTAACATACACTCATGGTAACCTACACAATATGACACACAACCTTGTATGTATCCGTTTGGTTGTCAGGCTACATGGCAATTGTGTATGCATACACTGAAGAGACTTTCTCTTGACTGAATGGCATCTTTAGCAACACAGTTGCAGTACTTAAAATATAGTTTTGTTTTTACAGCAGTATTTGTGTTTCTAGAGCTTTTTAGGCTATATGGCAATAGATGTATAACCCAAAAAGCAGAATCAGTTTAGTTCAATGTTGAACAATACACATTGAACAATGCTGAGTGAGGTAGGATTCAGACAAGAAGAGTGCTTTGCTTTTGATGTCTATGTTTGTGAGTTTGAACAACAGGATATGGCGGTTGAGTGTATCAAATGCTGCTGATCAGTCAAGCAGGATGAGTATTGAGGAATGACCTCACTTGTTTTATGGCTTTGGTCACAGACAACAGTGCCGTTTCATTAGAGTGGTCACTTTTGAACTTGGATACTGTTCTTTTCATGTAGTGGAAAATGTACCTGAAACCAGTGTAGCCTTAATCACATGTGTAGTTGCTGCCACAATGGTAGCAGGAGTCTTATTTTATACCATCATGGATCATCATGATTTTCTCTCTGAATGAATGTGTCTTAAAATGTATCTGTGTGTGTGTGTGTGTGTGTGTGTGTGTGTGTGTGTGTGTGTGTTTTGTTATTGTCTGAAACATCAAGGTCATTGACAATATGAATGGAATTTCTGGGTTTGTATAACTGATTCCTGGTCATTGATTCTGCCACAATTTGGACTCTGGTATTTGTGGCCCAATACATTAAAATATTTGGATGACCTAAACAGCCCATGTAAATGGAATTTCCAAAGAATGTCTTCAACTTTAATGTCTTCTGGTATTACCAGGATGGGAGGTTTTCTGTTTAATACCATGTTGTGAAGCATGCAGCACACTCATCACATGGCATGCTTTGCCAGGAATTATAAGCATGCAGTAATCTGAGTTGTCCAAACACCTGACATAAAATGCTAAAGCAATGACTGCATGTGCCTGGTAATGCCGAGCTTCAGACTCCCTGGTAGGGTTGGTGAACGGGGTCATCAGCCATGGCAGGAGAGGATATCCCCAGTCCCTTATACAACTGTTAGGATTGTCATCGTGCAGAGATATTTACGAGGCATTTTGTCCAAGTCAAGTCTTTGTAGTCAAGTCCAAGTCAAGTCTCAAGTCTTTGAGAGCAAGGGAAAAGTCAAGTCTCAGAATGTATATTAATTTACTTGTTTACTGTAAAATATGGATGATAAAGCTAATATTGTCATTTATAGACAAAAATAATGTATGTGTGAGTAGCTTTACGGAACAAAATCCGTGCTACATTTCTGCAATATTTAAGACCATATTACATTTTTGCAGTAAAGTCCAGTTGGCGTCTTTGTAAACATTTCGTTTGTTACTGGCAAAATATGACATTTATTTCAGTAATCTAATATTGGAGCACTAATAACAGCGATACTGCAGTAGAATAGGTCTGCAGTATTTCCGTGACATTCTCAAAGAAATTCTTTATCACTGACGTTCTTTATAGACCATTCTCCTAACTGGACATTATTTTCTAACCAAGACAAAAAAAATATAAAATTAAATTACAAATAATTCATAGACATTTATAATAATTATTTAGGATACCATTAAAACATGCAGTTAGGCTACATTGTACTTGATGTTTGTAGGCAGAGATGTTCTTATAGGCTGAGGTCTAATTAGGCACCTGTTAGTGTAATCGTCTCCATATAATCCTAACATGACAGAAACTTTGTTTTTATGGTAACACTTTAAATAAATATTCATAGAACAACTGGAGGAGAATCTTTATTTGATTATACAAGAGATGTGTCTTGGAAGATGCATTTTTGTTACGTTAGACTACATAACATAAGGTGGTACACAACTTGACACGCAAACTTAACACAAGCTGTTTGGAAAGTTTGCTAACAAAAGTCTACTTGCTGGCTAGCAAGGCTATCATTGTTGAGATGTCAATATTTCTGTCCAGACACAGAGCAACAAGCTTATTTAATGTAGTATCACAAAAATTGGACTGACGGCAAACAATCAATTAGTCGTTGGTCGACCAAAAAAATATTAGCTGACTAAAATTCTATTGGTCGATTGGTCGGAGGGAAAAAAATGCGTCTTTTTCGAAGGGCTGAAGGGCTTTTAATTTGACGAGTATGATGGAGGAAGTCGTCGTGCCACTAATTTACTGTTGGCATTTTCTTGACGGTATACACCATGTCTGGAAGAAGTTCTAAAATTTGGCAACATTTCGAAAAGGACAAGGATGACCCAAGGAGGGTTACATGCAAAATTTGCAAAAAAACATTCGCCTTTCATTCTTCCACGACGAACATGTTTTACCACCTCAGACATGTAAGTAGCCTGCTAGCCTAGCTACCCCTTGCAACAAGTTTGATTACAAATTGTTACAATCATCTTTCATGAACAATATTCATCAGAATGTTAAAAGTCTGCCAGTCTTTCTGATTAATTTGTTTTGACACATCCTGAATACCAGAATCTGAAATAATTTGCCCGTGTAACAGACGGCAGACTGTGCTGTGCGCTTAGTGTACTATGTCAGCCAAGGTCACAACGTTGTTTTTTTACTGTTGGCATTTTCTTGACGGTATACACCATGTCTGGAAGAAGTTCTAAAATTTGGCAACATTTCGAAAAGGACAAGGATGACCCAAGGAGGGTTACATGCAAAATTTGCAAAAAAACATTCGCCTTTCATTCTTCCACGACGAACATGTTTTACCACCTCAGACATGTAAGTAGCCTGCTAGCCTAGCTACCCCTTGCAACAAGTTTGATTACAAATTGTTACAATCATCTTTCATGAACAATATTCATCAGAATGTTAAAAGTCTGCCAGTCTTTCTGATTAATTTGTTTTGACACATCCTGAATACCAGAATCTGAAATAATTTGCCCGTGTAACAGACGGCAGACTGTGCTGTGCGCTTAGTGTACTATGTCAGCCAAGGTCACAACGTTGTTTTTTTCCTTAACTCCGACTGGGAGAACTAGGCATTCAACTGATTTTTATGTAGGTTAGTTAGGTTATGTAAATCAACCAGGATACATTTTGTAGGCCTACATGACATATTTCAGGCAATCAGACAACATAACCATTTTAAAATGCCTGCATGGTTGAAAATCGCATGAAGGTTACCCTCGCCGTTAGTGGTAAATGCGCAGAGAGACGGCCGCCTCGCAGTTGTGTAGCCCATCACGTTTTTTTTTTTTGGAGCGGACGGGGTGATTAACCCTTTAATGCATAAGCTATCAGAACCCCCACTAATGCATAACATGGGTCTAAAAAGACCCGCATTCATTTCCAATGTAATTCCAACCATTAATGTGATATTCTCTCTCATAACTTTTAAAACCAATACAATTAATCCCATAATACTTATAAAAGTAATTTTGTAGGTAGTATGTAATGCAAAGAACATATCTTATATTTCTTAACATTTTTCCTTTTATAAATAAACATGGATTTGGAATTTCTACTCTCATTTCCAGACATGGGTCTAAAAAGACCCGCATTCGTTTCTAATGCAATTGTCAGCCAAACTGTTTTTTTTTCCTGTTGCAACTTCCATAAATAATATATTTCATCCAGGAAATATGTTCTTGTTATGGTAAGTCCTTGAACTCTTTTCCTGCAATGCTCTGAATGATACTGCACTATACTTACTGATGTACCTTATTGTTTGCTATTCACATGTTCACAGTCTCATATTAAGACACTGTATTGTTTTATACTTTTAAGTGATTTAAATATCATAAGTCAGATATGAAATAATTGTCATTTAAATAGGCCTAATTAAAAACATTTTGTTCAAATAACTGCTAGCAAGAACTGATACTTTTTGATCCATGTGTCTAAATAATGTACAGTATGTCACAAAAGTGAGTACACCCCTAACATTTTTGTACTTTTTAAATTATGTTTCCATGAGAGAAGTCTAAAGATATAATACTTTTCTACAACGTAAAGTAGGCAGTGTACAGCTTATATAACAGTGCAAATTTGCTGTTCCCTCAAAATAACTCGACACACAACCATTAATGTCTAAACCACTGGTAACAAAAGTGAGTACACCCCTAAGTGAAAATGTCCAAATTGTGCCCAAAGTGTCAATATTTTGTGTGGCCACCATTATTTTCCAGCATTGCCTTAACTCTCTTGGGCATGGAGTTCACTAGAGCATCAGATGTTGTCACTGGAACTCTTCACTCTTCCACTCTGTCACTCTTCCACTCCTACATGATGACATCACAGAGTTGACCTTGAGCTTGAGACCTTGAGCTCCTCCACCTTCCATTTGAGGATGCCCCACAGATGCTGAATTGGGTTCAGGTCTGGGGACATGCTAGGCTAGTCCATCACCTTCACCCTCACCCAAGGCGTGGTCATCTTGGAGGTGTGCTTGGGGTCGTTACCATGTTGAAATACAACCATGCAGACCAGTTTCATGCAGTGGGCAGCGTATGGTCTGCCCACTGACAGGCGGTCCCCCTACCCCTTTAACCTCTGCAGCAATGCTGGCAGCACTCCTACACTTATTTTGAAGACACAGCCTCCCGATATAATGCTGAGCACATGCACTCAACTTCTTTGGTCGACCATGGCGAGGCTTGTTCTTAGTAGAGTCTGTCCTCTTGAAGCACTGTATGGTCTTGGCCACTGTGCTGCAGCTCAGTTTCAGGGTGTTGGCAATTCTTTTCCATGAGGTGCCATGTTGAACTTCCAATCACCAGTATGAGAGAGTGTGAGAGTGATAACACCAAATTTAACCCAACTTCTACCCATTTACACCTGAGACCTTGTAACACTAATGGATCACATGACACCAGGGAGGACAAATGGCTAATTGGGCACAATTTGGACATTTTCACATAGGGGTGTACTCATGTTTGTTGACAGTGGTTTAGACATTAATGGTTGTGTGTTGAGTTATTTTGAGGGAACAGCAAATTTGCACTGTTACATAAGCTGTACACTGCCTACTTTACGTTGTAGAAAAGTATTATATCTTTAGACTTCTCCCATGGAAAGATATGAAAGTAGAAAATAGAAAATGAATACGGGTCTATTTAGACCCATGTATCTAAATAATGTATAATTATGTAAAATGACTTCTATTTCAAATAGTAACCTGAAAGTATTTAAATTAAGTTTTGGTCCTGGAAATAAATACTCCATAAGTGATAAAAAAGATGCATTATTGAAGGAAGAATCAAAATCATTTTACAATATAGCTAAGTAAAACTACGCCTTTGGTAAAATTGCATAGAAAATGAATACGGGTCTATTTAGACCCATGTTATGTGTTAAAGGGGTAGTAACAAAAAAAGTATTTTTGCGTAAAAAGCAATGATGCCAAAAATGAGGTGACGCTTTCTAAGGGACATAAACAAGTTAATTGAGGAATTCATGGAGCGCCGAGTAAAAAAAATGTATTATGACAAAGATATCACAAATTTAAACTCTGCCGGGTCTATTTAGACCCATCTTATGCATTAAAGGGTTAATTCGATTAGTCGGAGTGAATGCACGACCAAGAAAATCCTTGGTCGAGGACAGCCCTAGTATAGATACAAATCCTGTGTAGACTTTTTAAATAGGCATAACATTGTGCGTAAATTCTTAACAAGCCCTATTTGCACTAGCCTAGCTAATTGGTGCCACAAAAACGAGTGGAATTGTTATGGTGACAAGATGTTATACTATAAAAATACATAAAAAAGACACATCTAAAATGTATTGATGTTCATTTCATTACCACCTATATTGTGCCCAAACTTGTCTAACAGAGAAGCGCTACTTTGATCTGTCATTCATTGAATAATTGCTGCAATCTGCTAACAACCATAGCTCTATTTTGAAGCTAAACAGTTTTTCACAATTGCTAAAACTCAATTTCTGAAACATTACCTTATTTTCTCAAAACTGTCACACAAACTCCAATTGCCCACATGCATTTCCCTAAACTCCTGACTCTTGTTGCAAAAGCAAACAACTGCCTCAAAACAGTTTTACGTGTGCTCAAAACTAAACTCTATCCTCAAAACAAAAACAACACACTCAAAATGAAATCACAATGAAGCAGTTACTAAACACTACACCAAAAAATTGAAAGCACAACATTCAGACACATACAACAGCAGAATTAATTTCTTTTACAGCACTGAAATGCATTTTCAACAAAAAAACAAAACAAAACTCAAGATACAGTTTTTCTGAATTTCTAAAGCACAAAAACCAATTGGCTGGCCCAATTGCCCAATTGCTTAAGCTATTTCTCACAACTGCTCACTCTTTTGTCAATATCTTAAACCATTTTACATAGTAAAACACACTTTGCAAAACTCATGCCTCCTCTCTGCAAAACTCTAAACACATTTTCATTGTCAAAACACACTTTGCAGTGTAGGACACATGTGATTCAAAATGTTGAACATTCTTCTCCTCATTTGATCATCAATAAAGCACACGTGGCAGTAGCTAAGCACAATGAGTCAAAACTTTATTACTTCATTTCAAATGACCTGACACCACCAATGTAAGCCACTTGAGAGCCACAAGAAGGTTGCAGCTTGAAAATGGCTGCCAATCAGAGACAAGAGAGTGAGGGACATATCGAGGAAGAGGAGGTAGAGGAAGAACAAGAGGAAGAGTGATTTTTTTCTGCTAACCAAATTAGAGTCACCATTATAGATCACATTCTCGTCCATGGGTTGATGGCGATCTATGAAATTTCTTAGAGGCCATGGAATTGGCCTGTGCCATAGGCCAGGAACAGTGTCCAGGATAGATATGACACGTCAGGGCATTTTTTCCCTGTTACCTGGCAAGGGACATGATTTCTTGTAATGTGGATGAGGTGCTGTGGCCTGACCAAACCCAAAGACATGATAAAGCCCAGTGATCTTTTGTTTGCAACACTGTATACAGCACTTGTAGTTTTCATTTGTACTGCATTCCCAAAATATATTTTTGTTCAACTTAATTTTAGTCTATGTACAATACATACACATCCGAATTGTGCTATTTTTCAGTTGAAAATGCATTTTCAGGCCTATACAGTTTTTCACAATTGCTAAAACTCAATTTTTGAAACCATGCCCCATTTTCTCAAAACTGTAAACACAAATTCCAATTGCTCACATGCATGTCCCAAAACTCCTGACTCTTGTTGCAAAAGCTACTACACCCCTCAAAACAGTTTTACGTGTGCTCAAAACCAAACTCTATTCTCAAAACATTAACACAATTGTCAAATTGAAATTACAATGAAGCAGTTAGTAAACACTACACCAAAAAATGAAAAGCACAACATTCAGATGTGTATAATAGCATAAGTTGTTTTTTATAGGCCTGAAAATGCATTTTTCACTGAAAAATAGCACAATTCGGATGTATATGTATTGTACATAGACTAAAATTAAGTGGTAATATTAGATTACTTGATAAAATACTTCGAACAAAAATATATTTTGGGAATGCAGTACAAGTGCTGTATACAGTGCTGCAAACAAGAGATCACTGGGCTTTACTATATCACACCTTTGGGTTTAGTCAGGCCACAGCACCTCATCCACATTACAAGAAATGATGTCCCTTGCCAGGTAATAGGGAAAGAATGCCCTGACATGTCATATCTATCCTGGACACTGTTCCTGGTCTATGGCACAGGCCAATTCCATGGCCTCTAAGAAATTTCATAGATCGCCATCAACCCATGGACAAGAATGTGATCTATAATGGTGACTCTAATTTGGTTAGCAGAAAAAAAATCACTCTTCCTCTTGTTCTTCCTCTACCTCCTCTTCCTTGCTATGTCCCTCCCTCTCTTGTCTCTGGTTGGCAGCCATTTTCAAGCTGCAACCTTCTTGTGGCTCTCAATTGGCTTACATTGGTGGTGTCAGGTCATTTGAAATGAAATAATAAAGTTTTGACTCATTGTGCTTAGCTACTGCCATGTGTGCTTTATTGATGATCAAATGGGGAGAAGAATGTTCAACATTTTGAACCACATGTGTCCTACACTGCAAAGTGTGTTTTGACAATGAGAATGTGTTTAGAGTTTTGCAAAGAGGAGTCAGTGAGTTTTGCAAATTGTGTTTTACTACCTAAAATGGTTTAAGGTATTGACAAAAGAGTGAGCAGTTGTGAGAAGTAGCTAAAGCAATTGGGCAATTGGGCCAGCCAATTGGTTTTTGTGCTTTAGCAATTCAGAAAAACTGTAAAAAACAACTTATGCTATTATACACATCTGAACGTTGTGCTTTTCATTTTTTGGTGTAGTGTTTACTAACTGCTTCATTGTGATTTCATTTTGACAATGGTGTTTCTGTTTTGGGAACAGAGCCTGGTTTTGAGCACACGTAAAACTGTTTTGAGGGGTGTAGTAGCTTTTGCAACAGGAGTCAGGAGTTTTGGGAAATGCATGTGAGCAATTGGAGTTTGTGTTTACAGTTTTGAGAAAATGGGCCAAGGTTTCAAAAATTGAGTTTTAGCAATTGTGAAAAACTGTAAGTGTTAAGTCCTCCCCCATCACATCAGGGGTAGAAGCTCGTCTTGATCGGTATCTCAGGCAAACAGAACAAAATGGAAATAGCCCTTCTGGCCATACTGAGCTGTAGAGCAAAATCATGTGGTTTAAATGATTTCTCATGTTTTCTCAACTTTATATTGAGTTCTGTTCGATTACTTTTGTGTGTTGTGTGCAGGGGGGCACTGATGATAAACAGATTGCAGAAATGTACATCTAAATACATCACAATAATGAAAATCAAGACATCAGGATCGCAATAAAGGGTGTGAGAGTGCTTCGTGCCCTTGGAGATCTTGCACGGGTATTATGTTTCCTCTTGGGACTGACCTATGCATTCAATCTACATTGTACCAAATCTCTTAAATTCCCTTTTGAGGTCTTTCAGAAACTCTTCGTAGAACTGCTTTTAAAAAATGATCTCTGTACGGAGTAGAGGGTAGGGATCTCTGTAGGGAGTAGAACAATTTTTAAAAATATATCCTGGATTGTAAAATACTTAAGGTAAGGCAAATTTACTTGTATAGCACATTTCATACAGAAGGGCAGTTCACTGTGTAACAAATAAAAGCAAAGAACATTATGTAAATAAACATAAACGTATAAGGTAAATAAATGAATAGAATACAAGGTCTTCTATTGTCACTACACACATGTACAGTGTTCACTATACACATGCACAATGATATTAACACTAGAAGTCCCAGCATTTTTCTGTCTACCTAGAAAACCCACATAGGGGCCATTTGGCCCGACCGCTTTTCCCGAATACACTAATCACTCATTTTGTTATGGTAATGAGGCTGTTAGTGGCACTGTGTGGGGGGTGAGGGGGGTCACACCTTACAGTGGTGAAGTCATGTTGGCTACTTCTGTGTGAATGTAAGAATGAGGAATAAAAACACAGTAGCAGTGTTCTATAACATGGTAGATATGGCAGCACTGAATGCACATGTGCTCTATCAATTATGCACCAGGAGGCAGGAGAGACGGGTGGATTTCCTGCTGGAGCTTGCAAGAGAGTTGGCTCACTCCCACGTGGGTATGAAAAAGGCCGAAAATGAACAATTATTTCGGCAACAACCCTCCACACCACAACTAGGAAAAAGAGCCAAGTGTCAGGCTAAAATTAAATGTAAGGACAATCATGCAACTGTGCGCTGTGTTGACTGCTACCGATATACATGTGGGAAATGCCGAAAGGAGCAATGGCAGTGCCAGGATTGTGAGTGACTGCTCAAATGTATTTCACTCATAATGCATGGTTTTTCATTCTTTGTAAATATGCTTGGGTTTTTACTTTTTTTAGCACACAAAAATAGCAGTTACTTCTGCAACAACCCTCCACACCAAAACTGGGGGAAAAAGTTGCTTTTTCATTCTTTGTAAATATGTTTTGTTTTGTTTTTTAACAATAAATGTCAGTGTGTTGATCCCTTCCTTCCTGTTGATCCATTCCACTGCATACAGCTCATAGTCCAGTTTAAGTCTTTATGGCTATGTTCACTGAGGTATTTATCCATCTCAGAACTACAGCTTGCTCTCAAAAGAACCACTTGAGCTGTAAGGTGTGTCCCCTCCCCCACACAGGTTCAAGTGGATCTGGCCGTGTGCCACTAACAGCCACATTTCCATAACAAAATGAGTGTCCACAGGGGGGACTTGTGGGTTTTCTAGGTAAAAAGGCCAAATGTGGGTTTTCTAGGTAAAAAGGCCAAATGGCCCCTCTCTGGGACTTCTAATGTTAAAAGCCACTCACTCTTCAGTGCAGACATGTATGTAGGATATTTACAACATAGAGTAAAAATAAATAAGTATTAGTGCAAGACAAGATAAGGATAGAAGACGGGGTGGAGTATGGTGCACAATTCTAAGGTAGAGATAAGGGGCCCTATTTTGCCGCGGCGCATTGTGCATTCGCGACATGCGCATGCTGTCATTGCTATTCTGTGCCAGCGCAACGTTCAGTTTTTCAGGCAAAAAATCACGTTGTCTTGATAGCAGATGACATTGCGCCGTGACGGGCGGGTGAGCGAAAAGAAGAGGTGTGGTCTGGCGCAAAGCGCACCAGATGCTATTATGAGGACGTATAAACCATTTGCGCTTTTGATTAATGAAAAGGTGCTTTTTCGTCACTGGCGCATTGTTGAAAAGCAATTTTAGAGGCGCACAACGCTTTGAACCCCGAGGTACCTGCTGCTGCGCCAGAGAGGCGAGCTGAACTGGCAGAAAAGTTGCAACATGTATAGCCTGTATAGTTATGTATTTGTATGTTTTAGTAAGCAAACATGCACAAATAATGAGAGTATAGCAATGTTGTGCAGTTTATAGCAATGTTCTGCAGTTTATTTACAATTTCTTTTGTCGTTTTAAATAAACAGCGATTGCAATGTTCTGCAGTTTATTTACGATTTCTTTTGTTTTAAATAAACAGCGTGGCAAGTTGTAAGAAATAATATGGACAAATCGTCAAAAAGAAAACTAGTGGACTAATGGCTTGATGGACCTATACCTTCCGTTTATTTTTGATGTTTCCTTTGAGTTTAAGGCTTTGTTTCCCTCTTCTAACGTTATTGTACCACTTTCGGCGCACAGTGCGTTGAACCCCGATGTAGGCCTACCTGCTGCTGCCCCAGAGAGGCGAGCTGAACTGGCAGAAAAGTTGCAACGTGTATAGCCTGTATAGCCATGTATTTTTATGTTTTAATAAGCAAACAGGCACAAATAATAAGAGTATAGCAATGTTTTGCAGTTTATAGCAATGTTCTGCAGTTTCTTTTGTCTTTTAAATAAACAGCGATTGCAATGCTCTGCAGTTTATTTAATAAACAGCGTGGAAAGTTGTAAGAAATGAAATGGACTAATCATCAAAAAGAAAACTAGTGGACTAATGGTTTGATGGACCTCCACCTTTTATTTTTGATGTTTCCTTTCAGTTTAAAGCTTTTGTTTCACGTCTTCTAACGTTGCCGCTTTGGTCACTGTTCGAAAGTTCTCTTCTTGCCAAAGGAGGACACAATTATTGAAGATATTTCCTCCCATGCTTCTATGACCCGCGGAGGTTTGGGGGGATTCTTTCCATCCCCGAATATTAACTACTCACGCGCTTTTACTTCACGCACGAGCAGATCGGTCTCCTCTACCGAAAAGCTCCTCCCGTCCGGGTAAATCCGCCATCGTAATAGCAACAAGCTATGGACAATGCGCCCGCTGGCTCTTAAAGGGAATGAGAGTATAAATTCTCATTGGTTAATTGTATGTTACGCCCAAAACACACCCATGACTAATGAAGTAACTTAACCCAACCCTTTTGAACGATGCGCCTGGCGCAATGTTCGCTTTTTCCGCCGTGAAAATACCAAATTGTGTCGGGAACGCCCCCAAAGCAACTTGCGCGACAGACTTTAGACAATGCGCTTATGATCGTGAAAATAGAGCCCAAGAGGTTCTATATACATAATGAGGTGCACAATTCTGAGATGGAGATAAGAGAGGTTCTATATACAGGATGAGGTGCACAGTTCTGAGGTAGAGATAAAAGAGGTTCTACTGTATATACAGGCTGACATTGCTACTAATTTTACAAGTTACTGCACATAGATTAATATTGTACAGTGTAAGAGAGAACACACAGGGAGAGAGATGTCCCTGGATGGGGACACTTTAGACTACAAAACTCTTTGGGCTCTATTTTCACGATCATATGCGCATTTTCTAAAGTCAGTCACGCAAGTTGCTTTGGGGGCGTTCCCGACACAATTTGGTATTTTGACGGCGGGAAAAGTGAACATTGCGCCAGGTGCATTGTCCAAAAGGGTTGGTCTTAAATTACTTCATTAGTCATGGGTGTGTTTTGGGCGTAACATACAATTAACCAATGAGAATTTATCCTCTCATTCCCTTTAAGAGCCAGCGGGCGCATTGTCCATGGCCTGTTGCTATTACGATGGTGGATTTACTTGGATGGGAGGAGCTTTTCGGTGAAAGAGACCGATCTGCTCGTGCGTGAAGTAAAAGCGTGTGAGCAGTTAATATTCGGGGATGGAAAGAATCCCCCCAAACCTCCGTGGGTCAAAGAAGTATGGGAGGAAATATCTTCAGTAATTGTGTCCTCCTTTGGCAAGAAGAGAACTTTCAAACAGTGCCGAAAGCAGTACAACAACGTTAGAAGACAGGGAAACAAAAGCTTTAAACTCAAAGGAAACATCAAAAATAAACGGAAGGTATAGGTCCATCAAACCATTAGTCCACTAGTTTTCTTTTTGATGATTTGTCCATTTCATTTCTTACAACTTGCCACACTGTTTATTTAAAATGACAGAAGAAATCGTAAATAAACTGCAGAACATTGCGATCGCTGTTTATTTAAAATGACAAACAAAAAGGTAAATAAACTGCAGAACATTGCTATAAACTGCAAAACATTGCTATACTGTCATTATTTGTGCCTGTTTGCTTACAAAAACATAAAAATACATGGCTATACAGGCTATACATGTTGCAACTTTTCTGCCAGTTCAGCTCGCCTCTCTGGCACAACAGCAGGTGCATCGGGGTCCAACGCGTTGTGCGCCCCTAAAATAGCTTTTCAACAATGCGCAACTGACAACTGACAACTGACAAAAAAACATGGTTTACGTTGGTCTATAGGAATATGGGTTTTGCGTCCTCATAATAGCATCTGGTGCGCTTTGCGCCAGACCACACCTCTTCTTTTCGCGCAGGGCACAGTGTCATTTGCTATCTAGACAACGTGATTTTTTGCCCGAAAAAATGAACAATGCACTGGCACAGAATAGCAATGACAGCATGCCCATGTCGCGAATGCACAATGCGCCTGCATGATGGGGCCCTTTGTGTCATCTGCAGAAGAGCAATGGGAGAGGGGAGTATACACTGTCATGTAAGTATAGTAACATTTCGCCGTATAGATATTACAGTCTGGGGCTGGTCTGTAAGAAAGTCCTTTATTTAGGCACGTGAGAGGGGGAAAGGCTGAGAGGTAATCCACAAAGAACATCCAGACACGGTTCTGCAGCTGCTCCAGGTGGCTCAGCACAGAGTAGAGAGCTACAGCGATGCTGTCCTCTGTGGATCTGTTTGCTCGATAAGTGAACATGTTTAATAAAAGCAAGAAACAAAATGTAAATGCATACAAGATAAAATAAGTGTTAATGTTTAAAAAGATAAAAGTGAAATAAGTATAAATCATTAACAGAAAGCATCTGAGAACAGTTTGACCTTAAGTCTAGATTTGAAACTGCCAACAGTAAGAGCATTTTTGATGTCTTCTAGAAGTTGGTTCCAAAGCTGAACTCAGCTGAAACGGCTGATTCGCCACATTTTGTTCCGACAGCAGATTTTACCAATAGATTTTTCTGCTGTGATCTTAAAGACCTAGTTGGTGCATACAGCTGAAACATATCCGAACATAACATTGTCATATGACAACAGAAGAGGATTTTTTTCATTGCTTTAAAAAATGAGTTTGTTTCAATAAATGGACTGTAATGTAAATGTGATATTACACAATTACATTTTTAGCCTTTGACTTAAACCACTTGCCCATTTAAGCCCCTGAAATTACTTGCTTTTTTCATTTTGATGAATCTTGGGCATGTTCTAAAGAACCAATACTAAGGAACAGTTAGATAAAACAGTTTTAGCCTTTTTACAGGATGTCAATGTAATCCCCCATACAGAACAAATGTGTTTATACCCCATATGCTTCCAAGAGGTTCACAAAAATCAAACCAAAAAAATACTTTAGCCAACACAGTTTTTCATTTTTTTTTTTAAAAACTTCAGACATGTTGGGTTGGAGAAGTTGGATCTACCACTTTTATGTGGTCTACACAATGGCATACTATTGTAAGAAAAAAGAAAAGCTGGGTTTGCTTTTCCTCTTTCCACTTTGAGGCCACTGGTCATGGCTGCCCCCTGTTCACATTTGTACATCTTAAATGCTAAGGTTGAATTTTGTTGTGCGCACTGTGCCGTGTGATCGCAATGACCAATTTCATATCTGAAGAGCCATATCTCTGAAACTAAAGACATTAATGTGAAATTTTGGTTAGATTCATGAAGACATGAAAGAATGTTTGGACAAAAAATCTGAAAAAATGAAGGACCATGGTGTCGGGCCTGTTTCCACTGATATGAAATTGCCCATATTTAATTTCACAGTGTTACGATCTTCTCATTTTTTGTTGGTGTAAAAAGGGTTGCACCAGAAAAATTGAGTATTTTGTGGTTTTAATTTTGTTAGTGTAATAATAAAACACTTTTTGTCTCTATCATGTTGTCAGCTTGAAAAGTGTGTTTTTGTAGTCTACAGGGCCCTTTTGTACATATATGTGAAGTGTTGCTGAGGTCACACTAAAGGTCAAAGAACCTGTAAGGCAGGTTGCATGTAAATTAATCCAGACATGCTGAGCAGAAGCACACGTGCAAATGCAGACATATAGCCTATACATTTGTGCACTCAGAAACACACAGACACGCACACTAACACACACACTTTCTCTCTTTCTCTCTCTCTGCTACATTTGGTTAACATGCTGTTTATTTAGCCAAGTGGTCCCTGCCTGGCAGCTCCAGGCTCTCCATGCATAAACAAGGATCGATAGTACTGCCTGCTTCTCCTTCGTTCTCTTTTACTGAAACACTCAAACAGAATCTTAACTAAGCTCTGACGCCTCGAAAGCATAGAATAGCTGGGTGTGTCTTTGTGCTTCCTTGACAGTAACGCTTATGGAAATGCTGCAACAGTTCTTCCACACAAAATCCCTCTGAAGCAGTGGTGGGCAACCTGGATTCGGAAGCTACAATCTAGTACCACATATTCCAAATCACCTGGTTTTACCTGTGTACAGGTGATTTTAACCTTTACCTCCTCTACCTGACTAAATAGTTGTGCTAATTAGAAGGAGCTGATACAGTGAACGGCTGGAACAAAAACTGTATGTGGTACTGGACTTCTGAAGCTTCTGAAGCCAGGTCGTCCATTATTGCTTTAAATTGATACAGTATATTGTCCGTGGTGGATTGTACTGCACTAAATTGTGCTTGTCACAATATTAATATTAGATGATGTTTAACTCCATGCTGTCCACCATGCTGTCACACAACACAAACCACTGTTAGGAAGTACTTCTCTGTTGATTTTCTGTTGATTTGTATTACTTCCATTGTTGAGGAGAGAGATGATCATGTGAGTAGTCCTGACATCCAAGCATTTGATACACAAAATAGCACTGGCGCACTCAGCTTGACCCTACAAATAGAACGGTGAAGCAGAGGAAACATTTTAAAACACAGGACAGGAGTGGTGTGTGTGACTGTGTACGTGGGGCGCTGAGGGGGAATGTTTGGAGATAAAGTTCTGCTCCCTGTAACCATGGCTCGTTTTGATTACAAATCCTCCCCCTCTGCTGACACAGACCCTTGAGAGTCATCATACACACCACACATATACATATACACAGGCACACACACATACACAGATGCTCACACTAAATATGAAATAATGTAATGCACAATGTCTGTCATATATTTCAAAATATAATGAAAATACATCAATCTAATTCACATTAACTAAAAAAGATTTATTTAACAAAAACAACAGCTTAAAGGGAAACTTTGGTGTAAAATGAAAATTGGCAAATTAAGACATCATACTGAGTTGATATGTTTGCTGAGGAGCAAAATTGCGCTAGCCTGTTGCATTTAGAACTTTTTGGCCCAAAAGGCTAACAATGGTAGCGCTAAGGGCATAGCAAAAGCATGAAGATTGCGTTATTTTTAAACCATTAAAAACAGCTCGGAGAAACTCCGCACTCCATTGGTATTCAAAAAGAGGCAGTGAGAACTTTGTAAGTGTACACATCGTTTATTAATAAAACAGTTTTTACAGGCAGTACCTTGCAGTAGTTTTTCATCGCCGACATCAGAAAAGTCCATGCAAGTCGATTGACAAACACAAACCAATTGGAAGAGTAGGAGGAGAAGTAGTACAAATAAATTTCATGCAAATGCAGGAATTTCATCTGTTGGTGACAATATCCGCTCATTGTCTACAAGGTAATAAAGAGGCCCATGCAACAAATTGACTACACACTGTCGTTTCATTTAGGAACATGAGTCTTGCGTAATGTTGATGACAGAAGTGGTGCTGTACACATGAAAAGATCCCATTCCTGGCAACAGGGATCGTAGATTCTGTAGATGTTGGTTGTAGTGACTGTCTCCTGAATACTGCAGAGATGGCAGAACACAAAGTTTCGAAGTTACTACGAAGTTGAGGAAGACGAAGACCCATTTGTATTTGATGGGCAACCGTACTTATTTGAGACAGAATATATTACTGCAGAACTGCAAGATTGTGATGAAAGGGCTGCCAGAGAGAGACAACGTGCAGAGGAACTGCCACAATACAGCCTTGGACTGCAGGAAGTTGGTGGTGTACATGCCACTGTTGTGAGGTTATGCAAACTTTTTGTTACATGCAATAATGTAATGCAATAGACTTTTGTTTGCACAGCAATGTATTTTAAAATATATGAAGATATATATATATATATATATACACACACACACGTATATATAGCAATATAATATATGGCAAGTATTAAAAGGACATTGACAAAAATTGGGAAAATACAAAGACAAAAACAATCTAAAGTGATGTAACGCAAGAAAGTGAATCGACAAAAAGAATGTGGTGGAAAAACAGGAAATTATTATTTAAATTAATATTTAAGTATACAAACAAAGAATTAATATATCTGAGTTTAGCTAGGATCAGATCAGTTCAGTCAAAAAACTAAAGAGTTTAGGTACAGTTTGATTTTTCCAGAGCACCAAGCTTCACACACAGCCTTGTCACAATGATGAAAATGGAGAGAAAAGAGATATCAAGACTAAGTGGAAGAGTATGAGTGAAAGAAAAGGAGTGTGTGAGAGAGAAAAGGGGAGAGTTTCTATAATTAAGAGTGGGAATGTAAAACACATTTTTGGAGGGCTATATGTTTTGAGTGCTTTGCTGGTAAAGGAAGGCTTTGTAGGAAGGAGTGCTGTGATTGCGGTCACTCACCAAGGGTAAATATTTGCAGATTCGGCAGAAGTGGAGGAGACGGGTTTGAAAGGAGAGGAGTGGAAGAGAAGGTTGGTAGAGAGGGGTGGAGGAGAATTGAATAGAGGAAAGAGGTGGGGGACAGGGGTAGGAGGGAAAGGGGTTGGATGAAAGGGGACGGTTGGACGGAAGGGGTTGGAATATGGGGTTTGAGGACAAGGGTGGAGGACAAAGTTGGAGTAGGAGGATAGAGGAGAGAGTTGGATACAGACCTCCCCAGCTGCGTCCCTGGCAGTTTTCAACCAACCAGAGGGCCAGTGGGAGCCTGGTGATGTTCTGTGGTAACTCACTTTTAAAGAAGAATCTGATGAAAATTTAATAATGGTGTCACTGATGTCAATGATGCCAGCTACCCTAGCTCGGTGTTAGTAAACCTGCCCATCGACACCTTAAAACGTGTTAGTCAGTTGACTGGCAGCCTGAGCTTTTCAGTCAGCTGGCTAGTATGCTGGACTCAAAATCCACAATTGTTCTAAGGTTGTGGCTTCAAGCCTGTGACTGGACTGTGCAGGATTACTTCCATCACCTTCCATGGAATCCAACACATTCTATGACATCCTAAGAAAGTGGACTTTCTGCCTGTAAAGTTAAGGGTTGAACAGCTTAAATTGAACCATATGTTCAACATCATAAATGGGGTAGCACCTAAGTATTTGGGAACACAAATTAAAATGGTGCATTCTCAGCACAATCATGCAACAAGAGTGAGTGTCCGCTCTTGTAAAGTACCATCTACAATGATCTACAATTTCTATACTGGGGTTATGCTCTGGAATAGTCTTCCACTGAATATTAAAATGGCAGAAACAAAAAGGGGTTTTAAACAGCAGGTTAGATGTTTTTTGTGGAATAAAGTAGAGATCTAGGGGACAGAATGTAACTGTATATGTATATTTGTTGCACGTGTTCTGTATGTCTTGTCCTGTTCCATCAGGGACCATGTTGGAAATAAGTGTCTTCGCTTTTACATGTAATCCCTTGGATAAACCTTTGTCTTTCTATATCCATAAATAAACCAAACCAAACCAAACCAAAATCCTCAGTCTTAAGTTTAAGGGTGTATCAGTTTGACAGGAATGTTGGGAAGAGGAAAGTTTTAAAGGGGCTCAGAAGCTCTATTTACAATGTGGTGGGTCACAACAAGCAGTATATGCACGCAGCATTCCAAGACGTGAAATTCGACCCTCATGGTTTTACTGGTCATTGAAGGGTCGAGCTAACCAAAACGAGCGGATCAGAGCATGCTAAACCTATCTACGTCACTAGGTCGTAAGCCCCGCCCAGAGCCATGTATGGCAAGCCCACATCCCAAAGGATTGGTAGACAGAAGCTAGGTGAGCGAAAGACAGCGAATTTGCCCAATCAGAGGTGCCTTATTGACACGTCATGGATATTCACAAGGGACACCGGAAAAGCCAGTCGTTCAACCACTAGACCTGTTATAGCTTACAGAAAACAGCGTCAAACAAGAGATCTACAACATAATTTTTCACAGAAATGACGCACAATGCATTCAACCATAGTGGCGACACCGAAATATGAATAAAAATAACGATGGAAGTTCCCCTTTAAAGAAAATTGTGCATCCATAGAATATAATATGGAACTTTTATAGAATGTTCAAAATCTCACGTCCTGAAAGGTTAATAGTGTAACATGTGTTTTCCTAGCTTAAAGATATGTGTCTGAGAAGACCTTCTATAGTGAGGTTGCTAACAATTTAGATAAACTAGCGGTCATTCCCACCATGAAATGGACTGAAGTGGGAGCACTGTAAGTAAATATTTAAGATGCATCTCTACCTGAAAACATGCTGATGGTGAGCTATCACAAACCATGAGCACCAATTTGTCCTTTCTGGGTGACTTTACATTGCCATTTAGGTTTCTGAGTAGACAATCAAACTATTTTAAAAACAGAGGAAATGCAAATAAAAAATATAATCAACACAGTCGAAAAAGTATAAATAAAAAGGGAAAATAGGTACGCACATAATCTATTAAAGCTGCACGCATACAGGCACACACACGCACACGCACACACACATGTGCACTGGGTCACAGAGGGATATGCTGACCTTTTCAGCATGAATGGAATTCTTTTCCCATTTGGGCTCCTCGACTCCTCTCTGGGCTCTCTCTGACCAAGCCTACCTCATCAGCATAGCCTTTAAAGATGTGTTGTTATTGTGTAAGGTTTTGTGTGTGTGAAAGTGTGTGTGTGACCGATTTATGAAGTAATGGGCCCTGATTTAGTGTGTGTATGCATGTGTAGTGTCTTTTCTGGCTATTGGTACTCAAACATTGTAGCTGTTTGTAGAAAAGTGTGTGTGTGTGTGTGTGTGTGTGTGTGTGTGTGTGTGTGTGTGTGTGTGTGTGTGTGTGTGTGTTTCAATGCATGTGGCAGTATTTATGCACTTTGACATAATGAGATGCAAGGAGTGTACAGTAAGTGTGTGAGGTATTGTGTCTGAGCCTGGTAGCGAGGCTGGATTTCTAATCAGTTAGGTCTTAAGCAGCTGGAGGTCAGGTTCTTAGGCTTCACGAAATATCATTGAGTTGTAGAAAAGATCCATGCAAAACATTGGTTATAAACAACACTTTTTAGAGTGTACTTTTTAACTACCACACTTTAAAGAGTCAAAGTGCTTAATGAACAACATTTGTGACCCAATCGGGCCAATATAAGTCACATTGACCCAAAGTTTAAAATTGAGATTTAGGTATCAGTGAAAAAGACAGGACGATACACTATTAATCCTATTCAAAGTCGCCCAGATATTGAAATTTATATATATATATATATATATATAATTACTAAATGTTAATGGTGTGCCCCAGATAAAGTGCGAACATCATCTCATTAGCATGGTACATGGAAACAGCCAAGGGTATCAGTGAAAAAGACAGGACGATACACTATTAATCCTGTTCAAAGTCGCCCAGATATTGAAATTATATATATATATATATAATTACTAAATGTTAATGGTGTGCCCCAGATAAAGTGCGAACATCATCTCATTAGCATGCTACATGGAAACAGCCAAGGGTCTTTCGTATATGCTAAAAATGGCTTGAGTGCTCACTTTGTTGATCCCTATCCAGGAGAAAGACCTCATGTGGGTGCACTGGGCCACTGGTCACTCTGAGAGTTATTCTTAAAAAATACTTGACAGACTAGCCTGTTTATTAATTAGCAAGTCAAACGCATTTCTTCGAAATATCTCTTTTTGCTGCCATTTTAAGACTTCTACTGACAAAAGTGATGAATTCAAGTCACAATAAATGAACTACATATGGCATTTTAGTGTTTCTTGTGGAAGTGTGGAAGTACCTCATTACTGTAATGTCTACTTTTTTACAGCATAGCCATAGTAAAATAATGACCTTTCAGAATCATTTTTCAGTGTTGTGTTTTTGTCTTTTTATTTCAGACATTAGTAGGGTATTTAAACATATGCTCTCAAAAGAAAACATGGATTTTTTGACCAGCCAGCTATGTGTCAGATTTTTGTTTGTGACAAACCTGAAGCTATGAAAGGATGTTTGAATTGCAGAAAAAAAAGAAAGCAGACCACATCTTATCTACTGGGGGGGAACTATTCCCCCCCGAACAGATTGGTGATGTGTGATGCGTTTTGTCATTCTGGACCCCGACTACACACACAGATACTACACACATGCACTCGCTACACACACACACACACACACACACACACACACACACACACACACACACACACACATGCACGTGTGCACACACACACACACCTACACACCATCCCCTAATGACTTCCAGAATGTGATGTTCTTGGGAACACAGCATGCATGTATGAAAGCACAGCCCATTCAGCAGTGACACATGTCCACCAGACCTAATTCCCCTTGCCCCGTTCTTTTGCATTTTGTGTGTGTGTGTGTGTATTTTATACTGTACTTCCATCTTCACTTCAAAGGGCCCTGGTGGTCTTTCTCTCTCTCTAGTTCTGTCAGTGCTGCACTGATGTTCAGAGGGGCAGAGGATGTTCTATGTCAGCAGTAGTGTAAACATGTGCAGCCCTTGTGTTACACACACAGACACATACACAACACAGACCCCATTTGTAATAATCCGTACAAGTCTCCTTGCTATGCTTCATAACCCTTTTTAATAAATCCTGGCCCTCTCTGTCTCACTCTCTCACACACACACTAATACGTACAATTACATACATACACACACACTATCTGGCAAAAATGGGAAGTGGACAAAAAGGTCTGTGTATTGATTGTCTTCCCCCCCACCATCAGCACTCTAGCCGTCTTAGTAAGCCATGACTGTCTGACCTACACACACACACACACACACATACACACACACACACACATACACACACACACACACACAGCAATTTGGCAAGCTGTGACTGCCTGTCCTACACGCACACATATACACATAGACACACATATACACACAGGGCACTTTAGCGAGCCATGACTGTTCATCCAACGTATAATGAGATGAATAACAAGACAGCTGACAAAAAAGACAAGGTGTACAGGATCAGTGCACCCCAAGAGGCCTGCTGTCCATTTGGGTAATGGACATCAGATCATAACTGCCTGGGCGGAGAGTTAAGCGGACGCCCTCAGACACACACACACACACACACATAATTAAGGACGAGGATCAGTGGCAGCTTCATTATCTAATCCATTTCTGTGGGCTTCCTCTACGCTGCGCTCATTGTTAAGTGAATCACAATGCAATAAAGAAACTCACATGCTTCACACACACCCTTTAAGGAAATGAGGGCTAATGGAGCCCTTTGAAATTTGTGGGGGAAGCAATTGATTCATAGATCACATCATCACAAGAACAACATAGGACAATAGAGAATAGAATAGGAAAAAAATATGAAGGAATAGAATAGAATGTACACTGGCAAGTCCAATTTGTATACTGTTCTGTTGGATCGAAGTTTAAAATTACAGACTGTGTGATAACTGCAAACCTGGACTTTACCAATATGGGTGGATTGTTTATCCTGGGGAGCTGCTCAGTCTCTCTCACATGTGGTAGCGTCTCTCCGGCCTAACTCGAGCCCTCCCTGCCGTGGAAGCTGTTGACCACCAGTGAGCAAGTAAGTTTCCACTTTCTTACTGTTGTACGCTTGATGCAGCATTTAGCTAGAATTGGAGGCTTGCCCTGCTGTGCTGGTATCTGGTTCCTGGCAACTGGCCTATCGAGGTGGTCAATTTGGCTTTGAGTTTTGCTGGCTAGCATGGGATTGATAGAGAGCTAAAATGAGTCCTGTCATCTCAGAACTGGCTTTTTAACTTCATCATCGTTTTGTCGACGCTGTGGACTATTTACGCCTGCAGCAGCCTTTTATTCTGCACAGCATCCATGAAATAGTGCTATTCTCCAACAGACTTGCTAAAAAGATGAACTCATCGTTGCTTAGTCTGTCCACTGGAGTTTTCAAACTTTGCATGCGCCTTGGTATTGCTCGTCAGCGCCGGTACCTAGACTGACGGTGCCTGTTCACTATTGTGTCAGATTTGCCGCGTTGCACGCATTCATCTCATTTTCAATGGAGTCTGTGAAGTCGTTATTGCCATCCTCGCAAAGCCTATTGGGATTCCGGTTCGTCAGCTCGGACAGCTGCGGCTCTGCTACAAATTAGTCTGGCGAACGTGCTTGCGTTATCCAATAAAAGTAGATCACAGGAGAGGTCTGTCGTGACAAAATCAGTTCTCGTGGGTTTCCCATTTTATACGACATGTCCCTGTCTTCCTATCCTCTTCTACTGTCTATGCTTCCTACAGAAACATAAACATGAAAAAATGAGGCGTGGAGGAAAGTGGCCAAAATTGTCGGTGTCCTTGGTGGGTTTAGTCTGTGTGAACTGTACAAATGCACAAATGTAACAGCCTGGAAATAACACAGGCACTTGTAATGGCTAGTCAAATAGGTTGTTTGCCTCTTGATATCTTCATGAATGAAGTGTAGATATGTAATGTACAATAAAGCAGCAACAATAGATGAAAGTTAAGATTTTTTGACAACTTGTTTATCTTCCCCGACGAGACTATATACACTTCCAAGAATGCCCACCTGTAGTAGCGATCTGGCAACACAAGGGGAGGCGGTGCGACGAGCTAGCTCAATGCACCGCGATTCCAAATTCAGCACTCAACTGTGCTATCCCCACTCATTTCCCACTCGACTGACGTCTTTCAATCACAAGGTTGGGGGCATAGACGAGAAATCTACTGCATCTCATCTGGCTCCTCCACTATCACGCATGGATCATATCTGGATTCCTCACTCTCCCCCCATAACCATTCACTCTGGCGGAGTAAATGCAGTCAATCTTCATTCATTACCATTGTATAGAAACTTATCCTTGACACCAGCAGATCAGTCGTCACCTATCACTGTCGTACTAATAAAAGCTTGATCCTATTTATAACCGAGACATGGTTTACTGCTGGTGACCTCATTTCACTTGGTGAACTCTGTCCACCTTATTTTCATTTTTTAAATTCACCACAGTCTTCGGGTTGCAGAGGTGGCTCCCTCCTATGCCTATTCTACTTTTGAGGTGCAACTATTATGATGACAGTCATATAGGTTTAAACTAACTTGAAACTTGTTGGGGATGTAGCCCCATCCGGATGATATGGAATAAGCTGTTTTGGTGCCCAGGGCCCACTTCCCCTCTGCACTAGACCCCCAAAAAAGGCAGGAAGACCACAATCATTTGTCATGGAATAACTTGCCAACAGTTGCAATTAGGAAGACCAACATTTTTAAGTGGTAATGTATGTAGTGCCACTGAGGGAATAACGTACATGTAAAAATTGTCTGTATCTTGGCCGGAGAAAGACATGATCGCATATTTGGTGTATCTGCAGGCAATGTATTAAAAAAAATCTCATAAAACCTCTTCCAAATGTTAAAGCATTACAAATGTACACATCAAACAATATATGAAACATAGCTTATAATTACACTACACTCAATACCTCGTTTTGTAATTGTCTAAATTTCATTAAACCTTCCATATTCAATGGGCAAATGTTATTTGAGACCACACCATATTTTGTAAATTTTCTTGTGTAGGGTGTGCTGTTCTCTTGCAAAATTTGAAGCTAAAAGGATTTTTGCTGAATAACTTGCTAGCCATTGCAACCAAAACATTTTTAGACCTTGGGCTTGACAAGGTGTATGAACTCAGTACATGAAAAAATTGAGGTTTTGAATCTTCAGTATCTTGGTCGGAGAAAGTCATTATTGCATTTCCCCCCTCTGCATTTCCTGAGACAACCTGCATGAAACACATTAGGTCATGCCCCTTTTCATTGGCCACATTCTATGCGTATTTTACAAAAAAACTGAAAGTGAAAGTAAACTAAATCCTCCGAGGGTGTTCATTTGATTGTGTATGGTGTATGTTATCTGCAGGCAACATATTGAAAAAAATCTTTAGGTTACACATCAAACAATATTTAAAGCATTGCTTGTAATTACACTACACCCAATATCTTGTTTTGGAATTCTCTAAATTTTAAACCTCCCATAATCAATGGGCACAACATTCTTTAAGACCACACCACATTGTGTAGAATTTTGTGTGTAGGGGGTGCGTTCACTTAAGAAATGTGAAGCTAAAATCAGTTTTTGCTGAATAGCTTGCTAACTGTTGCAACCTAGAAGACCAAATAATGTTTATACCTTGAGCTCAATACGATGTGTAAACCATCAATGGTCCATAAATAGTCATTTGGCATGTAGCGCACCTAAGGAAAATTGTACTCACCAGTTTCTTGGCCGGAGAAAGTTATTATCGCATCAAATTTACCATGTAGGACCACCATTATGTTTCATAAAATTTGTTCTATTGGGGGTGCTATAATTATAAAAAATTACATTTTGGCTAACAACTACAAACTAATATGGTATAGAGACTCAATTCGTTTTTTCCACATTTATGGAGACAACCCCCGTCAAACACATTAGAACACACTCCCTCCTGTTGGCTATATTTTGCACTTTTTTAAAAACTGAAAGTGAAAGTCAACTAACTCCTCTGGGGGAGTTTATCCAATTGTAAAGAAATTTGGTGTACATCATCTGTGAACAGCACCTTTAAAAAAATCTTAAACAAATATTTCATTCCCCACCGCGGCAGTCATATCATGTAGTGCTATGCAGTGCATCTAGTTGATTAATGGTCTTGCTCCAGTCTTATGTGCTCTGGTGTACAGACCTCTTAAATGTAAGATTTCTCTGACCTGCTATCATGGCCTCTGGTTCAGACAAGTTATTCATTTTAGGTGATTTCAGCATTCATGTGTGTTGTCCAAAAAGCCCATGGTGAGTGACTTTTTAAACCTGGTTGACTCTTTTAACTTAACCTAATCAGTATCTGGCCCTACACATCAAGAAGGCCACACACTTTATCAAAACCACACCTTTAGAAGGATTCAAACCCATACCTCACTGAAAAAGATAACCATCCTTTGTAAGCTGACAAGCTAACCACTCATCCATCAATCTACTTAAATACATGAAGGCATTAGGTATATTTATAGCCGTGACATTTAGCCATTGCTTTTAATGAGTAAGGGACATGGTTGTATTGACGGAGATTTCCCAAATTTCCTAAAGACATCATACAGGCTCAACTGAAATGAGCTACATTTCTGTTTCTGTTAACATGTTTTGCGCAACTAATGCATCCAAATACTCTCCGTATGCTTCCGAAACACCTGGGGACTTTTCAGTTTGGACGACGGTAGGAACATGGTAGTTACAGATTTTCAGGAAACAGCCGGTCTCAGGTTCCTGGGTATTTTGAGCTTCTGTTGTACTATGGTGGTTTAATGCTAACTTCCATAATTTTTTGGCAAATGGACCACAGGATGTATAGATGACAGCCAGGCTAATTACATACGTCACAACTAGATGTAAGAGATTGGGTAAAGGCAGATCCAACCCCCCCCCCCCCCCCCCCCCTTCCTTTTCTGTTCTGTACTTGGCTTCCCTACCTTTTCCGCCACATCCATTTAACATACTCTCTTCCCTTGTTCTTTCTTTTTCCCTGTTGTTTTTTCTCGTTCTATCTTTTTTTCTACATCATGTTTGTGTGTGTATGTGCATATGTGTGTCGAAGAGTGTGTGTGTGTATACACCCCTTGAGTTTAGCTCTGCTGATAGCCTGATTCAGTCCCAGCGTAATAAAGAATACCACATCACCACAGAGCAGATATCAAATGTGTCACCCACAATGCCCCTCTTCCTGCTGTCATCATATTTTCTCATTAATTTTGGGGCATTGTCAGTGCACGCTGTGACACCATGAGAGGCCTGGGCGGGGCAGTTCAATTAGTGCAAGGACACGGTATTCAAGTCAAAGTCTTTTTTAATGAGATTTCAAGGTTTTAACAAAAAAGGCAATTCAATTTCAAAAGTCAAACTAAGGATTTTTCTTCTCAACTTCAACTTAGGCAATGTCTCTGAATACAACGGAAAAGTCTTCTTCAAAACAGAGTCTCTTTCTCTCTCAATGTACAAACAATTCCCCCCAATGTTCAGAGTCCACGCTCTTACCCCAACCAATAATCCACACAGCGGTTTGTAGGTAAATCCAACAGGCAAGTCTTTCCTTCCAGTAGGCTTTTCCAGATAATCCACATGAACAGGAGATTACAGCTAACGGTGTTGCTCCTCCGACTCCCTCTCAACAATGACTCTCTGTAGGGCTCTTTTCAAGCTCCTCTCAATCAGTCCCTAATTGGTTCCACCTGAGGTCTGATCCTGGTTGCTGCCGGTGTGTTGCACCCCCGTTTTGAGGTGCAGTTCGCCGTTTCCTCCAGTAGATGGGGCCCTGCCGAGTGGAGTTTGCAGCCATCTTACTGGAACATAGCGTCCCTCCAGGATGCAGCCTCTCGTGGTGTCACACATCCTCCCCCTCAGGACCGACGCCCTCGTCGGGGAGAAGGAGGTGAAGAGAGCATCTCGCCGTGACAGGGCGTCCGCGTTGCTGTGGCGCTTGCCTGCCCTGTGAACAACAGAAAAGTTAAAAGCTTGCAAACTTAGGAACCACCTAGTGACCCTACCATTGGTCTCCTTGTTCCTCGCCATCCACTGCAGAGGGGCATGGTCCGACACCACTGTGAAGCGCCGGCCCAGGAGGTAGTAGCGCAGGGCTTCGAGGGCCCAGGTGATGGCGAGGCATTCCTTCTCCACAGTGGAGTAGTTCTTCTCCCTGGGGAGTAGTGTCCGGCTGAGGTAGAGAATAGGGTGCTCCTCCCCTTCATGCACTTGAGCGAGCACAGCGCCCAGCCCCACCTCAGAGGCATCCGTCTGGACGATGAAGTCCCTCTCAAAGTCGGGTGCCATCAACACTGGACTGGAGCATAAGGCTCGCTTCAGGGCCTCGAATGCCGCCTCCGCTGTAGGGTTCCACCTCACCATCCGTGAGTGGCGTTTGGTCGTCAGCTCGGTTAGGGGCGCTGCAATAGTGGCAAAGTTTGCGATGAATCGCCTATAGTACCCTGCCAGACCCAGGAATGACCTCACCTGCCTTTTTGTGATGGGTTGCGGCCAGTCCTGTATGGCCCGAATCTTGGCCTCCTGTGGCTTGACCAACCCCCGTCCAACCGTGTACCCCAGGTAATTCGTCTCGCTGTAGGCCAGCCTGCATTTCTTCGGGTTCGCTGTGAGCCCCGCCTCCCTTAGGGAATCAATCACAGCTTGTACGCGTGGTAGATGACTGTCCCAGTCTGGGCTCTGGATGACCACATCGTCCAAGAATGCAGCGGCATACCTTTTATGGGGGCTAAGGACTTTATTCATCATCCGCTGAAATGTTGCTGGCGCGCCATGGAGACCGAATGGGAGCCGGGTGTACTGGTACAGCCCCTCAGAAGTGGCAAAAGCGGTCTTCTCCTTAGACTCTGGGGTCAGGGGCACCTGCCAATAGCCTTTTGTGAGGTCCAGTGTAGTCAGGAAGCGAGCATGTCCTAGGGAGTCAACTAGATCATCCACACGAGGCATTGGGTAGGCATCAAACTCAGATATTTCATTTAATTTCCTATAATCATTACAAAAGCGTACTGACCCATCTGGCTTGGGGACCAAAACAATAGGGCTAGCCCAGGCACTTGTGGACTCCTCAATCACTCCGAGCTCCAGCATCTTCCTTACCTCCTCTTGGATGGCCATTTTACGAGCCTCAGGTACCCGATAGGGGCGCTGGTTTACCTTCCGGCCTGGGATGGTGCGGATTTCATGCTGGACCACCTCTGTGTGTCCGGGGAGGGCGGAGAAAACATCTCGGTTCCGGTCCACCAGCTCCAGGGCCTTCTGCCGCTGGTGGGGGGACAGATTCGGTCCTACCTGGACTTCCTCTCTTGCCGGTCCCTGGGATTCTGTTGGGGGCAGACAACTGAACAGCGCCTCTCTGGCGTGCCACTTTTTTAAGAGGTTAACATGGTAGATCTGTATGGGTTTTCTCTTATCTGGTTGCCTCACCTTATAATTCACCTCACCCACTCGCTCTATGACTTCGTATGGGCCCTGCCAGGTGGCCAGGAATTTGCACTCCACGGTGGGTACAAGCACCAGTACTCTGTCCCCCGGCTTGAACTCCCTGGGCTGGGCAGGTCGATTGTACGCGGCTTGCTGCTGCCGCTGCGCGGTCTCCATGTGTTCCCGAATGATGGGATAGATGGCCTTCATCCGCTCTCTCATGGCCCCCACATGGTCGATCAGAGTGCGCTGCTTACATGGCTGCTCCTCCCACGCCTCCTTGGCGATGTCCAGCAGTCCTCGTGGTCTGTAAGATAGCAACAGCTCAAAAGGTGAAAAGCCCGTGGAAGATTGAGGGACCTCTCTTACCGCGAATAGCAGATAGGGTAGTAGATGGTCCCAGTTGCGCCCATCCTCCTCTATGGCCTTCCGCAGCATTGACTTCAGAGTTTTGTTAAAACGTTCGACCAGCCCGTCCGTCTGGGGATGATACACGGACGTCCTCAGCTGTTTGATTTTGAGTAGAGAGCAGAGGTCTTTCATGACCCTTGACATGAATGGACTCCCCTGGTCCGTCAGTATCTCTTTTGGGATGCCTAGGCTGGTGGAGAGGAGGAACAGCTCCTTAGCAATCTGCTGGGATGTGGCCTTCCTCAGCGGGATAGCCTCAGGGTATCGGGTGGCATAGTCTACGATGACCAGGATATACTGGTGTCCCCTGGAACTCTTTGGTAAGGGGCCCACTATGTCTAGCCCTATCCTCTCGAAAGGAGTGTTGATGATGGGCAGGGGGATGAGTGGGTTCCGATATGGGGGCTTAGGCGCCACCTGCTGGCACTCAAGGCAACTCCTACAGTAATTTTCAATGTCCTTATGCACCCCTGGCCAATAAAAACGTTGCAAAATCCTGTCCCTAGTTTTCTCCACTCCTAGGTGTGCCCCTAGGGGGTGGGTGTGTGCTAATTGCAGCACGGTAGCCCGATGTGGCTGTGGCACAAGAAGCTGCTCATGCACTTCATCATTTTTCTTTACTATTTGATATATTAAGCCTCGGCTTACTGCAAAGTGGGGGTAAGGGGGCTCTGCTCTACCTCCAAGTACTACTCCCTCTAACACTCGTATATTTTTTAATGCATTGGCAAGGGTGGGGTCGTTCAACTGGGCGGTACCATACTGGCCTGTGAGAGGTGGCAGCTCCCTGGTAGCTTGGACCTCTTCCTCCTCGGAGCTTGGCATGGTTCCTGCAGGCATGATCTCCTCAGCGCTGTCGGGGCCGGGCTCTGAGTCGTCCTGGTGCGCTACCGCCCCTGCCAGAACAGAGGTGGGGTGGAGGGGTCTGGAGGGGTGCACCGTCTGACCTCTGCTTCTCACCTTCCTGCGGATCCGGGTTGGCCTCTCCTGTGCTTCTTTCCACAGTGAGAGGAAGGCGGGGCAGTCTCTCCCAATTAAGACGGCCACCGGAAGTGAGTCAACCACTCCTGCTATCGTATGTATGGTTCCCCGAGTGGTTGTCATGGTGAGCTCTATGACAGGGTAGTCCTTGGTGTCTCCATGGACACAGGAGATGGGGAGGGCCTTACCGCTGGTCAGGACTGATGGAGGTACTAGGTCTTTCCGGACCAGGGTTACCCGACTGCCCGAATCCAGCAACGCCTCCACGTCCCGGTTATTCACAGTCACTGGGCAGGTGGGAGGTCGGTCAGGGGTCTCGCCTGTGACCCCCACCAGCGCTGCGTACAGGTGGGTGGATGGAGAGCTGGCGGACCCTGCAGTGGGCATGGGCTCGTCGCTTGGTTTCCCACATTGCCAGGAGATGTGCCCCATCTCCCCGCACCGGTAGCATTGTCTCGCCCCAGCATCTTGGGGTGCTTTTCCCAGCCCCGGTTGCCCCCGGGTTCCGGCTGGAGCGTAGCTAGTGGCCATCCCGCCTGGACTGGCCGTCTTTGAGCTCTTTGCGTGGCCCCCCCCGCCTGGCATGGGGGCTACGCCCCTGGGCTCCTTCCTGATGCCACGTAGCATCTCGGCTGCAGCCTGGTACCTCTCCACAGCCTCCACAGTGAGGTCAGCTGTTGTCAAGGCTTGCTGACTGATGACCCGCTTGGCCTCTTGTGGCAGAGCCCGTAGGTAGTGGTCCACTACGACAGCCTCCACCACCGCCGCAGCAGTATTTTTCTCTGGCTCTAGCCACTTCCTGGCGATTCCCCTAATTTGGCCAAAAAGTCACTGGCCCTTATTGTCCGCACATTGCGGTCGGCCATTTGCTTCTGCCATTGCAGTTCTTCTGCCTTCAGCTGGTTGGCCCGCTTTTGCTCTTCTAAGAGAGCTGCACTGGCTTGCATCTGGGCCTTCTGCCCCTCAACAAGTGCTGCCAGTATTGCCTCCATCTTTTCTATGGGAGCTAACGTCAGTGAGGAGAACTGGGCTATTAAATTTTCGGTGTCCTTGTCAGTCATGCACTTTCAGGTTGAACTGCCCGCATTCTCCACCATATGTGACACCATGAGAGGCCTGGGCGGGGCAGTTCAATTAGTGCAAGGACACGGTATTCAAGTCAAAGTCTTTTTTAATGAGATTTCAAGGTTTTAACAAAAAAGGCAATTCAATTTCAAAAGTCAAACTAAGGATTTTTCTTCTCAACTTCAACTTAGGCAATGTCTCTGAATACAACGGAAAAGTCTTCTTCAAAACAGAGTCTCTTTCTCTCTCAATGTACAAACAATTCCCCCCAATGTTCAGAGTCCACGCTCTTACCCCAACCAATAATCCACACAGCGGTTTGTAGGTAAATCCAACAGGCAAGTCTTTCCTTCCAGTAGGCTTTTCCAGATAATCCACATGAACAGGAGATTACAGCTAACGGTGTTGCTCCTCCGACTCCCTCTCAACAATGACTCTCTGTAGGGCTCTTTTCAAGCTCCTCTCAATCAGTCCCTAATTGGTTCCACCTGAGGTCTGATCCTGGTTGCTGCCGGTGTGTTGCACCCCCGTTTTGAGGTGCAGTTCGCCGTTTCCTCCAGTAGATGGGGCCCTGCCGAGTGGAGTTTGCAGCCATCTTACTGGAACATAGCGTCCCTCCAGGATGCAGCCTCTCGTGGTGTCACAACGCACACACACTTTTGTCAGGAATCCTCCACTCATGAACTGTCACCACTGCATGGATACGGTGTCTGTGTGTGCCACAGTAACGCTCTTTTTCATCCTCCCTTCTGTAAACCAGAGCGACATGGCTCTGTCAAACAAAATTTAGGAGGAATGTCATTCTCTCCATGTGATTGTGTGTGTGTGTGTGTGTGTGTGTGTGTGTGTGTGTGTGTGCACCTGTGTGTGTGTGTGTGTGCCTGTGTCTGTGTGTGTCTGCAACCTAGGAGAGACATTGAGAAGTCCTGTCTGTGTGCCTCTCAGCTCTGGCTGTAGAACCAAGCTGCACCATGCAGACGGCCCATGTTCCTGGGGGAAGAGGTGTGTGGGTGTGTGAGGTGTTTGTGTGGTAGAGGTGTGTGGAAAGGTGTGAGGCCTTCTACACTACACACCATATCACTCGCTGCAGATCAAAATTTGGCTATGATGAGCACTGACATGCATTGAAAAACACCACAATTACCATAAATATGTACAGAACAGCTCTTTGTCTGTTTGTGGGTTTGTGGATTGTCTTTCAGTAACCGAGATATTACACTATTATACTGTAGCAGAAATATGATCTCTAGGTCTCTGTCTTTCTCTCATTCTTTCTCCCACACACACCCTCACACACACACACATACATACACACACAGTAACTGTTTCTATTCTTGTAAAACCAGTCTGGGAATTTGTCCATGGACTCCTCTGTCCGTGTTGGGTTTCCCTCTCAATATGCACTGGCACGTTTCCACTGCTTCAGACAGACCACAAATAAGACCCATCCTGCCCTCAGGTATCAATACCTGTGTGTTTGTGTGTGTGTGTGTGTGTGTGTGTGTGTGTGTGTGTAAGTGTGTGTGTAGATGTAGATGTATGCATATATGTCTAGCCTGTGCATGATATTGTATGTGTGTGTGTGTGTGTGTGTGTGTGTGTGTGTGTGTGTGTGTGTGTGTGTGTGTGTGTGTGTGCATGTAAAGGTATATGAATATATGTTAATGTAGCCTATGGATATGTGTGTGTGTGTGTGTGTGTGTGTGTGTGTGTGTGTGTGTGTGTGTTAATTCACTTTGCCAAGCGACAGGTTCTAATGGCTTTCTGTTCTCTCTCATCAATGTGTTTGTGTGTTTTCCATCATCTCGACTCATTACAATCCCCTGTGTGTGTGTGCATGTGTGTGTGTGTGTGTGTGTGTGCTCTTCGTCCTCTCTTGTCGCCTTACAATCCTCTAACAGGCTGTCTTTGTTCCCATACATAGAGCTGAGGCTCCACTCACTGGGGCCCCCATGTTAACAGGTGTCTTCTATGTTCCTCTTTCTTTTCCCTTCTCTCTCTGTTTCTCCCTCTCTCTGTCTGCTCATCCTCTCCTCTCTTCTCTTTCCCTGCAACCCTACCTGGCCCAGGGCACTGATAGTGTATTTCTCTCTCTCTCTCTCTCTCTCTCTGTCTATCTCTCTCTTTATTTCTCTCTCTCTTTCTCTTTCTGCACAGGATGATAAGGCGCTCAGGCTGAACAGAGTAACGTTATAGGCAGCTGAAAGTGGGGGTGGGTAGAGTTTGTGTGTAGCAGTGTGTGTGTGTGTGTGTGTGTGTGTGTGTGTGGTTGTTTTGGGGGTGCTCACTAGACAACAGTGTTTCTACGGTCTTCACCCCAAATGTCCCACACCAGTGATAGTGCCCAGACAAACTTACACAATGACGTACTCACAGACAATTACAGTGTGTCTCCACACAATGTCCGTAGTGGCATTGCTACACATTCTCTCTCTCAGGTCTCCCATCAGTGCTATCCCAGCATCCATTACTGTTACCACCACTGTTTCTCAATGGCCAGCTTGTGTGCTCATGTGGGTAAGAAAATGTGTGAAGAGGCACATGCACACACACACACACACACACACACACACACACACACACACTGAGATTAGGCATTTTCTATAGCGATGTTAACCGATGACCGTATCACCATTAACCAATCAAAGTTGTTGGTAGTTGGTCAAAAAAAAGTGGCAAAGAAAAAAAAGGGGGAAAAAAAATCCTATTAGTAATATTAGTAGTACTATTAGTACAAGATACCATAAGCGGTTGCACTATTATAACACAAACTAATCAACCACACAGTTTCATTTTAAATCCATCAATTAAAATAGCGACGCCAATGCAGGGCGCAAAAAGGGGGTATGCAATAAATGCGGCGCAGGGCCGTAAGGGGGGCGCTGAAAGAAAGAAAGAAAGAAATGTCTGTTTGTTTATATTACCTTTGTGTTTATTGGGAAATATGTCTATACCATTAATCTTTGTGTGTTAAAATAAATTTAGGCTCCTTAAGACAGCTGTCCACGGCTTGCTGTACTGTTTACTGTTAGCGTCTTGCTCCTTTTCAGCATTCTATTTTGGAATGTTGATACAGTGGGCTTGTGTGCTGACAGAATGAGAAAGAAGTTGTAAGTTTGAATGAAAAACTGCAGGTAGGGTGTGTGACTTCTTTGACAGTTTGAGGAGGGTAGAGTTGGTTAATGTTGATTCTTTCTTGTTAAAGAAGTTCACGTAACGTTGAAGTCTGGTAACACTGGCTGAAGTATTTTTTTAGATATTGTTGACAGTGGTCCTTTATTAAATGTTTGACGTTGTTCCCGTTGTCTTTTTCTGCATTCAACAACAACATCCGCCCACAACCTGCATAGCTGCATATGTGATCTTGGCAGAACTACTAAGACTATGCTGTGTTCAGTCCATCTTCCAGCTTGTTATCCTAGTTTTAGTTGTCTCAGCGCTGGAGTGGTGGGGGCAGGAACAGTTAAAATTATCTAGTTTTTGTAATAGTGTTCTATGACATTTTTGTGTCACCACACCACTATGTTTTTAAGTGTCAACCAAGTATTAAGCCACTAAATTACAGTTTTTCTCAGTTGCTTTGGTGCTTTTCTCAGATCAGAAAGTAAATTCTCATAACTATTAGTTCAACCTCCACAACATTTAGTCATTTGTGCACCTCATAATAGCAATTTCTCCTTCCTCTGAACAAATTGCAAATGCTTTTGGACACGTGTCAGTTGTTTTTATACAATACAATGTTGTTTTTTAACATTTTCATTTGCTTATGTCATGTCAGTCAAAATGAACTATACTTGTGGATGCTGAATAGTCATTCCCAATAAAACTAATAGTCTTAGTTTTATTGCTTGAGTCATTACATACAAAATTGTTGAACTAGTTATCAAATTCTGTCAAGCAAATTTTATACCTTTCTTTATATTTTTTTTTTGCTGAAAATGTCTCCTAAATTGAACAGTTGCTCTCAGGTGAACTTAAGCTTTTACTCACAAGGAGGTGTGTGAAGTATTACAGTTTTTCTCAGTTGCGTTGGTGCTTTTCTCAGATCAGAATGTAAATTCTCATAACTATTAGTTCAGCCGTCACCAGTATGTACAGGTAAAACATGTCTTGTATGTATACTCTAATGTTCAGCACTGTAAATGGTCTGCTTTGCTGCAGCAGAGTCATGCAGATGGTGGATTTGAGAAATGCACTAAATGCTGCGCAAATGTTAATAGTGTTGTGAGAAAAGTACCAAAGCGACTGAGAAAAACTGAAAATGCTAAGCCTGTACATGCTCTATACATAGATATACTGTAGGTATAATTGCTAAGCCTATTTCTATAGATTTACGGGTAAGACCCCCACTCCCAAGTGCCTCTGCACACATTAAACATGAACATTAAACATCATTTTTAACACCCTTCATGGATCCGCATGTACTTGAGCAGGCTGTATTGCATCTAGCCTAACCTAGGGCTATCTATCTATCTATCTATCTATCTATCTATCTATCTATCTGTCTGTCTGTCTGTCTGTCTGTCTGTCTGTCTGTCTGTCTGTCTGTCTATCTATCTATCTATCTATCTATCTATCTATCTATCTATCTATCTATCTATCTATCTATCTATCTATCTATCTATCTGTCTATCTATCTGTCTGTCTGTCTGTCTGTCTGTCTGTCTGTCTGTCTGTCTGTCGGTCTGTCGGTCTATCTATCGATCTGGGGGGGGGGGGAATTTTAAAGGAAAATTTCAGCTTTTTCTGGTTATACCATTGCACCTGGCTATATGCAAACGCCACGGAACCATACAGTCTATGCTCAGCACCGTTTCACAGTTGGCGCTCTCCCTCTCCCTCAGCTATTGCCAACTTTACAAAAACTAATAAACAGTGAAATCAGAAGGGTTTCAGCACCCGCACCACAGGTAAATACCTGAGGGTGCTTCCTTGATTGCTAAATAAAGTTATTTGTAAAGCACTATGTTAAACCTTTGAAACCACCTTCCAGAGTGGAATTTATTTATGAAATACTACAGAAGAGCACACCCAGAAAGGCAACAACAGGGCGTGGCTACTACAGGAAGCTAGCTAAATCAAGTCAAGTGCGTAGAATCAGTCTCTCTTTACTCTTTTATACCATTTAATGTCATGTATGTAACATAAAAAAACAACATGATGTGGACAATAATTCACATTATTAGAGAGAAAAGGTTACAAGGATGTTCATAACAGTGTCATGCTAACATTACATCCGTTCTTTCTATGTTACAGTTTTTCTCAATCACTTTGGTACATTTTTCGAATCATTCTTGCAATTTGCAGAAGATCAAGTGCATTTCTCAAAACAGTTTGAACAAATAGCAAAACACCGTGGATCACCTGCAAAAGCCAGTCTCTTGCTCAAAATCCTTAGTCCATCCCTCAAAAGCAAGTTTTTGTGTCAATATACTTGTCAGTGCCATCAGAATGTTTAATCATTGTGTCATTGTGTACGGATAAGACAGTCAAATTCATTAGTCATGTTGGCAATTGAATAGTGCACTTTGAAGGGACAAGTTGATGTAAAATGTGGTTTAGGTGTGATGACAAGTGTTGTACATTTGACCTCATATAATGGATATGTGTAAGATTGATTGGAAAAGACAAGATTCACATTTACAGAATGACTTCTTTATTGGCAAACATTGACATTCTTCCTCTTCCTCTTCCTACTCCTCCACCACGCAGCCTCACTCCTCTTCCTCTCCTTCTTCTTGGCTGTTGTCCTTCCATTGTCAGACATTGTAACTTTCTATTGTGCTCTGGTTACCTATATACTCCCCAGTAGATTGTTCATGAGATGCTCCCTTGAGCTCATTCAGAAAACTGTTGATCATTGGTTGATCAACTCTTTTCATTAGAGAAAGTCTAGATTCACCTGGGAGGAATTTACCAATTTAGATCATATTTACAGACAAATGTCTTATGGAAATGTATATATGCTTGACATGTTATGATGGCTTGGTAAATCATTTTGCATGTGAAGACTTATATGATGAACTATAGCCTAAATGTTTTGGGGAAAGAGACTATTTGATAGATTGCTATAACAAAGCATTTTGATTAGCATGACAAAAGCAATTGATAATGTACGAAAAAACTGAGAATTGTACACAATCATTTGCATGGATGGACAAAAGCATTTGCAATTTGTTCAATGCAATGAGAAACTGCCTTTTTCATCTGCACAAATGACATGATGATGTGACAATTGAACAAGAACTTTTGAGAATTTCAATTCTCAGTTCTCAAAATCAACAGTTTTCTGAATGAGCTCAAGGGAGCATTTCATGAACAATCTACTGGGGAGTATATAGGTAACCAGAGCACAATAGAAAGTTACAATGTCTGACAATGGAAGGACAACAGCCAAGAAGAAGGAGAGGAAGAGGGGTGAGGCTGCGTGGTGGAGGAGTAGGAAGAGGAAGAGGAAGAATGTCAATGTTAATGTTTGCCAATAAAGAAGTCATTCTGTAAATGTGAATCTTGTCTTTTCCAATCAATCTTACACATATACATTATATGAGGTCAAATGTACAACACTTGTCATCACACCTAAACCACATTTTACATCAACATGTCCCTTCAAAGTGCACTATTCAATTGCCAACATGACTAATGAATTTGACTGTCTTATCCGTACACAATGACACAATGATTAAACATTCTGATGGCACTGACAAGTATATTGACACAAAAACTTGCTTTTGAGGGATGGACTAAGGATTTTGAGTAAGAGACTGGCTTTTGCAGGTGATCCACGGTGTTTTGCTATTTGTTCAAACTGTTTTGAGAAATGCACTTGATCTTCTGCAAATTGCAAGAATGATTCGAAAAATGTACCAAAGTGATTGAGAAAAACTGTAAAAACACAAAAAATACTGACCAGAAGGAGGTAAATACCCGTATTGTTAAGTTAGCTGATGATTTGTTGACTGAAGTTGGATAGCTAGTTGTTTGTTTGCCACATTCCTAAGGTAAAGGCAGAGGCTGGCAGGGTTATACTGTGTTGGACGATGCCAGTTTCCACTAAATTTTAACTTAAGTAGCTGTTTGCTACTATACAGTCATACGTTTTGGGGGGATGGCATCATTTAGTTATCTGCAATCCCTTCCTAACACTGTCATTGACAGCTAGCTGCTGAGGGCTAGTTCAGAGGCAAGATGATTCTCTAGGAGAATGATTCCATTTGATGTTGGGGATTTGGGAATGCTGTTTAAATCCTTGGTTCCTGGAATGACCTCATGTTTGGGATCAAGTTTGTGTCTGTGGAATTGGGAATGACCTCAGTGCTAGATAAGTCATGAGTTGGCTGGACAGATAGAGGTGCTCTCACTGATGTCCTGGTTAACCCCTTTCCTTTTGCTCAGTGCTGTAGGGGCAGACCAGAGACCTCTGAAAGTTGGTGGGGATGGTGTTTGTGTGTGCAACATTATAATGCCATAGATGGTGGAGTGCATGTTACTAGGGTGGCCTAACTGCCACAGAGGGGAAGAAACATCTCTCATTAACTTTTCAAGTCTTTCACAGCCATAAAGGGTCAAATTGGGAGGTGTGTGTGTGTGCCTGTGTGTCTTTGTGTCTGTGTGTGAGTATGAGAGAGTTTGAAAGTGAGTGTCATCCGTAATGGGTCAGATGGAGAGATTCATAAATAAAGGGCCTCCTGAATGGTTGGCTCAGACTGAGAGAGAGCGTTTCATAGCAACCCAACACTGCAGAAGCCCTCCAAGGAGCCTTCAGTTAATGTCTCCCACCTCCTTTTTTTCTCCTTCCCTCCCTCACTCTCACTCACTCGTCTGTCTGTCTCTTTCTGTCTCTCTGTCTTTCTCTCTCTGTGTCTTCTGTATTTGTTGGTTTTATGTTCTTTCAAAAGCCCTTTGTAAATGGAGGGCCCCTCTGTCCCTCTCTCCTTTAGCAGGGTGAAGTGGCTGGAAGGGTCCAATGGTAGTTTAATGAAGTCTTAACAGACTGTTTTCTTCAAGGTTTCCAGAGTTTTTGTTGCATTTTGTTGTGTTTTGGCTTTCACATGGCAGTTTGTGTTGTTTGGGTCCTACAGAATGCATAGTTTTGAGTCCATATGACAGTTAGCACTGTTGTTGGGGGTCTTAAAAATGCATACCTTTATGGAAATTGGCTCCAGATTGAAGATGTGGAAATGTAAATGCTTGAGGCACTGTGTGGACATAAATGTACACATGTGGACAAACACACACAAACATACATACAGGGGACATTCACGATCACTCTCACACAACCCTTACAGTATGTCACTGTGTGAACAGACAAAAACAATTCTTCACTAGAAAAGCTAGTGTCAAGCATATCATAGTTATCAGACAGTTTCTTCTATTATACTATAATAAAAAAACTTCTACCTATAGTAAAATACTATAGACATAATCTATTGTAAACGTCTGGCTTTGGATGATGAAGTAAAGTGATGCTAAATGCTTGTAGGTTTAGGCAGGATGAGTTTACTTCGCTGGTACAAATTGTGTTTGTGTAGACCATAATTTGTTACTGTCGAAAAAGTAAATATCTCCAGGAAAGAACTGATATGTATACGTATGTACTGTCTCTTATCCTCTTTTAATTACTGTAGTGGCAAAACTGTGGTGTTTTGTTTGGTCCCAATGACAATTGTTTGTTCTGACCACTTCTGAGGGTTCTGCGTAAACATAATACGTAAACATAAGTAATAAAGTATACTGCATGTATTTGTTTGATAGTCAATGAAAGTGTGTGCCCCACCGAAACCCTTCCTCTGGCGTCAGCATGGCACACCTTAATACCTATAGATCCATTTACCCCCTTGACCTATAGATGGCAGACACACACTCAAAAACATGAAAATGTTCAAATTAGTACTAAATGTAACAGAAATTAAATTTCCAAATAATTATATTTAAAGTGGAACTAGCAACAGAAAAGCATATATTCATATGGCTCCTACAATCACGCACATGCGCACACACACACATGTGCGTGCACACACACACCCACACACACACACAGGTCCAGAAGGCACAAAATTTTAGAAAACAGTCAGCTGTTGTGTACTGATGCACGTTTCGAGCCACAGGATGGTCAAGGTCTTACAGAAGGTAGGACCTGGTATGAGTGTGTGTTTTGGATAATCGTGTGATTGTGAGGTGTGTGTCTGTATGTGGGAGGTGACGTAGAGTACATGGAATGAATCTTAAATGAAGCAAAATCCGCCAGTCCTGTCTTTGACCCTCTCAAGGTGACAGCCCTCTCCCTCTCTCTCTGCGTGTGTGTGTATGTGCTGACGTGTGTTTGTGTGTGTTTGTCTCACATTGTCCCATCACTCTCTCCACTGCCTCTCCTCTCAGTCATCCATCTCTCTGTGCCTCTGCTCTGCTCCTCTCCTACTTGCTTATGAAACCCTCAGTGTCATCTGGAAAGAGACCAAAGGTGTTAACTAAATGTCCATACACACACACACATGCGCCCGCACATACATACACAAACATGCATGCTAGCACAATCACACACACACACACACACACACACACACACACACACACACACACACACACACACACGCGTATAGCGAGAGGGAAAGAGAAAGATACACAGGGTGAGAGAGAGAGAGGACACACAAACACAGATAGAAACACGCACAGAAGGAAAGCTATGGCTGTCTGTATAAAGTTTTATCTGGTGTGCAGCTGAGAAGAATGAGAGATAAACTGGCTAAAACAGGAGGAAATCCATTAGCCCACACCTCGCTCGGCTGCCTCTGGGACCCAGCCCCGTGACTCAAAGTCACATCCGTGTGTGTGTGTGTGTGTGGGGGGGGAGGGGGCATGATATAGCCCCATATCTATGCTTCTGTTATCCAAAAACATTCAACCCATAATAAATACACACACACACACACACACACACACACACACTGACAGACACAGTCACTCAGAGGAACATGCAAATGTGCCATGTTTACAGTCCTGGCAGCAGCCAGTTCTGAGCCCTGACATCCTCTCTTAGGCCTGTCAAGATTTTCTTTAGCTCACACCTATACACATGTAATATGTATATACACACACACACACACACATGCACACACACATACTGTACATAGACACACACACAGAGACTGACTGTTGAAACTTGTTGCCATGAAGCCCCCGAAATTAAGAGGAACTAAAACTAACCGTTGAGCCGCAGTTGACAAATACAGTGGGGCAAAAAGTATCTAGTAAGCCACCAACTGTGCAAGTTCTCCCACTTAAAAAGATGAGAGGCCTGTCATGTTCATCATAGGTACACCAACTATGCGAGAGAATAGGGATGAAAGAATCCAGGAAATCACATTGCAGGATTTTAATGAATTAAATACATTACATTAAATACAAACAATACATTACATTAAATAGAAACAAGATTTTTGGCTTTCACAGACCTGTAACTTCTTTAAGATGCTCCTCTGTCCTCAACTCGTTACCCCCTAATGCTGGCACCTGTTTGAATTGGTTATCAGTATAAAATACACCCTCCCACAACTTCAAACACTTCAAGCTCCACTATGGCCAAGACCAAAGAGCTGTCAAAGGACACCAGAAACAAAATTGTAGACCTGCACCAGGCTGGGAAGACTGAATCTGCAATAGGTAAGCAGCTGAAGCTGAAGCGTCTGAAGTTTGCTAGAGAGTATTTGGATGATCCAGAAGAGGATTGGGAGGATGCCATATGGTTAGATAAAACCAAAATAGAACTTCTTGGTAAAAACTCAACTTGTTGTGTTTGGGGGAGAAAGAATGCTAAGTTTCATCCAAAGAACACCACACCTACTGTGAAGCATGGGGGTGGAAAAAACATGCTTTGGGGCTGTTTTTCTGCAAAGGGACGAGAACAACTGATCTGGGTAAAGGAAAGAATGAATGGGACCATGTATCATGAGATTTTGAGTGAAAACCTCCTTCCATCAGCAAGGGCATTGAAGATAAAACGTGGATGGGTCTTTCAGCATGACAATGATACACCGCGTGGGCAACGAAGGAGTGGCTTCGTAGGAAGCATTACAAGGTCTTGGAGTATCCTAGCCAGTCTCCAAATCTCAACCCCATAGAAAACCTTTGGAGGGATTTGAAAGTGTTGCCCAGCGACAGCACCAGAACATCACTGCTCTAGAGGAGATCGGGGGTCCATTTCCCAAATCCACTTCCTTAGCAACTTCGTGGGTTTGAACGATGGAATAACGACACTGCTGTTTCCCAACAGCATCGTTCATGCTACACAACTAATGATGTTTACAACAACGTTAGTCCAAAGGATCGTTTGACGACCCAGGCGTTTCCCAACAGCAAAGTCTGGGCGATCCATCAGATTGCATTGTTCAGTTGTGTCGTTCAAACGATTAGCTTTTACCTGTCATTAGACCATTGTTTATGTCTGTTTATCTACACGTGACGTCTTGCTAGTCACCTTTGGCTTTCTTGGATCAGATTAGGCACCATTCGATGCTTTAATGCCACCCAGAGCATGAATGATTTTACTTTAATTCACTTCAATTTCGTCCTGGCACTTGCCAGATCATGTAAAAAGAAGATAAATTCACCCCACAACACACCAAAAGTTGTTGCAAAATGTTGTTGGATCATTAAAGTTATTTGCTGGTCTTACAAATTGTTTTTAATACTATGATAAAATACCAGAAATAGTGTCTGAAAACCATGTGAAGACTTACAGAAAACCCTTGACCTCTGTCATTGCCAACAAAGGGTATACTGTATAACAAAGTAATAAGATTAACTTTTGTTATTGACCAAATACTTATTTTCCACCATGATTTGTAAATAAATTCTTTATTTCCTAGATTCTTTCCCCCTATTCTGTCTCTCATAGTTGAAGTGTACCTATAATGAAAATTATAGGCCTCTGTCATTTTTTAAGTGCGAGAACTTGCACAATTGGTGGCTGACTAAATACTTTTTTGGACCACTGTAACTTGTTTTGTCGGAGTAGTTGCACTACACTAGGTCAGGAGGGAGCCTGCATGCACAACGAATAAACTTGCTTTGCTTTGCCTGAGGGTTTGCACTAAGTGAACATTAGGTCAGAAGGTAGCTTGCAAGCATGAGGTCAGGACTAGGTCGACACTAGGTCAGGTGGTAACTTGCATGAGTAGTATAAAAACCCAGGGTGTAGACAGCCCACACACTTGCTGCTTAACAGTATCATAAGCGATACTTCAAAACCTGTTTCTCAAATGAGAATTATCCTGTAAAGGAACGTTGCTGGTGTATGTCTCAAGGGAGAGTTACCCTATAAAGGAACGATGCTGATGTATAGGCACATTTCTTATTAAATATTAAATTATATTATATTAAAAAAGGAACATTGCTAGGTGCATTTCTTGTAAGAGAATTATCCTAAAAAGGAGAGATAAATAGTTTTTGTATTTGTTTTGACGTACCCATACAGAATATTTGTAACAGGGTGATTTACTAAATAAACTTGAAGGAGGAAAACTCCAGTTAATTGTAATGAGAGAGAAAGTCTCTTTTATTTTCCCTTTTTCGTGTGTGTCTGTGTTCCCATTTTGGTGTTACAGCGCTGCCTAAACCATAGGTAAGAGTTTGATGATTCTCATAATTGAAGAATTATAGAGGTTGTACATTTTAGGAAGAAATTGAGAGTTTATTCTCCATCTGTAAGTAAATCTGCCTTTAACAAAAATAAAAGTATTGCCAGCTGGCAGCAATAAATGAAATAGTACAGAATTTCTGCTGAAATTCAACACACACACACATATACACAAGAGAGAGAAAAAGAGAGAAAACTCTCTTAGACACACTCACACATAACCTAAATCCTTTTTCATCTTTTATCTGCCTTGTCTACTTTTTTATTATCACTTATTCTTTCTTACAGTATTTCTCTCACAACCTGTCCCGTTGTACTTGCTTGTTGCCTTTGGCTGTCAAGCATCAGTCACAACATGACACACACACACACACACACACATACACACACACACACTCAGCTGCCAAAAGCCCTGCAGCCATGGAGGCAGATTATAGTCGGGAGATGAGGATGGCATGTGTGTGTGTGCGTGCGTGTGTGCGCGTGTGTGTGTGTGTATGTATGTGTGTGTGTGTGTGTGTGTGTGTGTGTGTGTGGCATAAAGCTGTGTTTACCCCAAAACAAGGAATACCCCCTGACAGACAGACTTCACAGCAGAGGAAGTCTATGCAACATTCCTCATAAAAGATACGGACTGTTATTTGATAGAGCTGAGACTCTCAGCTGGGTAGTTCGCTTGTTCCTGACTGATGCTCTCAGCACCAGACATGCTGTGTGACTTCAGCTGCCAACCAGACAGTTTGTGTTTGGAAGAAAGAAACAGAGACGGTGGAACAGCGTGTGTGTGCATGCTCAAACCTGTGTGTGGCTTGACCAGAGAAACAGATAACATATAAAGGTTTATAATTTCACAGAGTTTTACCTTGTTTGTGGGGCTGGATGGAAAGTTGAAATTGTAACCAACTCCAACTAATTCATCCTAAACACAGACTTACACTGGCAATACACACACACACACACTCACACTGACACACACTCTCACACACCTCCCTGGCCTCCAAAACACATCTATAATGCAGGTGTTTGTTAACTTGGCACTTCACATGGTCAGGGGCGGTTTTAGGGATTCTGATGCCCTGGGCAAAGAACAGTTTTGAAATTTTGAAAATTAGGATGATAAACATGCAATTTTAACATATTTTAAGAATAAAAGGAAACGCCAACTCCATGACTCACGGGCCATGCACAAGTAGTATGATGTTTGCATTAAAGATAGGATAGCCTGTGAACGTCTCTTCTGCCACCACACCACCAAGTGCACCACATACATCAGCAGCCAAAATGTGACATTAAAATAGCCTATAGCTTACTAAACACTGTCATACTACACATAGACAAGAAAGAATACCGACGCTAAATTTGTGATAAAAAAATCTAAATCTGCCCATGTAGCCTATAGTCAGGTCAGATTTTCTTGTGCGTGCTGCAGGCTATGCTACTTTCGGTAGTTTTTCTATGAAGGGTCAATCTATATTTTGAAAATTAGGATGATAAACATGCAATTCTAACATATTTTAAGAATAAAAGGAAAGGCCAACTCCATGACTCACGGGCCATGCACAAGTAGTACGATGTTTGCATTAAAGATAGGATAGGCTGTGAACGTCTCTTCTGCCACCACACCACCAAGTGCACCACACACATCAGCAGCCAAAATGTGACATTAAAATAGCCTATAGATTACTAAACACTGTCATACTACACATAGACAAGAAAGAATACCGACGCTAAATTTGCGACAAAAAAATCTAAATCTGCCCATGTAGCCTATGGTCAGGTCAGATTTTCTTGTGCGTGCTGCAGGCTACGCTACTTTCCGTAGTTTTTCTATGAAGGGTCAATCTATATTTACAACACAACGATTAACTTGAACTTGAAGATGAATAATATGAACATATGTGATACGTGAACTACACATGAACAATAAACACTAGTAAACAAATCTACTGAACTTGAACAACACTGCCACACGCCCGCACACACACGGGTACACCACACTTAAAATGTACAGCTACACACATGGCGAACAACAAAGTAAATTCATGGACGCCTACAGAATTAAGTTGTAAATTAACAGCAGTCAAAAAAACTGCAACCCCCCTGTCATATTCAACAGATTATTACTAGCTAAATAGGTTTACGCGTGCGGTCAAAAGTTTGTTAAGGTGGTGCTAGCTGTCAGACAGTGACTAGCCTGTCATGCTATGAATTTGACGCTAGTAGAAGTCACAATAAGTAGACGCTAAATCCTACGTCAAATGATTTCAGATGCAATGAAAATAATATTACTTGTGACTGTCTTGGTAACTAGTGCCACGGCAGGCATGTGATAAAGGAAACCCTCTGTCCTACCTTAAGTTGGTGCAGTTATGATCTACTTGTGTTCTTGCTAACCCATGCTGACATCTTACTTAGTTTAATTTCTCGATTGCAAGTGCACTTGTTTTTACATCAACAGTTCTTTTATTGTAGGCCAAGCAACTTGGTATATTCTGTAACCCTCTGCAACCCTCACTATTTGAGGAACCAGAACTCGGGATTCACCCAGTTGTGCATGTTTAGTTAGTAAGAAGCTGAGGGGGGTAGCCTGCGATGTAATTCTTGACTGATGTATCATTTTGTCGTGAGAGTGGGGGAGGGGTAGCCAAGTGTGTATAAACTCTGTGCATTAAATTGCGTTCAGTTCTCTTACACAGGCATCTCTCTCTGTCTCTCTCAAATTCAACTTATATTAAAATGTGCTTCATTCGCATGACATCATATTGCCAAAGCATCTATAGCGGTAACAATAATAATAATTAAAAACAAAAAAAACTCTTTCCCCACTGATCCGGGGCTATTCCCAAAAGATCCGGGGCTATAGCCCCGAATGCCCAGGTGTAACGACGCCCCTGGTGTGTGATGTCACGTCACAGACTGTTTTTTCACTGAGAGTACACGCATTGAGAATATAATATAATATGCCTACTCTCAACCCGAATGATGCTTAATATTAATATTGCTTTTATTACTGTCATAGCAGTGACGACGAGGCCCCTGATTGGATGAGGCCTCGGGCAAATGCCCATGTTTGCCCAATGCAAAAACCGCCTATGCACATGGTTTACTGGTAACTCAGCCACACATGCACACACAGATATGTGTATGTGTGTGTGTGTGTGTATATATATATATATATATATATATATATATATATATATATATATATATATATATATATATATATATTACTGTGTCTTCCTTGTGACCTGAGCATTACTGGCCTTAAGCTTCCCCTGAGGTGCTCACCTGAGAGGGACACCTGTGGGAGTGAAGTCACACACACACCTGAGAGTGTCACCTGTGGAAAAGAAGTGAGACACACAGAAACAAACATGCACACATACATACAGACACACACAAACACACACTTTCTTTCACTTTTACACACTTTTTCTCACACACCTAAGAGGGACACTTGTGGGTGAGAAGTGAGACCTCACTTCATTCCTCTCTCCATGGGCAAGTAGGACTCTGTGTGTCTACCAGGGCTCATCGAATCAGCTTGGTAACAACCACATGGTGTAAAAAGTGGTGGGGATCTTGGCGTGGGGAATGTACATTCACACTTGAGAAGGAAAGATACTCTTTAATTCTCGACCACACCCTGCTACTAAGAAAGATTGAAGATGATTATAAACACTGGAACAAAATCCCACTCACACCGAATAGCAGCAATTAAAATAAAAAATGCCCCACAAATTAACTGCCTCTTTTCAATGCCCCCCCTTACAAACCATTGGTTTAAAACACTACATTCACTTACTACTCACTTTCATTGGAAAAAAACCATCAGGTATCATACTTGTATCTTTACAGAACTTAAAACAAAGCAGACTAGAGGCTGCATTGGATTTTCCCCAATACTTTCTTGTAAGTCAACTACAATATCTTAAATGGACACAGATGCAAAATCCCCACCCCATTGCAGATCTACTTCTTTCAAGCACATAACTATTAGTACCACTCTGGCAGGCTGGTGGAAAACCAATAGAATATCAAAATCCACCCTGACATCATGTAAATTTACCCCCATATGGCACAACCCTGACTTCACTGACCCTGACAATGTCATGGTACAGGGAGACAGACAAACAGGAGCGGACCCAATAGCGTAGCGCAACCCAAAGGACTTTTATTAAGGGATTCAGGGGAACAGGGACAGAGTCAAGGGGCCCAGAACTGGGCAATACAGGTGGCACTCGCTTAAACGCACGGGCATGAGGCCTGGAGGAGATCCGGGCTGACAGACAGGAGCGGAAGTAGTCGGGGGGCAAGCCGGGAGGCAAGCCGAGTCACGACCCAGGGGTAGTACAGCCAGGCGTGGTCAGGAGACGGGCCGAGTTGTGAACCAGGGATTGGAGAGCCAGACGTGGTCAGGAGATGGGCTGGGTCATGAACCAGGGATTGGAGAGTCAGACGTGGTCAGGAACCAGAGACCGGTCCGAGGAGACAGGGGAGAAACACTAGGAAGCAGGGCTCACACAAAAACACACAAAAGGGCAAGGCACAGGCACGGAGTACGAAGAACAGGAACTAGACTAGAGGAAACAGACAGGCAGAGAAGAGAAAACAAACAACAACAGACAGATAAACAGAAAACAAGACGGACAAGATCAAAACAGGAGTCAGGAGTCTTTACGCTTGCCGTGGAGAAACACACCGTGGTTAGCAGACGAACCGACAAGGAGGGAGTGAAAAGTGAGGGTTTCAATAGTGGTGAACCTAAGAGGCAAAACGAGGAAGTGCAGGTGCGGGGGATAATCAAGGGAACAGAGAAACGAGACGAGCATGTGAGGCAGATTAACGTGGCAGTGCAAGAAGTGCAGGGTGCAGAGGGAATAAGTGAAACTAATAAAGTGATTAGGGGAAAATGAACAGTGAACCAAGGAAAAACACAGCACTGCCAGAAAGCCAGGAGGAACACCGTGACAGACAAGACTTAATTCTTCCAATGGGAATCCAAAGGTGTCGGTCACCTCCATCACATATTTGAACATAACCAATTCCTACCTTTTCACACAATTGTCCAGAAATATGGGGTTGGAAAAAACAGTTTCTTCACTACCAACAACTGAAAGCACTCAAGATCAATAAAACCCACAAACACTATTGAAAGCTACTAAGAATTGCAGACTATTCACAAAAATGATTGCTTCCTCAACCTCCACCATACAGTAGCACTCCCAAAAACAAAATGGGAAAATGATCTGGCGCTCCCTCTAATCCCAGATTTCTGAACAAATATCTATAAAAATATATTCTCAATATAATATAATATAAAACTATTTACAGGACACATCACCCAAAGTAGGCTATTCAAAATGGGAATAACATGACTTTTTGCACTAAGCTTAATGGCAAAATTTACAACAGGTCCATGAATTAACCAATAATTTCCTTATTCAATTAGAAGTGGTATTTAAATAGTCCTCCTCACCATTCTGTTTATATTTTCACATTATGAGACCAAGACAACACCTAAAAAGCTTTTGTTTCAATAAGTTTGAGATAAGAAAATCACCATTGCATGCTTCTACTTAAATACCCGACTTTTATGATATAATACCACTGTAGTATGAATGTTTGAGGTTTTCCATAAATTTCACTTGAAAGCCAAACATCATAACTGTAATTAGTGTAAAAGAGGCAGGGAAAAGAAGACGGGAAGATGGGTAGAGAGAGAGAGAGAGAGAAGATAAGGGAAGGGAAGGCAGGTACAGTTTTAATTCACAAATTATTAATAATTTCCAAAAACCTAACTTCCTTAGCAACTTCGTAGGTTTGAACAATGGACTAACGACACTGCTGTTTCCCAACAGCATCGTTCGAAGGAGACAACTAACGATGTTTACAACAACGTTAGTCTGATGGATCGTTCGACGACGCAGGTGTTTCCCAACAGCAAAGTCTGGACGATCCATCGGAAGTTCCATCGTTAAACTGTGTCGTTCGAACGATTAGCTTGGACCTGTTGTTAGACCATTGTTTATGTCGGTTTATGTACACGTGATGTCTTGCTTGTCACCTTTGGCCTTCTTGTGTTGGATTAGGCACCATTTGATGCTTTACCGCCACCGACTGCCTGAATGACTTTACTTTAAGTCACTTAATTTTCGTCATGGCACTTGCCAGATCATGTAAAAGGAAGATAGAAAATTCACCCCACAAGACACCAAAAGTTGTTGCAAAATGTTGTTGGATTATTAAAGTTACTTGCTGATCTTACAGGTCGTGTAATACTGTGATGTAGAGTATGATCACGGATCACGGATCCACAATCAAAGTCATTCCATTATCTCGCAGATCATTCCACGTGTTTCAAATTGATTAGCGTTTAGCAGGATTCGAACCTGTATCTCTCCGAAAAAGTTTGCATAGTGGTTGACAAGCTAACCACTCAACCATTGCACAACATGAGCTTTCAGTGGCCTTAGTTCTGTTTATATGTAGATCGATGTAGGGTAGCATAAATGAAATACATGATCATATCATTGCAAACGTATTCAGTCACTGCTTTTTAATGAGTAAGGGACATGATTGTGTTGGGGAACATCTTCCTAAGTTGCTGAAGTTATCATACATACCAGCTTAATTTAAATAAGGCTAAGTTTTTGTTGCTTACTGTCGTGGTGTCATTTCTGTCGTCTCCCGCAACGAATGCATCCGAATACTCTCCGAGCACTTCCGACACATCTGGATACTTTACAGTTTCAACGACAGAAGTCCAAACTAACATAGTTCAGACTTCCGTTGTACATAGGTAGTTGGACAGTTTTGGGAAACAGTCGGAATCGGACTGTTGTGTCGTTTAAACCTACATCGGACAACGGTGGTTAAATGCTAACATCCGTCGTTGTTTGGGAAACGCACCCCTGATCCCATCCCCTATGTGTGTGTGAGAGAGAGAGAGAGAGAGGGAGACAGAGAGACCCCTGTCTACAGGAAGGCTTAGTCTCTGTTTTTGCTCAGGTAATAGGCCCTAGGATACACAGACAGTATACAGTATATAATGTGATACGCACACACACATACTTTTGATTGTCTGGTTGGTGAGCTGTACTCAAATATCATGAGTTAGACAGCCCTCTAAAAAAAGCCCTCCTTTTTGCACAGTGTGCAGCCCTTGATTTGTTGTGACAGTTTCGTTTCATTACATTTGCCACTTGTAGTTGTAACTCCTCACACTTCTTACTCTCTCTGCCAATCTGAAGTGACCGTATGTGTGTGTATGTGTGAGTGATGTATGACTTGCTTTCAGTGCCCTATCTTTCCAGGTGGAGGTGATTTTTTAAAGTGCAGCAGTGGACTGATTAAGCACAGTAAAGTAATTAGCCAACGTGCTTCTTATGGGCACAGATCGTTGTGCATGCATGCATGCGTGTACGCATTTGCGTGTGTGGGGGAGGGTGTAGGGTGGACTGGCTGCGGAATCTCTACCACAGTTGTCACTGCAACCATGCATGAAATTTCCTTCTTACTGCCATCGCCTCGCTGCACTTTTCAATTTCTTGCCCCTTTACCCCATCAGAGACAGGCACGCGGTCTGAATAGAGGAGGAGGAGGAGGAGACAAAGAGTTGGTGATGAGATGGGTGGGTGAATGTCTTGTGATTATGACAGAGGTGATGGACAGAAAATGAGAAAAGGGGGAGGAGAGAAATAGGAGGTTAGCTAGATTGATGACTGTCTTGTAATTATGATGAACATGATGGAAAGAGAGAAAAAGGAGGAGATGGAGAGAGAAAGAGAGGCTGGAAATGCATAAATGATCATCTTGTGTTTATGTGATGTATGTAACGGAGAGGTGAGTGAAGGCCGAGGCAGATTCTCCCGCTGTGTGATGGAGAGATGCAATCAGAGTAGGCCCAGCGTAGGAAGGCATCCTGCCGACACACGGGGCAAAAACATACTGATATTGTTTTGGGATAAAATGGTTACTGTATGTCCAGGCAGAGGAAGTCCCAAATGAACAGTAGAGTGGTTTCATGTAAAGTTTTTTTTTTTTTCCAAAGCATCACTGTTGTTCATAACATGTTGCTATGGCAATGGAGGTGCATGCAGTCATTTAGGACATAGTACTACTCTGGCTCTCAGCCTGTGGAGAAACAGCCTGGTTCTTGAATAATTGGCAAGTACAACCCACACCAAACTAACATAAGCTCCACTCCAAAACCAGCTCCTGTTTTGTGTTGGTGGAAAAAGAGGTATGTCATTTCTAGCAATCTGATGGACAGCTAGGCAGTTGTGGTCAATCTTCAAATTAGATTTACATTGAAAACATGAGCCTTGCCATTTTCCCGCTACCAGCATGTTTCAGCATAAGTCAGACCTGAGGAGTCGGCTTTTAAAGATTTGGAAATCGTAAAACTGCAATCTGGGTCCCTGCTGACTTGTGGTCGCTGTTTTGAAGGTTAAATTGTCATCATTGTCTTGTGACTGATGAAGACAACATCTGTATTCTTGTCTTTGATTGTCATGGATATTTGTCATCATGTACAGGATGTCCTTCGACCAGGGGTGCGTTTCCCAAAACCGTCATTGCTAACTTCCTTAGCAACTTTGTTGGTATGAACAATGGACTAACGACACTGCTGTTTCCCAACAGCATTATTCCAACGACACAACTAGCGATGGATCGTTCGACAACGCAGGTGTTTCCCAACAGCAAAGTTTGGACGATCCATCGGAAGTTCCATCGTTAAGTTGTGTCGTTCAAACGATTAGCTTAGACCTGTCATTAGAACATTGTTTATGTCGGTTTCTGTACATGTGATGTCTTGCTCGTCACCTTTGGCCTTCTTGGGTCGGATTAGGCACCATCCAATGCTTTACCGACACCCACTGCATGAATGATTTTACTTTAATTCACTTCATTTTCGTCCTGGCACTTGCCAGGTCATGTAAAAAGAAGATAGAAAATTCACCCCACAACACACCAAAAGTTGTTACAAAATGTTGTTGGATTATTAAAGTTATTTGCTGATTTGACAGATCATTTTTAATACTGTGATGTAGAGTATGATCACGGTTCACGGATCCACAATCAAGGCCATTCCATGTGTTTCAAATTGATTACCGTTTAGCAGGATTCGAACCCATATCTCTCCGAAAAAAGGGAGAAGGTCTGCATAGTGAGCTGACAAGCTAACCAGTCAACTGTTGCACCACATGAGCTGTGACTGGCCTTAGTTATATTTAGATGTAGATCTATGTAGAGTAGTATAAATGAAACATGATCATATCATTACAATCTTCGTCAGTCACTGCTTTTTAATGAATAAGGGACATGATTGTGTTGGGGAACATTTCCCTAAGTTGCTGAAGTTGTCATACATACCGGCTAGGCCTGTCACGATAACAAATTTTGCTGGACGATAAGTTGGCCAAGAAATTATTGCGATAATCGATAATATTGAATTTCTCGCAACTTTCAAATAATATAATTACAATGATAAAAATTGGATAAAAATGCAATAAAAAATGCAGACACACCCTTTCAAATATCAATAAATGTAGTTTTATTAAAATAACAATGAAGAATGTCTTTTAAAGTTGCTTATAAACGAGCAGGGGCACCCATGCACGCACGCACACATGCACACACACACAGTAAACAATAACAACACTTACCCAGAGGTGGCATTAACAAGAGCAAGAGATGTCCCAACTGACTGACAACGTTGTCAGTCAGTTGGGACCATTTCGCACTGTCCTGCTTGTATTTAGTTTGCCGACTGAAAAGGGCTGTGATTGTGCTCTGCTGTGATGATGCTGCCGTTGATGTTGATGGAGTTGGGGTTGTTTTTTTTTTGCCCAGCTCGGAAATTTGCACCGGGTGGTTGTATTTTAGGTGCATTATCATGTTTGATGTAGTGCTTGCCTTCGACGGCACCGGCTTGCTACACATGCGGCATATTGGCTCGCAGAGATTCAGTGGTTCACCCTTCTCGTCAGGTTGGAACCCAAAATAGTCCCACACCGGAGCTTTAGCTGTTTTCTTTGCCACCAATTCCATTCTTTTCTTTGATTTAGCCTACTCACTTCTTCCCGCCGACCATATCATTGGTTCCTCCGTTTGCTGCTGATATCTGACTTTACGTGCAGTCGAATGCTTCCTTGCTGCTGCTAGGGCAACACTTCTCTAAAAACACTTCTCTAAAAAGGCGCTAATATGTCACCGGGGCAACGATAAACATTTTTTTTTCTGGGAAGTGCTGGGAACTTAATGACAGTGCACCAACTTTCATTCCATTGGGTGGGGAAAGGGGGTGATAACGACGAGCATTTGGGAAAGGGGATGATTGACGATGCGCTTTTTTTTTTTTTTTTGCGAGGTTTTTTTTTTTTTTTTTTGACTTATCGTGACTTATCGTGGCCAAAAAAGTGATCGAGCTTGTAAAAACTTATCGGACGATTTATCGACTTATTGAATATCGTGACAGGCTTAATACCGGCTTCATTGAAATAAGGCTACGTTTTTGTTGCTTACTGTCGTGGTGCCGTTTCTCTTTGTTTATCCGCACTGAATGCATCCGAATACTCTCCGAGCACTTCCGACACATCTGGATACTTTGCAGTTTCAACGACAGAAGTCCAAACTAACATAGTTCAGACTTCTGTTGTACGTAGGTAGTTGGACAGTTTCGGGAAACAGTCGGAATCGGACTGTTGTGTCGTTTGAACCTACATCGGACAACAGTGGTTAAATGCTAACATCCGTCATTGTTTGGGAAACGCACCCCAGACAGATTTTGTGCTATGGTTAACCACTACTGAACTGACTGAGGCAATATTGATAGGTTTGCAAATAAAAACCTGAAGCAATACACAATTAAATGACAATCAACATCAAATTAAGAATTAAGTCCTTATTTATATGGTTTCATACAGATGGAACTCCTACTAAGGTGCTTGCACTGTGTCCCAACAAACACCAACAGTTTGTTTACTGCAGACTATGGGTTTGTTTATTTGTTTTTGTGGGAAAGATTCTGGGGTGCCTTTCCCAAACAACAACCACCATTGTCCGATATCGGCCCAAACAACACAATAGTCCTATTCTGACTGTTTCCCGAAAATCTCCAACCACCTACGTACAACAGAAGTCTGAACTATGTTAGTTTGGACCTCCGTTGTTGAAACTGCAAAGTATCCATATGTTTTGGAAGCGTTCAGAGAGTATCAGAGAGTAGATGCATTCATTGCGGATAAATCAAACGATCCATCGGAGTAACGTTGTTGTAAACATCGTTAGTTACATAGTATGAACGATGCTGTTGGGAAACAGCTGTGTCGTTAGTCCATCGTTCAAACCAACAAAGTTGCTAAGGAAGTTAGCAACGACGGTTTTGAGAAACAGACCCCTGATTTGAAAATAAATTGAAAATAGACCCTACATTAATAAATCTTAATTGAAACAGTTTAATTCAGTTCAGTTTATTTTTTCCTACTATATTTAATTTGCTGTTGGTTAATTGTTAATAGGGAAATCACCATATGCCAACATTGAAGGTGAAGGCTGCTTTTTTCTCGTTTTAGCAAAAAATCGGTTTTGGTTGTTTCACAAGCAAAGCTTATACATATTTATCGAAAAATATCCGCCCGCAGAATGCTGGGAAAGTCCATTCAAAGTGAATGGGAGCTGTCACAACATTCTAGAGGGCCGTAGAATAAAGAACAAAAAGCCACCCAATCGACTGTTTGGTCCGGGTTTTCAGTTTTCTGTTTTATTTCATGCCAAGTTTTTAGGTAATTTATTTGAAGACCAAGAAGTGTCCTTTCCATTCATTTTAAATGTCCCAGTAGGCCACTGCCTCCCAACCTCACAAAATAGTTTGGAAGTTGATCCACGCAGTCTCCACATCAGGAATTTTCCAATTACATGCAAAGACAGACATTATATAAAAACCATGGACATAAAACGTCTTAAAATGTCTCATTAAAACTAATGCGATTTATTTTTGGGTAAGCACAGGTCAACCTTGCCTTAAGTTGACATACCATCTGTTTTGTTAATTGTCATTGATTTGAGTCATTTGCTTTTTTTATTATAATACATGAGAAGCAGGGCCTGAACATGTATTTAGCCTTGAAAACACTTTCAGGATAGATGTTTGGCTTTGCTGGGATCTCACATTTGTTTGGCATCTACATATGCCTTGCTCAGGAGCTGGTTATACCCTCTCCTGTACTGTGAACTACATAATCACAGAAGGAGAGAGAGATCAGCAAACCGCGATGGAGGCGTTGTCTCCTTTCATCTCATCCCGTCTCTCCCCTCCTATCCTCTTCTCTTTGGTCCTCATTCCCCTGATTCCCTGTTCTCTGTGCTCTCCCTATTACTGGGAGCATGCATATATACGTGTGTGTGTGTGTGTTTATGAAGAGAAGGTTCCTTTTTAACCAGGGCCAGAAGTAGCTCTGGCTAATGAGTGCTAATCACATTTCCACCACACACACACACACCGACACACGGACACACACACACACACACACAAACACACACACACACATATGGGACACACTCTAGACAGAAGTGGCTGGGCATTGCATTCCCCACAGGTCCACATGTCCTTAGGTCAGCCAAACAGTACAGTGATATAATCCAAACCAGACTAGTAGCACAGCGTCACATGGATCTCATCTAAGTCCCCTATTCAGTCTCTTTCACACACACACACACACACACACACACACACACACACATACACACACACACACACACACGCACACACACTCTTTTACTCTCTCTCGCTCTCTCCTCTTATATCACACAGTCTCTGTCTCTGTCTCACTTCTTCTCTTCTCTCTCTTAGACCTTCTTTTGCTCTGTATCTTCACATTGTAATTAGTGACCCTGTCATAGCTGGTTTAAGGCTGGAGATAGGAGGGGGGTTACTGTAGCTTATTATGGAGCATATGTCTTCATGCCACCCCCAGGGAAGCCAGGCTCTGTTAATTACATTTTAAATGCTATGAGGAGAGAGCTTTTTTACATTTATACCTAAGATGCTTATCTGCCATAATCAGATTCTGTTTCCTTTATTACATTCTGATTGCACTATATGAATGCAGTAGTTCATCACCTACTCTGTATATACTGTATGTATATGTTGTTGCTATGGCGCCGGAGACAATGGCTGCCTTTGCTCACTCTCCTCTCAGTAGTTCTTTCTTTTTAATGACACTCCTATCTTTTTCTATTTTCCTGCATCCTACCTCATCGGTTATAACGTATGACAGACAGACCCTCCTAGATATACGTCTAAATATGGAATTTGGCAACACTCCTCCTCCAAATAATGAAAAGTTCAGATGCACGCAAGATTGTTTACCAGTTTGTTTACCATGGATACGGGGACGGCGTCGGAGGAAAAGGGGGAAAAGAGCCGGTATTCTGGTAAAAGTCCGGCGAAGACAACATCGGCCGACACTCCCAACGATACTACTGGCTAATGTCCAATCTTTGGAGAACAAATTGGATGAATTTAGAGCAAGGCTGCAATTCCAGCGTGAATCGAGAGATTGTCATGTCTTCGCATTTACGGAAACGTGGTTGGAACCCACACTGGAGGACTCAGCAATTCTACCAGATGGACTCTCTGTCTTCAGACAAGACCGAACATCCGAATCAGGCAAGACTAAAGGAGGGGGCGTCTGTTTGTTTGTGAACAAGAGATGGTGTAATGATACGCAAGTAATATCAGCGGGCTGTTCACCCCACCTAGAGCACTTAATGATTCGATGCAGACCTTACTACCTACCCCGTGAGTTTGCCGGAGTTTTCCTGACAGCTGTGTATATTCCACCACTTGCCGATTGCACTCTCGCTCTGAATGAGCTGTATGAAGTCATCGATAAACATGAAAGTTTGTACCCGGAAGCGGCCTTTGTAGTAGCTGGTGATTTTAACAGAGCAAATCTGAAGAAAGTATTGCCGAAATACCAACAGCATCACGACTTTCCAACTCGTGGCAACAACATCCTGGATCACGTCTACACGCCTTACAGACACGCCTACAGAGCCCGCCCTCGCCCAGCTTTTGGCAAATCTGATCACGCCTCGGTGTTTCTACTCCCTGCCTATAGGCAGAAGCTGAAATGTGAGCCGCCTGTGTTTCGCTCCATACAGCGCTGGACGGATGAGTCTGACAATGCCTTACGTGACTGCTTCAGTACAACAGACTGGAATATGTTCCGCGAGGCATCTGATAACATCAACGAATACACAGAGAGTGTAACTGACTACATATGCAAGTGCATAGATGATGTTGTTCCTAGAGTGCACATTAAGACTTTCCCCAACCAAAAGCCTTGGGTGAATGGAGAGGTTTGCACAGCATTAAGAGCTCGATCAGCAGCCTTCAGTTCTGGTGATAATGTTGAATACAAAAAAGCTCGATATGATCTTCGAAAATCTATAAAATCAGCTAAAAGACAATACAGAGCAAAGGTGGAGAAGTACTACAGGGACGCAGATAGTAAGAGTATGTGGAATGGACTCAGATTAATCACAGACAGCAAGAAAAGGAACATCTGCACAGAGCAGGGCCCGGCCAATCTCGCTGAGGAGCTGAACACTTTCTATGCTCGCTTTGAGTCCAACATTAGGTCTGAGGTCTTGCTACAGGGAGAATCTTGCCCCATCCAACTATCTGTGTCAGATGTGCACAAATCTTTTAAGAGAGTGAATGCACACAAGGCTCCAGGTCCTGACAACATCCCTGGCCGCGTGTTCAAAGTCTGTGCATCAGAGTTGGCTGATGTCTTTGCTGATATTTTTAACCTCTCTTTGCAACAGTCTATAGTCCCCACATGTTTCAAGAGGACCACCATCATCCCAGTCCCAAAGAAATCCTCTGTGAATTGCCTGAATGACTACCGCCCAGTTGCTCTCACATCTGTTGCCATGAAGTGCTTTGAGAGGCTAATCAAGACACACATCACAACATCTCTACCTGCTGTACTTAATCCACTTCATTTTGCATACAAGTCAAATAGATCTACTGATGACGCCATTGCCCTTGCCCTGAATACTGCTCTTACGCATCTAGAACACAAAAACACCTATGTTAGGATGCTCTTCATTGACTATAGCTCTGCCTTCAACACCATTATTCCATCCAGGTTAGTGATGAAGCTGCAAGACCTTAACCTCAACCCTTCCCTCTGTCGCTGGATTTTAAACTTCCTCACTGACAGACCACAAGTTGTACGACTGGGCCAGATCACTTCCTCCACCCTTTGCCTCAGCACCGGCGCCCCGCAAGGATGTGTGCTCAGCCCTCTACTCTACTCCCTATTTACACATGACTGCATAGCCATCCACTGTTCTAACTCCATCATTAAGTTTGCCGATGACACCACGGTCGTGGGCTGCATCACAAATGGTGATGAGTCTGCCTATAGAACTGAGGTAGCTGCATTGTCATCTTGGTGTGAGTGCAACAATTTGCTTCTCAACGTGACCAAGACGAAGGAGCTGATTGTTGACTTCAGGAGGACACAACAACAAGCCAATCTACATAAATAATACAGAGGTGGAGAGAGTTAGCAGTTTCAGATTCCTTGGAGTTAACATCAGTGAGGATCTAAGCTGGTCTGAACACATCAAGATCACCACGAAGACGGCAAGACAGCGGCTCTTTTTTCTAAGGCGGCTGCATAAATACGGCATGGACAGTGAAATAATGACCAACTTTTACCGTTGTACCATTGAGAGTATTTTGACTGGTAACATCACAGCCTGGTATGGAAACAGCAACGCCCAGGACAGGAGAGCCCTACAGCGTGTAGTCAGGTCTGCTCAGCGAGTTATACAGACTGAATTGCCCAGCATACACTGTCTCTACAACCAATGCTGTATAAGAAAGGCAAAACGCATTATTTCTGATCCCTATCACCCCAGTCATGCACTTTTCACCCTATTACCTTCTGGCAGGAGATACAGGAGTATACGGTCTCATACCAGAAGACTAAGAGACAGCTTCTATCCACAAGCCATAAGGCTGCTTAATCACCCTGAACTGCCCTCATAGGGCCTTTTTTACTCCTTTTTTCCCATCCCCTTCAGCTACTAAATTTCTTTTTTTTTCTCTCTGAGCAAAACAACTTTTCATTGCTCATAAATGGAAATGTATGAGGCACATGACAATTAAGTCCTTGTATCCTTGTATCCTTGTATCCTTGTATGTGATCGTATTCTCAGATATATACATATGTAAGTGATTGGTTTATATTAACAACTATGACCAATTGTTGCTTCAGTACCTGCTACTGCTGTACTTAAACTGTGTGTTTGTGCTTTCTTTTTCTCTCTCTCTGCCTCTTTTTATTTTTCAGTTTCAATTTTCACAAGCTTTACTAATAGCAGAAGAACTGTATTTGTGTTGTGAAAGCATATATAAAGCACAGTAAGAACATTACTATTAATTGTATTGTGTGAAGTTAAACAATAAATAAAGCATCACCAAACAGGCCAAGATACTGGTTTAGAGGGAAAGGAAGTATGAGATTAGTAAGAACCAAGATGTCAGCCCTTTGTTCATTCTTAATTTCTGGTCTTTTTTTCTTGTGACTCATAGGCAGAAAGTGAGCTCCAATTGTTGTCTAGTCCTCCTCACCAATGAGAATTTTCATTTTGGAATTAGCATCCAGTGAATATGCCAATAGGGTGACAATGAACAGCTTTTTCCTGAGGTCAACTTAAGACTAGGGCAAACAGTAAGGCAGAGAGGGCATGTGCGTGTGTGTGTGTGTGTCAGTATGTGTGTGTGTGTGTGTGTGTGTGTGTGTGTGTGTGTGTGTGTGTGTGGAGTCCAGCCTACAGAGTGTAATACGATGTTGCCTCTCTGTGGTAATTGGCTCCCTTAAGACCTGGAGATAGAGGCACACAGGGCTTCCTCCTGATTATTAAGACTCCAAGAACAAATTAGCAGCCCCAGCAATTTGATGCTGCAACTCTGGCTTTTACCACTGTTTAAATTGAATTATGGGCTGGATGGTGTGTGTGGAATTATAAATATAAATGACATCTTACTTAGACACTGGGATCCTTTATTTTTTTACAGCTCTGGGGGGCATTAGGAGGATGCAAGATGTGTGTTGTGTTTTAGTGGTTAGATACGTGCTATATATCGTCTCCAGGTATGCAAAGTTCGTTTTTTAGATTTCCTCTTTAGAAGAAGTGTAATTTTTCATCTATGCCATCAAAGAGACAGAGCAAAAAAAGGGAAAGCGAAAGGAAGAGAATCTCTGTGTTTTGAATTTGATGATGAAAACACATTTTCTCTGGTAAAAAACAATGTTGGATCAGGAGCTCATCTTTTGCCTGTTGCCAGTAAAATTCTAGAGTGAGAAGGAAAGGGTGAAAAAGAAAGAGGGAGAGGGAGAGACCTTTAAAACTAAAATGCTTTAGTAATGCAAAGTGTTTTTGTCATGCCAATAAAGCTTTATTGAAGTGAATTGAGAGAGAGAGAGAGACTCATTTTAGAGATCACAGATACACTTACAGACTCAACACAGTCAACCTTACACACAAGCATTTTCTCTCTCTCTTTCTGTCTTTGTCGCTCTAGCTCTCATATGGCCACTCTTGCTGTCACACAGACACACACACACCTACACAAACACACAAGTGTTTGCTCTCTCTTGCAAACATAATTGGATTGTGAGTTATTTCTGTGGCTTGTTTTCTCTTTTGGTTGTGTCTGTATCCTTGCTGATGTCAGGCTGATGGGTGGTTGGCAGGCAGGAGCAATGGTGGGCAGAGATGTGGGCAGTGGCTGGGCCTTGGTACACATACACATACACATACACATACACATACACATACACAAACAGACACCGTGGTCCAGATCCTTATCAGCATCTGACGAGGGGTGAGCACAGAGGTGAAGCGATCAAACACAGATGACAGCTGCCACTCACTAATCAGAAATGGCCAGATGCTTCCAGATAAACCAATACAGACATAAAGGGAGCCAAATCACCTATGTTCTCCTCTAGGGTTAGGGTTAGGGTCTTTTTGTTAAATTTCCCATCTTTCATAGAGTTACTTTTACGTGCTGCTTCTTCCTTAAAAGTAACCGTGTGAGCTTTGTGGCTTTTAAGTAGTGAATATTGATTTAAAATCCTTGTGATTTTGGCCTCAGAACGTAAAATCCCTGCCATGTTCAGTTATTTGTCTGCTTGTGCAAATAACATGGGTGATATCACATGTTAACAAAGGTGATTTATTGTAACAAATTAGCACAAGTGATTAGTTCATCTACTTATCTGATGATTGGTGAGCTGAAAGAATGTTGACGTGTACCCCCATTATACCACTTATACTGTTGGCCCCTTGGAAAGCAACATGACATCACAGGGCCCTTGGAGCTTGTGAACAGTTGTTACATTGCGTGTGTGGCACCTAGTCTGTCTCTGTCACCTGGTTACCTGACATATGGCTGCTATGGGTGTGTGTGTCTATGTGTGTGTGTGTAAGAATGTGTGTATGGGAATGTGAGAGAGAGCGAGAGAGAGAGAGAGAGAGAGTTGCTGCCTGGCTAATAATCTGTGAGAGGCCCTAAGGGTTTTGATAGGACATGCGGAGAGATGGGGTGAGTGGGTGAGGGACGAATACAAAGTGTGTGTGCATGCGTGTGTGTGCATGCATGTGTGTGTATGAGAGAGTTAGAGAGAGAACAAAAGATGGAGACAGAGGATTTGAGCATGTGTGAACAGGTGTGTGTGTGTGTGTGTGTGTGTGTGTGTGTGTGAGTGTTTATCTGTATCTTTATCTGTGATCCTCTCATCACTCATGAGGGGAAATGAAGCTTGATGAGATGAGATTCAAGTAAAGCAGTAGGCAAGTTGTTTGCACCAGTGTCTCCAGTACACATTACATAGACAATGTGTACCCAACTGTGTGTGTGTGTGTGTGTGTTTGTGCATGCTTATGTGCATGTCTGTGTGCCTGCATGTGTGTGTGTGTGTGTGTGTGTGTGTCTGTGTGCGTATGTGTCTGTGTGTGTGTGTGTGTGTGTGAGAGAGAGAGAGAGAGAGAGATTTTCCCCTTAGGCTGACTTTGGTGTACAATGGAGCTGTGTCATCCACCCCACACTTTTATCAGAAGTCACAGTCATTGCATTGTGCAGGAGAGAGTGAAAGAAAGAAAGAGAAAGCCAGAGAAAAGATGAAACAGAAGGAAAAAAGGGAAAAGAGTGACAGTGAAAAATGAGGGGGTTGTTCATGAAGGAAATATGCAGAAACATAGTTTGAATGTGCATGTGTGTGTGACTTCTCTTGAGGGAATGTGAGGTATCTGAGAAACAGTAGGAATGATGTCACAGCTGTCTCCTCTTGGATCAACACCATCTCCAGGAAGCACAGGGCCAGACAGCCAGGCATGTTCATTGTTTTTTGTGACAACCTTGCCTTTCTGTGTGTGTGTGCATGTATGTGTTTATATCTGTATGTGCATGTGTGTGTGTGTGTGTGTGTGCGTCTCCCCCCTCTCTGTCTCTGTCTCTGTCTCTCTCTCTCTTTCTCTCTGTATGTGTGTGTGTGTGTGTGTGTGTGTGTGTGTGTGTGTGTGTGTAAATGGGTGTCTTTGTGTGATAATATGGCATTCAAACCTGCTCATGTGTTAGTGTGTCACAGCTGGGCATTCTTTTATGGGGATTCTCATAAAGCTGCAGAGCTCAGGGTATCAGTGCCTATTGCTGTTGCCCCAGGAGCTCTGCTACTGTATGGCATCACTTCCTGTATCACTTTCTTCACCCCAAGATCATATGGTGCATACTGGTGTTTGTGTGTGTGTGTGTGGTGTGTGTGGTGTGTGTATGTGTGTGTGTGTGTGTGTGTGTGTGTGTGTGTGTGTGTGTGTGTGTCTGTCTGTCTGTCTGTCTGTGTGCATTTGTGTGCATGCACATGCCTGTGTGTGTGTGTGTGTGTAGTGTATATTTGTGTATACACAAGAATGTGTGGGTTGGACATATGTGTCACAGCAGGTTGCAGCATTTGCAGGCCGAATGTAATCTAGCTAATCTATGGCCTTCATTTGTCTTGGCAATACTGTTAGCATACATACACACAAACACACACACACACACACTTACACTCTCATGCATGCACACACACACAAGCACACACACACACACTCATTTGTCCTGTCATTGCTGTTAGTATCCAGGCTCAAGCCTCTACAAACAGCAGTAGTGTGTGTGTGTATGTGTGTAACAGCTTTTTTGTGCCTACTCTACACCTGGGTCACACTCACATACACTAGGTTCTCAGTGAATAATGGTGATTGCCACGACTTCTTCTATCATACTTGTCAAATTAAAAGCCCTTCAGCCCTTCGAAAAGACGCATTTTTTCCCTCCGACCAATCGACCAATAGAATTTTAGTCGGCTAATTTCAACATTTCAAATAAGAAAATACCTCGTAACACCTCAATTTAACGTCTATAATTAAATGGCGCTATTCGCTCCTCTAATAACAAACACTGGGCATTTATAGTATGTTGATGAAAATACAATGAGTATGGTTTTAGTGCAAAACACCCTTTAAAATATGACAGTCTCAGTTTTACCAGACAGTTGAGAAACAAAACGGCAAGCTTGCAAGACATCTTGCCATTGCCTTGATTGTCTTGATTTGCTATTTGAGTTTACTTTCAGGCTCTGATCTATGATAGCCACCTAGTGTGTCAGTTTGAATAAAGTAAATACTTAGTGCAGTGCCTCCACTGAAGAAATACAGTACCAGTGTCCCTGGCTTAAACCATGTAAATCCTCAGATATTTGATATATCTAAAATAAAAGCAATTTTACACTCATTATGAAATGTAACCAATAAGTGACATTTATTGTGCCTAATCAAAAAGAGAGAAAAAAACATTTAAGAATATGGAAGTCAAAATAATGTATGCATGTGAGTGCTAATGGTGTGTAATGATGAATATAGGCAGGCTATGTGACAAGCATGTGGATAAATGTGAAACGTAAAAAGTGTACCTCTCAATTATACATCAAACCAATTCTTGGAAATTCCAACCTGTCACCTGGTTACACTGTTATATAGGATTGGTAACCCAAAACTAGGGCTGTCCTCGACCAAGGATTTTCTTACCACTAACGGCGAGGGTAACCTTCATGCGATTTTCAACCATGCAGGCATTTTAAAATGGTTATGTTGTCTGATTGCCTGAAATATGTGATGTAGGCCTACAAATGTTTCCTGGTTGATTTACATAACCTAACTAACCTACATAAAAATCAGTTGAATGCCTAGTTCTCCCAGTCGGAGTTAAAAGGAAAAAAACAACGTTATGACCGTGGCTGACATAGTACACTAAGCGCACAGCACAGTCTGCAGAAAATACCTCGTAACACCTCAATTTAACGTCTATAATTAAATGGCGCTATTCGCTCCTCTAATAACAAACACTGGGCATTTATAGTATGTTGATGAAAATATAATGAGTATGGTTTTAGTGCAAAACACCCTTTAAGATATGACAGTCTCAGTTTTATCAGACAGTTGAGAAACAAAACGGCAACCTTGCAAGACAAACGTTGGGGCCCATTTCGTTGGTGCCCATCAGGAGAGGAGAGGAGACAGGAAAAACAAATCCTGACAATACTCTAAGTGATGATTTAACTCCTAGTCAACAAAAATGTTGAAAAACAAAAAACTCACACTGTTGTCGTCCTGAGCAGATGAAGCTTCAAGATTGGCTACTCACAAGCAGGGCAGTTCAGAATGCTGGGTTGATAAGTAGGATAACGACAATGGAGAATCTTTCCATGTATCAGTAGGCAGTCCAGTTAACTATGAGTCTCTGAAGAGCGAGCCTTTCTTCCGAAGTGCTTTCGCTAACTTTGTTAGAGTCTCTACCCTTGACTCCATGTGCTGTTGCCTATGGCCGTATAGACTTAGAAACCTTTGGGCCAATAGCCTATTAGTTATACGTAGTCTCTCAAATGTACAAAACAAACCTTAAAGATCAAATTTCACGACTTTTAAAATATTCACGTCTTTGCCCGTTCCTAGTTTAACTTATTATCATTAACAATACGGCATAATGAATAAATCGAAATCTCCTGCCGATTTTCTACCGTCTGCATTTTTTATAGTGGCCAGCCGAAAACAAAAACTCAAATATTCCTCATCTGCATTTTTTTAATAACCATAACTGTGACGTATCCACAGGGAGTCGACAGGCTACTATGTTGTTCAGCAACGATTTAGCAACTATGAGCGGTTCGGAAATTTGCAATGGACAGTGATTCAGAGATTTCAGACTTTGACTTTTCGTCAACTTCAAGTGTCAGTTCTGACGAATCCGAAAAGAGGACTTTGTTTCAATCAGAAACAGGGTATGAAGATGACACATACTCTAGCTGGGATAATGTGCCAAACGTCATAGGGCCATACATGTACGAGCCCGAAGCACCACCACCTGCCGATGCAGCAGCCGGCGAAAGTGATGAGGACATGGACAGAGAGAGAGAGAGAGAGAGAGAGAGGGAGAGAAAGAAAGAGAGAGATAGAGAGAGAGAGAGAGATCAGCTGGTTTTGGAAACGTACTTCTTGCTTACTTGTTACTTGGCAACGATGCTAGGTGCTAGTGATTAGCAGCGCTTCACAACATTGCAAAGACTAACGTAATCAATGGCTAACTCAATCTACGTAGGGCTACATATATTACCAACCTTGTATTAAGCATGGACTCCCGACGACACTCCAGCACAGACACCGATGGCACATCAAAGCAGTCGTCCCGAAAGTGTCGCGAACAAATAACTGCTCCAGGTCCTGGTTCAGCAAAGTCCGCTCGGGTTTGCCTAACAAACCTCACCCAGGACCGCCTTATCGCCATGTTTTTAGGAAAATAATAGGTAGAAATACCCAACGCCTTATTAGCCACACTTCTGCAGCCTCCCACTACACAATAATTAGGCATGGTTGAAATAATTAACCGGCACGAATATAAAAACTTTACTACAACTATCAATGAATGAAGCGAGAACAACAACACCGAGCTTTTCTACTCCCTGTGAATACGTCATCCACCGGAGATGTCCGAAGATTTCCGAACGTGCAGATTTGGTTTTCGTTTCTTAGCAGCCACGCAGATAGTTCATACAAAACTGCGACTAAAATAATTATGACACTGCATATTATTATATGGATAGTAAAAGTTGGATGTTAAAAACATTATTTTTTCAATGACTAATTGTTTTTTTAACAGGAATGTTGACCTTTAAAGATTTTTCTCTTTCAGCTTTCTGTCCATTCACTGCTGTCAGGCACAGACTAGACGTGGATCGTCCTTTTTACACAGTTTATTCAATATAAGCAGACACAAACCACAGATCACAAAACAGAAACGTCAGAGTTCAAAACTACAACGCTCAGAGGATCAAGGCTGAACTAAAAAGACACAATCCACAGATAACAAACAGACACGGCAGAGTACAAAACCACAAAGCTCAGAAGATCACAGTTAAACTAAAAGACACAGGAACAAAGACAGGCAAAGCTGGTCGTTCATACAAAACTAACACAAAACACAACCAGGAAAAACAAGGCACAATGGAGACCAGGTGTAACCAATTAGTACTCAGGGGAACGTGAGCCTGAACCGGGAGGTGGCTGTGAACGAGGTGATGAGTCATTTAAGGAGCTATGCGTTTCTGAAGCAGAGTGAGGGGGCGTGGTTGTGGCCAGATCTGGTGCAGACCTGACATCACCCCCCCCCCCCCCCCCCCCCCCCCCCCCCCCGCCACTCCTGGGGATATGCCGCCCGGGACGATCTGGGTGCTCGGTGTGGAAAGCCGAGAGCAAGTCGGGGTCCAGGATGTCCTCCCTCGGGATCCACGAGCTTTCTTCTGGACCGTACCCCTCCCAGTCCACCAGGTACTCCAGGCGGCTCCTCCGTGCACCAGACTCTGGAGAGGAAGGGGAAACACAATAAGGTGCGTGATAAGGCTTGAGCAAGGAAACGTAAAAAAAGTAGGGTGAATACGGTAATGTGCAGCAAACGTAACTTAAACGTGACTGGGTTGACCTGCTGCAGGATCTCAAAGGGTCTGATGTACCGGGGACTAAGCTTCTTAGAGGGCAGTCGAATGTGGATGTCCCGAGTGGAGAGCCAGACCTTCTGGCCCACCTGGTAGGAAGGGGTAGGTCCCCTCCGGGCATCCGCATGATGTTGGTACCGGCGAACTGCCCTCTGCAGCTGACCGCGTATGGTATCCCAGACCCTCCCACTCTCCACTCACTCACCACATTGGATGGCTTGGGATTCCATGGGAAGAGGGGAGGCTGGTAGCCGAGTGTGCATTCGAAGGGAGTGAGTCCGGTGGCACGTTGGCGCATGGAATTTTGGGCATACTCAGCCCATGGCAGGAAATGGCTCCAAGTGGCTTGGTGTTAGGAGCAGAAGGTACGTAGGAGTCTCCCAATTTCCTGGATCTTCCGCTCCGTTTGACCATTGGCTTGGGGGTGGTACCCCGAGGTGAGGCTAATGGCCACACCCAGGCGTACCAGGAAGGCCCGCCAGAACCGGGAGATGAACTGGGGGTCCGACACAATGTCCTCGGGTATGCCAAAGTGCCGGAAGACATGGTTGAAGATGGCCTCAGCAGTCTCGGCAGCTGAGGGGACAGACTTCAGGGGGAATAGCTTATAGCGATCTATGATGACTAGGATACAGGTATGATGATTGGAGCTAGGAAGGTCAGTGACGTAGTCGACGCCCAGGTGTGACCAGGGCCTTTGGGGTACCGGGAGTGGTAGGAGCTTACCTGCCGGAAGCTGCTGGGTGGTCTTTGCCATGGCACACTCTGCACACCCGGCCACATACCTCTGAACGTCGCGGGCCATCCCAGACCACCAGTAGCGGTCGCGGATGAGTGAGAGGGTCTGGTTGATCCCCGGGTGACCAGTGCCTAGCGATGTGTGGAGAGCTTCCAACACCTCCTGACGGAGCCCGGTGGGCACGTAAAGCCGGTGGGCCAGGGTCTCTGGTTTGGCAGGTTCCTCTGTGATGGCCTGGGCAATCCGGTCATCCAGGGTCCACTGGATGGGGCTGACGATGATATGGGTAGGCAGGATGGGTTCGATGGACTTCGGGGTGTCTGCACTACCGTGGACTCTGGACAGAGCATCAGCCACCACATTCTTGGACCCCGGCCTGTAAGACAAAGTGAAATTAAATCTGGTGAAAAACAGTGCCCACTGGGCCTGACGGGAATTGAGCCTCTTGGCCTCCCCGAGGTAGGCCAAGTTCTTGTGGTCCGTGAGGACTCGGAAAGGATGTTGGGCCCCCTCTAACCAGTGGCGCCACTCCTCCAGAGCAAGCTTCACCACCAGCAGTTCTCGATTCCCAATATCATAATTCTGCTCGGGCGAAAAACTTGCGGGAGAAGTAGGCGCAGGGATGGAATCTGGGAGGAGACCCACTTCCCTGGGAAAGCACTGCCCCTGCCCCGGTGGTGGAGGCATCTACCTCCACGACAAAGGGCTTTGTGGGGTCTGGGAGCGTGAGGAGCGGAGCAGAGGAGAAGCTTTCAGTCTGGCCAGGGCCTGGTCGGCCTCTGGTGACCACTGGAGTGTCTTGGGTTTAGCACGCAGGAGACCTGTGAGTGGGGAAACCAGGATGCTGTAATTTTGGATAAATCTCCTGTAAAAGTTCGCGAACCCAAGGAGTCTCTGGAGCTCCTTGATGGTTGTGGGAGTTGGCCAGTTGATGACGGCATCCACCTTTCCCTGGTCCATCTTAACCCCCTGTGGGTTAATGCGGTAACCCAGGAACTGGACTTGGGAGGACCAGGGACACGTGGTGGCGATATTCAGCCTCGTTCAGGGAGTAGATCAGGATGTTGTTGATGTACACCAACACAAAACAGTACCAGGTACTACGGAGGAGGCATTGGCTAGTCCGTAGGGCATCACCCTATATTCATAGTGCCCACTGGGAGTGATGAAGGCGGTCTTATGTGCTCCGCATCACGGCTCCACGAAGCTGCTCCAGAGCAGCTGAGACCAGAGGAAGTGGGTGACGGAACTTCACCGTAATCTTGTTCAGGACGTGGTAGTCAATACAGGGTCGAAGGCCGCCATCCTTCTTGACCACAAAGAAGAAACTGGATGCTGCAGGGGACACAGACGGACGGATATATCCCTGCTTCAGAGCCTCCTCCACATACTCCTCCATTGCCTTCTGCTCGGGCAGGGACAGTGGGTAAACTTTCCCTCTAGGCACTGGTTCACTGGGCAGCAGGTCGATGGCGCAGTCCCAGGGTCGGTGTGGAGGGAGTTGTGTGGAACGAGTGGGACAAAAGACATCAGAATAGTGACTGTATTCCCGTGGGATAGCAGTGCTGCGTGCAGAGTGAGGGCTCTCTACTGAGGTGGTTCCCAACACCAGTGAGGAGTGAGCATGCAGGGACCTAGGGACAGGAAGACAAGAAAAACATTTAGAGAAGCACGCATCTCCCCACTTCAGGATTTCTCCTGTGGCCCAATTTATGCTTGGGGCATGTTGGACAAGCCATGGTCGACCCAATATGATGTCGACCGTGGCTTCCTCAAGCAGCAGAAAGTCAATACTCTCCTTGTGAAAGTGTCCCACTTGAAGAGTGACTGGGCCTACAGCATGAGGGGAGTGGGCTGTTAGAATGTGTCTGTGTTTGGGAAGGTTCACTGGGTGTGTGTTTATGTCTGTGTGTATGTGTGTGTCTTTGGGAAGATTGCCTGTGTGTGTGTGTGTGTGTGTGTGTGTGTGTGTGTGTGTGTGTGTGTTTACTGTTTTTTGCAACACTTAACACAGTGTGCTTTACCAACATACATCTGAGCACATCAGTTAACATATGCTGCAAACTGCACTACAGCTACAAAGACTCTCAACGCATCCAAAACTAGTTTTTCTCTCGTAACTATAACATATGCTGTTGGTCAGCAAGGCTATAATGACTCTCATTGTGAAATAAGCTAAAAAATGCAAACAACTTGAAACAAGTCACTTAAAAACTGGCCTTTGTGCTACAGTATGGCACATGTTACTGATATGTCATGTAAATACACATTGTATCAAACGATCTTAGTGACATTTGTATGTATTTATGCACCTTTGACAATAGATTAATAAGGAGTATATGCCTTTAGACTGTACAATGTTGTACCTGGGTAAAGTACCATATGTATCAGAAAATACTGATGCTAAACCAAGTGTTTTTCAGTGGTTTTTCTATATTTTGTAATTTAAAAAAAATCTATAACTGTAGTATATATTTCAGAACTGAAGATACATTGTGTCAATCAAATGTGCACAATTATAGAAACGGAAAACAAATCACTCCAGAAACACACCCAGATGAGCTGTAACATATGGTTACATATAATCACATTGTGTTCCATTACAGGGAAGGTCAACAGCATTACCTGCATCACTTAGAGTTCCTGAAAAATACAGTATGTCCCACTGCAAAAGGAAATACATGTAATATGTGTTGTAAATGTATGCAAATATTAGCCTGGGCCCACCAATACTGCCTGTGATGCTACACTGAATTTTGCATTCAGGTCAGTCTGGCCAGTCTGCCTAAAATGAAAAATCACCAATTAAAAAGTGGGCACCAGTGAAAAACATCACATTCATTGGTGTGATTGGTTGTAGCTCTGCCCAGTAATACACCGACATTTGAAAGACACCCGATGATCCCTAGCCTGGTAAACCAGCCCGGTCTGTTGCTGGTATCATTCCGAGTGCCGGTTGTAGTACAGATTCCATACTAGCCAATCAGTGGACAGAGGGAGTGTTCATGAGTGATGGCGTCGTTGTGTGCGCTACATTTTACTTGTAGTTTATCTGAGGATGTAGCTCCGCAATGGAAGTGAAAAACAAAGTAAGCAAGCCCATTCAGTTTGTTGTGGCAGTTTTTGCTGATCATTTTCACACTTGTGTCAGTGCAATGTCCACTTTTTCAAAACTCTTAACACGATGTGCTGTACCAACATACGTCTGAGCACAACAGTCACAGTTTTTGCCAATCATTTTCACACTTGTGTCAATGCAATGTCCACTTTTTTAAAACTCTTAACACGGTGTGCTGTAACATACATCTGAACACATCAGTTAACCATTGCTGCAAAATGCACTACAGCTACGAAAACTCTTCACACTTCACCCAAAATTACTTTTATGTCATAACTATAACACATGCTGTCGGTCAGCAAGACTACAATAGTGCTCAATATACAATAAGATAAAAAAAATCAACGTAAAAAATAAAATAATGTAAACACACACATCAAATGATCTAAGTGACATTTGTATGTTGTTATAGCCATATACGTTATTTCAGTAGCGGTTTTAGGCACGGGCGAACCGGGCAGCCGCCCAGGGCGCCATTTCGTGGGGGGCGCCAGGAGCGCTTGGGGAAAAAAATAAAATAAAAAGCTCTGTTTGTCATATCACTGCAATTGGCACATTGGCGCCCCCTGTAATGCTGCAATCGGCACACTGGTGAACTGCAGGCGCCCTTGCTTGCTGAGAAGGTGGCATGCACAGAAGCAGCGTGTCTTCTCTGTCTCGGGGGCAGTAGCTCCGCACACGCACAGCACCAAGTAGGGCACCAAGTGCTTGTGGGGGCACCACCAAAAAAATTGGCTCGTGAAAAAATCATCACAATAGGCTAGGTACGTGCTAGTAAGGATATTTTAAAAATGTGCAAAGCATGTTAATATTTATTTTAAGCAATACAAAAGCAACATAGGTCAATTTGCTCCTCTCCTTCTCCATTCTCCTCCTGGTGCCCCCCTCCCCCACCTTTCAGTGGTCTGGTCGATTATTGCTCAGTCTTAGTTTGGCAGACAAATGTTTGGACAGGGCCTTGAAAAGATATCTAAAGTCGGGAGCGGAAAAAAGAATAGAACGCGAGATGAATCTCATGCTTGCAGATAAGACAGTGTTTTAAATAAATAAATCATAATAATAAAAAGTTCATTTTGTAGCCCTTGCTCCTTACCGTCAACAAACTTTGTAACATTAGCTCCCAGGCTACTAGCAATGTTCAGACTGTGTTAACAAGTGTTGCAAATGATTAAAGTTGTAAATGATTGATGCTGGCTAGCTAGTTTAGGTTGTGGATATAAATATGGATATGGATATTTGAAAGCAATTCATCATGGTCACTCGACTGTTTTCAGTTAACGTTCGGATAAGACTAGCACTTTCTTCCTTAGGTTGCTAGCTAGCTATGCTGCGGCTGCCCTCAGTCACAAGTACATAGTTCTCGTCGGTTTGCAGGTTCATAGGCCAAGGGCAACATCTGCTGGTGAAACTAATATGAAAAGAAACAATCTTACTGTTACGTAGATTTTCCCTCTTCGTATTTATTTCAAACTCTGTACACAATGTTTTTGTTCTCCCATATGAAACCTTTATAAATGTAAAATAGAGTGAATTTTAAATGTACCAGTGATTTACACGTAGGCCTATATAAACCTAATTTATATATGCAGTTTTTTGTACTAAGTTTAAAACTGTATTTCAGTAGAATTCCTATATATTTTGTCTTTTAATTCTGAATGTAGAGCCGTCTGCAGTCATTGCACAAATCTTTGTTTAATAATGGTTGTGGTATTTATTTATTAACCATTTTAAATAATGTATTTTTTAACTGTAATGTTTGGTGTGTTTGTTTCTGGGGGGGGGGGGGGGGGGGGGGGGTGCTGAGAGGTGGTCTCGCCCGTAAAACACTATAGAACCGCCACTGCGTTATTTGTTATTTTGTGCAAAGTCATATTTTGGTCTTTGAATATTTGGTTCGGAAATATGAGTCATGATGATGGAAAGGTTTGAGTTTATATTTATTTTTGTATTTGGTGTTACTGCCGGTCGTGATTGGTCACATGAAAAGGTGTAACCGGTATATCGCCAGTGACGTAGGGCAGGTGAGGCTGTGTGGGTTTAATGGTGGATGCTGAGAGCTTGGCGAATACACTGTTTTTTTTACCACACTCTCTTCTTTACAATATAGAAAAACAGTCTTTTCGTTCACTTTATTACCAGTCTTTATTTTACAATTTCTTTCAGTTATGTTTTGTGTTACCTATGACAAATAAACCATCGTTTCAACATAAAGGAGGAGCGTGCGTTAATCCAGCCTGGCCCTACACCTTATGGATAAAATGGACACTATGGGCTCTATTTTCATGATCATATGCGCATTGTCTAAAGTCTGTCGCGCAAGTTGCTTTGGGGGCGTTCCCGACACAATTTGGTATTTTGACGGCGGGAAAAGTGAACATTGTGCCAGGCGCATTGTTCAAAAGGGTTGGTCTTAAATTACTTCATTAGTCATGGGTGTGTTTTGGGCGTGACATACAATTAACCAATGAAAATGTATACTCTCATTCCCTTTATGAGCCAGCGGGCGCATTGTCCATGGCCTGTTGCTATTACGATGGCGGATTTACCAGGACGGGAGGAGCTTTTCGGTGGAGGAGACCGATCTGCTCGTGTGTGAAGTAAAAGCGCGTAAGCAGTTAATATTCAGGGATGGAAAGAATCCCCCCAAACCTCCGTGGGTCAAAGAAGTATGGGAGGAATTGTGTCCTCCTTTGGCAAGAACAGAACTTTCGAACAGTGCTGAAAGCGGTAAAACAACGTTAGAAGACAGGGAAACAAAAGCTTTAAACTCAAAGGAAACATCAAAAATAAACGGAAGGTGAAGGTCCATCAAGTTTTCTTTTTGATGATTTGTCCATTTCATTTCTTACAACTTGCCACGCTGTTTATTTAAAATGAAGAAGATGAAAATGAAGAAGAAATCGTAAATAACCTGCAGAACATTGCAATCGCTGTTTATTTAAACCGATAAAAGAAATCGTAAATAAACTGCAGAACATTGCTATAAACTGCAAAACATTGATATACTGTCATAATTTGTGCCTGTTTGCTTACTAAAACATAAAAATACAGGCTATACATGTTGCAACTTTTCTGCCAGTTCAGCTCGCCTCTCTGGCTCAGCAGCAGGTGCATCGGCGTTCAAAGCGTTGTGCGCCCCTAAAAAAGCTTTTCAGCCATGCGCAACTGACAACTGACGAAAAACCATGGTTTACGCTGGTCAAACGACGATATGGTTTTGCCTCCTCATAATAGCATCTGGTGGGCTTTGCGCCAGACCACACCTCTTATTTTCGCTGACACGACCGCCACGGCGCAATGTCATCTGCCATCTACACAACATGATTTTTTGCCTGAAAAAATGAACGATGCGCTGGCACAGAATAGCAATGACAGCATGCGCATGTTGCGAATGCACAATGTGCCGTGGCAAAATAGGGCCCTACATATGTATTTATGCACCTTTCACAATAGATGAATGAAGAATATAGGCCTATACAGTGTACAAATGAATTTTTTTTTTTACCTGGGTAAAGTACCATATGTATCAGAAAATGTTGATGCTAATCACAGAAACCAAGTGTTTTTCAGTGGTTTTTCTATATTTTGTATTTTTTCAGAATTCTAAAACTGCAGTATATATTTCAGAACTGAAGATAAATCGTGTTAATCAAATATGCACAATAAGAAAACACATCACTCCAGAAACACACCAGGGTGAACATGTGTTACCTTCACCTGTGCTAAAATCACGGGTCAATGCCCATTACCTGCTTAGAGTTCCTAAAAATGACAGTATGTTCCACTGCAAAAGAAAATACATGTAATATGTGTTGTAAATGTATGTAAATATTAGCCTGTCCCACCTATACTGCCTGTGATGCTACATTGAATTTCACGTTAAAGTTAGTCCTTTGCCTGAAAAATCGGGCAGCAATGAAAAACAAAAGCTGTGCATTCATCATCAGAATCAGTGGTCTGATTGGTTGTAGCTCTGTCCAGTAGTAGACTGAGGCATTTGAAAGACGCTCGTTGATCCTGCCTCTGAGAACTTTCTGTCTGTGGGAGGTTTGCCAAACCAAGCTCCGTGTACGAGCTTGGTGCGACAGCCAGGCTATGTAAATATAGTCGTATATATGTTTGTGGCCCTACCTAATGTAAATTTGATCTCTGGTGCTGCTGCATTTTGACCTTTTGACCATGACTTATGCCTAGAGTACGTATTGATAATGGGTTACACAGCAACTCCAATATCAGCTTTCTATATGATAATGTTTTGCCCATAAACATGCAAATGTAACTTCGTTGTATACCTGTTACGTAACAAGCTAAAAAGTTATGTAAAGAAACTATAAATAACATGTATCCACATGTTTGCAAAATAAGCTGTAGTTACCTCCACCAAGGAGGTTATGTTTTCGCCGGCGTTGTTTTTTTTTGTCTGTCTGTCTGTTTGTTTGTTATTCGCATAACTCAAAAAGGTATGGACGGATTTAAATGAAAATTTCAGGATAGGTCAGAAGTGGGCTAACTTAGAACTGATTTGTTTTTGGTGGTAATCCGGATAACCATCTGGATCCAGGAATTTTTTAAAGGATTCTTCACCATTGCGAGAGGCTGTAGGAGCCATGTAAGGAATTTATGTTTGGATATTTTGTTATCTTTAAATATGTAGTTTTGTGATTTAATTTTGTTACATTTAGAAGTACTTCATTTTGTGTATCTAATATGTTTGCATGTTTTGAGAATGCTGGAGAGTGAGTGACTGAGTGATTGAATGATTGAGTGATTGAATGTGCCTGGCCAAGGGGGTATGCCGTCAGGTATATAGGTGTGCCATCCTGATGTGAGTGAGAGGGTTCGGTGATGCGCATACCATCATAGACCGTGGCAAAGAGAACGTAGCAAAGACAACGTGGAGAGAGGAAGTGAATGAATGGAGCATTAGAACGAAGAGCAAAGAAAACACTTGAACCTATTTGAACAGTTGTACTTTCTTTATTTTGTTAATAAACCTCAGTTAACTTTATCTTTCGCCTCCTGGAGTATTTGCACGAGTCAAGTGATCACACCGAACCTCGGATGTATTGGCCAAACAACAAGTCATTGGGACTGGTAAAAACATCATGGTTTGGACCTTACAGGGGGAATTTGTACATTTTTGCTTATAACTCCACAAATAATGTGTTTAGTAAAAAAAAAATACAGTATAAGACCATCATACAGTCTGCCAAATCCCAGAATATAATCCGGATCCTGGTAGTATTCCGGATCTCGTGATCCAAGAAGTTAAAATTTGAGGGGCCTCATGGAAAATGGGCTACTGAGAAGTAACTAATCAAGCTAGAGACATGCAACTGACACCAACCTGTACCTGAGGCATTGTAGATTCAGTAGTATTAACGGATTTGACGTATCTTCAATAGTTACAGATCTGTATCCAGAAGAAGTCTGCCATTAGTGAAAAAGCGTTTTTGCTCTATAACTTTTTAACTAATTATGATATAAACTATATTCCAAGTTCTACGGGTATGTTTTCTGGGTCAAAGAATCAGATTCTGCAGGTTAAAATATCATAGAATCAATATCCAATCTATTAATGTCTTTTAATGTCTTAAGGTGAGAATGATAATAAGGTGGAGACTTAAGCTGCCTTGGTGGAGGTCTGTGCTCTCGAGTGCTTTTCTAGTTGTACATAATTTTGTTGGTTATGAACATTAACTGAGAGAAGTACTAATGAATTTTGGTTTCAGTGGTGATCGAATCCAATTGTGTTACAGTTTTTGACAATTGTTTACACACAGGTAATGCAACCACACACTCAATTAACAGAACACCCCATTCTATTGCAAAATTATATTCTTCTTACAAAACTGTACACTTACTTATAAAAATGCGATTTTGTTGCCAAATCATACACACATGATTCATATGATCTATTTGTGTTTTAGTGACTTACACTGTGGTAATCCATCCTAAACACTTTGTAACATTCTGACTTTTCTAATGACATGATCTGGGTTTCATTTTTTTAGACATGCATTCATGAAACACAACATATGACTAATACTGCTCACAGAATATATTTCAACTGATTTTTTTTACTATTATGTAATGCAAAATCAGTTAATATGCTCACGTGTTTGCTTGTTGCATGGTTGCATATGGTTGAAACCTGCCTCATCCACAAAAATCAACTCATGATTTATGGCATCTGCATCTAGCTCCATCACTCTCTGGGAAAGACAAAACTAATGCAGCACAGCAGGCTCATGCACAACACTATAGCATGCACATCCAGATTCAGTACCAATGATACTATAGCCTTATACCTTATGATGCTTATCTCCACATCCTCATGCTCCTCCTCCTGCTTCCTCGCCCTCCTCTAACTGTCACTCTTCTTTATTCCAACATTGTACTCCACATCAAAAGCTTACCTGTGGCTTACTGTATTGCTAGTGCTCAGGCTGATTGCAAAGTGAACTATTTATATAAAAGAGTTTTCACATGTGACAGTGTGGCCAGAAAGGTAAAAGGCAAAATTGTTTAATAGCCATTATTGTGTATAGTTTTGCTAAGAGTGTGTTGATCATTTGCAAGTTTAGTGTAAAGCAGTAAGTTGTGTTTACAGTTTTGCAAAAAGAGTGCTGTGCAGTGGATTCCGTTTACTCTTTTGCAAAGTGTGTGTTACAAAATTACTCTGCAAAGCAGAGTTTGTGCTATTAGTTTTGTGAACTCAGTGAGGGGTTTTGCTATTTTGCTATAAGTATTAATAGTTTTAGAAATTGTGCTACAAGAATCACTGTTAGTGTTTAAGCATTCAGAAAAACTGCAATTGATTGATTGAGTGGGATTTCTACCATGTCTCACATTCACTCTCCATTTTTCTCTTCCATCCTGCTTTGTGTTTCCTGTTAACCTCTCACCTTGACCCTGATTGGATCTACGTTACAGGTAAGGATTTTTTAACAAACTTAATTCTTCTTACATTTTTTTACATTATGGAATTCACATTTTTAATGCAAACAAAATATAATTAGCATATCAACTAACCAAAATTCCCATAGGGCTACCATAGCCTTTCAGACCTTTGGCTAATTTTGCTTTATAGATAGAATGATGGTTAGATAGATTGATAGGTTGATAGATTGATTGATTGATTGATTGGATTGACTGTAGCATTCCAAAAACAGAAAAGCATTTGTAAATGCCTGTGTTTATCACTGTGTATGCTTTATATTAAATAAACCAGGAGTAAACAGTAGCAAATCCTCAGACCCCCTCTAATAGTTCTCTAGCCTTGGTAGAGCACAAACTGTTGAACCCTGTAATGAAAATATGCTTTATTATACTCTTCTGTTGTGCTGAGTATTCACTGTACGGCCAGTCATAATTAGTTTCACGCACTACCACTTGGGAATAAAAGGCAGCATATTAATGTTACTTTTTAAACAATCTACCAGCTCTGAAATGTACGTACATGGCATTTAAGCTATTTGCAATGTAATCAGTGTGTCACATAGTTATAAAACTACACTCCAGACATGCAGCATAGTTTCTTGTGCTGATAAGCTGGAAATACCTGTTGTTCTGTGAGCAGTTGCCAAACAGCTCCAAGTGATATGTGGGCTTGAAAAGTCATTTTAAATTAATGTTTCGAGTTAATGTTTTGCTTATCCGAGACCTCTGCAAGAAATGAAAAAGATCCCAAAAGTAGTTTCAAGAAGCAGTTCAGTTGTGTTTAAAGCATGTGGATGGTCAGGCACAGACACACATGCATGCACAATAAGCTGAGTGAATGACCACACAGAGACACAAACACACACATAAACATTTTAAGATTTATGTAACATGTAACATCAATATTTATGTCACATAACACGTTTGTATATTACTCCTCCTCTTATGTAAGGAGTGATAAATATAATAGTTTCTAATCCAGGGCACTTACTCATGCTGCAGTGTTCTTTAAAGACAAACTGAAACGGAAAAAATATGTCAACAGCCGGTTGGTTATAAAAACTGTAAACAAATTAAGTTAAAAACTGTAACAACATAAGATATATCATGTTTTTTCCAACACTGAAGATATCATTAATTTGTATCAAGGCACAGCCATTAGGCGGAGCTAAATTTGAAGTATGTATTCTAAAAATTAAGTGATAGGAGGGATGAATTCTCTGTCCACAGATTTTACTATCAATCGTGTTGCCTATGCATTTCAACACATATGAGACACATCAATAGTCTGTAATTTCCAGGCACTTGAGGAACCGGAAGTTTGATGAGTTTTTTGTAAATAAAATGTCTGTCTGGGACAATTCTGAGATAGGCCACTGTATTTGTGCTTGTAGGACAGTGTAGTTGAGCGGCTGAAGAATTTACCAGGAGATGGTAGTTTTCCATGCAGAACACGATTTTTTTTTCTTGTAGGCTGCCGGCAGGGTGACAAACAAAGACAAACTTAACACTAAATAGCGACAAAAAAAGGAAAAAAAAATCTAAACTGTCTAAAGCAGACAAATAGGCCTAATAGAATTAGACTGCCTCCTTCTTCTTCTTCTTCTTCTTCTTCTTCTGTTTTTTTTTTTTGGCAGTTGGCAACCTAGCGTTAGAGGTGCATTTCCGCCACCTGCTGGACTGGGGTATGGGTGCAAGAGCCTATTCTACAACTGAACTATTTTAAAAAAAGAGAAGATGAGCGGTGATATTAGATCCTGTGAATAAGACCTGTATCCCTCAGAAATTTAAAACCATAATTATAGCAGATATGGCCTGAGCTTACTTTCAATATTTCCTTTAAATTCAAGCTTAACTTTTCCCTTCTCAACTGCTCTATTATAGTTTTTCTCAATTGGTTTGGTACATTTCTCACATCAGAATTGAAATTCTCAAAAGTTCTTGTTCAATTGTCACATCATCATGCCATTTGTGCAGATGAAAAAGGCAGTTTCTCATTGCATTTAACAAATTGCAAATGCTTTTGTCCATCCATACAAATGATTGTGTACAATTCTCAGTTTTTTCGTACATTATCAATTGCTTTTGTCATGCTAATCAAAATGCTTTGTTATAGGAATCTATCAAATAGTCTCTTTCCCCAAAACATTTAGGCTATAGTTCATCATATAAGTCTTCACATGCAAAATGATTTACCAAGCCATCATAACATGTCAAGCATATATACATTTCCATACGACATTTGTCTGTAAATATGATCTAAATTGGTAAATTCCTCCCAGGTGAATCTAGACTTTCTCTAATGAAAAGAGTTGATCTATGTTTATATTTTTGACCTATGTTTACTTATGTATTGTATTTCACCTTTGTTACTGTATGTGCAGTCCTGTCTTTTTTTTTCTTTATGCACTGCAATGTCAATGTTTGCTAATAAAGAAGTCATAAATGTGAATCTTGTCTTTTCCAATCAATCTTACACATATACATTATATGAGGTCAAATGTACAACACTTGTCATCACACCTAAACCACATTTTACATCAACATGTCCCTTCAAAGTGCACTATTCAATTGCCAACATGACTAATGAATTTGACTGTCTTATCCGTACACAATGACACAATGATTAAACATTCTGATGGCACTGACAAGTATATTGACACAAAAACTTGCTTTTGAGGGATGGACTAAGGATTTTGAGCAAGAGACTGGATTTTGCAGGTGATCCACGGTGTTTTGCTATTTGTTCAAACTGTTTTGAGAAATGCACTTGATCTTCTGCAAATTGCAAGAATGATTCGAAAAATGCACCAAAGTGATTGAGAAAAACTGTAAAGTGACCCTTTCTGGCTGGTACTTGGGACAGTGGCATATCACATGCTGTACAGATTCTGGACTACCACAGAACTCACATTTTCCATCAACATGCTTTCCCATAATTGCCAGGGTAATGTTTAGCCTAGTGTGCCCAAATCTCATTCTTGATAGAACATCTTCCTCTCCCTTACTCCTGTTCGATGTTCTACATCGACCTACATTGCTTTGGATGCTATGTAAATGTCGTCCCGTATGTTGCTGTCCCATAGGAATTGCCATCTTTCTCTAACTTTGCGTTTAATTATGCTTTTGATTTCTGCTTTGCTGTAGTCCACCTCTAAATCGACATTGCTGTTGCTAGCGGCTTTCTTGGCACAGCTGTCAGCCAGTTCATTGCCTGCCACACCTAAGTGAGCAGGCACCCATACAAAAGATTTTTTTACTCCTGATTTTAGCAGTGTATTGGAGACTTCAGCTATATTGGGCACAACATCCTGTCTGAAATGTGACTGCCAGGTTTTGATACTGGACACTGATACAGAACTGGAGTCTGAGGCAATAACTACTGCCTCAGGCCTATTCCGCTCCACCCACTGCAGTGAAATCCACACAGCAATTAATTCGGCCATATAAACAGCTAAGTCATCAGTAAGTCATGCCTATTTCTGTGCTGAGTTCAGGGATGACAAATGCTACCCCGACAGTCCTATCTGTTTTGGAGGCGTCTGTAAATATTTTAACTTGGGAGGTATGGAGATAAAGTTAAAATATTTGTGCAGAGTTCATTTTCCTCCAACAGCAAGAAATCAGTAGGCACCCCTTCCATAATCCAAGGCGGAGTAGGTGGAATGTATACTCTTGGGATGATTTTCAAATCACTAACAGTCATGCTTCTCACTCTTTCATTAATTGTCCACCCATAACTTCTGGCGTGAGTATGCAACCTTTTTTGGCATGGCTGTAATACCCACTGACTCATATGGTCAACACTGTGGCCTTTCAGATTTGCCCAAAATACAGAAGCCAGCTGATCCCTGAAGGGGCATGTCCTCCATCTCAACTTGTATGGCCGCCACTGGAGTGGTTTTCATGGCCCCACAACACAGCCTTTACGCTTGGTTATGGACCATATCCAGTTTCTTCAAAAATGTATTGTCCGCTGAGCCATAAATAAAGCTTCCATAATCCAACACTGACCTTATCAAACCAGTATATACTGTCCTTAGGGCATGTCTGCTTGCTCCCCAATCTATTCCACGTAGGCATCGCATTACATTAACGACTTTTTTGCACCTTTCAACCATACTTTCTATAAGCAGTTTTTGATCTAGCCACATGCCCAAGGATTTAACCCTTTCCAATTCTACACCAGATATTGTGAGTTTAATGTCTTCCACAACCTTCTTTCTGGTAAAGACCATTGTTTTAGTTTTTTCTACTGAGATTCTGAAGCCCCATCGAATGGCCCATTTCTCCACCACAGTGACTGCTTGTTGAATTTTCCTGCCCACAAAGTCAACATTTCTCCCTCTTTTCCAAAGGTCACCATCATCAGCGTATAGGGCAACCTCCACATGATTCTCTACTTCACAAAAAAATCCATTAATCATTATAGCGAACAACATAGGGCTGACTATGCTTCCTTGTGGAATACCATTTTCAGTTGCATAGCTCTGGCTAGATACTCCATTTACCCTAACCTTAATGGTTCTACCTGTTAAAAACTCCCTGATCCAGTTGAACGCTCTCCCCTTACAACCCATTTTGTGCAGCTTTATCAGCCATCCCTCCTTCCACATCATATCGTAGGCTTTCTCTATATCAAAGAAAACAGCTACAACAGTCTCCCGGTTTGCCTGCGCTCTCCGTGTTGCATCCTCTAGGACCACCAGAAGGTCGATTGTGCCTCTTCTGAATCCTTTGGTAACTCTGTATCAAGCCTTTATACTCAATTGTATAACTCATTCTTTCATTTATCATTTTCTCCATAGTTTTTCCCATCTGAGAGGTTAGAGCTAATTGGCCTATAGTTACCTGGGACTTGTGGGTCTTTGCCAGGTTTCTTAATAGGAATGATGATGGATTCCTTCCACGCTTTTGGAATGATTCCCTCTGTTCAAATCTTATTATAGAGCGCCAATAGGACTTCCTTTCCCTTATCTGTCAGATTTTCCAACATGGAATAGCATATTCCATCCCCCCCGTAGACAATTTGCCTAACTTCCTGAGAGCATTATTCAGCTCAGTGCTAGTAAACAGTGCATTCACTTCCCCCATATCACATCTGCGCTGTCATCTACTCTCACACAGTCCTGCTGGTGTTTCTGTACTGTCTCAGCTCTTGCCATCCTCTCCTGCTGGGAGAGGTTTTCAGAGCTATGGACTTTGCTTAATGTCTTTGCTATAATCTCCGCTTTTCCTACGTTGCTTGTGATTACAGTATCCCATCTAGCAATCTAGGATATCCATACTGCGTCCCATTCCCTTTCATCCTCTTTATCATACTCCATACTTTTCTCTCCATACTTATCTCAACCTATTGAATCACAGAAACGTCTCCAACATTCTTTCTTGGCCTGTTTGATAGTCCTCCTCAAATCTGCCTGAGCCTTTTTAAATAAAACCAAATTCTGGAAGTTGTGGGTTCTCTTCAATACTTTAAATGCTTTATTTTATGCTTTTACTGCCATTCTACATTTATGATTCCACCAAGGGACAATCCTACCTAGGCTCACAGGTTTAGTTTTAGGGATTGCTGCCGTAGCTGCTCTGACTATGGCAGCACTAACCTGTAAACAAGTGTTCTATATCTCCATCCACAGAGAACAGCAGGGCGTCACTGACCTCTCCAAACTTTTCCCAGCTTTTTCCAAAATCCATCTGTCATTGTGAACTTCTTGCGCCACTTAACAATCCATTCCTATTTCAGTTTTTATTGTGAAGTGGTCACTGCCCACAGCATTACCTCTCAGTACTTCCCACCCGCACTTGTCTGCTAATGTTGCTGTAGCCAGCATTAAGTCAATAGCAGACTCTGTCCCTCTTGCCATGTCCATTCTGGTACCTGAGTTTAGACATACTAGCTCTTCCTCATCCATAAATTCTAGGATTATATCCCCATTAAGATCGTTCTTATCTCCTCATAATGAGCTGTGCGCATTGAAATCCCCACACCATATCACTCTACCTTTTGTACCCTCCCAAATTTCTTCCACCTGATTCAGTTGCAGCTGCTGACATGGATTGTAGAAATGAATAATTTCAATGGTTTCTTTCCCTAGCCAGACCTCAATCATCAAATATTCTAGCTGCTTCCCTCTCTTGATCAGACTGATGGGATGGGGTTCAGATCCAGCGACCTAAGAACAGAGATTCACTAGCCAGTGGGTGTGGATCAGTGACGCACGGGGGATGGGAGGGTATCTGAGTACTCAGAGAGTACCCTGGAGTGACAATATATGTGGAGGAGAGTTATCAACAACAACTCCGGAACTCAAAATACAGTTGTCAGAACACAATGGTGCAGTTACCTGCACCAGCCATCGTCAGGCTACATTTGTTTGCTAATTATTAGGCTGTTATTACAGTTTTTCTCAGTTGCTTTGGTGCTTTTCTCAGATCAGAAAGTAAATTCTCATAGTTCATTAGTTCAACCTCCACAACATTTAGTCATTTGTGCACCTCATAATAGCAATTTCTCCTTCATCTGAACAAATTGCAAATGCTTTTGGACATGTGTCAGTTGCTTTTATACAATACAATGTTGTTTTTTAACATTTTCATTTGCTTATGTCATGTCAGTCAAAATGAACTATACTTGTGGATGCTGAATAGTCATTCCCAATAAAACTAATAGTCTTAGTTTTATTGCTTGAGTCATTACATACAAAATTGTTGAACTAGTTATCAAATTCTGTCAAGCAAATTCTATACCTTTCTTTATAATTTTTTTTGCTGGAAATGTCTCCTAAATTGAACAGTTGCTCTCAGGTGAACTTAAGCTTTTACTCACAAGGAGGTGTGTGAAGTATTACAGTTTTTCTCAGTTGCATTGGTGCTTTTCTCAGATCAGAATGTAAATTCTCATAACTATTAGTTCAGCCGTCACCAGTATGTACAGGTAAAACATGTCTTGTATGTATACTCTAATGTTCAGCACTGTAAATGGTCTGCAGATGGTGGATTTACCACTCCAGGAGACACTTTTCTCGCTGCATTGCAAGGGATGATATCCGTTGTGATGTAGATGAAAATATATGGCTAGACAGACAGGAACGTCTGCATGTGCCAGAATGATTTACCTATTTCCAGTTACAATATGCACTGTTACGTATGTTGTTCACATTTGTGCACAGCTCTACCAAAAGGGTGTTTCTTATGTTTGTTCTAAATAAGTGACTGTAGTGTATTTTTCTTTTGCACAATGCTGTACAATTGCAAAGAGCATAGTAAAAATGGGAAATGTACGTATTCAGTGTCTTGTACTCACTCCCCTACCTACAGCAACGTGTACTGTTTACTGTAGTTTTACGTAAAATGGCTGTACAGGTAGTGTATAGTGCTGTCTTGAGCATTTTCAGGTAGTGTCAATGAGTTCTAACCTTTTTTTCCTGCATTGGAAAACACTAAGAGAAGTAATTGTCATAATGAAAACATGACAAAGCCATTTGACTATCTTGTTCATAAACATGATGTCAAGACTTCTCATTTTGATGACACTGGCAGTTTCATTGACATGAATACTTGCTTTTGAGGAATTGACTATCCATTTTGAGCAAGTGACGTGCTTTTGCAGGTTATCCACTAGGTTTTGCAGTTTGCACTAACTGTTTTGAGAAATGCACTAAATGCTGCGCAAATGTTAATAGTGTTGTGAGAACAGTACACTGTAAAACCGGATTGTCAATACAACTCAAAACTTTTGATGTAACTGATTACGTCAATAGTTTTGAGTACATTAACTATATATTTTAATTAAAGTTACTTTAAAAGTTTAAGTACAAAGTTCATGTACTTAAACTTTTAAAGTAACTTTAATTAAAATATATAGTTAATGTACTCAAAACTATTGACGTAATCAGTTACATCAAAAGTTTTGAGTTGTATTAACTTATCCGGGTTTACAGTGTACCAAAGCGACTGAGAAAAACTGTAAGCAACGTTTCCATTTGGCTATGCCTTCAGCTGAAGTTGCCCATGTCACTGGTCGATTGTCGTGGCAATAAACTATTTTATTTTGGCTCTCTGACTTGTTTTCATTTGGGTGCGGTTGGGGTGTCGGTATTTATTTATAGCGAGTTGGCGGAATTTTATTTCAATTCTGTCGGAACACAGTTTGGATGTGGGTTGAAGTATGATGGGTACGGGCGGGCCATAGACTGCCAAATCTTGATTTGTACTTCATTATACACTTTAATGATAGGCTATTACACCTTGATTGCTATCTGACAATTTTTTGTCTTTGAACCCAATGCCCCCCCCCCATTGTTTAGCTCAAAAGTCTCATTTTGCCAAGGCAAGTTGTTCTGTAATGAGCATGAATAAACGAGGTAAAAATCCTTTTCCAAAATGTAACTTAAATTGCAACCGGGACTTGCATCCCTACCGACACAAAAAAGCAAATAAACCAGCCTACTCCAACAGTTGTTAAACATTTACATGAACATTGACAGTAGCGTATAAGCAAATGCTTTTCAACAGACATCGCAAGACCCAATGAATCATAAATAAATAATGCACATTGTATATATGCTATTTTGATGTGAATATGCATTTTAATTAATAGGCTACATGTTTTGTCAACCATTAACAGATCATGCCAAAAGTCAGAGTAAGCACAACAAAGCGAGGCCAGGTCTTCTCCAAGAATTGTTTAACAGTTTCCAGAGCTGTGTCGTTGTTTAAATTCATACTTCAGCTCAGCCATCTAATGTATTGCATTTGGAAAAGGGTTAGTTTAGTCAAAAGTCGACGTTTGGACGGACTGGAGAGTGGAAGCTCAAAAAAGACATTTACAGTTTTTCTCAGTCGCTTTGGTACTTTTCTCACAACACTATTAACATTTGCGCAGCATTTAGTGCATTTCTCAAAACAGTTAGTGCAAACTGCAAAACCTAGTGGATAACCTGCAAAAGCAAGTCACTTGCTCAAAATGGATAGTCAATTCCTCAAAAGCAAGTATTCATGTCAATGAAACTGCCAGTGTCATCAAAATGAGAAGTCTTGACATCATGTTTATGAACAAGATAGTCAAATGGCTTTGTCATGTTTTCATTATGACAATTACTTCTCTTAGTGTTTTCCAATGCAGGAAAAAAAGGTTAGAACTCATTGACACTACCTGAAAATGCTCAAGACAGCACTATACACTACCTGTACAGCCATTTTACGTAAAACTACAGTACACGTTGCTGTAAGTAGGGCAGTGAGTACAAGACACTGAATACGTACATTTCCTATTTTTACTGTATATGCTCTTAGCAATTGTACAGCATTGTGCAAAAGAAAAATACAATACAGTCACTTATTTAGAACAAACATAAGAAACACCCTTTTGGTAGAGCTGTGCACAAATGTGAACAACATACGGAACAGTACATATTGTAACTGAAAATAGGTAAATCATTCTGGCACATGCAGACGTTCCTGTCTGTCTAGCCATATATTTTCATCTACATCACAACGGATATCATCCCTTGCAATGCAGCGAGAAAAGTGTCTCCTGGAGTGGTAAATCCACCGTCTGCATGACTCTGCTGCAGCAAAGCAGACCATTTACAGTGCTGAACATTAGAGTATACATACAAGACATGTTTTACCTGTACATACTGGTGACGGCTGAACTAATAGTTATGAGAATTTACATTCTGATCTGAGAAAAGCACCAACGCAACTGAGAAAAACTGTAATACTTCACACACCTCCTTGTGAGTAAAAGCTTAAGTTCACCTAAGAGCAACTGTTCAATTTAGGAGACATTTCCAGCAAAAAAAAAAATAAAGAAAGGTATAAAATTTGCTTGACAGAATTTGATAACTAGTTCAACAATTTTGTATGTAATGACTCAAGCAATAAAACTAAGACTATTAGTTTTATTGGGAATGACTATTCAGCATCCACAAGTATAGTTCATTTTGACTGACATGACATAAGCAAATGAAAATGTTAAAAAACAACATTGTATTGTATAAAAGCAACTGACACATGTCCAAAAGCATTTGCAATTTGTTCAGAGGAAGGAGAAATTGCTATTATGAGGTGCACAAATGACTAAATGTTGTGGAGGTTGAACTAATAGTTATGAGAATTTACTTTCTGATCTGAGAAAAGCACCAAAGCGACTGAGAAAAATTGTAAATATGTGCTTCAGCCTAACCGCGCATCACTGGTATAAATACAATAGGCCACTTCAAGAATCATTGCGTTATAAAGACAGAGCACTCAAGTGCCACCTGGTGGCTGATTGGGTACATTGCAGCTTCTCACACAGTTTCCTGAAAAAATCCTGCATGATTTCTGCGTGAATCACGCGTGAAAGCGTGCAAGACGAACTAGCACCCACTGGTACGTTTAGAGCCCCTTCCTGAAGAAAATGCTGTACCTCATGGGCCCTCCAAACTAACCAAACTCTCAGTTTCAGGCCTCCCGCTATCCTCCATTCCCTCATCTTCCACCTCACTGCCTGACACGTAACTTCCTACCTCCTGGCCATTCCCAGCCCAGTTGCCACCAACCGCCTGCACGCCACCACATCCTCCACTCCTCTCCACCATCCTTCCCCTTCCGTGTACCTAGACTGACTCCTCAACCCCTTCTTCTTCTTCTTCGGGCAATACTGGCGGTTTAGACAACGTCTGGTGTATTACCGCCACCTACAGGACATTTAATTTCACTGCAAGTCCACTCAGCCTCTTAGATCCTGGTGTAAATGCTAGATGATTTTAGGAATCTAACTAGACTCGATGCAACTTTCGAATTTAGTTGAAGCAGAGAAGGGAGGGAGACAGTAGTAACACCAATCTTAGACAGGTCATTAAAAAACCTACGTCTGAACTCACAATATTGCACACACTCTAATAAAACATGGGAAATTGTCTCAGGAACTCTGCATACTTCACATAATCCATCTCTGTGTTTATGAATCAAATGTAATGTAGAGTTTAGGGCGCAGTGTCAGAGACGTGTCAGAACGACTTGCTGAGACCTACCCCCTGATAGAGTGCAAAGTGCATTTACTGGAGGCTGGATAGAGTACAGATGTCTGCCCTTTAAATCTTTGTCCCATTCAGCTTGCCATGTCTGAAAGACTTTCCCCATAAGCAGGCCCCTCAGCTCAGTCCTTCCTGGACCAACTGGCAACATAACTTCATCATTATTTAAATATTCCTTTGCGAGTTTATCAGCTACCTCATTCCCATTTATGCCTATGTGGGCTGGGACCCACAGGAAGGATACATCACAGCCACTCAAATGTAAGCTGTTCAGCAAGAAAAGAATGTCAGCAATTAAATCAGGCCGAGCATTGAACATACAAGTTTTCAGACATTGCAGGAGTGAAAAGGAGTCAGAGCATAGGACCACATTTTTAGGCTGTGCCTCCACTACCCATTGTAGGGCTTTTAGGATACCCGTAGACTCAGCTGTAAAAACAGCCATATTGTCATTGAGTCTATATCCAATATTAACATTATGCTGGGGGATACAGAAAGCACAACTTACCCTTCCTGACTCAGGGTTTTTGGATCCAATTTTGTAGACAGGAGTTCTACTTAAACTGGATATACTCTGTGGCAGAATCACTAGAGAATTCAACCTCCTCATTATGTTTATCCTCATGTAACCTAAGGTCCACCTGGACAGGGGGGAGGAGCCAGGCTGGGACTGGTCCCCAATAGGTACTTTTAACTGGGACCATATCAAGCAAGTTAAAATCCTTGGCCCATGACATACATTGTTTTACAAAAGGCCGACTTCTCATCTGATCAGAGGCAAATTCATAACAGTCAATTAGCATGGAGCTTGCGGGGCAGATGCTGGTTCTTTCCCTAAGTCTATTCCAGTAGTGAAGAGAGAACTGGATCGGTCCTAGCCTTAGAGGCTTCTCTCCTGTGTCAACAAGCAGAGCAGAGGTTGATGTGTAGGCAAATGCACCAGAGCAGACTCTAAGGGCCTTTGACTGAATGACATCAAGTCTTTTTAAAACAGAACTGGCAGCAGCTCTATAAGCTTGACAACCATAATCAAAAATTGACTTTATCATAGCTTGATAAATGGTAAGAAGTAATGACATTTATTACTTTGGTAGTTTTAGCTATTACTTTAGAGATGTGATTGTTCCAATTTAGCTTGCTGTCGAACCACACTCCTAAGTATTTAAAACGTTCTACCTTCTCTATGGGAGATTCGTAAAGAGTTAAGGACACGTCCCATTTCTTCCTAGTGTGGCTAAAAAGCACATTTTGAGAAAAGCCCCATTTCCTGGCTCACTTTTCCACAACATTCAACTCTCCTTGCAACCTATGTAAAACTAGAAAAGCACTCAGAGAGCGCAGATCTCTGCCAAGGCAGCTTAAGTCTCCACCTTATTGTCATTCTCACCTTCAGACATTAAAAGACATTAATCATGTTAAAACATTTTATTACTGGTGTAATAGTTAACTAGTGGGTTCGTTCACTCATGCTCACACAAACTTGGTTGGCTCTTCGGTGCAGGTGGGTTCGTTAACTCATGCTCATGTAGCTAGCGGGTGAATACCGCCGCCTTGTAGGGGTTAAAAGGTGTCAGTCCTAGGGAGGCCTGAGTGGGAAAAGATCTTGGTCCCCCACACCCACGGCCTAAAGCCTCAATGTCCAGACTGTGTAGATATGTTGTCCTCTGTTTAGCAGTCTAAGGCCAGTAAAGACCATACAAGATTGGGTAAAGTAGGCTTTAGGATTTGCATTAATACCACAGTGGCTACCTAAAGTGAATGTAGTGTGTGTGAAGATACTAGATTGGTGAGACACTACTTCCTACTTTCCCCAGTCTAACTAAACAGGTGAGGCGCCCCTACCCCTCAGGAGAATAGCTCATTGACACCATTGAACTACTCAGTCACATTTATTATGACTGCTACTAACAAAATGAAATACAAAAAAATAATAATAATACTGGTATGATAACAGGACTTAAAACGAAATAAATACAGTATAAAAATAAATGCAGTATCAAACAACCTCAGTATCAATACACACCAGATCTGCTTCTGGGAAGGGATACTAGTAACAGCCCTGTTCAGCTACACATACCCTTTTTAACAGTTATGAAACAACTTTGGTTTTACCCCACCTTCAGTAAGCATACTCAACAACGGTTAGAACAGCAACCATTTCACAATGTACCCTTCTGTAAAAGAAAATGGTTTCAAGATTTAAAACATTAAACAAACATGACAAACAACACACAGTGTAACTCTTCTCTTTTTTTTTTTCTTTTGTGTCAGCAAACTTGTAAAGTGGTCCTGCTTCACCAAATTAGTGAGCCACTGCAATGCCGTTCAAGGCCTTTGGCTCTGTATGGAAGCGCCAATGTATGTGTATGTATGCACGCGGAGGCTCGCCCATTCGCTCCGCTACTTCGTGTTTGTGTGCGCGTGGTAATGAGAGGATATGCTGCGTAGCAGTTCACAATGTTCCCCGGTGTGTGTGTGTGTGTGTGTGGAAGTGAGAGGGTATGCTGCCTAGCAGTTCACAATGTTCCCCGGTGTGTGTGTGTGTGTGCGTGGATATGCGTAGGCACGGCTTCAGTCCAGTTCAGTTCAGTTCGGCCGGCTATGCAATTGTTAGTCAGTGTAAATGGTGTAGTGTTGTGTGGTGTAGTGTTCTCGACGTTACCCACAAACAGCAGAGATTACTGGGGATGTCTGGAGGATGGCAGGGTACACGCCTAGGCAAACGCCAGGGACCCACGAACTTGAAATAGCGCCTGGAGTAGTATAGCTACCACAGACAAAACATGGTGTAGGGCTACTGCTGTCTTTCGTCTTCCGCAAAGCACTACACTTCCTCTTATCAAAACAAACCGAATACTCACGAAGTGGACGCTGGATACACAGCCTAGACGAATAATAACCGCAATAGACACACTTTTACACGCTCCAAGATGTCTTCTCTGTGCAATCTATTTGTGTATCGTCATGCTACTGCAATGCCGAATCCCAGACGTACACTCCCATCGTCTGATAGACCCGGTCGTCACACTCCCATTGGCGAGACGCATGGGGCCACCGCCATATTTAAGGAATTCGTTATCTTTTTTGTTAGTTTTTTGTTATTTACAAGTTTATTTCACATATATTTAGTGCAATTTTGTTTCACATAGGCTAACAGTATGATCATTATTTGTTAAGAGGACTCCTCTCGATAAGACTACTCCTCTCGAAGCGGATGACGCCAAGTAATGCCGACTCCTCTCGAAGCGGATGACGGCAAGTAATGCCAGTAATAGGACATCTATGTTGCCTGTAGTACTCTTTTTTTCAATACGCGCAGTGTACAGTGTACAAGTTCTCTCTGCCGCTGTGCTAAGCTAGCAATATTGTTAACGGAAACGGAAAGCGGGTAGAGCCACAGATTCTTTACAGGGAAGACTGTCTAGAGGGCTGTGGTAGAGCCCTAGGACAAACCAAAACATCGGAAACGGAAAGCGACCAAATAATACCGATAAATACATTCATAACAAATAATACGCCTGTTAACAAATAATACCGATAAATACATAATATATGATACAGATACATGATATGTGATAAGAATACGTGAAATATAATCAGGGGGGAGTATGGTGGGAGAGTAAGTCTGACCTCGCGGGAGTATAAGTCTGGGTGTCATTTCCCATGGGAGTGTACGTCTGAATCCCGCAATGCCCAAGTTTTCTGTCCGTCGAAAACATTGATTCACTTTGCAGTAATAAAGGAAACGCAATATAACAAGTCCGGCACTACTACTATAAACTTAGCTCTACTTACACCAACTTCTCTAAATTCACGGTCCTATACTTAAAAAAAACCCACGTTACCCAAACGTGCTGCCCACTTGCTTCTCCACCAAGGCGCTAACTACTTGGCTCCAGCCCGCTTCCGCACTCTTACACCCGAAGGCTAGCTCTTAAAGGCGCAGGGTACCCTTTTTTTGCCTGCCGATTCTTAAAGGCGCAGGGTACTATTTGTGTCTGCCACACTCACACGAACTTGGTTGGCTCTTCGGTGCAGTAAAGTACTTAATCTAATTTCCACTGGCAACATGAACTACTGGGCTGCTCACCACTACCGCTGTGGAGTTCCATTTTTCACCAAAACTGCATCTGACATGACATCCCCAACTCTTACCTGAATGGTGCGGTCTTCCAAGAAATTCTTGATCCAGCTAAACAGCCTTCCGTTGACACCATAACTAGCCTACCTAGCCTTTTGGTAGCCTACCTTGCTTCCAGCTTTCATTCATTAGACTGAGGAGCTCATCTAAAAGGACACCAGAGACATGATTAAACATTTCATAATGCAGGTTATCCATTCCAGGAGCCGTGTTTCTCCCAGCAGCTATGGCTTGCTTTAACTCCTCAAAGGAAAAGAAAAAAATGAACTCATTACACCCTGATTCTCGGGGAGACATAAATCACCTTGCAGACTAATCCCTGGTCTCTCTGCTTTGTTTATCTAAATCGTCAGAGCTATGCACTTTCCTGAAAGCTTCCACAAGAAGACTGGGCTTCTCTACAGATGTTGCTGCCATCCAAGCCTCATGTACCAGGACAGGGAGGTTTACCTTCCTTCCTACACCATTCATCTGTCTTACAGTGGACCACAATTGGGAGATGGGAGTTTCACCAGAGAGAGAAGAACAATATTCCCTCCAACTACTTCTCTTGGCAGACTTAATTACTCTCCTAACCAGGGCCCTATAGTATTTATACTGTACAAGATTATCAGGAGTAGGGAATTTCCTCAGAACTCTAAAGGCTTTATTTCTTTTCCTAATGGCCTCATCACATTCTTTATTCCACCAGAGGACCATTTACTTCTAGGAGCCTATACCTTTTTTAGGAATTGCTGAAGCTGCTGCTGACGAGATTATGCGTGAGAGTCCATTATTCCACTCATCTATTGAGCTATCCTGAAGGCCTGGTAAGAGGTCATCACACAAGATTTCAAACTTTTCCCAACTTCTCCCTCCCATCCTTTCCAACTCAACAGGTAACCGCAGTCCAAAGGTTCCTATAGTTGGAAAGTGATCACTGCCCAGGTTATATAGGTCAAGTGCTTCCCATTCGCTCTTACCAGCCAACTCACCAGAGACTAGCATCAAGTCCAAACATGAAGGGGTTAAACCACCTAGTTGCACTCTTGTAGGATGCCCATCATTAAGACACACCAAATGAAATCCTGCATAATATTTTCAACTACTTCCTCATTACCATCAGTCCTGCTGCTCCCCCACAGTACATTATGTCTGTTAAAATCCCCTGTGCGAACAGACACAAAGCCAGGCAAAACAAAATCTAAAGTGTGCTTGAGCCATGTCTCCTGGACACAAATAACTTGGCACTCGATTTCACTCGTGGTAACAAACCTTTTAAATTAATGGCCATTCACAATTAAGCTTCATTCCATTGCAGGACACTAGAAGACATTTATCCTTCCCCTCCCCCTTCACTACTCTGAGACACCATAGCCCGACCATCAATATCTTTAAGAAGTTAAAAATAAAGACTCAGGGGATATGTCCACCTGCAGATATTTCCCTGCAGCCCTTGAGACGAGTTGAATCACATCTGACTTATTAGAAACCTTAGAAAACTTTGACCCAGAGAACACTTCAGTGATGAAAGCCAAGAAATCAGTCTTTTTGATGATAAAACTATCACTTGGAGGAGAGAAAACATGGGCTCTAGCGGCCGACAGGTGCTGTGAGGGGCAGTTAACATTGTTCACTCTTTTCAGAGCTTCAGCATATGACACACGTTCATTTGTTCTTATTTTCTGCACTTCCAAGGCATTCAGATAAAACCGGCACCCCTTGTAAGCTGCGCTATGTTCTCCCCCACAATTTGGGCAGCGTAAAGCCGACGCACAGTCCTTGTAGCTATGATCACCCCGCACTTACCACACTTTCTTTTCCCTCTGCATACAGCCGCCACATGTCCATACCTCTGACAATTAAAGCATTGCAGAGGGGGTTTGATATAAGGCTTAACTTGAAAGCTCAGACACCCAAGTCAAATCCACCTGGGGATAGACTCTGACTCAAATGTCAACAAGACTGTTTGACTGGCCATTCTCTTATCGTTTTTTGTGATTTGAAAACATCTAACTTCAGAGACCTTCGCCCCTTTCACTTTGTGCAAAATTTTCTTCGTCAGTGATCTCAGTAGGCACTCCATAAATTACACCTTTAGCCCTAGAACCTATCCCGGTTTATAAACCTCCACATCACACTTGTTCAGAGATGTTATGGCAAGGGCACGTTCTTACTGAGATTTGGAATGATAGACCACTAAAATCCTTCCATTAGCAAGAGATTTCGCATATTGGAAGTTGCATTTTGTTCAGGGTTCTTGTCCCAGTGCTTTTCAGTTTCACAATTACTACACACTCACCATCTTTTCTTATTTTTAAGCGCTGTGACTCCCCATCACTCCCTGCACTAGATTTACTGTCTCTCTCTCTCGTGTATGTTTGCTCCCTTGGGTTTTACCCACAAGTTGATATTCCTCCCCTGCACTATCCATACTATCAGAGAAGACCATAGCTTCCCCCAGATACGACGAAGGCATCCTACGAAAAATCGTAGTTTAGCCTTAGTTTGGTGTTACTACTGTTCAGCCACTTGTATGTGCGTTGCTCATATTCCTAGTTTAAGAGTTGGCACTTTGGTTCGATATCGCGCCTCCTCAACCCCATGGAACCGGTAATATCGTACCTTAACTCCTCCCCCCAGGGACTAATTTGTCAATAAACATTAATTATCTGCCCTGACACATATTAAACTCTACAAACAATTTTTAACACAATAAACTGTGAAAACAAAAGTTACAAATCAACAAAAAAAAGTAACAACGTGCTTCAACGTGGCGCAATGTCATCTGCTATCTAGACAACGTGATTTTTTGCCTGAAAAAATGAACGTTGCGCTGGCACAGAACAGCAATGACAGCATGCGTATGTCACGAATGCACAATGCGCCGCGGCAAAATAGGGCCCCATATCTGGCAACAGTGAGTGAGTGCTTTCATCTGCTTTCAATTTCACTTCTTTTTCCTCACCTCTAAACACCTCACATTCTCCACTTTCTCTGTCTGTCCTCCCTCTCTCTCCCTGTCCTCTGTCTTTGCTGCTGCTCTCTCTCACTCTTTCTCTCTCTCTCACTTTCCCCACGCACACACAGGCATGCACACACACACACACACACACACACACGTGTCTCTGTGCTGGCAGATGAGGTCTCAATGATTAGCAGCTGATTGATTTCAGTGCCAAGCGCTGAGCACCCAAGGTTGCCCTGAGATCTAATCCAACTGTTTTGCTCCCAGCAGTGCCTCAATGACAGTAGGACATTATTGCATGAGAGGGGCCCTTTACCATTACTAGCTCACTAACATCAGAGACAACCTTTTAGGAGGAGAAGCCGCACTGCAAAAATCATCCATAGAAATGTATGGAGAACCTTCTTAATGCCAAGATAGCGAGTGTCTGCATATTCCACCCTTTCTGCTGCCAAGAGCCAATTATCTACCAAACTGTACAAATGGTGTTCCAATCTTTTTGCATTGTCATGCTTTGCTGTACCACAGTCGCTGTGTAGTGAAGCACTATGTATTTTTTAAACATGCAAGAGTTTTTGTGTACTAGGGTGTCGCAGAGCCAGTAGCGGTTTTAGGCACGGGCGAACATTTCGTGGGGGGGGGGGGGGGGGGGGGGGGGTGCTGAGAGGTGGTCTCGCCCGGGGCGTAAAACACTATAGAACCGCCACTGCACAGAGCTAAAAAAAACTTGGTGCAGGCATTGTGGCACAACACTGAAAGTTCTGCCTTCTGTAGTTCTGCCTTCAGCTCAAAAAATGGAGAAATAGGCTTTTTGTGAAAAACAACATTTTAAGCAGACAATGTCTTTGATTGTAATAATTGTGCATTAGTGACATCTATAACATTTCTTCCTTATATAATACAGCAGAAACAAAACAGAAAATGGTTTTAGACAGTAAAAAATAATTTATTAGAAATGTATTTCAGATTTTGTATTTGGAAAAGGAAAAAAAACACTTCACATTCATTCAAGTGATTCTGTGCGTGTGTGTGTGTGTGTCCACTCCTAAATAATAGTAAATAGTAAATGCCGTCCCAGCATGCCTTCTGTCTCCCAAAGTTTGCTCAAGGGTGAGCTGCTTGAGCCCACCACGAGAGTTACCACCATAGACATCATATACATAGACTGAGCATCAAACCTACCTTCCACTGGAGCGAACGGCACACGGGGCCGCCATCTTGAAGTGGTGATTCACTCCACTCAATATAACCGGTTTGACAGGAGCAATGAATTATCACCGCATTTAATAAACAATATCTCGCTAAAATAACATTTTTTTATGTCATCCGTGAAGCAATGATAAAAAAAAACATGGTTTAAGGGATATTGTTCATACTTGACCAAACGTTATAATATAGGCTGCATGCATGCATATCCATCATGCATATCCCGAAATTAGACATCACTCTTGATTTCTCAGTGAGAATGATAATTATTAACACGTATATGTTATTCTGGAAACAAATACACTATGGAGATAATGTGTAATAATTACATTTGAAATTTGGGACTGTTACAACCAGATTACATAGTTATGTATTTATTGTGAAACATAATAAAATAATAATAATAAAAATCAACACAAGCGGGTTCACAACACACATTAAACAGGTTCACAACACACACTAAAACAAAGGCAAAGACCGTTGGCTTGGCAATCGTTCACCACTCCAATATGGCGCCCTTTATTTCCGGCGTCCCAGCATTCAACGCCCAGTCTAGTAATATGATGTCTATGGTTACCACGTCCACGACCGTGCCTCGGCATGCTAAGTCTGATTGTCTTCTGCGTGCCTTGCATGGGCGTAAACTTAGGTATGGACGGTATGGACGTGTCCATACCAATATTTCGAAGTGCTTAAAATGTCCATACCAATTTTGAATGGGAAATTGCACGACATTTGAGAAGCAAATGGTTAATTTTCCCCTCCTTAGTTCCGCCTCTCAAACATGGCATGTAATTGGGATTGGCTCACTTTGCTGTATGTGTCATCATGACTGGGTTGTCATTGGTAAATTGGTGGACTGAGCGGGGAAAATAAAAAAAAAATGTAATAGCAGAGCAGTGTGTCTACTAGGCCTACTGTTTGGTGGCTGGGAGAATTATGGCTGACTCGGGCAGGAAGAGAAAGCTGACGGACATCAGAAATTATTTCACGCAGTCAACGGTAAGTTACTCACACAAGATAGCGTTGTATAAACCTGTTTAGACAGCGAAGTGTTTACTCTTCTTAGCGATGGATTTCATTGTTTTTCCATTAGCACGGAATAAACCCCAATATAACGTGTTTGCTTCTCATTTCCATGCTTTTCGTTTTGGACGGGGAATGCGTTGCAGTCTGATTCTACTGAACCAGATTATGCTATCATGGTATATCAATCATGCTATCTCACACAGGTATCAGGTGTCGGGTATCAATCATGCCATCTCCACAATGCATGGTGACGCATCTGAATGCATTGCGAATTAGTCATCCATGTACATTTGTCAACAATTTAGTGGCGGATGCTGGTATTCCAAAGAGGGGAAGCTCACTGCCAACTTAATCATAAAATTTGTCCATCTACTTAAACGTTAATTCTACCCTTCGTTCCTTCTCTAGAAAATGGTCTACCATAGTGCTCTTTTTACATTTTAGGGGAAGCAGAGCTTACATAGTTGCAAATGAAGTCTGTAGACAGTGCATCTTCCGCGCAAATACAGTGTAAACTCATGACATGCCACCTCCATGATCGGATTATGTCGCGCATTCCCATTAGAAGTACCGGTACCTTCGCAGGTCATGACAGTGATGCATCAGCTACATTGATTCTGTGGCAGAAGTGTTGTGACTTCTGCTACAGGATCAGTTCCCGAAGGCGTAGAAGTCTGAAATTTTGACACAACATAGGAGAGATGACCCTCAAAAAACGCAATTGATGGCGGATTCCATCAAAGGCAATGACCGATACTATTTAAAATGACGAGAGATTCCGTCAAAGGCGGCCAATAAGTTAATGTGCAGCAGATTCAGTGCTTTTACTTTGACTTTTTTATTTTGACAGTGACAGTGTACAAAAGGGCAGGTTTATCAAACATTGCTATTTTCCTCCTGTAGTCATTCGACCTGTTGTAGATAATTGATCAATATAAACAAATATATACTTACAAAATGGCAATATGGTGATGGTGCTTACAGATGGGTGTATGACAGGTTACGGATGCGTGTGTGTTTTAAATGTACAAATGTATTGTTAAGGAATGGTCAGGGTCAGTAACTGACTGCCAGGTGGGAGCCACTGGGGCGTGCTAACTCTACCTTTGCCAGGTGTTGCTGAGTTTAAAAGGCTGCATGGAATGGAGTGAACACGAGAGAGTCTGTGACCATGTGCATATGGTTTCCCTCTTACCCTGATTGTTTGTGTTACGTGTTACGTTTTGTATTTCCTTTTTGGTTTGCTTACCATTCATCATTGAATGTGGATTACTGGGGCTTGCACTGGCCCTAATCAGCTTGGGAGAACCGACGACCAACCGGCCCACACATACACCACACTGGGCCCAAGTGAGTTGGCTACTCGTGGTCGCTTCTACCACAGATAGCTTCACATATGAGAACAGGTATAACGTCATGTGTTTTGCATATACAGGTGCTAGTTTAGGTGTAACACTGGTGGGAGAGGGGCTAGGAGCCTATGTATTGTGTCCATCTCCTGTGGTTATGTCACAGTATGTACATTGATGTTTAATGTGTAAATGAATACATGTGGGCACACACAAACACACACGCACACACACAGACACACTGGTGAGTAGATAGCCACTGGTACACTCTAAAAAATGCTGGGTTAAAAATAACCCAACGCAAGGTTGAAAATGACACCATCCCAGCATGGGTTGGAATAACCCAACATGCTGGGTTACACATTTTAACCCAACATATTGGGTCATGTTGGGTTGTAAAATGTTGGGTTAAAATGGATTAAATCTACCCAATGTTTGGGTTATAAAAGTTAAGTCAAATCTTAGGTAAACCAAAACTCTTACTGCCATTGATGGTTTCCCATCATCTGTGCTAAAGCAATGCTAAATTAATAAATTACTATTTTGTAAAAACTAATATGATGGGAAAACAAAAGTGGCAGTAAGAATTTTGGTTTACCCAAGTTATTGTATTTATTTAATGTCTTTATGCAATGTAATTAATAATGGCATAATGCAAACACATACTACACAAATACAGCTTAGATAAAGTAGAAAGTCGGTTTATTTAATATTCTAAAAAACACAAATTAATCAAGCATTCAATTAACAATCACGATCCCAGTAGGTATTAAGGGCAAAAAAAACATAAACACAGAAATAAGCAAAACATATGGCTTTTAACTGAAATGGCCATAACCATTAAGAAACCTTTCTTGCACCAAAGACTATTTGTCTTGCGTTTAGGCGTTTAAAAAAAAAAAAAAAAAAAACATACAGTAGCAGCCAGAAAGATTAAAATGAAATGCTGGCAATAAAAAGCCAACATACAATACAACACATCACACTATAATATGCAGTACGGATATTAAGTAAAGCTAACTAATTTGAACTAGACTTATTTAAAAGTTTACTGCTTCTATGCACAAGGGATTTTAAAGGTGCAGTGTGTAAGACTGTGGCCAATGTAGGTATTGCAGCTACTCTATTCATTGAAACAGTGCTGCAAAATGCCAAATATGATGTTTTCATGAATAAGTAATAAACTAATATTTTCGAGGGGAGGGGTAGGATTCGGAGATTAGGGGGTGGGATGGATCTCATCTAATATTTTTAAACACTGACATTTTTTTTTTTTTTTTTACTAAAGACACACTTGGAATAATTAATTAAAACAACACTGACATCCAGAAAGACATACAGTAGTGTGTGTGTGTGTGTGTGTGTGGTACGCGTGCGTGCGTGCGTGCGTGCGTGCGTGCGCGCGCGCACGTTACTCGTGCTCTCCCTGGCTGTGTGGAGAGTCAGGGCAGGGATCATCATCCCCCTCAGTCAGCCTGCCCTTATGAGAGAAGGCTGCAGCCAGAGGAACACTAAAACGAAGAAATTTCAGCTGTTAGTTCATTGAAATACACATGAAGAGCTCTTTTCTAAAACGAGATAAAAGCCATTTAATTCCTATTTTTGGTTTTATTTATTTATTTATTTATTTTTAATTAATTTATTTATTTTTAAATGTTTTTTTTTTTTTATCTGGTATTTTCAGAACAAATGTAAACATTATAGTGATATTAGCAATAAATAGACAATAAAAACACTTAATTTTGGAATATTTTTGAAAATGGATTTATAGCGTTTTGGAAAAGAGCTCTTCATATACCTTTTTACACATACGTGCATAAGAAACATTACTATGGATCTGATTAACACTGTGAGATAGACATACTGCTGGCTCTTTGACACAGTATGTTTTGCATACATTTACAATAGCTTACTCACCTCTAGCAAATGTAGACGGCTACCATCCAGCAGCAAGGAGTGCCCGGCTGTCTTCTCAGCTGCGGAGATGAACACACAACAAAAAAAATCAACATCCTCCTCAGTCAGCATGTCTTTATGGGAGACGGTGGCAATCAGACTAACATTATTGTAGCGAAGGGGAGGAGAAGTCGCCCCACCGGGATTCAATCCCGGGTCTCCCGGGTGCCAAACGTGTACTCTGACCGCAACGCCAAAGAGCCAGGCTCGTTGGGATGGCAGTCAGAGCACACCCACAACTCTAGTGATGGTCACTCCATCACACTACCTTCCCCTTCGGGAAGCGCAGCCATGTGCTTCACACACACCGGGGTCCCTCACGCCATGCGCTTCACACACTCACGGTGTCCCTCACGCCATGCGCTTCACACACTCACGGTGTCCCTCACACCATGCGCTTCACACACAGGGGGTCCCTCACGCCATGCGCTTCACACACACAGTGGGTCCCTCACACCATGCTGCGCCTCCGATGACCTCACGGCAAGCCATCCCACTTCTGACACCATTTGTAGCGAAGGGGAGGAGAAGTCGCCCCACCGGGATTCAAACCCGGGTCTCCCGGGTGCCAAACGTGTACTCTGACCGCAACGCCAAAGAGCCAGGCTCGTTGGGATGGCAGTCAGAGCACACCCACAACTCTAGTGATGGTCACTCCATCACAATTATGGAAACACATTTTGTATTCAACAAGGATTCATAGGATTCAAGTATAATTGCTAGCTTGGAGGTAACATTTGCACTGCCAGACTCATATCAGAGAACAGCTGGAAACACAACAGAAAGAATTTCTAATTAACAGTGTGAGATACACAGACTTTTATATCATTGACATGCATCTTGTGTAGATTTTTGATATTCAACTCACCTCTAGCAACTTAAGACAGCTCCTATCCAGCAGTAAGGCGTGCCTGGCTGTCTTCTAAGCTGCACACACACAACAAAAAGATGAGTAATATCCATCCCTGATTGACAACATGTAATTCAGACGAAATTTTTTGGTATTTGAAACAGACATATACATTTTGTGTAGATTTATCAAAATCTGCTCAGCTCAGCATATTTAGGCATGTACTGAAACCAGACAGCTTCCATCCAACAGCAATGGTTTCTTGGGTAGCTGTAAAACAGAATAATGCACAGCATAACATGACTATGCTGATTAACCATGTGAGAAATATGTACTGCTAGATCTTTGACATAAAATGTGTGTAGATTCATAAAACTTCACTCAACTCTAGCATCTCTATGCAGCTCCGGTTTAGCAACAAGGACTCCTTGGCCATCTTCTCAGCTACAAGAGTGGAAAAATATCTGACACAAACATCACTAAACATCTCTGACTAATGGTGTGAGACTGACTGTAATTTTTTTACAATATTTTTTGTGTAGATTATTTAAATTTTCTCACCTTTAAAAACAGTCACATTTTCTCTGCATTTTCAAGCATTTTGGGGTCAGTGTGTGACAGCTCCCTATAGACTGAGCTACCAAAAATTACCATCGCTTTGTTACGTGGCGATACAGCTGGAACTTAACTTATTATTTATTTAACTTAATTTGTAATGTTTATCACTAATGATCTCATATATAATACACAGATTTCAGAAAACACACAGACTACTCCACTTTGCCCTGTGTTACTCGGTTGCTAGCTATATAGCTCATAGCTCTGGCTGACAGGATTACTACCATTTCGTCACACGCATCTATCTATCTTTTTTAAATTTGAAGAATCATGTAACACGTAAATGTTCTCCAGACATCAGCACACTCAGAAACTGGTCTGGAATTTTGGAAATTACTTACTGTACTTACATTACAAGGTCGGGTAGTCGTTTGGTATGTGCTAACCGGGATAATATTGACTTGTAGGGTATTCACACCCTATTCCGACATGTCATTAGTTAGACATCCCACTATTCAGACATCCCACTATTCAGACATCCCACTACTCAGACATCCCGCTATTCAGACACTTTTTAGTACCGCTATTCCGACAGTTTTTTTTTCACAGTTAATGATGGACAGCTGCTCTCACGAAGCGGAGCGGAGCCGACAGCGCTTTTAATTACGGCGATGATTGGCGGGTAGACGGTGTTTGTGAGACTCTAGGCAGAGATGGCCTCATTTTTGTTTAGTTGGCAGAGCAGCAACATGCGCATGCAAGGTGAGCATGGTGTCAATGTCTTAATGGAAAGACAGACATCCACATCCACTTGTTCATAAATAGCAATGCGTAATGCCTCCAAAAAACAGGGAGATCCATGGTGATACCATAAGAAATGTTTAGAGATCTGAAGGAAACCTCTCACCTTTCAAAAAAAACAAACAAACAAACAAACAAACAAACAAAATAAGACTAGGGGGTGTTCACCTAGCGAACTAAATTATGCTACACTAGTATTCACTTTAAACTGGTAAACGGAAAAAACAGAATAACGACTCGATATTTTGTTTTCTCGTTTTTGTGTATGGTCCCCAATGAAGCAGCGCACGGGGTTGCTTGATTAATTGGGTTCAGCTGGTTCAGAAAGTAGGCCTACTTAAATCCTACATTGAGTTTTGTTTAATAAGCACACTATTTATCAATATATATGCATATATTATTGTTAAACATGGCAGCGAAAAAGAAAGTCCTACGACATAACGAGCATCAACTCACTCACAAATGGTCACCTCCCGATGTGCCTTCTTTGTGAACGTGTTTTCGAATGAGGCAATGAAACACGAAACGAGCACCTGACCAAGATACACACTGCAAGGCATCAGAGGATAGCCCACGTTTTTTCCCCTAAGCCCTAAAGGAGCATTAGCCTATTCAAAGCGCAACATTGTTACCTTGTTTTGTCGGAAGGGAAGTCAAACACAGAGCGAGTTGGTGTTATCACGCATTTCACTTTTAATTGCGAAATCGGGATCACCGTTAATTTCTGGAGAAATACTTGTTCTTCCTGTCAATGAAGAGGTCCAGTGCTGCAGAGCAAGATCCAGCATCGGTGTTGAGGGCCATGCCACTCAGCAATGTGGCACGGAGGATCAACGAGATGGCATCGGATACTGAGGAACAGTTGTGTAAATGTCTGCGTCAGTATCCATTCAGCATACAGCTGGATGAAACGACTACTGCAGACAACAACGCTATGCTGATGTGACAGACATAGGCCCTACGAGGGGAAACGATTCTTTAATTTGAGTTTTATTGCGCGTACAGTGCATAACTCCTTGTTAATTGAGCGCACCTATCCCGTTTACTCCTGCTGCTGTACGTGTCTGTCGCTGCTGCTTATCTATACGTTGTATTGATATTAAAAGCAAAAGAAAAGAGGAAAAAAATCCCTTGCCTGCTGTCACACGGACCAGTTTTCCTTTCCCTAACTTAAATCCGAAAAACTAGTTAACAGGGACTTTGACTACAGTCGGTTTTGCCTCCAGGGCAGGCCTTGGTTGTCAGCGTCACAATAAAACTATTCATGTCGGAAAAGCGGAATGTTTCAAAAATAGCAACATGCCCCTACTCCGACAATGGAAAAAAAATTGTCGGAATAATGATATGTTTAAAAAAAAATGATAATGTCGCTACTCCGACAATTGGACGCTAATGTCTGACTAATGACATGTCTGAATAGCGACATGTAACCGACTTGTAGACGCTGGCTTTCACTGCCTTCGCTACGGTAGTTGCTATGGATTCGCTCGGTCGGTTAAGGTGATGGCTTCTACTGTGCTAGGCTAGCTACTAGAATAGTTGGCTAAATTGTCCTCGTCCACAAATTACATCGTACACAAGCATTCAATTTTATGGTGTATTAATAGTGTTGAGAATATGGCACAATTACGAAAGTTATATTTCATTCGTTGTTTAGTTTTCATCTCGACCGATGGTAAATTGGTTGGTCCAGTTACATTGAGTAGCATACCATACGGGACTACGGTTACATGTCACTATTCAGACATGTCATTAGTCAGACATTAGCGTCCAATTGTCGGAGTAGCGACATTATCATTTTTTAAAAAAACATATCATTATTCCGACAATTTTTTTTTCCATTGTCGGAGTAGGGGCATGTTGCTATTTTTGAAACATTCCGCTTTTCCGACATGAATAGTTTTATTGTGACGCTGAAAAACCAAGGCCTACCCTGGAGGCAAAACCGACTGTAGTCAAAGTCCCTGTTAACTAGTTTTTCGGATTTAAGTTAGGGATAGGAAAACTGGTCCGTGTGACAGCAGGCAAGGGATTTTTTTCCTCTTTTCTTTTTTTTTTTTAATATCAATACAACATAGAGATAAGCAGCAGCGACAGACACGTACAGCAGCAGGAGTAAACGGGATAGGTGCGCTCAATTAACAAGGAGTTATGCACTGTACGCGCAATAAAACTCAAATTAAAGAATCGTTTCCCCTCATAGGGCCTATGTCTGTCACATCAGCATAGCGTTGTTGTCTGCAGTAGTCGTTTCATCCAGCTGTATGCTGAATGGATACTGACGCAGACATTTACACAACTGTTCCTCAGTATCCGATGCCATCTCGTTGATCCTCCGTGCCACATTGCTGAGTGGCATGGCCCTCAACACCGATGCTGGATCTTGCTCTGCAGCACTGGACCTCTTCATTGACAGGAAGAACAAGTCTTTCTCCAAAAATTAACGGTGATCCCGATTTCGCAATTAAAAGAGAAATGCGTGATAACACCAACTCGCTCTGTGTTTGACTTCCCTTCCGACAAAACAAGGTAACAATGTTGCGCTTTGAATAGGCTAATGCTCCTTTAGGGCTTAGGGGAAAAAAACGTGGGCTATCCTCTGATGCCTTGCAGTGTGTATCTTGCAGGTGCTCGTTTCGTGTTTCATCGCCTCATTCGAAAACACGTTCACAAAGAAGGCACATCGGGAGGTGACCATTTGTGAGTGAGTTGATGCTCGTTATGTCGTAGGACTTTCTTTTTCGCTGCCATGTTTAAAAATAATATATGCATATATTGATAAATAGTGTGCTTATTAAACAAAACTCAATGTAGGATTTAAGTAGGCCTACTTTCTGAACCAGCTGAACCCAATTAATCAAGCAGCCCCGCTTCGTGAGGGCAGCTGTCAATCATTAACTGTGAAAAAAAAAACTGTCGGAATAGCGGTACTAAAAAGTGTCTGAATAGCGGGATGTCTGAGTAGTGGGATGTCTGAATAGTGGTATGTCTGAATAGTGGGATGTCTGACTAATGGGATGTCGGAATAGGGGGTGAATGCCCGGGACTACGACGCCGCCTACTGACTGTAAGTGGCGTAAAGTTAACCTTTCGACCTGAAACATTACTTTATGGCCCGAAACGTCACAACAGTAAGAATTAATTTTCCATTGTTCATATATTACCCTAGTTTACATAATAGAAACAAAATATTACCACATTAACTTACCTCAGACAGAGCTCAAAAACTGAAGAGGCAAAATGGCTGACGCCGTCTCTGGCCGAATAGTTTTCGAACGACAGACCATAACCCAAATGCGTTGGGTTATTTGATGGGTTGAAATTTTGGGTTAAAACTACCCAACAGAACAAAATTTACACGTAACCCAGCAATTGGGTTAAAAAAATAACCCAGCATTTTTTAGAGTGTAGCTGGTAGTTGCAGCACGTAAGGCTTGGCCAGTGATTTGGAACAGGAGAAAGTGCTTGTGAACTAAACACAGATGATTGTACTAATAAGTTGATCTGCCTGTCTGATGATTTGTGTGCTCATTAGAATTAGCTGGTTTAGAAAATGATTGGAACAAATACATGGCAAGGTTTTAACGATCTTAAGCCAGGGTTACACACACACAGACACACACCTGGAAACTGACCAGTACAGTGTTGAATATTTGCATGCTTATATTTCAGAGATCACCGTATCACCCTTTGCTTGTCTGTGATGCTCATATGAAGATAAATACAGAACAGAGGAGGCTAACAGGAGTAACAACAGCATAGCAGGAGGAGAAGGCAGTGATGTACGATGGCTGTAGTGTGCCGAGTCCTCTGAACAGGAGTTATCAGTTGTAGCAGCAAGGATCAGTGCCTTTTCCTCAACACCCACAGCACACACACACACACACACACACACACACACACACACACACACACACACACACACACACACTCCCTTGCCACGTATTCTGCCCGGTATGAGGAAAGGCCCTTTGCTTGTATGTGACACTTGATAATCATTTCTCTACTAACTAGGTTGACAGACAGTTGACAGACAGTTTGTATAAATTAGCTTTAAACTGATAAGGACAATGTAAAGTGAGTTGAACTAGAAAAGCACTCAGAGAGCGCAGACCTCTGCCAAGGCAGCTTAAGTCTCCACCTTATTGTCATTCTCAACTTAAGACATTAAAAGACATTAATCATGTTAAAACATTTTATTACTGGCGTAATAGTTAACTAGTGGGTTCGTTCACTCATGCTCACACGAACTTGGTTGGCTCTTCGGTGCAGGTGGGTTCGTTCACTCATGCTAACACGAACTTGGTTGGCCCTTCAGTGCAAGAAAGTACTTTATCTAATTTCCACTGGCAACATGAACTACTGGGCTCACCACTATCGCTCTAACTCTCCTCTCTCTTTCACTGAACCCTCTAACCAAAAACTCAACAACTCCTTGACCAACAGGAGCCTCATTTCCGTACCAACCTATATTCCCTCCTTTCAAAATAAAAGTCTCTGTAGATTCCATGCTACACTGGTAACTTCACTGAATAAAAAAATCCTGGATCCAGATGGTTATCCGGATCACCCATCCATAAATTTTCAAGTTATGCTGTTCACAAACAAACAGACAAACAAACCAACGCCGTCGAAAACATAACCTCCTTTGTGGAGGTAACAAAGTTGTAAAGCTGTGTGTGCCAAAACGTCAGTACAGAGAGATGAAATTCTCTTTTCGCTGCGAGAATTCTGATTTCAACTCGGCCTGACTTGTTTCCCTCTTATGTTTCTCCTCAACATATAACTGTCTTCCGCAGTAGCTACTCAACTGGTCCCAGCTAATGCACCAGTCAAGCCAGGTCCCTGAAAGAAAACAAATTTAGCACGATTAAAGAAACTGATAACACTAAAGTACTGTAAAATGAATGGGGCAGAAATGGAAGCCTATCACCGCTGAAGCTAGGTTTGGAGCATGATGAATGTTAAAATACGGTAAAAACTGCTGTCAATGGGAGGTAAAGTCTTATAAGTTAAGTTAAGTTATTTTAATTTAATTTAGTTTCAAATTTTCAGTGAAAGGGACAGAAAATTATGACTACTAAAAACAAATTATATTCCAAAGATGTGGACAGACGGTGAAGAACCTGGCTTCAGAAAGCTGGCTGGCTTCAGAAAAATCCTCCCATGTGTATTTAATTTACCTTTGTCTTTATTTAGATATATTGAAATGGGTGTCGTTGTTTTTTCTGTGTAGTTTTGCATAAATATAGTATCTCTACAGAGGAGGAACAGGTCTGATGCTGCTACTGTCACAAATCTATAATCATGGCTTCTGAAATAGCCACTGTGTAGAGTGGAGCTCTAGCTGTCAAAGAGGGGGTGGAGAGAGAGAGAGACGAGAGAAAGAGAGAGAGAGAATAATAAGACAAAGTCAGAGAGAAATGGGGAAGGTTAAACAAATAGAGACACAGAGTCTGTGCATATGTGTGTACAGAGAAAAAAGAGAGCAGGAAAGATAGAAAGAGAAAATCAGGCAGAAAGATTAGGGGGGAAAGAAGATAGGTATGATGGCTGCATCCAGACGTTTGGCTGGGAAAATGTCATTCCATGACAGTAAGAACCAAAGGAGATAGAGATAAAGAAATGCTGCTAGAATGAGTGTGTGTGTTTATCTGGGTGTGTGACAGAGTGTGTGAGTGAGAGAGATACAGAGAAAGAGAGAGAAAGAATGGAGAAGAGAGAGGTGTGGGTGTGGGTTCAATTTAAAGGTGTCCACCCATGACTTAAAGAGTATTATGGGGGATATTGCTTATAATCTGTGCTAAATCACAAGAAGCTCAGCAGCCAATAAATGACGTTTGCCAGCAGATGATTTGTTCTTCTCTTTTCTTTTTCTTTTTCTAGTCTCTTTCCCCTCTCTGCTTTAAGGTTGGCTTGTTGTAAATGGGCTGTAAAAGTGTAAATCCCCAAGAGTATGTTTAAAGTCATAATGAGCATTATTCATATTCTTGGATTTCGGTCACTTGGTTCCATATGTTTCTGTGCATACTTATGTTTGTGTGAGTATCGGTGTGTGTGAGAGGGAGGGAGAGAGAGATAGAGAGAGAGAGAGAGAGAGAGAGAGAACAACGTGGAACAGAGTGTGTGTGTGTGTTTGTATAATGGGGGTGGGATGGGGGTAGAGAGTTTGTGTGTACCTAGGTGTCCTCTGAGTATCCTTTCACTCTTTCAGATTCTTCCTGGGTTAGAACATGAGAGCAACACACACACACAACACACACCATAGACCAGCATAGAGCCACTTTCATGTCCTTCTTGCTTATAAACACACATCCATGCAGCTCTCGCTCTTTCTCTCTCTCTTTCTCTCTCTCTGTCTCTCACAGACACAGACACACACACACACAGTGATTAAGGAGCAGAGATAAGAGGGGGGATAAGAGGCCACCTGCCTCCTGCACTCCTTTTCATTGCCTCATATCTGTCTTAGGCTTTCACCTCCTTATTATCCTGGGCATCTCTCTCTCTCTCTCTCTCACACACTCACACACACACACACACACACACACACACACACACACACACAGACTTTATTAACCCAGGCCACCACTAGCATTGTCTAGAGAAATATGGATGGCAGAAATACATTACAGATTAAGTTATTTTACTAAAGATAACGTTTTTTGTGTATTTTTGGTGGAGCCTTAAGCGGGAAAAGTATGACTGGGGACGACACGCAGGTGGACAGGCACACACACACTCACACAGACACAGGCACACACACACATGTAAGTTCTTACAATCTTTCTTCCTCTGTCACTCTCTTTTTTTTCTCCCCCTCGCGCGCGCGCGCACACACACACACACACACACACACACACACACACACACAAACACACACACACACAGCGAGGTGAAATCTCATGGGGACACTTTACAACTTGGGCCTCCAACTGATCCGGCTCCAGTTGTGTATAAATCATAAGCTGATTGGCTTTTTGATTTGTGTCCCGGCTTGAGCAGTAACACCTGTAACCTCATCCAGCACACATAACTCACACGCCCGCTGAGTGGGTTGAACACACACACACACACATGCACACACACACACACACACACACACACACTCTCTCTCTCTCTCTCTCTCTCTCTTCCTCTCTCTCTTTCTTTCTCTCTCACACATACACATATAGACACACACACTCCCTGCAGTCCAGTTATTTCTGTGCAGGCATCCGGCCGTCCGCCCGCCCCCAGAGCTAAAGCCCCTCTGCTTTAGTGCTGCTTAGGCTCTTTGGCAGCTGACACAGATGTCCGGTGTGGGATGGCTCCTCATGGCGTTGATGGAACCCCCTGCTGTTCCCTAACTGGCTGCCTGCTGTGTTATGTGCTTAGGCCTTTCGGCACGGCCTCCTTGACTCCCCACCCCCCCATCACCCTCTCCACACACAAGCAAACATACATCAGTACACACACATACGCATACACATGCATGCAAACACACACACACACACACACACACACACACACACACACACACACACACACACACACACACACACACACACACACACACCATCCTTCTCCCACCCTATAAGGCCTGTCAGGTTGTTTGAGATGGTGCATGTGGTGAGAATGTAGTGCTGGAGGATGGAAGGGTGAGGACAGGCTGCCGTGACCAAAGCAGGAGAATTCTGGGAACAGCTGTGAGGGGGTGCCAGCTAAACGTTCCTGTTAGAGGCTCTATGTTTAGAGCATCTTTCTTCTCGTAAAGACCCCAAATGCTCCAGCTACCCCGCTCTCTCTCATGCCTCACTTTTCTTTTGTCTTTTTGTTTTCTCACTCCCTCTTTCTTATTCTGGTCATCACGTTTAAATAGGACAAGTGCTCTGTCCGACATGTTCACTCATTCATTAGAGCCCTTTTTTAGTTTCCTAAATAGGTAACATGTAAACAGTTCAGATTTAGCATAAAACTATTGTAATTGTTTTGCTCATAAGGTGACTCAGAACAATTGTTCTGATGCAGTTTACTGGCAAGATATGAAACTAAAGCATTTGTCTCAGAAACACTGAAGTTTCACACAAAAAACCTAATGCTGGTCCTAAACTGTTTACTGGTTTACTATATAGTGTTTGAGTTACATTGTTTTGTTCCCTATATAGGGCACTATCTAGTAACTAAACATTTCAGGTTCAGCATAAGTTATACTGTAAGTTCTACTGTAATCACTGCAATTGTTTTGTTCATACTGTCACTCAGACCAGCATTTCAGCTGATCTGATGCAGTTTGCTGGAAGAAGATGAGATGGAATGAGATGAGAACATTCATCCTAAATAAGCACTACAGGGTGTGAATTACATTGTTATGTTTCCTATAAAGTGCACTATACGGTAAACATTTTAGATTAATGCAGATTAAAAGTTGTAATCGTTGTTGTTCTTGTTCTACTGATGCACTTTACTGTCAGAAATTGAATTAGAAATGTTCGTCCTGGAGAAGCATGGAAGTTTTTCTGTACAAAACTCTTAAGAGCTAAGTTGTAATGGTGCCTCGACTGACCTGACCCAAAGACCTCTTTTTTTCTCAAATAGATTTTTCAGAAATAGGCCAATTGCCAACAGAACTAGATTTCAATCCAAATTAACCAGAAATCACTGATGTTCTGGAAATCGTGAGATGACGCTGGGTTGATGAACCACAAGTAGGGGTGATATGGGCCAAAAAACCCTCAATATTGATTTTAAAACTTCAAATAATCTGATGATATCCTTTAAAAATTGTTTTAAAAATGCTGTAACCCTTAAAACGTGTTTTATTGTTGAATCGCATAATTTGAAATAACATAACAACATAACATAACAATAGTTTGCTTGTGGGAGTGAAATATTTTGCAACCACAAATATCTAGCCTTAGCCATATATATTTACTAATTTCACTGCATGTCCTACTCTACCCAGTATGTCTATGCAAGTAACAATAAAACATCCTTGTATATCATACAAAATTGAATGACAACCAGGTGATAACTTTGGGACTTTGATTCATTAGACTGTTTAGCCAGCACATATTGAAAACCAACAAAAGGACTAATGCTAAAAACATATGGTGGATTTAAACAATGTTTTCTTAATAGACGTCTGTTTGGCATGGATTTTGACAAGGTTTTTTAAAAGGTAGGCTGCAATCTAATACTAGATTGCTGCAGAATTGGGGTGTGTGTGTGTGTGTGTGTGTGCTGCTCGGAAGGTGTGACATGCCTCCCCAACAAATTTGCCTTGTTTATCGTCAGTGGACTGTCAGCAGTTGCTCACTAGCCTGCATGCCACAAGACAACTACTCAGTATTCAGTGTGGAATCCTTGAATTATGGATTAGGGGAAAAAATTCGTGTAACTAAGGGTTATGGCTGCAGAACAGGCACAAGTACACCTCAGTCCAGTAGATGGCAGTACTGCACATAGTCTACAGGCTATAAATACTACAGAAGAAGAGTTAGTTACCAGTAGTGAGTACCGTGTAGCCAGCGACAGTACGCGACAATAAGGATCAAGATGGCGGCGAAAAACTATCAAAATAAAAGTGTGCATAAAGGTTCGGTTATGAAGTTTGCTTTTGCCAATATTTCTATGTTTTTACGACGTGGATGGGTTGTAACTACCCCACCTGTATTTAGCCTACAGTGTGGCTTAGGCTAATTTTACAAATTCAGTAGACTCGTCTTGCAAGTTAAGCTAACATTTTATCTCAAGACCTGCACCTATAGGCCTACGGCTTCACAGTCAGACAACCCTCGTCTCCTAGCAGCTCGGGGAGTAGGCCTACAGAGCGACTGCCAGTAAACACCATCTAGGGCAAGTAGCGCAAATTTCTGGGAAAACCAGAACACAAATGATGAATCAATAGTGACGGTGAGACAAACATATCCGATGTGCACAACTTGTGTTCATAGTAATTTGCGTTATTTGTATAAAACATAAGTGTTATGCTTTTGTATATGAGAAATGTAAATTGCCCATAATGAGTAAGTCATGCATATTATGCATTTGGCTGTTAATATTCTTGCAGACATGTTGCAGTGATTTCATTTTACCTCAATATCAGATAAATGTGTTATTTTCACAGCCAGACAATTTAAATTTAGTGGGCATTATACCAAGCAGACTAACATATTCCATTAAGGATCACTATGGACTGGGACCTACATGGGCAAACTCTCAATTAATAACTTACTATGGTTTTTAAACAGTACCATATTAAGACCTAGTCTTATCCCCCTTTTTATATGCACAACTTGTTTTCACGGTCAAAAAACCTGAAGGTTTGAAAGCCATGTGTGTATTTCTATGGTAGCCTAATACATACCATTCGGCTGCCGATTTCTATGACCTTGTACCTACAAGGACGAATTCTACATGAATACCGTTTGATACTCTTAAAGTACATGATATGAGGATTTCATCTGACTCCTCTTTTACATATGCACAACTTGTTGTTTTCTCAGCCACACAATTTCAAGGTAAATATGTGTATTAGTATGGTAGGACTAATACATACCATTCGGCAGCCATTTTCTATGGTCTGGTACCTACACGGACGTATTCTACATAAATACCTGTTGTTATTATTAAAGTACATGATATTAGGATTTAATTTAACCCCCCTTTTATATATGCACAACTTGTTGTTTTCTCAGCCACACAATTTTAAGGTCACATGGGCATTACTATTGCAGGCCTAATAGCTGAGAGGTGCTGAGAGGTGGTCTCGCCCGGGGCCTAAAACACTATAGAACCGCCACTGCTTTTATATATGCACAACTTGTTGTTTTCTCAGCCACACAATTTAAATGTCATGTGTGTATTACGATTTTAGTCTTAATATATAGCATTCAGCTGCCATTTTCAATGGTCTGGTAACGACATGGACGTATTCTACAGAAAGGCCTCTTAATAATGTTAAACTACATGATATTAGGATTTAATTTCACCCCCCTTTTATACAGTAGCGGTTTTAGGCACGGGCGAACCGGGCAGCCGCCCAGGGCGCCATTTCGTGGGGGGCGCCATGAGCGCTTGGGGAAAAAAATAAAATAAAAAGCTCCGTTTGTCATATCGCTACAATCGGCACATTGGCGCCCCCTGTAATGCTGCAATCGGCACAATGGCCAAATGCAGGCGCCCTTGCTTGCTGAGAAGGTGGCATGCACAGAAGCAGCGTGTCTCTCTGTCTCGGGGGCAGTGCCGTAGCTCCGCACACGCACATAACGCAGAGTGCGTAGGGCACCAAGTGCTTGTGGGGGCACCACCAAAAAAATTGGCTCGTGGAAAAATCATCACAATAGGCTAGGTACGTGCTAGTAAGGATATTTTAAAAATGTGCAAAGCATGTAATATTTATTTTAAGCAATACAAAGCATTGGTCAATTTGCTCCTCTCCTTCTCCATTCTCCTCCTGGTGCCCCCCTCCCCCACCTTTCAGTGGTCTGGTCAATTATTGCTCAGTTTCAGTTTAAGTTTGGCAGACAAATGTTTGGACAGGGCCTTGAAAAGATATCTAAAGTCGGGAGCGGAAAAAAGAATAGAAAGCGAGATGAATCTCACGCTTGCAGATAAGACAGTGTTTTAAATAAATAAATCATAATAATAAAGTTCATTTTGTAGCCCTTGCTCCTTACCGTCAACAAACTTTGTAACGTTAGCTCCCAGGCTACTAGCAATGTTCAGACTGTGTTAACAAGTGTTGCAAATGATTAAAGTTGTAAATGATTGATGCTGGCTAGCTAGTTTAGGTTGTGGATATAAATATGGATATGGATATTTGAAAGCAATTCATCATGGTCACTCGACTGTTTTCAGTTAACATTCGGATAAGACTAGCACTTTCTTCCTTAGGTTGCTAGCTAGCTATGCTGCGGTTGCCCTCAGTCACAAGTAGCCTACATAGTTCTCGTCGGTTTGCAGGTTCATACGCCAAGGGCAACATCTGCTGGTGAAACTAATATGAAAAGAAACAATCTTACTGTTACGTAGATTTTCCCTCTTCGTATTTATTTCAAACTCTGTACACAATGTTTTTGTTCTCCCATATGAAACCTTTATAAATGTAAAATAGAGTGAATTTTAAATGTAGCCTACCAGTGATTTTAAGTTCAAAACTGTATTTCAGTAGAATTCCTATATATTTTGTCTTTTAATTCTAAGTGTAGAGCCGTCTGCAGTCATTGCACAAATTTTTGTTTAATAATGGTTGTGGTATTTAAATAATGTATTTTTTTAACTTTAATGTTTGGTGTTTGGTGTTTGGTGTTTGGTGGGGGGGGGGGGGTGCTGAGAGGTGGTCTCGCCCGGGGCGTAAAACACTATAGAACCGCCACTGCTTATTTTAAGGTCATGTGTGCATTATTGTAGGCCCAATAGGTACCATTCGGCTGGCATTTTCTATGGCCTGGTACCTACACGGACGTATTCTACATAAAGGCATCTTAATAATGTTAAAGTACATGATATTAGGATTACATTTCACCCCCCTTTTGTATATGCACAACTTGTTGTTTTCTCAGCCACACTATTTTAAGGTCATGTGTGCATTACTATTGTAGGCCCAATAGGTACCATTCGGCTGGCATTGTCTATGGCCTGGTACCTACCCGGACGAATTCTACATAAAGGCTTGTTAATAATGTTAAAGTACATGATATTAGGATTTAATTTTACCCCCTTTTATATATGCACAACTTGTTGTTTTCTCAGCTACACAAATTTAAGGTCACGTGTGCATTACTATTGTAGGCCTAATAGGCACCATTCGGCTGGCATTTTCTATGGCCTGGTAATAATAAGGTCATGTGTGTATTTCTGTGGCAACTTATGTTCATATTCCTTAATTTATTTTTCTTTTTTTTGCAGCTAACGTCACTTTTTACCTTTTAGAAGGAATTTCTTGGAAGAAATGTGTATTTTTTTATTGATATTCTTCCAAATAAATATTAAAATAAAGCATTAGAATATTCTTTTATTTTGAAAAAATCCCGCGTGGCGGCCATATTGAAAATTTCGCTAGTGTCGCTGGCTTCACACAGCTCCAGTAGTGGTGGGCAGAGCGAGACTTTGTGAAACACTTGAAACAATTGTGACCTGTTGATTTGAAACAATCTGAAACCTTTCTCCATGGTGACATGTAATGATCATATCTATATGTTAACCTAGAAGAAAACAACATTGTGAAATAATCAACTGCATGCCACTAACGTAGAATCATAGTGGCGGTCTTTGAAGCACACTTGTCTAAAACATAGAAGTGCAGGATTGAGTTCCTGGCCAAAGTGTAAACGCATACATGTAATTGGGAAGGTAGATGTGGGTGAAGGGTTTTTACTGAATACACGGTAATAAAGAAAATCACAACATTAAACATTTGTTAATCAGAAAGATTTTAATTTCAAGATATGATCTGCTCTGCCATTGTAGGGCCGAATCTGCTTCTTCTTCTTTTTTTACTAGCCTTTGAGAAAATTTGTACACATTTAAAAACAATGTAGCCATTTTTTGCCGTCCTCCAAAATGGTGGGATGAGTACTCCTCAAATGGCACATCATAGATGAGGTGTTGTTGCAATATTACAATACATAAATCTCACTTTATTTGGGGTTTCCAAATGAAAATGCACCCAAACCACAGATGTTCATGGTCTCTTATGTGAAGCTTCCATCTTACCTATGCCTAGCTAAAAAAAGCCTATTTTTAACTTACCTTGAACTAACTGATGCTAGATGCTATCTATCTATTTATTAATGTAGTCTATTGCTCTATTTATTTAAGTGTCACTGCCTGTAGCCCATCAATCTATACCTATATCTAATCTATATCTAGCCTTAGCCTAAATTCAACTAATCAAACTGAAAATGTTGTTATAACTCTGAAAATATCTCCTATCGCAAAATCTCTCTCCTATCACTAAATTTCTCTCCTCTCACAAAAACCCTTGAGGTCAAAGTGGGCTAATAGTTCAACCAGAAAGATCCTGAGAATGCAATATGTTAGCAACGTTTATTAAATGACAAATGCGTGGCACAACGTTTATGAATAACGAATGCATGGCACAACAGCTTTAGCGTAGGTCCTGTCTTTTGTCCTATTAAATTAACCATAAATATATACCGACAGTAGTAGAGGTAGGGCGTGTAATCCCCCAGCAGAAGGACAGGACCAACTGGTGTTGGTATAATTGACAAAGAGGTAGACATGAAAGCGGACAATACTGATGATAAAGGAAACAAAGACATGGCATCTATGAAAATCAGTTAGGTACGAAGGCAGCTGAGATGTTTAGGGGACTCAACGCCATATCCTGGTCCCACCTGGAGCACTGGGGCAAGGAAATACTCCCTTTAGACATTGTAGTCAGGAAGAAACCTTAAGCAGTCCGCGTCTCTAGGGGGAAGCCTGCTGCCTAGGCTAACTTGGTCAGGACGAGCTAGAGTCCATGATGCCATGATAGCGGGGTATCCGGAGTCTGGGGGCGGATAGACGGGTCTGCCCTTGGACAGGAGTGGGCCGACTGGGTGAAGAAATCAGGAGCTTGAAGTGGGGTGGAGTGGAGAGTGGAGAATAGTGGAGAACCAATGGGATCCGCGCCGGCCACTGGAGGAGGATGTTCTCGCACCCTGTGGGATCACGCGTTCCATCCACTTTCAGAGTATAGTAGCTGTCACCAACTTCCTCCACTATAGCTTCTGTCACCACATCACTCAGTGTTTGGATGAGTTCATTTTGCACGTCATGACAGGTGTAAGTGGCATTCCGTGGGATAGTTGGCACCACTTTAGCCGATCCTTTTTGATTGTCCAATCAAGTAACGACATGAAAAGCCCCGACCCCCCTTCCGACATGTCATCGAACACGTCAAATGCCCCCCGTAGAGGCAACTGATTTTCAACCAAAAACACAACCACGTCAATGAGTGATCCCACGTAATATTGGTTTCTGTGTAGTTGGTCTGTATTCACCTCATTCCCTGGTTGGCGGCGCATCACCTTCTCCTTCCACACCGTCAAACAGGCAATGTGGTCCTTGGAGGTCTCATGTTGGTGGAAGCCCCTTTCTTTTGCCATGGCCTGCTTCCAGTTCCTGTACCCGATGCTGCAAAAGGCATCAGATGTTCCGTGTTTTTTCCCAGCGCTTTTGAATGTTTGCAACAAAAACAGAATGCCGCGTCTGCCTTAACGCTATATTCCAGCCAGTCTCGGTTGTGAAACCATTTGGCGTTGAAAGCTCTTGCTTTGCCGCTGTACATGGTTACCGGGTATTCTTTCAGGACGGGTTGGAGAGGCGTGTCGGTCCCGAGGTCATCTACTTGTAGCCCCACTTTCTGATGACTGGAGGGGCTTGGGCTGCTCCAAGGTTGTTGCTCTTGGCTAGCTGTACCAGTTGTCTGTGCCCCGTAGCTAGCATTGTCCATGGGGTCAGCATCTGCCGCCGTAGCACTGCCGGTGGTGGTGACCTGATTGTCGCTGTCAGTTCCTGCTGCTGGAGGAGTCGGACGACGATCATCAGGAGGTCTGAGCAGCCACTTTCGTGAATCCATTTTTTTTTATTAACTAGCACAATAAGCTCTTGAAACTGATTGCTGTACTGTAGGCTACAAATCTTGATGTCCGGTGTCGATTCTTCGCACTGCAGTGTTTTTTTTTTTTTACCGGTATCAACAAATTCAAACTAGTTTACCATAGCAACAACCAATGAGAATCGACCAAATGACCGCACGCAACCAAAACCAAAACAGCCTATATTCTTCTCATCTTTTATTTTATTGAAGTTAGATTGCACATTTTTTTTAAAAAGGATATTAAAATTAGACTGTAATAACGCAATGGTTTTAAATGTGTTATAATGGGGTTTTTTTTTTTTTTTGGTCCTGCGTTGGGTGGTGGGGCACCAGTGGCCACCAGGGGGGGCCGTGCCGTCAAATGCCCCCCCTATCGCCGAGGCCGCTTACATATACATTACATACATTGACCAGCCAAAGCTGAGATCAGGAGACTAAAGACAACAAAGCCTCTGACAGTGAAAACGCAAACATATACACATTGAAGGTGTGGGCATCCATACATATTACTCTTCCTAACTGCCCCAGACTCCACAAACCCTTTCCATCATCCCACCTCCACCCAACCACCCCCACAGATGAAGAGTTTAGGTGGAACTTTCTCAGAAACTGTGGGTTAGGGCTAGGGTTAGGGTGAACATACACACAAACACACATGTATGCACAGACAAACACATATGCACACATGCTTACACACACACACACACACACACACACACACACACACACGTTTGACATTGACGGATCCTCTATCATGGATGACTGCAGAGGTCACTGGGGTGCCTGTCGTTTTTAGGCTTGCCTGAATAGGAAGGAGCACACGGAGGGCTTAGCTGCCGTGTCATGGGGTCATGAATTGCTCTGCTCCAATATGCCCTGACAAAGCATAGATTTATCCCTGAACACTTCCAACTTCTTTAGGGCCCTCGGTCTAACACATAGAGACATCATATACACACATTTATGTGTGCATACACACACACACACACACACACACACAAGCACACACACACCCCCCCTGTAATAAATGAGCCAACAGTATTTCTCAACCACACAGAGTGAAAACCAGGGCGGTGATGCTTTTGTTTTTATTTGTTTTGTTTTTTTGTTTGTCTTCTTTTTCTTAATTTTACAAACCCAACCAGTCCCAAAGGTTTAGCTTGTTGTTTCTTATTTTAGCTAAGTTCAGCTTTGCATAAAACGCAGCTAATTGGGGTGTAGTGTGGAACAGTTCAGAAGAACATTACAACATGGGGGCCCTGAAGAACCTTAAAGGCTAAGCTCATTTTAATTTAAATTAAAGGGTTACCTATTATAAAATATATACTACATCTATTATACCTATTTGGTAAAACCAAAATGGCTCTAATGGGTCTAATAATTGACATGCAGACATATCAGTCATGGAGCTGACAGTTTGTTTTTTTCACAGCAAAGAGGTACTTGAAGTAAAAACAATGTCTGTTCAATGCATTACTGTCTGCTTTTCTGAATAATGTTTTCAGATATCCTCACCATCCACACATACACATATGCGCATGCACACACACAGACACACACATCCCACTAATGCTCCATGTTCTGTGGACTGTGAAAGAAATTAGGTTTTTATGAAAGCAGTGACCATTCCAGAACATTGACATGGTACCATGGCAACCACTTCTGAAGGTCAGCTGCCTGCACAAGGATGTTGTTCATCTGCAGTAATTGCTGCAGGTTCTCGCCTTTGTGATCTTACAGCACACAGCAAGGTTAGCATTGGAGTCAGGTGTGAGGCTTATAGACTATTTGTGGGTGTGTGTGAGTGCACAAGCCTTGTCATGTCTTCTCCATGTTTCCCATCGTGCATTTCTCTTCAGTCCCTTACCCTAATGGCTTTATCCACCAGCAGGGCCAGTTTGACTGATTTCAGTCATGTTTAACAAATTTGGGTTATTGTGAAAATGATGAGACTGGGTCTCAAATTTATTACCTGGGTCCCTTTGTGTTTTATTTTTCATTTTGTTGTGTTCTCTATCTGGTTCTCCCTTTCTCTGTCTGCCTGTATGCCTGTCTGTCTTTCTAAACATCTTTGTCTGTTTGCCATGCTTAGACACACACACACACACACACACACACACACACACACACACACACACAGAGTTCTCAATCCTCCCACACAGTAAATCGCTTTGCTACCTTTCAGTGTTGATGTCATGAGTTATAGGGTAGACTATAGTTGTTGTTTAACATTCTAACCATGACCCTCAATCTAAACGCCCTACTCTCTCGCACTTTCACAAACACATGTTCTCACATGCGAACATACACATAAGGGCACACACACATACACACACACACACACACTTACCCACACTTTTATTGACATTCCTTCAAACCCAAAATACAGAATTCTAACCAGAATGTAGGAAATAACAGTATTAACCTGCATGTCTCCTCTCCCTAACGTCCCAGCATGGTAACAATACATATTGTTTGGGGGGGGGGGGGGGGGGGGGGGGGGTGTAGCGGAAAGCAAATGGAATGAACCAGAATGGGAGCACAGTATTTGTGATTTGTGAGCCTGTGTCTGCACAGTCTATAATTATATGGTTGTGTGTGTTTGTCTGTGTGTGTACACATGTATGTGTGTGTTTGTGTGTGTGCCTGTATATGTGCACGGGTTTGTGTTTGTGTGTTTGTGTGTGTGTGTGTATGTGTGTGTTCCGTGTGTGTGTGTGTGTGTGCACGTTTGTGTGTGTGAGGTAGAGACTCTTATCAGGGCGGCCTCGCAGACAGCACATAAACACACACCTCATTCTCATTCCCTCAAGGTCCTGGTTGGCATCAGAATAAGCCGCCGATACAGTAGTCCCCACACCACCAGAGCAGGGCTGGCTTCACATTTATTGGGTGGCACAGTCTTTATTCTCTCCCTTTTCTCTCTCTTCTCTTTTTTTTCTCTCTTCACACACACACACTCCCCCCTTTTCCAATCCTCTCTCTTTAAGTCTCTCTCTCTCTCTTCCACTCTGTCTCTCTCTCTCTCTCTGTTTCTCTTTAAATGTCCCTCTCTCTGCTAATTTCTTTATTTTCCCACTAGCCTGTATTTTTCCCTTGACATCCCTTGCCCTCTCTTCTCTCTCTCTCTCTCGTGTTCACTCCTTATGTCCCTTTCTCCTTTTTTGTCTGCTCACTCTTGTAGCTGCGCTCTTGCATCCACACCTTATCCTCAGCAGACTCTATGCTGTCAGCAGCAATGCAATACAAGTGGACTGACTGACCCATACTCAGGAAGATGACCCACAGACATGAACAAACAAAACAGCGAGACACCTTCTTGGGGACAGATCAGGAACAGCAGGATGATGAGCTCAGGAGCCGTCAATAGAGATAATTAAACAGACTGATGGCAGTGAGAAATACGGATATGCTCTCTCTCTCTCTCTATCTCTCTCTCTATCTCTTTCTCTCTACTCCATCTGGCCAGCACATTGCAGGGGAATGTGTTTGAATTTTCCTCAGGTCTGGGGGATCAGGGAATAGTATAATTATCTATGTAAACAAAAAATGAGAAAATGAACTGATGAGAAAGAAAGGAGAGTTACTTGAAGAGAGAAGATAGAAAGAGAGAGAAAGGAGGCAGAGGGGAGAGAGAGAAAAAAGTAGAGAAGAAGAGAGAGAAAAAAGTAGAGAAGAAAAGACAGGCGAAGGAGAGAGAGAGAGAAGAAGAAGGGACAGGCTAAGACTGCTCCCTACACATGAGCTGTTTCCCTTCAATAGACTGTACCTAAAGAAGCAGTGTACTACATGTTAGATTACTGGTGTGATGTAGCAGAATGTGGTGCAGAGAGAAAGAGAGAGAGAGAAAGAGAAAGAGGATTGGGCAGGGAGAGAGAGAGAAGTACAGTGAAAGACTGATGAAATTGTATGTTGGCACCAGGAGCCAGTAGTGTGACAGCAGACAGCTGGCCTCCACGTTTGCATGCTGTAATTCTGCTGCTCCTCAGCCTCCTGCAGGGAACACCCATAATTCCCACACAAGGCAGCAGTGCTGGCAGCCCATGGTGGTGATCATTGAGCTTTTGAAGCCAAACATCAGGCCACCAAGTCCACATTAGTCCATTTCTACCGTTTCACAAGCAAAAAGATGATCATGTTTGTGTTAGGCCACACTTCATCTGTTGGAGCCATAATGTTGTATAAAAAACATACCAATTTGGTATTATGTTTTAACATGCCAATTTTCACCAAAGTTTTCCTTTAAGGACTTCCTTAGGTAAGGTTTTCTCTTAAGGAAAATAAAGAATGACAAAATAAAATCCAAAGATGCATGAAATAAAAATCAAGATAAAAAAAATCTTTCAAGAACATGAAGGGGCCCCGCACAATTGGACTGATGATTGTTGTCCCTCTCGCCTACTATACCAGCGTTCTCACTTCAGGTGAAAATGGAGAAAGAAAATACTACTAACAGACATCCCAAGTCTCCCGGGACCTCCATAAGTCTTCCACATTTGATAAGCAACTCCCGGATGCCCTGAAGTAGGCTAATTAAGGCTAAGAGCCCTATTTTGCCGCGGTGCATTGTGCATTTGCGACATGCGCATGCTGTCATTGCTATTCTGTGCCAGCGCAACGTTCATTTTATTATTATTAATATTAACTGCTCACGCGCTTTTACTTCACGCACGAGCAGATCGGTCTCCTCCACCGAAAGGCTCCTCCCGTCCGGGTAAATCCGCCATCGTAATAGCAACAGGCCATGGACAATGCGCCCGCTGGCTCTTAAAGGGAATGAGAGTATAAATTCTCATTGATTAAACGTTTGAACGATGCGCCTGGCACAATGTTAGCTTTTTCCGCCGTGAAAATACCAAATTGTGTCGGGAACGCCCCAAAAGTAACTTGCGTGACAGACTTTAGACAACGCGCGTATGATCGTGAAAATAGAGCCCTAAATCTCCTGCAACTTAGCAAACTAGAGCAAGTGACAGGGAGACAGGCGGAGTGCAGAAAAGTAAAAGGGACAGGGTGAGCATTGCTCCTGTGTGGTGTTGTAGATGCATTTTTTTCCTTTGAGTGACATATAGCCCGAGTTATGTACTATAAATCATATATTATATTTGTAGATTTTAGAAAGTGAAAACCACCAAATTTGCCTCCTTTAAAACAAATCTAAATTGCCTATCCTGTCAGTAACAGTCTACAAATGCCCTGCTATCACACCCACTTTTGGCACATAAGGTAAGAAAATGGGGAAAAAATAAGTATGATGGCAAAAATCAATACATTTAATAGATATGCATAATATATGGAAGCCACTGTCTTCATTTTAAAGTGTGCACCCAAATGAAATCAATTTGATGCAACTCCGTGGGAGATAGGGCCACGGCATCTTTTCCACAAATGAAATTTCTTAAACATTCTTCTTGCTCTGACTTGAATTGCTGAATATCCTGAAGCATTGCCACAACAGACTGAATGGCCTTGTTTACTTCCTTCTCCGCGGCATTCAGACAGACTACAAGTGAAATGTAGCACACAATCAACATCATCAGTCATGAACACTCTGTTCGCTGATTGGCTAGGCAGGATTCTGCCTACAAAAAAACATTTCAATGAGACCTTCGCCAGACCCTCTGTACAAAACTAAATGAAGTACGAAGGGTTGGTTTATCAGGCTGGTTGGGACCCATGCACCATAAAAAATATCGTTTTCTTGGGCAAAGCTGTTGTGTATTTATTCCAAGAAAACTGAGTGGACATGGACCAGTGTTTTCAAAGGGCTTCAAGACAAAAAGTCTATAATAAACTATAATAAACTATAATATTCTCCAGATATAGAAAAAATAGTTACAGTGCCCCATAGGCCGGATTTTACAGTACTTGCTATGCTTTTAGAAGTCACTGTGCTGATCGTGCATGATATATTTTGTACAGCTCACACCTTCTCAGCCCAAAATTGTGGCAATCGAAAATCCCAATTTTTGTATTTACCCATTTCACTAAGTGGGTCGATACGCCTTTGTAACACTAACATACTAAAAACTATAAAAGTACTCTGAGAGCACAGACCTCTGCCAAAGCAGGACGTTTTGCACCAATGCTGTTGCCCCTTGGAATCAAGTTGCTATCATTATTATTATTATAAAGTTATTAACCGAAAACACTTTTTCACTAATGGCGGATTTCTTCTGGATACAGATCCATAACTATTAAAGATATGTCAAATGCGTTAACCCTCTACTCAATCTACAATCTCTCAGCTACAATTTGGTGTTGATTACATGTCTCTAGCTTGATGTGGCTGTCTTGGTAACTAGTGCCACGACAGGCATGTGATAAGGGAAACCTTACCTACCTACCTTAAGTTGGTGCAGCTATGATCCATTTGTGTTCTTGCTAACCCATCCTGACATCTTACTTAGTTTAATTTCACGATTGCAAGTGCACTTGTTTTTACATCAACAGTTCTTTTATTGTAGGCCAAGCAACTTGGTATATTCTGTACGTGAGTAACCCTCACTATTTGAGCAACCAGAACTCGGGATTCACCCAGTTGTGCATGTCTAGTTAGTAGTAAGTAGCTGACTGGAGGTAGCCTGCCATGTAATTCTTGACCAATGTATCATTTGACTGCCCTGCCCACTGCCCACGCCGGACAGACTCGTGAGCATAGATGGTACCCCAGAATGCACTGCACTTTTAAAAGCCAAATTACTCAAACAGAAATCTACATTTCACAAAGGGACAACGTAGTTTAACTTTAAAACACCAGTCGTCCTTATATTTAGGTACATTCTAGTGATGTTTACAAAGAAGAGTGATACATGAAAAAACAGGCTTCCAAATACCCACCGTCATTAAAGCGTACAGTACAGTGCCCTGCTATATGCCGGTCACCACCACTTGAACTAGTTTTAATACTGATTATCATGGGGGGGGGGGGGGGGGGCGTGTGCTATGGGTAGGGCCGTCTGACGGATGTGGAGGGGCCCTGGGCCCATTGCCCCGCCTGCCCCGCCTATAGCTCCGCCCCTGAAGCTCAGTAGAGTTTGCATGTCAAGTTTGACCAAATTTGAGCAATTAGAAACTATGGTTTAGGCTGTCAAACAATTATTAGCGTATTTTGTACAGTTCCCAACTTCTCGGTCCAAGATATTTAATAAAATTGGTGTTATGAATTTCCATTCACCTAGGTGGGTTGATAGTTCTCCATAACACCGACATATCACAAAATTGGTGTTTTGTTGGGTGAAACAGTCATTGAGTTATTCAGCAAAAACTTTTTGCGGTCACCCCCTCTTTCATGGACACTGGCACAGCAGGGGGATGGAGCCCAGGGGGCAAAACCTTCTATTGGCTACTAGCCTACTAGTGAGTGCTACATGCCCACATAGTTTCATGTCCCCCAGTGTATCAGTGTCCCTCCAATCGGTGATGGAAAATCTGTGAAAAAAAAGTGGGAAAAAAGTCTGACAAAACGAATATGTCTGCTAGCGGTGGTCATAATAATGGCTAACATGGGAATTTCACCATTTGAGAATTTAAGGTTGGTGCTGTAGTCCCTGACTATTCACAGAATGGCTATTAAGGTGCATTGGAACAATCTTTCTTAAAACATCTTAATCCCTTAAGTTTTCAATATGTAAAGATCGTGGCCTTGACATTGCTGCAATTAGGCGCATTCGACTTACAAACCCGTTTGTCAGCGTTTGTCTGCGTCTGTCTACATATGTCAACGAGAACTGCTCATCACAGCATGGGTGAGCGTTTAAAAGGCTTCGGTCAAGTCGGACACAAATTTTCAACGAGACTGAGCTTGCACCTTCCCGACCCTCTTGGTAGATGACGAAGAGGTCATTTGTTGTGTGGGGGACAAAGAGGGGGCGGGCGGTTGCAGTAGGGTGCATTGATACTTCAAGTCAAGTCTTTTTTTTAATAGCACATTTAAACAAAACAACAGAGATGCCCCAAAGCGCGGCACAACACAAGGATGAAAAATAACACGGAAAAACCATAACCCAAAGACCATTAATAGGTATAGCCTACTGACACAAAGCAATAAAATAAAAACGAGATTAACAAATACAAAAATAAATAAAAGAGTGAGCTTGACAGCATCAGATAAACGGCTGATGCCTGAAACGCCCGATTTTAGTGGTCGCATCAAATCTTGGTCGTATCTTCAGAAAAGTAGGCATGCACGCTATTCAGATGCGACCTAATATGATCAAATTTCGTTCGTACCATGGATTGCATAATTTCACGAGCGCCGCGCGTTCAATCGTCCAATTACCAGAACAATCACGGGACCCTATCGCCCTATCTTACAACACCTGCTTTCATTGTACCATAGTTGCAAGATATATTGCAAGATTTAATGTGTCTGCATTACACAACAGTCGCTTAAGATGTACAAGTTTTGTATGAATACTTTTTCATATGCGATTATTTCGACAACAGTTGTTGTTGTATCTGTTGCACGAATGTTTTGTTGCTTCTGCTCATGAGCCAATTGTGAAACATCCTTGTAACCGTGTGGAAGCATCTACAAGTGCTTGCACGTTTTGTCACATGCGTCTTACTCCCGCGAGTTTTTAGGTCATATGACCTTGTCGTATTTTGGTGACATCCTCACACCCTTCTGGCAAGTCTGACACAATTTCTAACCATCATGCAACATTTTCATCCCACAATGCATCACTGACTGCAAATGCCTGGAAACACATGCAAACCTTTACATCAAGTTGAATGCGCCTAATGTCACTACACAAGCAGTATGTGATTATAGTGTATTATGTGGCTACTAGGTAGGAGTTTATTTTAATGTCAGTAAAATTTAGGATGCTTTTTAAGTTTAATATGTCCTCCTTGTCCTCCTTTTTGTGAGTTGCTTTGAATAAAAGCGTCTGCTAAGTGTAATGTAATGTACTTTGTTAACCTGCAAGCAGCATGTTCTGCCTAGCAAACAGAACCCCAACAAGTAGCTATTACCAATTAATTATTTGCTATATGTAAAGCACAAAATACCCCACCTCTGATAATCAATAGAAGGATGAAAATATTTTAACTGCAACAGAAAAGTGTTTTAAGTGAGAAGTGATTAATTTTCTTTATTCATCTGCATTAACTCTACCAAAGACAAGGTTAAGACAGGGTTGAAGATAACTAAGGGCCCTATTTTGCCGCAGTGCATTGTGTATTCGCAACATGCGCATGCTATTATTGCTATTCTGTGCCAGCGCAACGTTCATTTTTTCAGGCAAAAAAACACGTTGTCTAGATAGCAGATGACAATGCGCCGTGACGGGCGGGTCAGCGAAAAGAAGAGGTGTGGTCTGGCGCAAAGCGCACCAGATGCTATTATGAGGACACATAAACCATTTGCGCTTTTGATCAATAAAAAGGTCCTTTTTTGTCACTGGCGTGTTGTCAAAAAGCTATTTTAGGGGCGCTTTGAACCCCGATGTATCTGCTGCTGCGCCAGAGAGGTGAGCTGAACTGGCAGAAAAGTTGCAACATGTATAGCCTGTATAGCCATGTATTTTTATGTTTTAGTAAGCAAACAAGCACAAATAATGAGAATATAGCAATGTTGTGCAGTTTATAGCAATGTTCTGCAGTTTATTTACAATTTCTTTTGTCGTTTTAAATAAATTGCGATTGCAATGTTCTGCAGTTTATTTACGATTTGTTTTGTCGTTTTAAATAAACAGCGTGGTAAGTTGTAAGAAATAATATGGACAAATCATCAAAAAGAAAACTAGTGGACTAATGGTTTGATGGACCTCCACCTTTTATTTTTGATGTTTCCTTTGAGTTTAAAGCTTTTGTTTCACGTTGTAACGTAACGTTGTTGTACTGCTTTGGGCACTGTTCGAAAGTTGTCTTCTTGCCAAAGGAGGACACAATTATTGAAGATATTTACTTCAATAATATCTTCAATAATACTTCTATGACCCGCGGAGGTTTGGGGGGATTCTTTCTATCCCCGAATATTAACTGCTCACGCGCTTTTACTTCACAAACAAGCAGATTAGTCTCCTCCACCGAAAAGCTCCTCCCGTCCGGGTAAATCCGCCATCGTAATAGCAACAGGCTATGGACAATGCGCCCGCTGGCTCTTAAAGGGAATGAGAGTATAAATTCTTATTGGTTAATTGTATGTTACGCCCAAAACACACCCATGACTAATGAAGTAACTTAACCCAACCTTTTTGAACGATGCGCCTGGCGCAATGTTCGCTTTTTCCGCAGTGAAAATACCAAATTGTGTCGGGAACGCCCCCAAAGCAACTTGCGCGACAGACTTTAGACAATGCGTGTATGATTGTGAAAATAGAGCCCTTAGAGTTTCTCTTTATTTTGATTGTTAAGGTGTTGTGTGCAAAGTTTTAAGGAATTCCTTAAAGACCTTAAACCAGACTTTAAGGAAAAATGTTGAGGTGCTTTGTGACCGGGCCCAGGTGTTAATTATCTATTCTGAGTGAATCTTGGGCAGGTCAGATGGCGGTGGAGAGATAATAGTTTTGGTTCGCATCCTCTGGCACAGTTTTTCTCTGTAGAGCTTTACTGTCGTTTCGCATCATTTTATTTTGTAGCTTTACTTTCAGTTTTTGTAAGTCAACCAGTTTGTTGAATAAATACACATTAGGATTTCAAATTCAACTCTCCGGCCATGCTTAACTTGTATGTCAGAAAACTCCTCCATCTGCCTCCATGTGGCTTTTGATGGCCACTACACTACCTATGGCAATGCATTATCGCATTAGCTTTAGTTTGCATTAGCCTGTGGCACACAGAGCCAGCTGTTGTGCCTGTCAGATTTTTATTGCCATAAACCCTTTGTGCATGGAGTGCACATAGACAGCACGTGCACAACACTATACTCCTGTAAGTTTGTAAGCTTGAAATCCTTTTGCAATGTTCTTTACAGTTTCTAGGATAATACTGTGACAAACTCTGGTTAGAAACTTTTTCATAATGCCTGACACAACTTTGGAATTACCCAGATAATGTGAATGTTCCCAGTTTGTAGTTATACGCTGTGCTTTGCTGGGTGCTTTTAAAAGCTTAGAGGGTCACAGAGCCCCGACATGCGCTCAAGATACCTAGGGTTAGCGCTGTGCACTGTGCTCACACAGCTGTATGTGCAGAAGTATTCTAATTTCATCAAAGTCACCCAGAGGTAAAGAACCATAGCCAGGGGGTTGACGGGTTCCCCTCAGTCAAAGCACAGAGGACTACCGCACAGCACAAACACAACACCAGAACTCACCTCAACCTGACAGGAAACCTTCAACCATTACTCCATTATGCCCTGATCATTTTCAGAAAATATTTAGCGCTGCAAAGGCATATCACGGATTGACAAGGCTGGTTGCATAATTAGAAAAAACCTCTCAAATACTGTGGGTGCTAGTTCGTCTTGCATGCTTTCACACGTGATTCACGCAGGATTTTTTCAGGAACTTGTGTGAGAAGCTGCAATGTACCCAAGCAGCCACCAGGTGGCACTTGGGTGCTCTGCCTTTATAACACAATGATTGGTGAAGTGGCCTATTGTATTTATACCAGTAATGCGCAGTTAGGCTGAAGCACATAATTAAATGTCCATGACCACTTGCATGACCACTTGTCCATGACTACTTTTCTGTCAGACCTCGATTGTTATGACTTAAATGTTCTCTATGCACAGGTCCATGTACTGTATGAAAGACCCGCGCCCAACCAATGTTGTTAAATAACCCATCCGCAACTCGGACCGCAAAAAATAATTAGGAAATTTTACCGACCCGCTTCCAGACCCGCATATTTTTAAAAGTAGTCTGTGCTTGATGAACGTATAGCGTTATTGGGCTACGTCAAATTGCCAGTACTGACTTTTGGCCATTTAGCCTATGCATTTGGCATTGCTCAGTTCAACATGTTGGGGAAACTGGGATTTTTGTCCTGCGTCAGCATTCATTCAAAACTTAATAATGGTCATCAGCTTTCATAACTTCAGCAAATGTCTCCCATATTTTGCTCTTTCTGTCGGCACTTTTTTGGAGCTTCCCATACTTAGCTCTTTCTGTTGGTGTGTTTTTTGAGCTTCCACTCTCCAGTCCGTCCAACCGACTTTTGATTAAACTAACCCTTTTCCAAACGCGATAGATTAGATAGCTGACCCGAAGTATGGATTTAAACGACACAGCTCTGGAACCTGTTGAACAATTCTCGGAGAAGACCTGGCCTCGCTTTGTTGTGCTTACTCTGACTTTTGGCATGATCTGTTAATGGTTGACAAAACACGTAGCCTATTAATTAAAATGCATATTCACATCAAAAAAGCATATACAGTGTGTACATAATGTGTATTATTTATTTATGATTCATTGGGTCTTGCAATGTCTGTTGGAAAGCATTTGCTTCTACGCTACTGTCGAGGTTCATGTAAATGTTTAAAAACTGTGGCTAACGCGACTTATCAATGCTCTGCGAACATTGGTCTGGCCAAGCTTTGTTGTAAACCCATTTCTCAAAGGGCGGGCTTAACCCACGTGTGTGAAATGCCTGTGTTTGCTACTGGACGAAGCTTCGACCAATCACACCCCTCTGTCCTCTGACGTATACACCACAACAACAGGGTTCTCGCAAAGCCCCATCGACTTGGTAACCAGCGGGGCTAACTGATAAATTAAAATTTTACAGAAGCCGGTCGGTAGCATTGCGAAAACGTCCTTTCTTGTAAGGAATGCTTCAAGGGCTGGCCTTTGCTCTATTTTCAGAGAGAACTTCTCTTTGAATTCTTCCAAAACAGCAGCTACAGCTGAATTGAAATCTTGCCGTTGCTCCACGTTCGCCATGTTGACAGTGACTGAGGTTGCTAAACTACCGCGTCATTGCCTTTTTGAAATGCTAGATTTTCATTGGTCCCAATTTCTCTGTTAATGTAGAAACGGTGCAGACAGGCAGCTTGGCCAGACTGACTTGCATGCGAAATGCAAATGCAGCGGCACAGGAAGTATGGGCGTGCCCAGGCTAATAGCCTAGTCAATTACTGTAGCTTATTTATTTCTTCAGCTGATCAAACATTCTTAAACAGAAAAGGTGATTTGATATTTGAAGGGAAAGCTGATTTATTTGCTTTTTTGTGTCGGCAGGGATGCAAGTCCCAGTTGCAATTTAAGTTAAATTTTGGAAAAGGATTTTTGCCTCATTTATTCATGCTAATTACAGAACAACTTGCCTTGGCAAAATGAGACTTTTGTGCAAAACAATGGGGGGTGGGGAGGGCATTGGGTTCAAAGACAAAAAATTATAAGATAGCAATCAAGGTGTAATAGCCTATCTTTAAACTGTATAATGAGTCTTTTAAGTCTTTCAAGATGGCGCCAGTGTGTTTGTCGGCCTGCCGCCTGCTCCATGAGCTACCTGTTCGTTTGTTGTGCCTCTCTCTGTTAATTTTTCTGCTGCTCTGTCAACACTCCATGGCTTTTTATGCTTATGATCGCCAGACTCTGCTGCATATTAGAGACTGTTTTGAGCAATATACGTGTGAAAATCCCACTGCCAGTTTCAGTCACCATCCGACTTTCTCTCACCTGCCCGTGGAGTGCGTTCCTCGGCTCCCCTGCTGCTCTGCTCACCGAAGGAAACGGCGGGGTAAACGCGGAGATCTCCGAGTCAAAATCAAGGCCTGGGCCCACCTCGCTGTCTCACAGCCATGGCCAGGCTCCCGCTGTCGCCGCTTACTCCATACAAGTTGGGTTGATCTCCTCCTGACGCAGCGATCCTGGGACCTGAACTACGCCTGCCATGTACCCGTTGTCCCACGGCTTCCCTCAGCACCTGTCGTTCCCTTCCGACCGTGGCCCCGCGTATGCAGCGGTGGGGTAAACCCGGATAACATCCGATGTTTGGAATTCTCCCGCTGTGTGCAGGTCGCGACAGCAGATCTGTGTTAAATAAGGCGTTCATATTGAATGACCTTTTCTCCCATCACAAGCTGGATTTATTCTCAGTTTCTAACTGAGACCTGGATTTCTGCTGGAGTGGGTGAATCCTCTGCTTTTGTTGAACTATGCCCTTCAAACTGCTCATTCATTAGCACTCCAAGGCGCTTTGGATGTGGTGGTGGAGTAGCTCTTGTTTCCAATAACGTTTAAAAAATCCAGCCTTATTCTACATTTGAACTTCAATGCGTTACTCTGGAATCAAAACGCAATTCACTATTGTGTGCATTGATATATAGGCCACCCAAGCCTGATAAAGACTTTCTTACAGAATTTTCTTCTTTTTTATCTGACTTTGTGTCGATGTATGATCGCCTGCTGTTGCTGGGTGATTTTAACATCCACGTCTGCTGCCCGGATAAGCCCATGGTCAAGGAATTCTGTGACGTTTTGGATGCGTTTGGGCTCACCCAACACATTGACCAAGCAACCCATATACTGGGTCATACTCTGGACCTTGTCCTCTCCTATGGTTTTTCTGTTGAGAACATCTCAATTGATGATGCTACTTTTTCTGATCTTAAGCCCATCTTTTTCAACATCAATATTGCTTACCCTGTTCAGATAGTTAAATCACCTGGCCATTATTATCGTCGCTTAAACCCACAGGCTACAGCCCAGTTCACTGACTGTTTCTTAAGTAAAGACATTGCTTCAGCTATGGCTGCAGCTGCTGATTCCTCATGTAGCCCTGAAGATTGTTTTATTTAACTCATCCTGCACAGACATTTTAGACTTAGTGGCCCCTCTCAAGTACAAACACCCCAATTTTAAAGACAAAATGAGTCTTGATAGCCATACACGCTCACTTAGACAGGCCTGTCGCAAAGCTGAAAGGAAATGGAAGAAAGACCGCCTTACTGTCTCCTTCCAAATCTTCAAATCTGCTTTATCATCCTTTCAGGCTGCCGCCAAAGAAGCCAGAGCCAGATATTTTTCAGACATCATTAACCGGCATTCCAATAGACCTAAAATTCTGTTTAACACAATTAACTCTATCATAAACCCAGCACTTTCTCCAGTCCCCATCATAAATTCTGATGTCTGTGAAAACTTCCTCCATTTTTTTACTGAGAAAATTGAGAACATCAGAGCTCTGTTCCCTCCTCCTGATCCATTTCCTCCTACACCACCACACCCCATAGCTACATAGTCTCCCTGGTCGACTTAAAGGACATTGTCCTTCATATGAAAACCACCTTGTCCCCTGGCGATGAGGTTTCATGTTCCATATTAAAGGAAGCCTTTGATACTGTTGGCCCCTGCCTTCAACTCATTATTAACTCTTGTCTGACATCTGGTTCTGTCCCAGCCTGCCTCAAACATGCAACTGTCCAACCTTTACTCAAGAAACACAACCTGGATCCCAAATGCTTAAATAACTACTGGCCAATCTCTAAACTCCCATTTATTTCCAAAGTTCTTGAAAAAGTAGTGTTGTTCCAGCTGGCTTCATGACTTGCTCCTCACACTCGATGCCGGTCACAATGCAGTCCTGGTTCTGTTGGATCGCAGTGCAGCCTTTGACACCGTGGATGATAACATCCTCCTCAACTGCCTTGAAGACTGGGTTGGCATCAAAGGGTCTGCACTGCTCTGGTTCAAGTCATATCTGCAACACAGAACTTTCTCAGTCTCCATCGGCAATTCTTCATCTGCTTCTGCCCCGGTCTCCTATGGTGTCCCCCAAGGATAATTTTTAGGGCCAATACTGTTCTGCCTCTACATGCTCCCCCTAGGGCACATTATCCGTAAATACTTTGTTTCTTTTCACTTCTATGCTGATGACACACAGTTATATTTACCATTAACAACCCAGGAGTCAGCAAAATCTCTCCTACACTGCATAGAAGCCATCAAGCACTGGATGTCTAACAACTTCTTACAATTAAATGACATCAAGACTGAAGTCATAATTTTTGGATCCCCTAAATCAATCCCCACAGTTACTAATAGCCTATCTCACCTCTCCCCCTTTGTAAAGCCATCTGCCAAAAGTCTTGGGGTTATCTTTGAGTCAGATTTGTGTTTTAAAAAACAGATAAATACTGTTATCAAAAATAGTTATCATCAGTTGAGAGTGATCACCCAGCTCAAGCCCTCACTATCTTTTCGAGATCTGGAAACAGTTATCCATGCTTTTATAACATCTCGGCTGGACTACTGCAACACCCTTTATTTTGGCCTCCCCCAGTCCCAGCTAACTCGCTTGCAGTTGGTACAAAATACTGCTGCTAGACTTTTAACTGGAAAAAAAAGGCAGGGACACATCACCCCTGTCCTCTCCTCTCTGCACTGGCTCCCCATTCGTTTTAGAATTCATTTTAAGATGCTTCTTTTGGTTTTTAAGTCACTCCATGGCCAGGCCCCATTGTACATCTCTGACATGCTTCACCATTACTCTGCCCCCAGATCCCTCAGATCTGCAGACAAAGGTCTCCTCCATTTTCCCCCGTCCCAACTCAAAAACAAAGGGGATCGTGCCTTTGCTGTGGCAGCTCCACATTTGTGGAATGCTTTGCCTCCCGACATTAGATCTGCTCCCACAATCACTACTTTTAAATCCAGGCTCAAAACACACCTGTAAACTTTGGCCTTTCCCTCCTACGTCCTCTCTTTTCATCCCTACCCTTTACCTTGTCTTTTATTGCACCTGTCTGATGAAATTCTTTTGGAATTTTATATATTTAATTTTTTTGCTGATTGAAAATGTATTGCTTTTGCTTCTTCATTTACTTTTAATTCTTGCCTTTTAGTTTTTACACTGTACAGCACTAACTGTCCTAACTGTTTTTAAATGTGTTATATAAATAAAACTTACTTACTTACTACTAATGAAGTACAAATCAAAATTTGGCAGTCTATGGCACGCCTGTACCCGTCATACTTCAACCCACATCCAAACTGTGTTCCGACAGAATTGAAATAAAATTCCGCCAACTCATTATAAATAAATATCGACACCCCAACCGTACCGAAATGAAAACAAGTCAGAGAGTCAAAATAAAATACTAAAGTTTATTGCCACGACAATCGGCCAGTGACATGGGCAACTTCAGCTGAAGGCACAGCCAAATGGAAATGTTGCTTAATAACAGCCTAATAATTAGCAAACAAATGTAGCCTGACGATGGCTGGTACAGGTAACTATGTTCTGACAGCTGTATTTTGAGTTCCGGGGATGTTGCTGATGAATCTCCTCTGCATATATTGTCACTTCAGGGTACTCTCTGAGTACTCAGATACCCTCCCATCCCCCCGCGCGTCACTGATCCACACCCACTGGCCAGTGGATCTCTCTTCTTAGGTCGCCGGTTCTGAACCCCATCCCATCAGTCTTATCTCTATTCCCTGGCCCCCCTCCCCCCCTTTTTCACGTACTGTAGGCCTACCTATTTCGATTGAATGATGATGTGTTGTGCGTGTGCTGCGAATGCTGCTGACTTGTGAGTGTGAATGTAATGTTTGAAATTACACAAGCAATACAACATAAATTCAATAAATTTGATGTGCACATTCACACCTGGTTATATAAAAATGGTTATTACTGCTTCTGGTTATACATTTAATGGTTTTCAGTGCTTGTATAATTTATTTTCATACATTTGCAGTAGGTTAAGTTGTGAGGATGAAGCAGAGAGAATGACTTGCTGCCTAGACTAGGCTACTGATGGTGAGATTCTGGGAATAGCCCAAACAAGTAATGCGCGGGTTTTGTTTTTTAGGAGGAAAATACCTTACGCCCAAAATAAATGCAAGCGAAATTTACCGCTTTCGCCCCGCTTTCTCCGCTTTGAGTGGGCGTGTACCATTGAAGAGACATGAAGTTTAAAATGCTAAACAATCCTGAATGGTAATGATTATTTTGTTTTTGGAATGGTAGTATAATGTTAATTAACGGCACTGTTTAAAATTTTATGTATGTCCATTTTTAAATGTTTATCAAACCCGCTGCCGCCTTCCAACTGACAGGAATGGAATGTCATTTGAAATGATGTCATTGGTTACCGCTCGACGAACACCGCCTCCTCATTTGCATAAAGTTCAGCAGATCTCAACTTTTCCGCCCGCCTTGCTGATCTACGTCACCATCTGACTCCTCCCAAATGAAAAAAATAGAACGCTCCGCTTTGCCCGCTTGCATGTATTTTGAGCATTACAGATTTAGCATTTTAAACTTCATGTCTCTTCAACTGACGGTTGGTACACGCCCACTCAAAGTGGAGAAAGCGGGGCGAAAGCTGTAAATTTCGCTTGCATGTATTTGGGGCGTAAACGTTTTGACAGCTGTATTATCACTATCTCTGCACATCGATTTAGTTTCACTGCGTTTGAACCGCAGGATTACGAGATACTGGCAAGTTTACAGTCACCTAAATACTGCAAGGTTTGCCTACAGTAGGTGGGGTCATATGGCGTCAAAATAGTCTCATAAAGCACTCGCACGATAAAACATGCTTCGGGCGTATTGTGTTATTTCACACGCGTAGATATTAACTGCGAGCGAGCAAATTATCTCTGCGCGCGAGGAGAAATCTGTGACCAGCGCGCAAAACAACCACTGGGGGGCATTCGCTCGCGCGAAATTGATTTCTGCTCGCTCGAAGCAGTTATCTGCTCTCGCGAATTTGATTTCTGCTCGCTCGAAGCAGTTATCTGCTCTCGCGAATTTGAGACTTCTGCTCTCGCGCGCAAAGAGTACATAAGTACTACTTGGGCAGAGGAAGGGAATCGGAATCGGACTCGGACTCGGAGACAGGAACGAGAAAGACCGGAACATTTGCAATGAATGAAAATAGCTTCTTTAGCAGAGTTTCTTGAAAATATGTTTTTAAGAAATAGCTTGAGCTAGCAAGTAAGCAGACGTTATCTCTAACTTGGTGTTTATTAGCAACCTACCAGTCTATAGCAAAAGCACCTATCTACTACAGTCAACGCACGGCATTAATTAAACGTAGGCCTACTAGATTATATTCACTGCTAAATTACATGTCAGACAAGCCAAGTCGGATATTCGCTACCGTTACCAAAGGAACGTTAACGTTAGCTGTTTAGAATCCACACAGACTAATGCTGATTACTAATTAACTACACAACACAACATATTTCTTAAAAACATATGTCCAAGAAACTCTGCCAAAGAAGCTATTTTCATTCATTGTATATGTTCCGGTCTTCCTCGTTCCTGTCTTCCTTGTTCCGAGTCCGATTCCCTTCCTCTGCCCAAGTAGTAGGCTACTTCTGCGCGAGAGCAGAAGTCTCAAATTCGCGAGAGCAGATAACTGCTTCGAGCGAGCAGAAATCAAATTCGCGAGAGCAGATAACTGCTTCGAGCGAGCAGAAATCAATTTCGCGCGAGCGAATGCCCCCCAGTGGTTGTTTTGCGCGCTGGTCACAGATTTCTCCTCGCGCGCAGAGATAATGTGCTCGCTCGCAGTTAATATCTACGCGTGTGAAATAATACAATACGCTCGAAGCATGTTTTATCGTGCGAGTGCTTTATGAGACTATTTTGACGCCATAGGGTCAGCCTTCGAAGTAAGATCTTTACTTCAGCGTAAACTTCAGTGTTCTAATGCTGCCCCAGGCGGCTGCTGTTGTGCTTACATTTCACGCAGCTGCGTGAATCACATTGTGCGTGAGTGAAACATGCATGTTGAACTAGCACCCACTGTAAATAGACCTTTGGTTGTTGGGGCCTCCGCCAGATCTGTGTAAAGTACTAAATTGGACTGTGTCTATGTTATGCTCATTACTCATGATATAGTGTACAGTAACAGTGTATCTACAGTATATCATGCAGAGTAAGTGTGTGTAGCAACATGTAACATTATGTATTTACACTGTACCTTAGGATGTACACTACCGGTCAAAAGTTTTAGAACACCCTAATTTTTCCAGTTATTTATTGCAATTCAAGTAGTGAAAGTTCAATGAATACCCTGAAATGGTACAAAGGTAAGTACTAAACAGCCAGAGGTAAAAAAAAAAAAAAAAAATTGGTTACTTAAAACTGAAAATTAGTGTGCATTTCAGAATTATACAAAAAGGCCTTTTTCAGGGAACACAAAGTCGATTACCTGATCAGTAGCAATGAAGGTTAAATCAGCCTTGACAGCTAGTGCTACTAATTCCTATGGGTGTTCCAACTTTTCTTGATTACTTACAACAGGGGTGCTCAATACGTCGATCGCGATCTACCAGTCGATCGCGAGGCCAATAGTGGTAGATCGCATACAACTTTGAAAAAAAAAAAAAAAAAGTTCCCTGTTCGTCCTGCACATGCTAGTTAGCTGATGGCCCATCACGCATCCACCGGCAGACAGCGATCACCCAGCCATTAGCGGGCTATCTCCAAACATTTGGACCCATCAACCTTTGCGCTGGAGCCAGTTGATGGGCCAGGTCTCACTGCAGTTGGACGAATCTACGGACGTGAGTGACACAGCACAGGTGTGCATTTACATTCGTATGGTGTTCAGTGATATGACTGCAAAGGAAGGGCTATTGACAGTGATTCTCTTGAAAGAACATGCGCGAGGAGAGGATATTTTTCAGTCGTTTAAAAACTTTAGCGACAAAACTCAGCTCCCACTGTGCAAGTTAGTGTCCATCACCACGGATGGAGCGCCCGCAATGGTTGGTCGCGTGAATGGGTTCATTGCCAGGTGCAGACAGGACGATGCTTTTCCAGACTTCGTGAATTACCACTGCATTATCCACAAACAAGCATTATGCGCGAAGATGCTGAACATGAAAGAGATCATGGACGTGGCAACGAATATCGGCTGCTCAATTAGAGCTAGAGCACTTCAAAGACGGCTATTCCGCGCACATCGGGAGAAGGCTGACAGCGACCACTCTGAGTTGTTGCTACACACTGACGTGAGGTGGCTTAGTCGCGGGAAATTCTTGCAACGATTCCGAGAGCTCTGTCCAGAAATCAAGGAGTTTTTCCGTGAAAGTGGACATGCAGAATACAAACAGCTGAATGACGAGCAGTGGCTGCTGGATTTGGCTTTTTTAACCAATCTGACAAACATGCTGAATGACCTTAATCAAGAGCTGCAAGGAAAAGACAAACGAAAAATGAAACATCTGTCCTGAAAGCTTCAGCGCCATAACTTGGCAAATTTCCCGAACCTGCAGTCGGAGTTGGAGACGCAAGGGAAGGCCTGTGCGCAACAAAGCAGCGCACGCTACACGGAGCAGATTGACAACTGTCTGTCAGAGTTTGACAAACGTTTCCAAGACTTTTCGTTACTCGAGCCAGTGGCTACATTCATGTGCTATCCGTTTCAGGAAGATGCCGACATTGATTTACTCGCGTCAAAAATCGCAACACTGTTTCACCTGAATTCTTCTGGAGTGGAAGATGAGATTTTAACTCTACAAGCCGACATTGAGCTGAAGGCCAGAGCTCATGGACAGTTCTGGAACTTACTTACAGAGAAAAAGTACTCCAACATGAGGAAATGTGCTACTTCCTTGACTGCATTATTAGGCTCCACTTATCTTTGCGAATCAGCCTTTTCCCACATGAAGATCATCAAGTCCCAGTATCGTTCCACCATGACTGATGAACATTTGAACATGTGCCTCAGGCTGGCTCAGGCAGGCTGGACTACTCATCCTTGGCTGAGTCAATGCAGTGGAAGTCATCAAATTAAACTCTGAACTAATTATTAATACTATTATTATTATACATTGCCACTGTATTATTATTATTATTATTATTATTATTATTATTATTATTATATGGTAATTACAAATTACAGAGCTTTTGTTGCAATATTGGTTTGGAATTTTCAATACATTTTAAAATAACATACGCTTTTATGGGTCGGTAGATCTTTGTGACTTGGTCATTTTAAAAGTAGCTCGCACACTGAAAAAGTGTGAGCACCCCTGACTTACAACACCCAATGTTGGTATAAAAGCAGTGTCGAAACACACTGTGGTACCAGACCCTCAGGAGCATCAGGTGAACAGTATTGTACTGCAGAAAGTAGTGCAATGCTACAAAAATGGCAAGAAAGGGGCAGTGAACATTGGGAGAGAGACAGACCATCATAACACTTAAAAGTGTTAGTCTTTCCTACAGGACAATTGCAAAACAAAGTGAAGGTGTCAGTGAGTACAGTTTTCTTCACCATCAAAAGGCACTCAAAAACTGGGGGAAACTGACAGGAAGTGGTCTGGCAGACCCAAATCCACAACTGAATCAGAGAACATGTCTCTAACAGTAACAAATAGTGTGATGGGCAGCTCACAGGACAACAGTTTCAAGCAACCAACATGGCTACCACAGCATTCTGCAGCGCCATGCAATACCCTCTGGTATGTGCCTAGTTGGTCAGAGGTTTATCCTACAGCAAGAAAATGACCCAAAACACTAGTCCAAACTATGCCAAAACTACCTCACGAAAAAAGAACAAGATGGTAAGCTTGAAAACATGGAGTGGCCAGCACAATCTCCAGACTTAAACCACATCGAGTTGGTTTGGGAAGAACTGGACAGAAGAGTGAAAGTCAAGCAACCTACAAGTGGCACACATTTATGGGAACTTCTGCAACAAATGTTGGAAAAACTTTCTGAAGAATATTTGATTTCTTGCAGAAAGAATGCCACGAGTATGCTCAGGTGGCCACTTTGATGAGTCAAAAGTTTAGAATACATTTTGGTTTATAAATTGATTTCATGATTTTTTTTTTCAACTTAAATTGCTTATTTGTTCTGTGTTTTCATTTTTAGAGTGCAATGACACAATAAACTGAATTTTCAGCAAAAACCTGGAAAAGTGTGGTGTTCTAAAACTTTTGACCGGTAGTGTATATTAAGGGATATTATTGGTATTAGTATTGCAGTGTGTACAGTGTAAGTACATAATGTTACGTTGTACATCATGATGTAACTACAGTACGTACTAAAGTTGCTTCGACATTGCCTCAACAAACACCAACATTCTAAAGTTAGGAATTGGTGGCACCTGACAGGTGGCAGTCTTTAGAATGTTCAGTAAACCAACTGCCAGTTCCACACTGCCCAGACACTAACTGACAAAGGTGACTTTTTTCAGATAGCATCCATTAAGAGCAAACACAGACTGATGGTCCACACTGGCATAACTGGACTGTTAAAAAAGTGTCATCAAGTGTTCTGTAGGAGGCCTGTAGTGACCTGTATCAGGTAGCCATCCTCAAATTATATTTTATGCACTTTACTCCCCCCTCCCCATGACAGGTTTAGACAAACAATCACGAATTTCACTGCGTGTTCTACCTTAGCCAGTTAGTCTATGCATGTGACAATAAACCATCCTTGTATCCTTATATCAAGCTTGCCTATACTTGATGAGAAAAGTAGAGTCCTTATGAAGCCAGTTGGAATACCCTTAAATGAACACTAAGGAGCTTTTTAACCTTAAAATAATGTTTCCAAAATTGTTTCAATGGTACATCAACTCCTAACAGAGTGACTGGGACTCCTGCTACACTTTTCAGCCCTCTATTTGTAACTTGTGTGGCAAAACAAAAGACTCCAAAACATTATTGCCTTACGTTCCAGGTCATAGTTAAGTGTGCTTGCTCTGCACATAGTTTTCCCAAGCATGGGTTTGCTTACCAGGCTATACATGTTGCAGCTCTTCTGCCAGTTCTTCTGCCGTCCTTATAATAGCATCTGGCGCGCTTTGTGCCAGACCACACCTCTTCTTTTCCGTGAGGGCGCAGTGTCATCTGCTATCTAGACAAAGTGATTTTTGCCTGAAACAATGAACGATGCACTGGCACAGAATAGTAATGACAGCATGCAGATGTTTCAAATGCACAGTGCGCCACAGCACGATAGGGCCCTTATAGTTCTCCCACCGTTTATCATTAAGTGTGCTTGAAAAGAGCACATTTATAGTTCTCCCAGCGGTTATTATTAAGTGTGCTTCAGAAAAGAGCACACTTATAGTTCTCCCACTGTTTATTTTTATTATTATTATTATTATTATTATTATTATGAATAAGTGTGCTTGAAAAGAGCACACTTATAGTTCTCCCACCATTTATTATTATTCTTATTCTTATGATTTTTCAACGTTCACCCAGATGTTTCTTTCGCTACTAGTCCTCAGGCTTTTGAGATAGAGACACCGTTCCAACTCTAAAACAATTCACACAGTATAGGCATGGGCACCTTTAGATGTTGTGCCATGGGAGTCTATTGTAGCCTATAGTTCCAGTTGGTAAAAAACGTTACAATTTGGCATACGTATTTGCTCCAATGATCATGAAACTTGGTACATTCAAGCACGCTTTTAGCATTTTCTGCGGGAATGCAGTCTAGTTGTATAGTAATCTTGCACACACTCTACCTTGTCCATGGATGTAGTTGTTCCCAAACCCAAATGCCTCTGAATTTACCAGTTATCCATCAGATTGCGAACAAATGCTATGTGTAGCAGCAACCTGGGGTAAATTAGTTTTGACCTTGGTAACTAACATTTACACTTCCAACATGTCGGGGGACCTGAGGGGAATTATTTAAAAAAAAACCTTAGTAGTGTTGCTTTAAGCTTTGTTGCAAGCTGTGTTGAATGTAAGTGCTTATCTCCCGTAATGACATATCCTGGAAACATGCACTTAGATAAATGAAAAGAGCAGAAAGATTCATATTGCACTCTGTCCTGTTTGATCTTTGTATAGTTGAGCGGTGTTTACCTATACCCCTAAAGCATTTGTCCCCATGGACCGCTGAAGTCATAGCATAAACAGTTTAGTATGGACATGGGCACACACACACGCATGCACGCACACACACACACACACACACACACACACACACACACACACACACATGTACATCTGTTGAAGGACCTAGGAATTTTACAGGAGTAAAAAATCACATCTTATTTGGTCCTCTCTCCTTGCTTTCTCTCTCTTTTTCTCTCTTTCTCACACACATATATACACAGACAGATGAACTCATTTGTCCTGGCTGGTGGAAATAAACTAAGGCAGGTTTCTGGTGAGACAGGCGTTTAGACAAATGTGTCCTGTCATTCCATTCTTAAGAGTGAAGGAGCACTTGTTGATTTTGATCCGTTGCAAATGTGTGTGTGTGTGTTTGGGGGGGGGGGGGGGGGGTGAGCACACACTGAACAGTGAAGGATCAGTTATTGATTTTAATACGCTGCAAATGTGTGTGTGTGTATGTGTTCATCTGCGGCCAAGTGACCCCGAGCTGACCCGAGCTTAATGCCACATCACAGGCAAACTACCGGCAGGCTATTTACACTCAAACCCCCCCTCTTACCTCCACCCCCAACCTCCCCATTCCACCCCCATATTTAGCTTCTCATCATATGCATGCTTGTGGGAATGCAGCCAAGCATGGTTGGGGAGAAGAGGCAGATGAGGAAAAACAACTAAAAGAGGAGAAGGGGGAGAGAGATAGAAAGATGGAGGGGTGAAGAAACAGACATAAAGATAGTGAGAGAAAGAGAGTAAAAGAATAGGGGAGAAAAGAAAAAGAGGGAGAAAGAGAGAGAAAGATAGAGATGAAGAAGATAAGGCTGACATTAAAGTCATAAATTCTCAGGCTTGCCCCCTGCTTCTGGGAGAAGCATGGCATCTGGTAAACCATTGCTAAACTAGAAAAGCACTCAGAGAGCGCAGACCTCCGCCAAGGCAGCTTAAGTCTCCACCTTATTGTCATTCTCACCTTAAGACATTAAAAGACATTAATCATGTTAAAACATTTTATTACTGGTGTAATAGTTAACTAGTGGGTTCGTTCACTCATGCTCACACGAACTTGGTTCGCTCTTCGGTGCAGGAAAGTACTTTATCTAATTTCCACTGCCAACATGAACTACTGGGCTGCTCACTACTACCGCTCTTACTCTCCTCTGTCTTTCACTGAACCCTCTAACCAAAAACTCAACAACTCCTTGACCCGCAACAGGAGCCATTTCCGTACCAACCTATATTCCCTCCTTTCAAAATAAAAGTCTCTGTAGATTCCATGCTACACTGGTAACTTCACTGAATAAAAAATTCCTGGATCCTGATGGTTATCCGGATCACCACCAAAAACAAATCAGTTCTAAGTTAGGCCACTTCTGACCTATCCTGAAAATTTCATCAAAATCCATCCATAACTGTTCGAGTTATGTTGTTCACAAACAAACAGACAAACAGACAAACAAACCAACGCCATCGAAAACATAACCTCCTTGGCGGAGGTAATTAGTTCTGATTTCCTCAAAGTTTGCAAATGCTATCTTAAGAGGTTACGCATTGTAATTGTGTTTGCCAAATACTGACATCCAAATCTTGTCAGGGTGTGTGTGTGTGTGTGTGTGTGTGTGTGTATACGCATAAGCGTACACGTACGTGCGTGCATGTGTGTGGGATTTGGTCGTGACGTGGCACCTTGACCTCTAGTGGGAGACACTGCCCAGATGCAGAAAAGCAAAGTCAGATTATGGCAAATCCAAACCCATGCACTATAAAAGCAGAAATCAGGACAAGAGCTTAATCTCACAATGTAATGTCTGTATCCCTATTTTCATCTGTGTTCAAGGAAACCCTTACAAATCTCATTTTGTATTGTCTCGAGCATCTCCTGAGCGCAGTGCATTTCCAATCACAGAGATGTATATCTTGGCATCTCAATAAAAAATCAACATAGAAATTTATTTGGTGAACATTGTTTAAAAAAACAGACCCAGTCTTAAGGTGAGGGAGGAGAGAGAGAAACAGAGAGGGGAACGTGAAAGGGAGAAAGTGACGTGGAGAAGGAGAGAACGGGAGAGTCATAGAGAGAAAGAGAGAGGACAGAGGGAAAGGGAGAAAGGGAAAGAGAAATTAAGAGAGAGGACAGACAAAGAAAGAGAGTGAGTGAGGAGTAAGGAGTAATCATGGGTGTCACTGATAGTTATAAGACATAAAACGGGCCTAAAGTAACTTTGGATGCCCTGCTATAATTTGATGTAACCCTCCCGTAAACTAGGCAGTGTACAACTGATATAACAGTGCAAATTTGCTGTTCCCTCAAAATAACTCAACACACAACCATTAATGTCTAAACCAATGGCAACAAAAGTGAGTACACCCCTATGTGAAAATGTCCAAATTGTGCCCAATTAGTCATTTTTCCTCCCTGGTGTCATGTGATCCATTAGTGTTACAAGGTCTCAGGTGTAAATGGGTAGAAGTTGTGTTAAATTTGGTGTTATCACTCTCACACTCTCTCATACTGGTGATTGGAAGTTCAACATGGCACCTCATGGAAAAGAACTCTCTGAGGATTTCAAAAAGAAAATTGTTGCTTTACATGAAGATGGCCTAGGTTATAAGAAGATTGCCAACACCCTGAAACTGAGCTGCAGCACAGTGGTCAAGACCATACAGCGCTTCAAGAGGACAGGCTCTACTAAGAACAAGCCTCGCCATGGTTGACCAAAGAAGTTGAGTGCATGTGCTCAGCATTATATCTTATAATCTATCTATCTATCTATATCTGTGTCTTCAAAGTAAGCGTAGGAGTGCTGCCAACATTGCTGCAGAGGTTGAAGGGGTAGAGGGACCGCCTGTCAGTGCACAGACCATACGCTGCACACTGCATCAAACTGGTCTTTATGGCTCTGCCCAGAAGGAAGCCTCTTCTGAAGATGATGCACAGGACAGCCCGCAAACAATTTGCTGAAGACAAACAGACTAAGGGCATGGATTACTGGAACCATGTCCTGTGGTCTGATGAGACCAAAATAAATGTATATGGTTCATATGGTGTCAGGTGTGTGTGGCGGTAACCAGGTGAGGATTACAAAGACAACTGTGTCCTGCTAACAGTCAAGCATGGTGGAGGAAGTGTCATGGTTTGGGGCTGTATGAGTGCTGCCGGCACTGGGGACCTACACTTCATTAAGGGAACCATGAATGCCAATACTGAAGCAGAGCATGATGCCCCCCCTTTGAAACTGGGCCCAGGGCGCTATTTCAACATGGTAACGACCCCAAGCACACCTCCAAGATGACCACGCCTTGGGTGAGGGTGAAGGTGATGGACTGGCCTAGCATGTCCCTAGACTTGAACCCAATTCAGCATCTGTGGGGCATCCTCAAATGGAAGGTCTCAAGCTCAAGGTCAGCTCTGTGATGTCGTCATGTAGGAGTGAAAGAGGATTCCAGTGACAACTTGTGACGCTCTAGTGAACTCCATGCCCAAGAAAGTTAAGGCAGTGCTGGAAAATAATGGTGGCCACACAAAGCATTGACACTTTGGGCACAATTTGTACATACTTTTGTTGCCAGTGGTTTAGACATTAATGGTTGTGTGTTGAGTTATTTTGAAGGAACAGCAACTTTGCACTGTTATATAAGCTGTACACTGCCTACTTTACGTTGTAGAAAAGTATTATATGTTTAGACTTCTCCCATGGAAAGATATAATAAAAAAGTACAAAAATGTTAATGGTGTACTCACTTTTGTGACATACTGTACATCCTGAATTGTGCTTTTTTTCAGTTGAAAATGCATTTTCAGGGCTGTAAAAAGCAAGTTATGCTATTATACACATCTGAATGTTGTGCTTTTCATTTTTTGTTGTTGTGTTTACTAACTGCTTCATTGTGGTTTCATTTTGACAATGTTGGTTCACAAGACATTGGCTATAGGAATGGCAGATACAAAACAGATGTTTTGGCATGGTGTCTTACGAAGCGTAAGTGTTTTGAAACGCTGCTTCAAACCTTGTTTCAAAATGCCAATATCACATGATTATGACGACACGAAGGTTTTGTGAGTAGGCGCATTCGACTTGCAAACCCGCTTGTCAGCGTTTGTCTGTGTCTGTCTACATACGTCAGCAAGAACTGCATGTCACAGCATGGGCAGGCGTTTAAAAGGCGTCGGTCAAGTCAGACACAAGTCTTCAACGAGACTCAGCTTGCACCACCTGATCTTCGTAGTAGATGACAGAGGTCATGTGTTGTGTGTGGGGGACAAGGAGGGGGCGGGCGGTTGTAGTAGGGTGCATTAAGACTTCAAGTCGAGTGTTTTTTTAATAGCACATTTAAACAAAACAACAGAGATGTCCCAAAGTGCTGCACAACACAAGGATGAAAAATAACACGGCAAAACCATAACCCAAAGACCATTAATAGGTATAGCTTACTGACACAAAGCAATAAAATAAAAACGAGATTAACAAATACATAAATAAATAAAAGATTGAGCTTGACAGCATCAGATACACGCCCCAGAACAAGCTAAAAAGAGAGAGAAAAGATATGTCTTCAAACTGGACTTAAATAATGTACATATGAGATGAGAAGTTCAGTGCTAGAGTGGTACACAACACACGTGTCCAGACATCAATGAACTTTAAACCAACCAGGGCAAAGTTGCGTCACCACAGAGACGTTAGACGCTTGTATATGTGTGGAAGCATCTACAAGCGCTTGCACGATTTGTTTACATGCGTTTTACTCACGTGAATTTTTAGGTCATATGACCTTGTCGCATTTTGGTGACATCTTCACACCTTTCTGGGAAGTCTGACACAATTTCTAACCATCATGCAACATTTTCATCCCACAATGCATCACTGACTGCAAACGCATGGAAACGCATGTAAACGTTTACATCAAGTCGAATGCGCCTAGCTTCACGACTTTGCCATTGTTATGGTAGCCTTGTTAACCAGCCCCTCGTAGTACACTTTGTTTTGTACAGAGGGTATGGCTGTGAAATTTAGATTGGATCTGCCTCTACCCAAACATTAATGTGAAGGAAGTTACAAAGCTGCCCAGAAACTAACAGCTAACGTTCACGGATGCTCAGTAACACTCACTCTGTGCACTGATTTGGCTACGAAAGATTCTGCCAACAACCAGCCATTTCAGTGAGACCTGCACCAGACAAAACGAAGTGAAGTACGAGGGGCTGGTTTACCAGGCTAACCCTATGGTGCCAAAAGGTTACATACTTGCTGCTTTTAAGTTTGATTGACAGGGTTGGCAACAAATGGCACAATGTCACATCTGGATCGGTGTTGTGCCCACAAACATAAAGAACAATTAGTCCACTTTGACCTCAAGTGTTTTTGTGAGAGGAAAGAGATTTAGCGATAGGAGAGAGATTTTGGAATAGGAGATATTTTCAGAGTTCTAGCGACATTTTCAGTTTGATTAGTTGGATTTAGGCTAAGGCAGTGAAAGTTTGGATAAACAGAGCAATAGGCAACATTAATGAAATTAGATAGCATCAGTTAGTTCAAGGTAAGTTAAAAATAGTTTTTTTTTCTAGCTAGGCATAGGTAATATAGAAGCTTCCAGTAAGAGACTACGAACATCTGTGGTTTAGGCACATTTTTATTTGGAAACCCCAAATAAAGTGAGGTTTATGTATTATGAAAGGCAGCTTGGATATTGCAACAACACCTCATCTATGATGTGCCATTTGAGGAATACTCATCCCACCATTTTGGAGGACAGCCTGTACAAACCTGTATATTCTTTCAAAAATATCTTTGTTTACTGCCACAAGTGTACCTTGTGAAGAAATGTTCTCAAAGGCTGGAGCATTGCACTCGTTTAAAATGCATATCATCTTTCGTGTTTTAGGAAGTAGACCGGGGAATGTTTTAAAAGCTGTATTTATGCTGCAGTCTTAAAGTCTCTTAAAGCTGTTTAAAAGCCCATATGGTTTTTCCTACCTGTAACACACCTGTAAGTTAGCAGTAGTTCGTTATGGTCCACCTGCGGTCACGTTTTTAGGCCTTTCTCAGTAGCCGCATTTGAGTTACAAACCCGTCTGTCTGCGTCTGTCTACACATGTCAACGAGAACTGCTGATCCAATCTTGGAATTAAGTTGCTATCATTATTAGTTCAAAAGTTATTAAGCGAAAACACTTTCACTAATGGCGGATTTCTTCTGGGTACAGATCCGTAACTATTAAAGATATGTCAAATCCATTAACACTCTACTGAATCTACAATCTCTCAGCTACAATTTGGTGTTGGTTACATATCTCTAGCATGATTCGTTACTTGACAGTGGCCCAATTTCTGCAAAGGCCCCTCAATTCTTAACATTCTGGATCACTAGATCTGGAATACTGTCATCATCCAAATCATACTCTGGAGTTTGTTTGACCTTATGATGGCCCTATGCTGTAATGTTTTATTTAATAATCTTATAATTGATAAGAAATTTAAATCTTGTAATTTTTACCAAACATTCTGGCCATTATTTGTGGAGGTATAAGCAAAAATGTCCAAATTGCTCATCTCTCAATGGTAAAGAATCCTGGATCCAGACGGTGATCCAGATCACCACCAAAAACATATCAGTTACCTATCCTGAAAATTTCATCAAAATCCGTCCAGAACTTTTTGAGTTATGTGAATAACAAACAGACAAACAGACAAACAAACAAACGTACACCGGAGAAAACATAACCTCCTTGGCAGAGGTAACAAAACAACAGAGATTCCCTAAAGTGCTTCATAACACAAGCATGAAAAATAAGACAGCAAAACTATAACACAAAACATAAATAGGCATAATACTGACACAAGGCAATGAGATAAAAAGGAGATAAATAAATAAGTGATTAAAAGGGTGGGCTTGACGGCATCAGATAAAAGCACCAAAACAAGCTAAAAATAGAGAGAAAAGATATGTCTCCAAATTGGATTTAAATAACATACATATAAGATGAGAAGTTCAGTGGTGGAGCACCAGACAACACACCTGCACAGACGTCAGTGAACTTTAAACCAACGAGGGCAAAGTTGCATCACCACAGAGGCGTTAGCTAACCACTTGCAGTTGTGTGGAGGCAACTGCAAGCGTTTGTAAGATTTGTCTACAAGCATTTTGCTCCCACGTGTTTTCAGGTCATATGACATGGTTGCATTTTAGTGACATCCTCACATCTTTCAGGCAAGTCTGACACAATTTGTAACTATCATGCAACATTTTCAACCCAGAATGCACCCCTGACTGCAAACGGCTGCAAACATTTTCATCAAGTCGAATGAGTCTAGTGCCTAGGGTTTCAGTCAGTCAGGAGAACTGCTGGTGTATGGACATTTGTCTCTGAGCTCTGTGAGGTATTTACCCAGATTGTGTTTTTGACTGCTATTAGTCTTTAAAAATTTATTTTGGCTTATCATGCCTTTTTGCTTTGTGTATTTTAACTGGGTTTTTAACTGTAAATTTTGCCAGTGACCAACATGCACACATCAGAGAAAGACTTGAATTTGGTGGTCCTCAGCCTCAACAAACCGCCGGTCGCCCTCTTGAAAATGTATGGCGATAACAGTAAGCACACTAAGGTCATTACATTTATAGTGTAAGTGGACACACACACACACACACAGTCATTAACACACACATGTAGACACACACAAACACACACGTACACACACAGTTCTCTGAAAGATGTGTGGCAGTAAAATGGAGCATTTGCATAAGAGCCCTTGCAAATCTTGCTGATGTGGTTCTTTTTCGAAAGCCCCCAGATGTTGACAAAGTGCACTCTGATGACTGCCCTGAAACTTACGTTCCCTCAAATGTAACTCCTGGGGCCTGATTTATAAAACGTTCTTACGCACAGATTTGATCTTAGAGTGTTCGTACGAACGAATTCACGTCAAAGTACAGATTTATAAAAAACATCTTTGACGTGGAAAAGTACTTACTTCCACGTCAGGTTCCAGCTTGGCGTACGACCATTTCCTTGTGGTTATGCCTGGTATTGCAGATATTTTCCGATGCACGGGCTAGGAATTTCATTAAAAAAGACAACCTCGCCTCTTTCACTATAATATGATTAGGATTAGGCTGATATAAGCAGAAGTGCCCTACCAATACTTTAAAAATATATATTTCGATTATATATATATATAGATTCCCATACAGTGCCCAGGAACAGCAAGAAGTGAAGGAGGATTTCCTGCGTAAAACAGGGTTCCCAAATGTGATCGGTGCGATAGACTGCACCTACGTTGCCATACGAGCTCCACATGTGAACGAGTATATGTATGTCAACAGAAAAAACTTCCACTCTATAAATGTGCAGCTCATTTGTAATGCTCGTATGGCAATCTTGAATGCTGTTGCGCGCTGGCCAGCGTCAACGCACGATTCCTTCATTGTGCGTAATTGTAGTGTTGTAGGTAGGTAAACCCTTTAAAAATGTCGCCCAATTTATTTGCTTTTTAGAAGGAACATGAGGTTAAATTAATAATTTCTGTCAACAGGACAACGAGGTTATTGAAGAAATGGCTGCTCACCCCGATTGCGCACACGAAGACAGCCGAGGAGGCCCACTTTAACACTAAACATGCCCGTGCGCGGTCGGTAGTGGAGCCCAGCATCGGCATGCTGAAGGGAAGGGAATTTTTTTTTTGCGTTCCTCTTTAGTTGCCATTGTCACAGAGAGTTTTTGCTTTGAGGATGAGCTCATTTTATATGTTAATTCATTAAACAGGGGCGTTTTGAGGGCGGAGCATTCAGCTGCACACAATTCCACGATCATTTGTGATTTATAACCGAATGATTGGCGTACGCATGGATTTCGTGCGTACGTTCGTTTTCTCTGAATCGCACTTACGATCAAATCAGAAAAGTTCTTAGATAAAATCAAGGAAGGTTTCTACGCAAGTCTTTATAAATGAGGCCCCTGGGCTGCAGCAGCTGAAGGAAGCTTGTCACAGAATATTGTGTGTGTGTGTGTGTGTGTGTAAGAGAGAGAGAGAGAGAGAGAGAGAGTGTATGTGTGCATGTCTGTGTAACAGAGAGAGAGAGAGAGAGAGAGAGAGAGGGTGAGTGTGTCTGTGTGTGAATGCGTGCGCCACAGAATAGACAGAGACCATAAATCATGCATGACAGTAAAAGCAATTTTTTCTTCTTCTTGCTTCTTTTTACTGTAATTCCCATGATCCCTGCAAACAGATGTGTGTATACAGCAGTGAAAGAGGGCATCTTGTGTGTGTATGTGTGTCCGTGCGTGCGTGTGTGTATGTATGTGTGAGCAAGAGAGATGCTAGTGTGATTGCCTGGGGTTATGTTTCAGGGCCTTACCTCACAGGCAAGTCTTGCAAAAGATGCAGGTCCGCACAAAGATTTTTTTGCAAAAAGGTGATGGTTGTTTTTATTGTAACAAGAGCCCAAAGTCTGTGCACATATTTACAGTGAGAAAAAATAACTAAATTCAAAAGGTAGAAATAAACAAACAATGACACGAGGGTCAAAATAACAATAAACTAACTGTGATATTTTGGTATTGTACCAAGGGATGAAAACATCAATAAATTACGGAGACCGTTTCAACATGACTGTTCTGTTTTACTTTAGTCTTCAACACATTACAGATTATATTGAATTCCGTTGTAGGCTACTTGACCTAGGCTATAACTAAGAATGATGGCAGCAAGTGGTAAGGAGGTAAACTACAAGTACAATACATCACATCTCTCTCCTTAAGATAGATATTCTCTTAACAGTTATATCCTGGAACTTCTGTTAATTACTGACTTGTCTTAACAAAAACATATCATTTCTTGTCACAAAACAAAATAACTCTTGCCTTTTTTGTTTAACCTTACAACTAAATGTTTCTTGGCAGTATTTCTATTACTTACAATTCACAACTTAAACAATGCTTTATAGAAACAGAAATTGAAAAACTTTTTCTTTTTCTTTTTTTTTTCAATACTCAAGTTCATGGAGAGTAATGTGATGGTGGTTTAATCACTCTGCCCTCTCTGGATCTCTTCACCACTTCTTCATTCATTGTGGGAGTTGCAGATGTTTTCACAGGTGGTTTAATCACTCTGCCCGCTCTGGATCTCTTCACCACTTCTTCATTCATTGTGGGAGTTGCAGATGTTTTCACAGGTGACGGTGTGCAGGTGTTTGGAATGATGCGTCATGTTCTGCAGGTTGTGTTTCCCCTGGATCATAGTCTTCCAGCTGTGAAGGACTGTGTTGTGTCTTTTCTCTGGTTTTCAGCAGGTGTCGCCTGTTTCTTCTGTAGGTGTTTCCATCAGGTGTTTTGATGACGAAGGACCTTGGCATATCATGACTTTTCAACACAGTTGCTGGTTGCAAGTTGTCTTTGACTTTTACTCTGATCATTTCTCCTTCCTCAAGAGTTGGTAGATGTTTTGCTCCACGATCAAAGTAATGTTTCTGCTTCAGCTGCCTGTCTTTGATGTTCTTGTGTATTTGTGGTTTCAGGAGCTGAGTTGATGTAGGCAGTTTGGTCTTCAGCCTACGTCCCATTAACAACTGAGCTGGAGACAGCTTAACACCATCTAGTGGTGCATTTCTGTACCCCATTAAAGCAATGTATAAGTCATACTGGCACTCTGCAGCTTTCTTTAACAGGTTTTTCACTGTCTGAATTGCTCTTTCACTCTGTCCATTAGACTGTGGAAATCCTGGGCTGGATGTGGTGTGTACGAATTCCCAGTTCTGTGTGAATGTTCTGAATTCTGCACTTGTGAATTGTGGACCATTGTCCGACACGACTTCATCCGGAATCCCATGTCTTGCAAAGATGGACTTAGGAGTTGTCACGACATGAGCACTTGTTGTCTGTGTGAGTTTGGTGATCTCTGGAAACTTGGAGAAGTAATCCACACACATCAGATAGTCACCTTGATTGTAGTGGAACAGATCAACGGCAACTTTTGCCCATGCTCTGTCTGGTATTTCATGACTGATGAGTGGTTCTTTGGTGTTATTGCGTTTGAACATATTGCAGACTGAACACTGCATTACAACATCTTCAATCTCTTTTGCCATTCCTGGCCAGTACATGACATCTCTGGCTCTTTCTTTGCATTTCACAATGCCTAGATGAGACTCGTGAACTCTCTTCAGCATGTCTGACCTCAAGCTGTGTGGTACAACAACTTGTGAGCATTTGAAGAGTAGGCCATCAGAGCATGAGAGCTCTTCTCTGAAAGTCCAATACTTCCTGACCTGTGGTAGAACGTGTCTGATTTCTTCAGGCCATCCAGTCTGAATGCACTTCATGACCAGCTGCATCTCTTCATCAGCTGCTGTTGCTGTCCTGAAAGCATTCAACTTTTCGGTTGAGATTGGCAGGTAAGTTGACAAGACATGCATTTGTAATTCATCTTCTAACAGTTGTTCTTTGTGCTCTTTGAGATAGGCACGGCTCAGTGTGTCTGCGATGTACAACTCTTTGCCAGGTTTGTATTTCACTTGTAGATCATAGGGTTGCAGTTTCATGAGCATTCTTTGTAGTCGAGGAGGGGCTTTCTGTAAGGACTTTTTGAACACTGTCTCTAGGGGCTTATGGGGCTTTATTTCCATAGATGTACTGGTTGAATTTCTCACAGCCAAAGACAATAGCTAAAAGCTCTTTCTCAATATGAGCGTATCTTTTCTGACACTCAGTGAGCGACCTCGATCCAAATGCTATTGGCTGCCCTTCTTGGAGTATCACTGCTCCTAATCCCTCTGAACTCGCGTCTACTGACAGCGTAATGTCTTTGCTGACATTGAAGTATCTCAACACTGGGGTATTACTATGGCGTCAAAATAGTCTTATAAAGCACTCGCACGATAAAACATGCTTCGAGCGTATTGTATTATTTCACACGCGTAGATATTAACTGCGAGCGAGCAAATTATCTCTGCGCGCGAGGAGAAATCTCAAATTATCTCTGCGCGCGAGGAGAAATCTGTGACCAGCGCGCAAAACAACCACTGGGGGGCAGTCGCTCGCGCGAAATTAATTTCTGCTCGCTCAAAGCAGTTATCTGCTCTCGCGAATTTGAGACTTCTGCTCTCGCGCGCAGAAGTACTACTTGGGCAGAGGAAGGGAATCGGACTCGGAGAAAGGAACAGGAACTAGGAAGACCGGAACATTTGCAATGAATGAAAATAGCTTCTTTGGCAGAGTTTCTTGGAAATATGTTTTAGAAATATGTTGTGTTGTGTAGTTAATTAGTAATCAGCATTAGTCTGTGTGGATTCTAAACAGCTAACGTTAACGTTCGTTTGGTAACGCTAGCGAATATCCGACTTAGCTTGTCTGACATGTAATTTAGCAGTGAATATAATCTAGTAGGCCTACGTTTAATTAATGCCGTGCGTTGACTGTAGTAGATAGGTGTTTTTGCTATAGACTGGTAGGTTGCTAATAAACACCAAGTTAGAAATAACGTCTGCTTACTTGCTAGCTCAAGCTATTTCTTTAAAACATATTTTCTAGAAACTCTGCTAAAGAAGCTATTTTCATTCATTGCAAATGTTCCGGTCTTTCTCGTTCCTGTCTCCGAGTCCGAGTCTGATTCCGATTCCCTTCCTCTGCCCAAGTAGTACTTATGTACTCTTTGCGCGCGAGAGCAGAAGTCTCAAATTTGCGAGAGCAGATAACTGCTTCGAGCGAGCAGAAATGAATTTCGCGCGAGCGACTGCCCCCCAGTGGTTGTTTTGCGCGCTGGTCACAGATTTCTCCTCGCGCGCAGAGATAATTTGCTCGCTCACAGTTAATATCTACGTGTGTGAAATAACACAATACGCTCGAAGCATGTTTTATCGTGCGAGTGCTTTATGAGACTATTTTGACGCCATATATTACTCACATTAAAAACAGAAGCCATTGCTTAGCTGCAGACATGTGACTCGGTCACGTGATGCGAAGACGCCCAGTCACAGCATCACAATCCCCGTTTTTGCTTTTCTACCAGCCCTGGGGCCTCATTTATAAAACGTTCTTATGCACATATTTGATCTTAGAGTGTTCGTACGAACGAATTCACGTCAAAGTACAGTTATAAAAAACATCTTTGACGTGGAAAAGTACTTATTTCCACGTCAGGTTTCAGCTTGGCGTACGACCATTTCCTTATGGTTATGCCTGGTATTGCAGATATTTTCTGATGCAAGGGCTAGGAATTTCATTAAAAAAGACAATCTCGCCTCTTTCACAGGCTATAAAAACTGTCATTGTGTTTTGGTTTGTACAAAGAGACATGGCTGCATTGGCCGTGTTAGAGGATATTGCCAACCGTGCAATAAGGAGAGAATGAGTTTTTCATGACCACGCAGACTTTTTGGCACATGATGACACATGGCTGATAAGCAGGTACCGCTAGCCGAGAACGGCTTTGTTAGAGCTTTGTGCCCAAATGGGCCCTCATCTAGAGAGACGCACCAGACGCAACCAGGCTATACCCGTTCAGGTACAGGTTTTGTCTGTTCTTGGGTTTCTCCCGACAGGAGCGTTCCAGCGAGAAATTGTAGACTGTTCGGGAATATCCCAATCAACATTCAGCAGAATATTGCCAGATGTTCTTCGAGGAATTATTCGCCTATGCCCGCAATTAATTCGATTCCCATACAGTTCCCAGGAACAGCAAGAAGTGAAGGAGGATTTCCTGCGTAAAACACGGTTCCCAAATGTGATCGGTGCGATAGACTTTACCCACATTGCCATACGAGCTCCACATGTGAACGAATGTATGTCAACAGGAAAAACTTCCACTCCATAAATGTGCAGCTCATTTGTGATGCTCGTATGACAATCTTGAATGCTGTTGCACGCTGGCCAGGGTCAACGCACGATTCCTTCATTGTGCGTAATGGTAGTGTTGGAAATCGACTGGAGGCGGGAGCGGGCAGAGACGGCTGGCTTCTAGGTAAACCCTTTAAAAAATGTCGCCCAATTTATTTGCTTTTTTAGAAGTAACATGAGGTTAAATTAATAATTTCTGTCAACAGGAGACTGAGGTTATCCTTTGAAGAAATGGCTGCTCACCCCTATTGCGCACACGGAGACAGCCGAGGAGGCCCACTTTTTTTTCTTGCGTTCCTCTTTAGTTGCCATTGTCACAGAGAGTTTTTGCTTTGAGGATTAGCTCATTTTATATGTTAATTCATTAAGCAGGGGCGTTGTGAGGGCGGAGCATTCAGCTGCACACAATTCCATGATCATTTGTGATTTATAACCGAATGATTGGCGTACGCATGGATTTCGTGCGTACATTCGTTTTCTCTGAATTGCACTTACGATCAAATCAGAAAAGTTCTTAGATAAAATCAAGGAAGGTTTCTACGCAAGTCTTTATAAATGAGGCCCCTGGTGTCTGGGACCATTTTTAGGTTCAGTGAGTTTTCAAACAGGTAGAACCAATGCTAGAAATGTGATATGACAGACTGCCAGCCAATGAGAAAAACAAATATCCAAGCCCATGCAGCTAAATGTTACCTACTTTCTGTTGCAGGGTTGACAACTCTCTTGCGTCTGCCATGACAGTCACTCTTTCAGCCTTAATCTCACATTCTCACACTCAACAAAGAAATCTTACTCATTCTTTTGTGTTGTTTTCATGTGTATTCATCTCATGTGCACCAATTTCTGGATTACTATAGCCTCTTAACTCCTTATAGGTCCACAGCTGTGTGTAATGCGCTGGAAACAATATGGCAATGTCAGTGACGTCCATCTGCCCAGCTGAATTTGAATTGGTAACTTAGAAACCGCGTCTCATCAAGCAGCATTCGTTCTATGCGCCCATTTAGACATAGATTTTATCAATGGCAAATCACAGCAGTTCACGAAGGTAAGCTCAACTATTTATTTTAGCTTTCTAGTCAAACAAAAACTCAATACATGCCAGCATAGGGGAATTCAGAGGAACAGTATGATTTTTGATGCTATCGTCAGCCGCCACTTAGCTAACAGTTGATAGGAGTCGGTTCAAGGTCATAGCCGCCTTAATATATTTGTTAAGTCGGAGGAGGTAACGTTAACATTAAGGATGGATGCTTTGCAAGACCTAAAAGGAACTTCTGCCTCCTCTAACTTGCTGTCAAAATGTCATACACTATCATCAGGCTATAAAAATGAATGACACTGAGCCCTGCTACAAATATAAGCCCTCTGCTCAGATTGTAAAAGATGCAAAGTCTGCCACAACCCGTTACAACAAGCCAAACATCAGCACCTTTTTGTGAGTTGTGTCACAACTCTCAGTCTGGGGTTTTTCCGTTGACGCTGTGATCACTCTTTCCACCGCTTTTGCCGTCACTTATTTCATTATTAAAGTCAATCACTCACTCTTCTCTTCGTTTAGCCCATCATGTTCACCTGCACCGCACTCCTATTTAAACTCCCCTGTTCAGTTCCTCCTTGTCAGTCGTCTACTTACCAAGGTGTTTTCTCTGTGGATAGTTTTGACTCTCTCGTCCTGTCTTGTCAGTCCTTCCTCCAGTTTTTCTCCGTATCTCCTCGAACTGATCTCTGGCTTGTGACCCGGCTTGTTCCTGACCACGCACGATTCTCCAGCCCTCGGCTCCAGACCCGGCTTGTTTCCTGACCCCGCACAATTCTCCTGCCCTCGGCTCCTGACCCGGCTTGTTCCTGACCACGCACGATTCTCCAGCCCTTGGCTCCTGACCCGGCTTGTTCCTGACCACGCACGATTCTCCAGCCCGCGGCTCCAGACCCGGCTTGTTCCTGACCACGCACGATTCTCCAGCCCTCGGCTCCTGACCCGGCTCGTTCCTGACCTCACACGACCCTCTAGCCCTCGGCTCCAGACTCGGCTCGTTTCCTGACTGTGCACGACTCTCCTGTCCCTGGCCTTTGATTCGGACCGTCCCTGACCACGACTCTGTCCCTGCTCCGGGGCTTTGGACTTATCTCCCTTTTCCCCTAACCCGTAATAAAAACTGTTCTTGGGCACATTACACCATTTGGGTAAAGTCAAATACAGCTGTATTGTCAATTTCTTCACATGTACTAGACATACAAAGAAATTGAAATTACGTTCCTCACTGTCCCATGCATAGACAAGTAAGAACAAACATTAAAGTGCAAGACAGGACAACATTTATGTGCACAGGCACCACAACTAATGTTCTAACCTGTTCTATGTGCACAACAGTAACATCACACCTAATCCCTACAGTAGCCATAAATAAATAAAGCTAAACACTAGTGTACAGTACAGTGGAGTCAAGTCAGATCAGGTATTAGCAGCAGTAATAAAGCAGCAAATGGTATAGTCAGACCCTTCAGGATTTCACAATGTTGCGATCACAACTTTCAACGCAAAATCAGCCAATCCCTGTGAATTTATTGTGACTGGCAACTTCCAATAAACACCACAACTTTCTCACAACTTTTGGGCCACCATCGTCTTAGGAAACATTTGTGATTAGCAATGGCTCACTCTTGCTCACTAAAATAGCCTCCAATACATATGCACTGTGTGTAATACTGTTGCAGAGCACGAGGAAATCATCTACTAACAAACACCTTGTCTCCTTGGAAATTATATATATAGTATACCCTTCGCATTTCAACAGAAATGTATATCTTTTCAAGGGACAATGCTACAGCAATTAAACTTTGATATGTTTTTGAGTAGTCAGTGTACAGCTTGTTTAGCACCATTCATTTACTGTCCTCTGAAAACAACTTTACACACAGGCATTTTTGTTTAAATAACAGGCCACAACAGTGAGTACACCCTCAATGATAACCGTACATATCATTCAACCCTAAAAAAAAGCCGCTTGTCCAATTCATCATTTTTGGGTTTGGGTCTGGTCAACTGGACCATACAAATATGTGTGTCATGTATTAGAGCTATTCATTTTAATGTTTTGGCTATAATTCTCTCATACTAGCCATTGGATGCATGGCTTCTCATGGAAAAAACTGTCAGAAATTGAATTATTTGCTTTACACAATGATGGCCTATCTATAAAAGATCAGCAACACTATGAAACTGAGTTACATCATTGTGGCCAGATTCATTAACTGGTTTTCCAAAACAGGTTCCACTTCGAAAAGGCATTGACAGGATCAATCAAAGAAGTAAAAAGCCCCTTTCACAATTGGCTCACGAGCAGGAGCAACAAAACATTCGTGCTACAGATACATTTTGATATGCATCGTTAGCAGCATCCATTGTCAATGGTGGTCTGAAACATAGACATATAAACATAGACGCCGCCTTCCACGTAGAATCATACGTTATCCTCGCCGCCATATTGGATCTGGCAAGGTGACACATCTATAAATGCCCAATACTTTTCATAGTAGCCTATATTTATTTTGTATACAAACTTTGGAGCGAGACAACAGTCATGGCAGTTTACATTTATTACAATGCTATGAATTTATAATTACAACCCTCTGACACCATGTATGTCCTTGGGTACTTTTGTAGCCTTTGGTGTGATAGTAATTATTTTTACTAGTAATTTTGTTATACCATAAATCATTATGAAGGCTTAGTCAGCGTGGCGGAGAAACTCAGGAACAAGGTTTATTCTTGCATTGGTACCAATGGAGAGACAGGAGTTTCAGCGTGGTGGTTCGTCCATATCTCTGGCTTACTCAGATTTACAAACAGTAAAATACTTTTAGGTCTCCAGGGGTGTGACCCCTTAGACACACCCTACATTAATATGCATTAGACAACTGTGGCAAGGTTCTTTGTTTGACTTGGCGGGAAAGAAGAGCTCCTTCCAGGTGTGAACCAGGGATGTGGCACATCTTCAGACGGGAGAATGAATTGGGGCAGACAATAGAATACACATAACACCTCAGCTCTGGAGGCAGACACAGATATGGCCAGGAAAGTGTCACACAAAGGTCTGATTGTGATAATAAGAGTTACAAAATAACAGGAATATAAAATAATAATAAAGAAATGTGTCATTAAAATGTAACATTAAAAATGTTATGTACAATGTCATTATTATTCAGATTCCTTCAGGTGGCATTTTAAAGTCGCTTTCTAATTACGTTGCATTGCGATAAATTTGTGCTAACGTCTGAATAGTGTGCATGCACACTTTTCTGAAGAGACGTGACACAACCACTAAAAGGCATGCAACGAATGCGAGACATCGTACAATGTATGCAACAGTTTGTACGAGGCTAAAAAAAAACGATCGCAAAGTGTTGTAAAGTGCTCGTGAGCCACGTGTGAAAACGGCTTAATGTACACACTTAGTGTCAATTGCAGAAGTTAGCTGTAAAAAATAATGACTGCAGCCAGCATTGCTGCAGAGGTTGCAAAAGTGGGAGATCAGCTTGTCAGAGCTCAAATAAGATGCTGCACAGTGCAGCAACCCGGTCTGCATGATCATCCTCTGAGAGGAAAGCCTCTTGTAAAGCTTGATCACAAAAAAGCCTGAAAAATGTTTGATGAAGACACAGTCTAAAACCATGTCCTGTGGTCTGACTAGAATAAGATAAACTTGTTTGGCTTAAATGGTGTCGGGCATGTGTGGCAGCAACCTGTTAAACAGTACCATTATAAGTGTGCCTTGCCTAGAATCGAGCACAGTGGTGGTAGCATCATGGTTTGGGACTGTTTCAATGCTGCCAGAACTGAGGAACTGCAGTTCATTGAAAGAATCATGGATTCTGACATGTGCTGTGACATTCTAAAGCAGAAAATGTCACCCCCCCTATGGAAAGCGGGGCATACGGCCATTTTTTTCATTATGATAACAGCCCCTAACACATCTCCAAGCTGACCACTGCCTTCCTGAAGAAGTTTAAAAATGAAGATAATGGAATGGCCAAGTATGTCTCCAGACCTACACCTTATTGATGACCCATGGGGTATGCTTAAGCAGGAGGTGGAAGAGTACCAGTGTCTAACATCTGCCAAATCGGTAATGCCAACCTGCGCCACTCATATTAAGGCAGTGCTATAACAATGGTGGTAGATAACAATGGTGCTCACACAAAATATTAATAATTTTGACACAATTTGGACATGTTCACTTTGGGGTGTACTCACTTTTGTGGCCTGCTATGTTTACAAAAATGATATGCAAGTTTCATTTGTGTAGTGTTGACCCTTAAAATGATATAGCACATTGTTTGCTGAAATGAGAAGGGTGTACTCACTTTTGTGAGATACTGTATATATATTATATTTAAAGAAATCCCAACCTGCAAAATCATCTCTGTATCTCTTCACTAATATAGGCTAGACACGTGAATAAAACATATGATAATGTTAAACTCACCTTAACATGTAGGCCATTTACAACCGTTTAGCCTGCCATGGGAATGTTAATTAGTAGGCTACAGCCAGAGCACAACAGTGTCAAGTGTGCTCCAAATATACATACATATACATCTAACTTGCTGACATCAGGCAGCCATTATCAGTTCCAGAGAGACTATAGATGTGATGGCTTATGTCTTTAAAGTCCTTGGTGTGGTTTTTGTAAAATGCAGGTGGACATATTTGATATTTTCTTTTGTGTTTAGGCCAATTTACTGTTAAAATGTAATTTACAAACGTGTGAAAAAAATCACATTTTTTGCTACTTTGACTTATTTCCACAGTTTCTTATGTGGGTCTAGTGGAAGTCATAAATAGTGCGGAAGACTTTTCAAGAAACTTTCCACTATTTTTCCCAAGTAAAATTAGCCAAAGCAAAATTGTTATGACAGACCGGAGGGTAATGTACCATTCTAAAGGCCCAATAGAATTACATTGATTTCTCTTGATCAGGTCAGGTTTCTGTGCTAAGATAATTTTTAAAAATCTGATATTACTATATCTATTACATTATTTTCTTACTATTACTATATCTATTACATTTTTGCTACATTATCAGCTGATTTTTTTTAATATATATCCGAGATAAGCAACAAAGCAACAAATGCTTTTCTAACACTCAGTTTTAAAGCAAAAAAGGTTTTCTAACACATTTTACTCATCACAAAATTTCGTTACAAACTTCTCTTACTGTAAATTGAACAGTATACAATTAAAAAGTAATTACATGTAAATTGAATAATACGTCATTATTGTTCGAAATTCAGGGCATGAATTTCCATTTGTGTGAACCTCTAGAATGCTATAACATATGCAATAACACAAGGGCGTAGTAATGGTTTTGATATTGTTGGGGACATAATTTGCTTCCCATGCCTCCCTACATCATGATCTAAGCTACTAAAAACTACAGCCTCAACAATCAGCATTACAGTGTGCTGCTTAATTTCCACATAACATTTGTACAATGAATGTTCATTTATGTGAAATATAGGCCTACCGTATTTTACATGCATTTTGGTTTTGTTACTGCAGTTGAAGTGTTTTAGTACTGCAGTTGAAGTGCATTTTGAACATGTTAACTGATGGAGTTTTGGAAGTGCACACTGCATAGAGATAAGTGTGAGAAGTGTGAAAAACAAGTGGAATATACAATTGTTGCAGGGGAGATTTCTCTAAGACTGCAAGGGAAGCTCTGCTTCCCCTAAAATGTAAAAAAAAATTAATGGTCAAATGTTTACGAAATGCCTTAAAACATGTTCATTTCAAACACCAGTTTGTTAATAATAGGCCCATTATCACAAATCAACTGAGTTGGTGTTGTTAACTTAGCATTCCACTTTGTTCTCATGGCCTATGGCCAACGCATTTCTCATAGACGTCCAGCGTCAATGCACTTCAATGGGCCAGCACGGACCCCTAATGTTCTATGCATGGAAACTGGATGGTCATTGGAGAAATGGAATTTTTTCTCCCACCCCCAGACGCAGAGCGCCTCTGGAGGTAAATGGAATGGTGGGCGGAGTTTTGCTGGTGCGGACTTCAAGCAGTCCCCGTGTTGATTGGTGAACCTCTGAATCCAGTTTTGATTGGCTGGCATTTTTGATACATAGACTGTCACTTGGCTGCGGAGCTCAGTCCCATCGCGGATGTTGCATGTGAAGTTGTAAGACAAGCAGTGACCAATTTGTTAGCATTTCCTCAGCGAAAATACTTGTTCATTTCTTACACTGTATATAAATCACACTCACACTTATTTCCGTTTTGGTTTATTACAATGTTCTTGTTTTAATTTCGTTTCGTTGGAATCATACTGTTAGGTAGGTTGGTGCTAGTGCTACTTAACTAGCCCACTAGCTCTCCTGAACTAGCCCGCTAGCGCACCTGCACTAGCCCGCTAGCAGAGCACTATGGCAGACCATTTTCTAGAGAAGGAACGAAGGGTAGATTTAATGTTTAAGTAAATGGACACATTTTATGATTAAGTTGGCAGTAAGCTTCCCCTCTTTGGAATACCAGCATCCGCCACTGAATTGTTGTCAAATGTACACGGATGACTAATTTGCAATGCATTCAGATGCGTCAACATGGATTGTGGAATTGGCAGGCACGTCACAACTGTCACAATTCACTTTTACAATTCACAATTAACTTACCGTTGACTGCGTGAAATAATTTCTCATGTCCGTCAGCTTTCTCTTCCTGCCTGAGTCAGACTCAGACATGATCTCCCAGCCACCAAACAGTAGTAGGCCTAGTAGACACACTGCTCTGCTATTACATTTTTTTTAATTTTCCCCGCTCAGTCCACCAATTTACCAATGACAACCCAGTCATGATGACACATACAGGAAAGTTAAGTGAGCCAATCCCACCAATTACCACAAGAGGGTCTAGCTGCAGACACATGGAGGAGTGGAGCTCCACCGGAAAACGTCAGCTCCACCGGAAATACGTAGCTCCGCTCCACCGGAAAACGTCAGCTCCACCGGAAACACGTAGCTCCACTCCACTCAAACTTGGAAGTAATTTTGATGTTTGATAACAACGTAACAGGAATCATAGGTAACTAGGTATATATATATCAATGGCAGGAATTATCTTAAGGTTTTCTACTGTCTGTGGGTCAGTATTTTGTTATAGTTGTTGAACGTCTTCATAAACAAACCGTACGACTTTAATTTATGTGCTGCTGTAGGTCTATAGGACGAGAAATATTCTAACGTTAGCCTACTATGATAACATGATATTGTGATATTAGGCCCGTTCGAGTAACACACCGGTCTGTCTACGTCTGTCTAACTTCGGCTACATGCGTCGACGTATACGTGTAGACGTGTACCCTTATCCAAACACGGCTAATATTTATACTTGGTGACTTAATAAAGTATTTAAAGGACCGAAAGTCGTTTTTGTGTATACACAGGCATACATTTCAGTGCTCTGTTGAGCCCGTAAACATGCCTTTGAAGGTGCGTTGTTGTGAGGCTAAGCGTTAAATGTACATGACAATTATAAAGGGGGGTCTTCAGTCCCGTGTAGTATTTTTGCAGACATAGGCTGCATCAACAGTCTCTCTCATCGTCAAATCATTTTGTCATTAAAATGAAATCTTCTTGCAAGGATACAAAGATACAAGGATACAAGGATACAAGGACTTTATTGTCATGTGCCTCATAAATTTCCATTTATGAGCAATGAAAAGTTGTTTTGCTCAGAGAGAAAAAAAAGAAATTTAGTAGCTGAAGGGGATGTGGAAAAAAGGAGTAAAAAAGGCCCTATGAGGGCAGTTCAGGGTGATTAAGCAGCCTTATGGCTTGTGGATAGAAGCTGTCTCTTAGTCTTCTGGTATGAGACCGTATACTCCTGTATCTCCTGCTAGAAGGTAATAGGGTGAAAAGTGCATGACTGGGGTGATAGGGATCAGAAATAATGCGTTTTGCCTTTCTTATACAGCGTTGGTTGTAGAGACAGTGTATGCTGGGCAATTCAGTCTGTATAACTCGCTGAGCAGACCTGACTACACGCTGTAGGGCTCTCCTGTCCTGGGCGTTGCTGTTTCCATACCAGGCTGTGATGTTACCAGTCAAAATACTCTCAATGGTACAGCGGTAAAAGTTGGTCATTATTTCACTGTCCATGCCGTATTTATGCAGCCGCCTTAGAAAAAAGAGCCGCTGTCTTGCCGTCTTCGTGGTGATCTTGATGTGTTCAGACCAGCTTAGATCCTCACTGATGTTAACTCCAAGGAATCTGAAACTGCTAACTCTCTCCACCTCTGTGTTATTTATGTAGATTGGCTGATGTTCTTGTTGTTGTGTCCTCCTGAAGTCAACAATCAGCTCCTTCGTCTTGGTCACACTTGGTGACAATGCAGCTACCTCAGTTCTATAGGCAGACTCATCACCATTTGTGATGCAGCCCACGACCGTGGTGTCATCGGCAAACTTAATGATGGAGTTAGAACAGTGGATGGCTATGCAGTCATGTGTAAATAGGGAGTAGAGTAGAGGGCTGAGCACACATCCTTGCGGGGCGCCGGTGCTGAGGCAAAGGGTGGAGGAAGTGATCTGGCCCAGTCGTACAACTTGTGGTCTGTCAGTGAGGAAGTTTAAAATCCAGCGACAGAGGGAAGGGTTGAGGTTAAGGTCTTGCAGCTTCATCACTAACCTGGATGGAATAATGGTGTTGAAGGCAGAGCTATAGTCAATGAAGAGCATCCTTACATAGGTGTTTTTGTGTTCTAGATGCGTAAGAGCAGTATTCAGGGCAAGGGCAATGGCGTCATCAGTAGATCTATTTGACTTGTATGCAAACTGAAGTGGATCAAGTACAGCAGGTAGAGATGTTGTGATGTGTGTCTTGATTAGCCTCTCAAAGCACTTCATGGCAACAGATGTGAGAGCAACTGGGCGGTAGTCATTCAGGCAATTCACAGAGGATTTCTTTGGGACTGGGATGATGGTGGTCCTCTTGAAACATGTGGGGACTATAGACTGTTGCAAAGAGAGGTTAAAAATATCAGCAAAGACATCAGCCAACTCTGATGCACAGACTTTGAGCACGCGGCCAGGGATGTTGTCAGGACCTGGAGCCTTGTGTGCATTCACTCTCTTAAAAGATTTGTGCACATCTGACACAGATAGTTGGATGGGGCAAGATTCTCCCTGTAGCAAGACCTCAGACCTAATGTTGGACTCAAAGCGAGCATAGAAAGTGTTCAGCTCCTCAGCGAGATTGGCCGGGCCCTGCTCTGTGCAGATGTTCCTTTTCTTGCTGTCTGTGATTAATCTGAGTCCATTCCACATACTCTTACTATCTGCGTCCCTGTAGTACTTCTCCACCTTTGCTTTGTGTTGTCTTTTAGCTGATTTTATAGATTTTCGAAGATCACATCGAGCTTTTTTGTATTCAACATTATCACCAGAACTGAAGGCTGCTGATCGAGCTCTTAATGCTGTGCAAACCTCTCCATTCACCCAAGGCTTTTGGTTGGGGAAAGTCTTAATGTGCACTCTAGGAACAACATCATCTATGCACTTGCATATGTAGTCAGTTACACTCTCTGTGTATTCGTTGATGTTATCAGATGCCTCGCGGAACATATTCCAGTCTGTTGTATTGAAGCAGTCACGTAAGGCATTGTCAGACTCGCCCGTCCAGCGCTGTATAGAGCGAAACACAGGCGGCTCACATTTCAGCTTCTGCCTATAGGCAGGGAGTAGAAACACCGAGGCGTGATCAGATTTGCCAAAAGCTGGGCGAGGGCGGGCTCTGTAGGCGTGTCTGTAAGGCGTGTAGACGTGATCCAGGATGTTGTTGCCACGAGTTGGAAAGTCGACATGCTGTTGGTATTTCGGCAATACTTTCTTCAGATTTGCTCTGTTAAAATCACCAGCTACTACAAAGGCCGCTTCCGGGTACAAACTTTCATGTTTATCGATGACTTCATACAGCTCATTCAGAGCGAGAGTGCAATCTGCAAGTGGTGGAATATACACAGCTGTCAGGAAAACTCCGGCAAACTCACGGGGTAGGCAGTAAGGTCTGCATCGAATCATTAAGTGCTCTAGGTGGGGTGAACAGCCCGCTGATATTACTTGCGTATCATTACACCATCTCTTGTTCACAAACAAACACACGCCCCCTCCTTTAGTTTTGCCTGATTCGGATGTTCGGTCTTGTCTGAAGACAGAGAGTCCATCTGGTAGAATTGCTGAGTCCTCCAGTGTGGGTTCCAACCACGTTTCCGTAAATGCGAAGACATGACAATCTCTCGATTCACGCTGGAATTGCAGCCTTGCTCTAAATTCATCCAATTTGTTCTCCAAAGATTGGACATTAGCCAGTAGTATCGTTGGGAGTGTCGGACGATGTTGTCTTCGCCGGACTTTTACCAGAATACCGGCTCTTTTCCCCCTTTTCCTCCGACGCCGTTCCCGTATCCATGGTAAACAAACTGGTAAACAACCTTGCGCGCATGTGAACTTTTCATTGTTTGGAGGAGGAGTGTTGCCAAATTCCATATTTAGACGTATATCTAGGAGGGTCTGTCTGTCATACGTTATAACCGATGAGGTAGGATGCAGGAAAATAGAAAAAGATATGAGTGTCATTAAAAAGAAAGAACTACTGAGAGGAGAGTGAGCAAAGGCAGCCATTGTCCGCATGTCGACATAATGAACACAGTCGAGAGCTCGAGTACTGCATTACATCGGTGTTGTTGATAGTCCTTAGTACAAATAGGCTATGTAAGTACAATGAAATGTGTAGGTCTAGTCAAAGTTGGCTACATCCAGAAGACCAAGTGACACATCTGAGAGAGCACAACTATTCACTGCCACAGTGTGTGTAACTGTCTGTGCACTCCCACATTAGTGCATGGATGTACAGTGCAAGTTAAAGAATTTATATTTTCCTTGACCCTCTGGGGAGTGGTTCTTACCTAGAGACCTGAATGGCCAAGGTATATTGGCTACACCACTGCACACCATGTCTTTTTTTTTGCTTCAACAACCACACAAATATAAAGTGATCTAATTAGTAGACCAAGTTTAGATATAAGGCTATTGCGCTAAAGTACTTAATTAATTTAATATGTGATGGTATATGATTGTTTACAGGTAATAGTAGGTAGGTGAAGGACAATGGGAAATATATTTTTCTTAGTAAGTGAAATCATAACTCAAAGACTTTAACAAAGTAAAATTGTATTTGATTCTTTAAAAAAAAATTAACAGTGAATTGAAAGCAATAGAGCAACACATCAACAAAGCAACAGAATAACTATGGGGCAGGGGAAGAGCCCAGTCTCAGTCAAGCCCCCCATCACCAATGAAACAGTCTCAGCTGCAATAGCCAGGATAGTCCTCTGTGGAGTAAGACCCCTGGAGGACTTCACGCTGGCCACTTCCCCTGTAGCCAGCCCCGCAGTCTTTATATAGGCTCCCACACAGCAGACAGCGGCACTGGGAAATAACATAAGGTCTCCTGTGCTGAGGTGACAGCCTCTTCCATTTCACCACACCTAAAATCCAATAACAAGGAACAGTAAGGATACCTACACAGATATTTCTCTACATCAGCCCCACCCCACACACCCAAGTCTATTTTTGTCCTCTTTCTTCATATTTTATTCCATTTTAACATCTGATGCAACTGTTCTGCAAATACTGCTCTGTTCTGCAAAAACTGTTACAGAACTTACTGTCAAGCCAGCCGAAGTGGGCCTGCTCATGAAAGAGTGGCTGGCAGACAATGCTGTAAAATTTCTGGCATGTTACAACCAGGTTCAGGATAGCAGGATCCCCATCCTGTAGAACTACCAGGACAAGAATCCTGCGTATGATGATGTCTGGCAACTGTGGGTATGACACATAACTCAGTTTTGGTCAGAGGGTAAAGAGTATAAAGTGCTGCTTTAGATGGTGGTGGTGGATGCAAACAAAGAAGGTATCAAAAAAGTGTACTTTAGGGGTGAAAAAGACTTGGAATGCAATATTACAAGCATTGAAAGCAGACTTGGAATGCAATATTAATAATTGCAATATTACTCCCCACTACAATGTATGGTTTTTGCAGGGAGCAAAGGTGCCTTGAACATTACAATAGCAACAAGAGAAACAGCTGTTAATGCCATATGTCATGTGTCAAATGTTGTGGTGCTTTTGATTTTTTTTTAATTATCTTTTTAATTAGAACTTATTACCTCAGTGATGAGCGCTCTCTTTTTTGGCACATGAAATACCGGTGCCAATAATCCATCCCCCATCTGTTTTCCTTACTTGGTGAAATGGGCAAATTGTTTGCCATGTCTGTAGCAAAAGAAAACACACACACACGCACACACACTTTTGTTTTACCTTGTTTTGCCAATTACGTTTAGAATTTTAAATTTGTTTAAAGTTCCATACCCTTCAATCTCGTGGTTCTCCATGAGGACCTTGTAATACCACCTCCTCAGATAAGCCATGTCAAGCTGAATAAGAACATTTCAAATGAAATTTACCACATGAGTATTATATTTATGCTATTTAGATACTTAAGTTAGCACTGAGATCGTACTTACGATGTTAAAATCAAAGGTTGCCTCCATAGTAATGTATCAGTACTGTGTGTCAAAGTAACAACAGCGTAAATTGGAGGGAAAAAGGTCACAAACTCATGGAGGGGCAACATAAGCAGAAAGGTCATTAACATCATGTTGAATCTATCCCTCAACCATTTTAATCATATGGTTGTGTTTTTACAAGCATTGAGCATGATCGAGCGGTTATTTAATAGTTTACCTATTTTCACGTTCACTCACGTTTACTTAAAGTGTCGGTGCTCCGTCGCTGATGTTTCTGTTTGTGCATGTACGTGTCTGTGCACAACTTCTGGCGCTGTTTATTTGTTGACGGGAGTGAAGCTCATGTGTTTCGGAAGTGGAGCTGACGTTTTCCGGTGGAGCTCCACTTCTCCATGTGTCTGCAGCTAGACCCCTCTCCAATTACATGCCATCTTTGAGAGACGGAACTAAGGAGGGGAAAATTAACCGTTTGCTTCTCAAATGTCGTGCAATTTCCCATTCAAAATTGGTATGGACATTTTAAGCACTTCGAAATATTGGTATGGACACGTCCATACCGTCCATACCTAACTTTACGCCCATGCAATAACATATGCAATAACATATGAAGAAAAACGTAAAAAAATGTGGCCATACTTAAAAAAGTTGATCTGATTGAGAAAAACCAATGTGATATTTGGATTCAGCACATCAAAATTGTTATAAATCAGGTAAAACATAGACAATAAATTTGTTGTTGACCAGTGTTATAAGCGGCAATTCAATGTGCACACATTTTAAATTTGGCCCATTGAATGACATGTAGGCTACTTGACAGTGGCATGTTACTTCCACCTGCATCACTAAGCAACCAAATACTCGACTCAGCGTAGCAAGGCGAGCAAATCGTTGTTAGAGCCTTTGAACGGCAAGACTGTATGTATAAAAAGAACGAAGACGGGACTATCAACAAGAATGCAGTGATTTGTACATTTTGTAAAAAAGAAGCTGCTCCAGCCTGATTTATCATTTGAATGCTAAACAAGTCAGGACAAGTTCCATTGTTAGCGGTGATAGTGCTAGCGTGAGCTCACTTCAACAAACCACGCTTGCAGAATGTGGGAAACGAATGAGCAAAGCGACCACAGAAAAACTGACAAACTGAATTGCAAAGTGGGTTGCTGCTGATTGTAGGCCAATTTCATTGTGGAAGATGACTAAAGGCGTTTCAGATAGTGTCATCTGACCCAAACTACCTTCGAGAACTATGGTGATGAAAAGAATTAACCAGCTGTACAGTAATGAAAAGAATGCAAAAGAAGAATTGTTGGCAGGGGCTTGCCATGTTGCCCTAACGGGCGATCACTGGACATCAGTGAGTAATCATGACTACTTGGGAGTCACAGCACACCTACAGTGGGTGCTAGTTCGACATGCACGTTTAACGCACAATGTGATTCACGCAGCTGCGTAAAATGTAAGTACAACTGCAGCCACCTGGGGGCAGCATAAGAACACTGAAGTTTACACTAAAGTAAAGATCTTACTTTGAAGGTTGACCCCACCTACTGTACGGCAAACCTTGCAGTATTTAGGTGACTGTAAACTTGCCAATATCTCGTAATCCTGCGGTTCAAAAGCAGTGAAGCTAAATCGATGTGCAGAGATAGTGATAATATAGCTGTCAAAACGTTTAAAAAGCAAATTCACACCATCTAGTTTATCTGGTTAAAACCGTATGCCGTGACTTCAAAATTTAACAATTTGAGCAGCAGTATTATAGTCATTTCTACAAACCGATTGAGTTTCGCTGAGTTTGGACAGCACAACTGTAAGATATTGGCATTAGAAGTTGGCCATAATATGGAACATGTACCGCACTAACACTGGAAAAAAAGCAGCTACGCTACGACTAAACAAAAGCTGTACGGATATCAGTTAGTGGAAAAGTATTCCAAAATGACGAACGGTTTGATATGGAAAATATCAAATAAACCCGAATATAGGTTACAAGGACATAGTTCATTATTATACCACTGCTTGCTGGAATTTCCCATTGTTGAGTGCTGTTTAAATAACGTTGAAGTTTTTTCCACATATATCGTGTTTTACTTGTTCATTGCACTTTGTTGTAAATGACAGCTAGCCGAGGCTGTAAGGTATTAGTTAAAAGACGCACATTTTCCTCTTAAAAAACAATCCGCACTGCCGACCTGCGGGCTTTGGGTCGACCCGCGCTTTACTTGTTTGGGCTATTCCCAGAATCTCATCATCAGTAGCCTTGTCTAGGCTGCATGTCGTTCTCTCCGCTTCATCCTCACAACTTAACCTACTATAAATGTATGAAAATAAATTATACAAGCACTGAAAACATTAACCAGAAGCAGTAATAACCATTTTTATATATAACCGGGTGTTGTTTACTCAATCATAATCTTCTCACTAAATGAGCACATCGAATTTATTGAATTTATGTTGCATTGCTTGCGTAATTTTTACACATTACATTCACACTCACAAGTCAGCAGCAGTCACAGCACACTCACAACACATCATTCAATCAAAATAGGTAGGCCTACAGTACGTGAAAAAAGGGGGAGGGGGGCCAGTGAACAGGCGCTTCCTTAAATAGATAAGACGGATGGGATGGGGTTCAGATCCGGCGACCTAAGAACAGAGATTCACTGGCCAGTAGGTGTGGATCAGTGACGCGCGGGGGGATGGGAAGGTATCTGAGTACTCAGAGAGTACCCTGGAGTCAGAATTGTTTCGTGCAAAAGTCTCATTTTGCCAAGGCAAGTTGTTCTGTAATGAGCATGAATAAACGAGGCAAAAATCCTTTTCCAAAATGTAACTTAAATTGCAACCAGGACTTGCATCCCTGCCGACACAAAATGCAAATAAACCAGCTTTTCCCTCAAATATCAAAGCACCTTTTCCGTTTAAGAAAGCTTAAACAACTGAAGAAATAAATAAGCTACAGTAATTGATTAGGCTTTAGCCTACTCCAACAGTTGTTAAACATTTACATGGACATCATCAGTAGCGTACACTGTAAGCAAATGCTTTCCAACAGACATCGCAAGACCCAATGAATCATAAATAAATAATGCACATTGTATACACATTGTATATGCTATTTTGATGTGAATATGCATTTCAATTAATAGGCTACATGTTTTTGTCAACCATTAACAGATCATGCCAAGACTCAGAGTAACAAAGTGAGGCCAGGTCTTCTCCGAGAATTGTTTAACAGGTTCCAGAGCTGTGTTGTTGTTTAAATTCATACTTCAGCTATCTAATCTATCGCGTTTGGAAAAGGGTTAGTTTAATCAAAAAACGCACCAACAGAAGTTATAAAAGCTGATGACCATAGTGTTGGCTTTGTCAACCTTTTTTAAACCATCAATTGGCACATTTTAGCGTAGAAGCAAATGCTTCGCAACAGACATGGCAAGACCCAATGAATCATACATAAATAATGAACATTCTATATACATTGTATAGGTAATTTGGATGTAAATGTGAATTTTAATTAATAGGCTTGTCAACCATTAACAGATCATGCCAAGACAAAGTGAGGCCAGGGGCTCTATTTTCACGATCATACGCGCATTGTCTAAAGTCTGTCGCGCAAGTTGCTTTGGGGGCGTTCCCGACACAATTTGGTATTTTCACGGCGGAAAAAGCGAACATTGCGCCAGGCGCATCGTTCAAAAGGGTTGGGGTAAGTTACTTCATTAGTCATGGGTGTGTTTTGGGCGTAACATACAATTAACCAATGAGAATTTATACTCTCATTCCCTTTAAGAGCTAGCGGGTGCATTGTCCATAGCCTGTTGCTATTACGATGGTGGATTTACCCGGACAGGAGGAGCTTTTCGGTGGATGAGACCGATCTACTCGTGCGTGAAGTAAAAACGCGTGAGTAGTTAATATTTGGGGATGGAAAGAATCCCCCCAAACCTCCGCGGGTCATAGAAGTATGGGAGGAAATATCTTCAATAATTTTGTCCTCCTTTGGCATGAAGAGAACTTTCGAACAGTGCCCAAAGCGGTACAACAACGTTAGAAGACGTGAAACAAAAGCTTTAAACTCAAAGGAAACATCAAAAATAAAAGGTGGAGGTTCATCAAACCATTAGTCCACTAGTTTTCTTTTTGATGATTAGTCCATTTCATTTCTTACAACTTGCCACGCTGTTTATTAAATAAACTGCAGAACATTGCAATCGCTGTTTATTTAAAACGACAAAAGAAACTGCAGAACATTGCTATAAACTGCAAAACATTGCTATATTCTCATTATTTGTGCCTGTTTGCTTACTAAAACATACAAATACATGGCTATACAGGCTATACATGTTGCAACTTTTCTGCCAGTTCAGCTCGCCTCTCTGGCGCAGCAGCAGGTACATCGGGGTTCAAAGCGTTGTGCGCCTCTAAAATAGCTTTTCAACAATGCGACAGTGACGATAAAGCACCTTTTTATTGATCAAAAGCGCGAATGGTTTATGCATTCTCATAATAGCATCTGGTGCGCTTTGCGCCAGACCACACCTCTTCTTTTCGCTGACCCGCCCGTCACGGTGCAATGTCATCTGCTATCTAGACAACGTGATTTTTTGCCTGAAAAAATGAACGTTGCGCTGGCACAGAATAGCAATGACAGCATGCGCATGTCGCGAATACACAATGCGCCGTGGCAAAATAGGGCCCCAGGTCTTATCCCAGAATTTTTTCTGTTGTTTAAATTCATACATCGGCTCAGTTATCTAATCTATCACGTTGGGAAAAGGGTTAGTCCAGTGGTTCTCAACCGGGGGGGCGCGGACACTCTGCCGGGGGAGCGCGAGCACAGGACGGGAGGACGGGAGGTGGAAAAAAAATCACAGACTCACTTGCTATGCTATTGCTAGTACAAAGGAGATGTAGCCGATTCCTACCCATGTCTAACTGCAAGCGGTTGGACACACTTACAAATAAACCACACAGGTTTAAATTGAAATCTACCAATCAAAACAGAGGGTAGTATTTCTAACCCGTGACGCGACGCCGGTGCTACTATATGCGCACTGTATGCACAGTAGCGCAGCACCGTCATTCACTAGTTCCATTGCCAAGTGCGCTTGTGCCATCTCTCGTTACCCATCTCGATACCATTCAGTTTATTTTAAAACAGGGGCGTTGTTAGACCTGGGCATTCGAGGCTATAGCACCGGATCAGTTGTGGCTGTACGCACAAGGCGTCTTGGGGAGAGAGTTTTTTTTTTTTTAATTATTATTATTGTTACCGCTATAGATGCTTTGGCAATGCAACATATGATGTCATGCGAATAAAGCACATTTTAATTTAAATTGAATTTGAGAGAGACAGAGAGAGACGTCTGTGTAAGAGAACTGAACGTGATTTAATGCACAGAGTTTATGCAAACACTTGGCTACCCCTCCCCCACTCTCACGAAAAAATGATACGTCAAGAATTACATCGTAGGCTACTTCCAGTCAGCTACTTAATACTAACTAGACATGCACAACTGGGTGAATCCCGAGTTCTGGTTGCTCAAATAGTGAGGGTTGCTCGCATACAGAATATACCAAGTTGCTTGGCCTACAATAAAATAACTGTTGATGTAAAAACAAGTGCACTTGCAATCGTGAAATTAAACTAAGTAAGATGTCAGGATGGGTTAGCAAGAACACAAATGGATCATAGCTGCACCAACTTAAGGTAGAACAGGGGGTTTCCTTTATCACATGCCTGCCGTGGCACTAGTTACCAAGACAGTCACAAGTAATATTATTTTCATTGCATCTGAAATCATTTGACGTAGGATTTAGTGTCTACTTATTGTGACTTCTACTAGCGTCAAATTCATAGCATGACAGGCTAGTCACTGTTTAACAGCTAGCACCACCTTAACAAACGTTTCACCGCGCGCAAACCTATTTAGCTAGTAATAATCTGTTGAATATGGCAGGGGGGTTGTAGTCTTTTTGATTGCTGTTAACTTACAACTTAATTCTGTAGGCGTCCATGAAGTTACTTTGTTGTTCGCCATGTGTGTAGCTGACATTTTAAGTGTGGTGTACCCATGTGTGCGGGCCTGTGGCAGTGTTGTTCAAGTTCACTAGATTTGTTCACGTGTAGTTCGCGTATGTTCATATTATTCATCTTCAAGTTCAAGTTAATCATTGTGTTGTAAATATAGATTGACCCTTCATAGAAAAACTAGCAAAAGTAGCCTAGCCTGCAGCACAAATGTCACATTTTGGCTGCTGATGTATGTGGTGCACTTTGGCAGAAGAGACATTCACAGGCTATCCTATCTTCAATGCAAACATCAAACTACTTGTGCATGGTGCGTGAGTCATGGAGTTGGCCTTTCCTTTTATTCTTAAACTATGTTAAAATTGCATGTTTGTCATCCCAATTTTCAAAATTTCTCGGGGGAGAAAAATCCCCGAACCCCCACAAAACAATTACTCTTCTGGGCTATTGCCCTGAATGTTCTACATACCTAGCGACGCCCCTGTTTTGGAATCTAAAAATGAAAGCTGCCATTCAGGAGGTTTTTTTGTCCGATCCTGTATAATGCAACTAATAATAGCAATAATAAATAAATTTATATTAGAGGTCTGGTGCCAATTCCCAATTACAGCAATAGTACTAGTAATAATAATAATAATAATAATAAAGAATGTATCCTCATATAATTAGCAATAGCCAAGTTATGATAATAGATCTACCACTACTCATAATAATCATAATTCATCATAATTATCTATCTATCCATCCATCCATCGTGGAATTGTTGGGGGGGGTGACTGCATTAAACCAGGGTTAGTCTAATAAAATGACGTTTGGATGGAGTGGAAGATCCAAAAACGCACCGAGAGCAAAGTATGGGAGACATTTGCAGAAGTTATGAAAGCTGATGGCCATAGTGCTAGCTTTGTCAACCTTTTTTAAACCATCAATTGTTTCCCAACACGTTGAATTGAGCAATGCCAAATACATAGGCTAAATACATAGACATAAGTCAGTAATGACACTTTTACGTAGCCCAATAATGCTATACGTTCATCAAGAGCACAGGCTACTTTTAAAAATATGCGGGTCTGGAAGCGGGTCGGTAAAATTTCCTAATTATTTTTTTGCGGTCCGAGTTGCGGGTGGGTTATTTAAAAACATCGGTCGGGCACGGGTCTTTCATACAGTACATGGACCCATGTTTAACAGCAGTGCACCCCTTCAAGGTTGCGTGCATAGGGAACATTTAAGTCATAACAATCGAGGTCTGACAGAAAAGTAGTCATGAACAAGCGGTCATGCAAGTGGTCATGGACATTTAAATATGTGCTTCAGCCTAACCGCGCATCACTGGTATAAATACAATAGGCCACTTCACCAATCATTGTGTTATAAAGGCAGAGCACCCAAGTGCCACCTGGTGGCTGTTTGGGTACACTGCAGCTTCTCACACAGTTTCCTGAAAAAATCCTGCGTGAATCATGTGTGAAAGCGTGCAAGACGAACTAGCACCCACTGTAATTGAAAGTGAGTGGAAAGTCTTTTGCATTAACTTTGCCAGTTTTACTGAACACATAATAAATAGTTCTATATTCACCTCTTAATTGTGTTACTAAATAAACCTTTGTTATATGTCTGTGTGGGTTGTTTTCCCGCACTCTGTTAATGTCATGATGAGCCTATTCCGAGGGGCGTAGATTTGCTCTCGACATTGGTGGGGACCTATTAATCTCCCACAGTTCAGCCCTACTACCGCTAGATGTTTGTAGAGACCCCCCCCCCCCCCCCCCCCCCGACCCCCTGCCCCCCCACATACACACACAACATGCAGGACATAGTTCTCACATCCGCCCCCCGCCCTCCCCTACACTCACACGCAGCCTCACGACCACAAACTTCCATCAATTTAAAACCGCAAGTTTTGCATGTATGCATTTACCCTTTTCACTAGGTGAGGCTATGCAACAAGTGAGTGTGTATGGGTTGGGTCGATACTTCTCCATAACATTAACATATTAAAAAAATATATTTTGTTGGGTGAAACAGTTATTAAGTTATTCGGCAAACCCCCCCTCCCCCTTCCACAGATACTGGCACTGAGGGGACAGTGGCCAAAAGCTTCTGTTTCAGTCCCTCCAGGATTTCGCGGGCCAATTTGGAGATAGTTGCGGCATAAAATACCTGATTTTGTGGCTTGTTTCCTAAAACATTGCAATAAAAGTTGCTGAGTTTTAGGCGTTTTGTTGCAAAAAAAGTTGAGGGAAAATGTTGCAATTTTTTCCAGGTTTGTAAATTATATTTTCACAGTTGGCCTAAACACAGAAGGAAATAGGCCTAAACCCCTAAGGCCTAACCTTACCAAACAGATTTTTTTTAAAGTCAAGTCAAGTCAAGTCAAGTTTATTTGTATAGCGCATTTTATACACAAAGGCAGTTCAATCTGCTTAACAAAAATAAAAGCAAAGGACAATATAAAAGCAAAAAAAGATAAAAGATAAAATAAGTTTAAAATATATGTAAGATAAGTAAAAGACATAGAGCAAAGCAATAGGTAAACATAAAAGATAAAAGAGGTAAAATAATAAATTAATTAAAGGTGAATCACTGGCAAAAAGCATCTGAGAAGAGTTTAGTCTTAAGTCTAGATTTGAAACGTCCAACAGTAGGAGCATTTTTAATGTCTTCTGGAAGCTGGTTCCATAGCTGAACTGCATAGCAGCTGAAAGCTGCTTCACCACATTTTGTTGTGACAGCAGGTTTTACCAACAGATGTTTCTGCTGTGATCTTAAAGACCTAGTTGGTACATATAGCAAGAACATATCCAACAAGTATTGGTCCCAACCCATTTAGTGTTTTAAACACAAGTAGCAATGCCTTAAAGTCAATTCTATAACTTACTGGGAGCCAGTGCAGGGACCTCAAAACTGGAGTAATGTGTTCAGTTCTTCTTGCTTTTGTAAGAACCCTTGCTGCTGCATTTTGGACCAGTTGAAGCTGTTTGATGGTCTTTTTAGGAAGGCCTGTGAAAAGGCCATTGCAGTAATCTACCCTACTGGAAATAAAGGCATGTACAAGTTTTTCTAGATCTTGTTTTGACATAAGACCTCTAAGTTTGGCAATGTTTTTTAGGTGATAAAATGCAGATTTAGTGATTGCTTTCATGTGACTGTTGAAAGTTAGTTCACTGTCAATAAAGACACCAAGGTTTTTAACAGTATCTTTTGCTTTAAGCCCTTTAGTCTCAAGAGCAGTGCTAATCCTAAGTCTTTCTTTCTTTTTCCCAAAAATAATAACTTCAGTTTTGTCTGCGTTCAACTGAAGAAAATTGTTGGACATCCAGTTGTTTATTTGGTCAATACACCTGTAGAGAGACTCAAGCGGAGCATAGTCATCAGGTGATAGAGCTAAGTAGATTTGAGTGTCATCAGCATAGCTATGATAATTAATAGAGTTGTTCTTGATGATTTGTCCAAGTGGGAGCATATAGAGATTGAATAGTAACGGACCAAGGATTGACCCCTGAGGGACACCACATGTCAAGGACACATGTGCTGATGTATAGTTTCCAATGGCAACAAAGAAACTCCTTTGTTGCAAGTATGATTTTAACCAACTATACCAGTGAATCCTACCCAATGTTCGAGTCGATGTAGTAGTATGGAGTGATCAACAGTGTCAAAAGCAGCACTAAGATCCAGTAACACCAAGACTGATGTTTTGCCAGCATCAGAGTTAAGACGTATATCATTTATAACTTTAATCAGAGCTGTTTCAGTGCTGTGATTGGCACGGAAACCTGACTGAAACTTATCAAAGCAATTATTTGATGTCAGAAAAGCAGTTAATTGATTAAAGACTATTTTTTCAATTATTTTCCCAATAAATGGTAAATTGGATATGGGCCTGTAGTTGTTAAGCACTGAAGGTTATTCTTTTTGAGTAAAGGTTTTACAACTGCTTTTTTCAAAGAGGAAGGAAAAATGCCAGTCTGTAGTGATGTATTTATAATCTGAAGTACATCTGTTGATATTAGGTGAAGAACAGATTTGAAAAAAATTGTCGGCAAAATGTCTAGTTCAGATGTGGATGAACTGAGATTTTGTACAGTTTTTTAAGAGTATCGTAATTGATTAAGCTAAATGTTGGCATTGAGCTGAGGTCCCCTCTCACTGGAGCCAATGGTTCCAGATTTTGGGCTATTTGCAATTGAGAAGCTATATTCATTCGTATTTTATCAATTTTACCTTTGAAAAAATATGCAAAGTCGTTGCATTTATTAACTGAGAGAAACTCAGGAGGCAATTGTGATGATGGGTTTGTTAACGTCTCAACAGTAGAAAATAGCACACGGGCATTGTTGACATTGCTGTTTATGATGTTAGAGAAGAAAGACTGTCTTGCTTTAGAAATTTCCGAGTTGTATTTACGGAGCATCTCTTTATGGATTTGATAGTGGATCTGAAGATTAGATTTACGCCATTTTCTTTCAGTCTTTCTGCACTCTCTCTTTAGCAGTTTAACCATTGGATTCAGTTTCCAGGGTTTTTTTTGCTTGTTAGTGACTCTTTTGAGTTTTAAAGGAGCAATACTATCCATAATATGTGTCATTTTTGAAGTAAAATTTGTCATTAATTCATCTGCACAGTCTGATGGTTGACTTAGGGGCTGTGGGAGTGCCTGCTCAAAAAGAAGACGTGTCATTATGACTCTCCTTCTTACAGCCATAGACTGCTTCTGAATGTGAGGGGACATAGAAACATCAAAGAAAACACAGAAATGATCAGATAAGGCCACGTCTATAACAGTTGTAGAGACATTAAGACCCTTTGTGATGACAAGGTCAAGGGTATGGCCATGAGAGTGTGTTGGTCCCTGTACATGCTGTGTTAGGTTGAATGTATCAAGCAGTGTGAGTAATTCATTGGCAGAGGTGTTTTCTACATTATCTACATGCAAGTTAAAATCCCCTGATATAACAAGACTGTCAAATTCCAAACAAATGTTCGATAATAGTTCTGCAAACTCCTCCAGAAAAAGTGTTGCTGAGAGTCTTGGTGGTCTGTAGATTGTCAGTAGTAACATACTAGGAGAACACTTAATGAGTGCACCTAAGTACTCAAAGGATGTAAAGTTGCCAAATGTTGTCTGTTTGCACTGAAAAGATGCTTTGAATATGTTTGCTATTCCTCCTCCCCGTCTATTATCTCTTGTGACACTCATGAAATCAAAATTTGGGGGAGCTGATTCGATACGGGTAGTAAAGCTGTTTGCTTGTTCCAGCTAGGTTTCAGTAAGAAGTAAAAAATCAAGTTTGTGTGTGCAAATAAAATCATTAATTAAAAATGAGTTGTTAGAGAGTGATCTGATATTCAGAAGAGCTAGTTTTACAGTGAGCTTAGGGGTCATCTCCACTGATGCTTTCTGGATTGCTGGATGCTTTAAGGATTACACAAAATATATATATATTAACATTGCCTGTGGCAGGCTAAACGTTTGTAAATAGCCTACATGTTAAGGTGAGTTTAACGTTGTCGTGTTTTGTTGACGTGTCTAACCTATATTTGTGAAGAGATACTTCTCTGAGATGATTTTTTGCAGGTTGGGATTTCTGTAAATAGATATATAATTTCCAAGGAGGCAAAATGTTTGTTAGTAGATGAATTCCCTGTGCTCTGCAACAGTGTTACACGCAGTGCAATATGCAAGGGTACGGAAGCCCTGAACTGCACAGAGGTAAAAAAAAAAATGCAGATATTATCTCGTTATTTCGAGATACTATCTCGTTATTACGAGACACTAAGTCGTTATTACGAGTTACTAAGTCGTTATTACGAGTTACTAAGTCATTATTTCGAGATACTATCTCGTTATTTCGAGATACTATCTCGTTATTACGAGATATTATGTCATTATTATGAGATATTAAGTCGTTATTACGAGATAGTAAGTTGTTATTACGAGAGAAACAGGAAACAAGGAAACAGGAGACAAGGTGTTTGTTAGTAGATGATTTCCTCGTGCTCTGCAACAGTATTACACACAGTGCATATGTATTGGAGGCTATTTTAGTGAGCAAGAGTGAGCCGTTGCTAATCACAAATGTTTCCTGAATCTTCTAAGACGATGGTGGCCCAAAAGTTGTGAGAAAGTTGCGGGGTTTGGTGAAAGTTGTGAGTCGCAATGAATTCACAGGGATTACCTGATTTTGCGTTGAAAGTTGTGATCGAAATCCTGGAGGGTCTGCTATTTGCTACTAGCCTACTCGGGTTACATGCTCACAATGCCCCCCTGTGTTTCAGTGTCCTGCCAATGGTTGACAGAAAAGAGATGAAAAAAAAAGTGAAAAAAAAATCTGATAAAACTAATGACTGCTAATGCTAGCTTTAATATGCAATGTTTTTGTTCTTTCACTTTCCATCACTTCCCTGTTCTCTGCTTCTCATGCTGAGGTGGCAGTTTTTCCTTTTCCAATTATTTTGAATGTACGCATAGGACCCAACTTGTGTGGATGTGCACACATTGTCCCCATCAAGTTTGCTTTTTATAAACTCCAAACTTTTGGGATACATGCTCTTTCGTCATAGGCAACGCGTGTGTGTGTGTGACCACAAGTCAAGGCTGGAAATGTGAACCCATTGTATCGAGAGAATTTCTCCTATGTAAACACCTAAGGACCTTTAACACTGACCCATGAACATTTTCATCTATAATTGTAAAATTTTCCTTTGACTCACGGTAGCGATCAATCTGCTACAGCAGGTCCGTCATGAAAACACTCTGCCTCCCCTTGTGTTGCCGGACAGTTACTGCAGGTACATTTGTACAAGTGTACAGGAATGGGCGTGTCTTCAGAAGCTATGAAGAATTTTTCTCTCTACCTGTATCTATCGATCTAGCAAGCTAGCTAATCATAATAACAGATGACTGAACTCTACACATGTGTTTTTTACATACACGCACATAAAACTCACCAGACACTGGCTATTTCTGTCCAAGCCTTGCCCTGAGGTCATTGTGCTTGTGGACAAGGACAAATATACACTGCTCACAAAAAGTTAGGGATATTTGGCTCATGGGTGAAATTTATGAAAAATGTCAAAAGTGTAAGTGATGCATTGACTAATAAATTTCCTTCAGTTAGAATTGGTATTTACACAGTCCCCCTTGTCATGCTGTTCACCTTTTCACATCATGAGACCAAGATGACACCTAAAAAATGACAAGTTGTTGAGGCATTGTTTTTTTGTCATTCACCCACCCACCACTGTTGTTGGCTGTTGTTTCAAAACATTGTTTGGCACGAGGTAATGTATGCTTCTACTTAAATGCCCTCCTTTCATGACGTAATACCCTTTTATGACATAATATCACTATAGTGTGAGCTTTTGACATGTACCATAAATTTCCACCGAAAGCCAAATATCTCTTACTTTTTGTTAGTAGTGTAATCCTTGGAACCCAGATACCATAAGCATGTCCTACATTCTAGTCCATATATTTTCTATCCACAGTTTCGATAACGGTTGAAAAATGACAGAAATACACCTCCGCAAGAACCGTGGGTATCATGGAATATCCCCATGTGCTCTACATTCATTAGACTGGATTCATTCGCATAAAGTTGAGCAGAACCCAACTATTTGACTATTCAAACGGCTGTGCCGCCTTCCTGACAAGCTTTGCGGGAGCAGCAATAATGACTCGCCGGACTCCATTGAAAATGAATTAAAGGTGTGCAGCATGGTAAACTTGCCAAAGGAAGTTGATCACTGCTGTTACTGCGGTCTCTCTACCTTCCGGCAATTGCAATTAAGGGAACTAAGCAGTCAAAGTACAACAAAGTAAATGAAGTAGAACAAGTAAATAAATACATATACAAATAATTTTAAACGATTTCATCTGTAATCCTTTGACTTTGCTCTGACCCTACCTTCAGTAGCGGTGATCCGGACAGCCGCCCGAGGCGCCATTTCGTGGGGGGCGCCACGAGAGCTTGGGGGGGGGGGGGAGGGGGTGCTGAGAGGTGGTCTGCCTACCTTGTCTCTTCTTTTTTCCGGCAGGTTCCACCGCGGTGACTACCACATCGATGTGTGCATAAACGACTACCTGGACGTGTACTGCCCACACTACGAGGACTCGGTGCCGGAGGAACGCACTGAGCACTACGTGCTCTACATGGTCAATTACGACGGTTACAGCTCCTGTGACCACACAGCCAAGGGCTTCAAGCGCTGGGAATGCAACCGTCCGCACTCGCCCAACGGCCCCCTTAAGTTCTCCGAGAAGTTTCAGCTCTTCACACCCTTCTCTCTTGGCTTCGAGTTCCGGCCAGGCCGCGAGTACTACTATATCTGTAAGTAAACAGGTGTTTTGTGTGTGTGTGTATTTGTGTGATTTTGTGTGCATGCATGCATGCATGCATGCATGTGCACCTTGTTGGTACCAGTTTGATTACCAGGCTAACAGATCTGTGGATGATGCAATTAACCTGGCTGTTCACTTCACTCTGCAACATCTACATCTGTAGAGTCAAGCAACACATTGTGATGTCATGAGAGGCTAGCAATGTTCAGCAGGACAGTTCAATGAGTGCAGGGACACAATATTCCAAATAAAGTCTCTTTTTAATGATGTCAAGAATTTCAACAAAAAGGCACGTCAGGTGCAAAAGGTAAACTAAGGATTCTTCTTTTCAAAGGTTATAATAAACAACAAAAAAGTCTCTAAGGGAACTCAAAAGTCTTCCTTCAAGTGCAGTTCAGTTGGCAATACACAACAATTGTCCTTTTCTTCTTAGTAAATCCCTTGGTTCTTACCCCCACACAGTGCAGCAGGTAAACAATAGTCCAACACCAAAACGAGTGATCCAACACAAAAGGGTATAATCCAACAGAAAAGTCTTCTCTTTATCGGTTCCTTCAGAACAAACCATCTGCCCAGACCAGAGACTCCAGCTTCTCTCCTACTCGCCACACTCTACTGAGAGCTTCTGGTGTCTTAAAAGCTCTGCAGTTCCACTGCAGGGGATTGGCCACAGGTGTGCCTCATTAGGCAATCAGCACTCAGTGGTTTGGAGTGCGGTGGTGGAGTTCCTGGCTCCACCAGCAGATGGAGCCGTGCCAGGGTACTGCTGTAGCCATCTCATGGGGATGTAGCGCCCCTCCAGCACCCGGCCTCTCGTGACGTCACAACATATGCATGCCTTTAATACAATAGACTCACTAATCCTGTTCTCTGGTCTGCAAGCCATGAATAGTCATGAAGCCATGATGACCAAATTGTGGTCTGACCTGCCTGGGGGGAAGGGCTGTGATGTTATATGCATCCATGACATTAACATACAGGAGACCAAGCCTTTACTGTCTATGGTGGGGCAGTCAACATATTGGTGAAAGTTATTTAATGTATTGTTCAGTGAGGCATTATTAAAATCAACAATATTAAAAAAATAACCATAAATGCATCCAGGTGTTCAGCCTATAGTTTGGCAGCAGCAGAGCCAATGATTTCACAGGCCACTGCTGCATCAACTGATGGGGGGATGTAGCTCCCTCGATAAATAATGCGGTCACTATCCTACAGGCAGCAGTTCAGTGTCCACGGTACAGAGCTGTTCCTTCTTGACATGCCCAGGATTGTACTACTTCTCACATAAACTGCAAGCCTGCCATTTTTCTTCTTCTGACTCTTGCAACAGTCTCTGTCTCCCTGTACCAAACTGTAATCAGAAATTACCATGCTGTTATCCGGAATACGTGAATACAGCCAAGTTTCACGGAAGCAAAAAATGCCACAGTATTGCCCTTTGGGTCTTCACTAGCGCTGCTAGTTTGTCTGCCTTATTCCCCAGAGACTTCAGATTTTCCATTATAATCGACAGGACTGCTGGCTTATGTTTTCTCCTTTTCACCCTCTGTTTAACTCCAGACCTGAAACCCTGACGTTGTAATCAGCCAGTTACAAACAACAGGCGTGCTTCAACTCACTAGCGTGAGGATGTTTCTTTGGGTGTGACTCAAAAAACTAAACATGTAATAAACTTTGAAAGGCCACACTCTCGTTCTTTTTGGGGGCCAAGCAGCAAAGCTGCGAAGGCACCTATTGTTTTACTAGATTTTTAAGTGTGCTTGCAGAGCACACTTATTGTTATCTCCCCGTTTATTAAGTGTGCTTGCAGAGCACACTTATTGTTATCTCCCCGTTTATTAAGTGTGCTTGCAGAGCACACTTATTGTTATCTCCCCGTTTATTATTCTTCTTCTCCTGAACCAGATCTTGAAGACGCTACTAGTCCTCAGGCTTTGGAGATAGAGACACCGTTCCAACTCTAAAACGACCGGCCCGGTTTGGACATGACCGCCTACATTTCGGTATACCGTACCTCTTGTCGTTCGTCCGTTATTGTCGTTTTTCTGCAACTTCTTGGCCCATTGAAAATGAATGGCAGAATGTTGGCACGCATATTTGCAAGCACACTTTTTGCATTTTCTGCGGGAATGCAGTCTAGTTATTCTTCTTCTCCTGAACCAGATCTTGAAGACGCTACTAGTCCTCAGGCTTTGGAGATAGAGACACCGTTCCAACTCTAAAACGACCGGCCCGGTTTGGACATGACCGCCTACATTTCGGTATACCGTACCTCTTGTCGTTCGTCCGTTATTGTCGTTTTTCTGCAACTTCTTGGCCCATTGAAAATGAATGGCAGAATGTTGGCACGCATATTTGCAAGCACACTTTTTGCATTTTCTGCGGGAATGCAGTCTAGTTATTCTTCTTCTCCTGAACCAGATCTTGAAGACGCTACTAGTCCTCAGGCTTTGGAGATAGAGACACCGTTCCAACTCTAAAACGACCGGCCCGGTTTGGACATGACCGCCTACATTTCGGTATACCGTACCTCTTGTCGTTCGTCCGTTATTGTCGTTTTTCTGCAACTTCTTGGCCCATTGAAAATGAATGGCAGAATGTTGGCACGCATATTTGCAAGCACACTTTTTGCATTTTCTGCGGGAATGCAGTCTAGTTCTTATTATTAGTCTTCTGCCATGGAAGTCTATGACAGCACATAGAACCAATTAGTAAAAATGTGTAAGAAAAGTAGAAATTTGCCACACTGACGCTGGACAGCATCAGTTTAACAACAGCATCATTTCAGTAAGTTTCATATCAATTAGGCACAGACTCTAGCGCCACCAAGAGGTCAAAGTTGGACATGTGTTCATGTGTGTAACTTTAAATCCGTACATCCAATTTTTAAAAAACTTGGTGTCAGTGGAATCCTTGGATCAAGCTGAGTTCAATGAACCCTATGACGTCACTTTCTGGGTGCCAAATTTTACCGTTATTTTTAAAAATGTCAAAAGTGACACTTACTGACACTTTGCAGTTTGCAATCAGGAGCAATCACAAAATAGGCAGCTTTTGGCCATTAGGCGGTGCTGTGAGTTTTCCTTATAATAATTTTTAATGCGCATTAAAAAAAGTTGAATGGTGATGCAATAAAAGGTCTCATGGCCACAGCATGCAACTTCTTCATGGCAAAGAGTTACATTTTTGCAAGCCAAACATTTCGCCTAATCAAATTTGACAGAGATGACAGAGACAGAGATGTCCGCACCAAACCTCACAAATTGTACATACCAATGATTAGCAGTCATACATCACAGTTCATTTAAGTTTACAGTTACACAGTGAAAAGCCATATTATTTAAGTTGTTTAACAAACAGTGAAAATGTGCTCAGTGAAAATGAGAGTAATAGCCAATCAGCAAGTGATGTCATATCTACGCTTTGACCTATATAGCTTGGGCCTGCCCATACTGCCTGTGACGCTGCATAGAATTTTGCATTCAAGTCAGTTTAGTCAACCTGTCTGTTCTCGGCTGTTCCTTTGCCCGAGAATTCAGTCACCAATGAAACACGCACATTATGAATCTGACGTTGGAATCAGTGGTCTGATTGGTTGTAGATCTGTATGGTAGTATACAAAGGCATTTTGACAGATGGCCGTTGATCATACCTCTAAGAACATTCTGTTAATGGGATCTTTGTCAAACCATGCACCATCTACGAGCTGGGTAAAACAGCCAGATTAGACCAGTATTAACGTAACATGTGTTTTGGACCTGGGGTTTGTCAAATGAAAATAAGAGTTTACTTTCTTGCAGCTGTCATATTTCATTTTGGGAAATTAAAATTAAACTGTTAAAGGTCACAAATATCTTCCAATCTACATGAAAATATGACCTTCAGACCATGACTAAGCATACCGCCTACCAAACAGATTTGGTGGTAAAGCTGTTGAAAAGCAAATGAGATCCTATGTCAGCAGACCTTGGAGGTTTGCAAAAGAAACCTCATGGTGTTAGTGTCTTATTGTAATGTGCCAAAAAAAATTGCCTTTTATGATGCTGAGAAATGACGGCTACAGCTTTTTCTGGTTTTGCCTAGTTAACATATATGTTTTATAGTCTGTACTCTGAATAGGTAGTATATTGAGTAAACACAGTTTAAAAAAGACAGAACCTATTAGGAGTTTTATTTTAAATGCACTGCTTTGTATTAAATTAAATCCTTAACACATGGGCATTGCTAAGACTTTTTCTAAAGATCATTAGATGCTACAATTCATATCCAATATGTATGTTTTTTTATTTTATGAGATTTAATGAAATGGACACTGTGATAGCAATGTTTTATTGAAAGTGTTCAATTGTATTACATATGACTGTTATTTCTAATGTTGTTAAAAAGGTTACCATTAACATGTTAACTTTGAAACAGTACAAATGAGGTAGACAAGGTGCATATAAATTCAGGTAATTTCCCAGTTGTTGAGAATTATATTTGATAATTTAAGCACAGACAACTGGATATGTTTCGCTTAACATCACATGATGAACAATCCTTTGTCATACCTTTTGCCACCACACAAGTATAAACATTAAATAAGTACACCAAAACACATCAACACATGAATAAACACTTAAAAAATAACAACACAACTTGTAGAAAATTATAAGGCTATCAGGCTACAGCCAAAATGAATGCAGATGTCAACACAAACAAGCAGACAGTGACAGTTAATAGCTACTGTATGCATCACATGGCTTCACCATTGGTGAGCGGGCAGCAGGGCAATATGTCCCAAAAGGCCCCAAGGACAGTACATGGGCCACAGCAGAACGGATGAGTCCTTAACTGATGTATGAGTCCAACAAACCTCACCAATACTGGCCGCAGATGAATGAGTCATAGGTGTTGCACCAATGGTGGATTAGCTTTAGAGGCTTAATGAGTCTGACAGGCCTAGCCACTGGTGGATAGATCTAAACAGACAATATTGGTGGCAGACAGTCATCAGGAAATGAATCACAGAAGTTCCACCAATGGTGAAATGGCCTACTGTTGGTTGATGTATTTCATCTACCACAGCATTTGACATTGTGGCTGGTGACTAGTTATGGGTAAGTTTCGTATGGTGAATGATCTCAAATAGCCATACCACTGGTAAATAGGCAGCAGGTAAATATGTCTGTGTAGGGTGGCAAATGGGATACAGCAAATTAATGAAACCAAAAGGCTCCATCACCATGGTCCTTAACTGTTGGATGAATCCAATGAGACTTAACAGACGAACGAGTCATAGGTGTTCCAAAAATAGTAGATTAGCTTTAGTAAGTAAATGAGTCCGACAGGCCTAGCCAGTACTGGATGAGCCTCAACAGGCCCCATTGGTGGTAAACTGTCTTCAGCAGATGGAGCAAACCAGGCCCACTAGTGGCGAATGGGCCTATCATTAGTAGATAGACTTCATCTACCACCACATTGAACATTGTAGAACATTTGCATTGTTTTAAGTTTGGAAACTCAGCTTGAGCCGTCCCATGCTATGCTTGGTGGATGATTCACTGTGATAACTCCTTTAAAATGTACACATTTTTACTTCAGGCTAAATATTTAAAATCGTAAGAAATATTACTAAAAGGAAAAGAGTATTGCATCATGGATACTGTGGTAAGTTTGCACAACTTCTTCAACAACATCTTCTGCTCCTTTAATATAGACATGGTCTATTAGTGCAGTGTTTTTGAACCTTTTTTGAGCCAAGGCACATTTCTTTCATTGAAAAAATCCCGCGGCACACCACCAGCTGAAAATGTGAAAAAAAAGCTTATATTAACAATATAAGTGTTATATTGTTAATATAAGTGTTTTTTACAGTTTTTCTCAGTCGCTTTGGTACTTTTCTCACAACACTATTAACATTTGCGCAGCATTTAGTGCATTTCTCAAAACAGTTAGTGCAAACTGCAAAACCTAGTGGATAACCTGCAAAAGCATGTCACTTGCTCAAAATGGATAGTCAATTCCTCAAAAGCAAGTATTCATGTCAATGAAACTGCCAGTGTCATCAAAATGAGAAGTCTTGACATCATGTTTATGAACAAGATAGTCAAATGGCTTTGTCATGTTTTCATTATGACAATTACTTCTCTTAGTGTTTTCCAATGCAGGAAAAAAGGTTAGAACTCATTGACACTACCTGAAAATGCTCAAGACAGCACTATACACTACCTGTACAGCCATTTTACGTAAAACTACAGTAAACAGTACACGTTGCTGTAGGTAGGGGAGTGAGTACAAGACACTGAATATGTACATTTCCTATTTTTACTGTATATGCTCTTTGCAATTCTACAGCATTGTGCAAAAGAAAAATACAATACAGTCACTTATTTAGAACAAACATAAGAAACACCCTTTTGGTAGAGCTGTGCACAAATGTGAACAACATACGTAACAGTACATATTGTAACTGAAAATAGGAAAATCATTCTGGCACATGCAGACGTTCCTGTCTGTCTAGCCATATATTTTCATCTACATCACAACGGATATCATCCCTTGCAATGCAGCGAGAAAAGTGTCTCCTGGAGTGGTAAATCCACCGTCTGCTGCAGCAAAGCAGACCATTTACAGTGCTGATCATTACAGTATACATACAAGACATGTTTTACCTGTACATACTGGTGACGACTGAACTAATAGTTATGAGAATTTACATTCTGATCTGAGAAAAGCACCAACGCAACTGAGAAAAACTGTAATACTTCACACACCTCCTTGTGAGTAAAAGCTTAAGTTCACCTGAGAGCAACTGTTCAATTTAGGAGACATTTCCAGCAAAAAAAAAAATAAAGAAAGGTATAAAATTTGCTTGACAGAATTTGATAACTAGTTCAACAATTTTGTATGTAATGACTCAAGCAATAAAACTAAGACTATTAGTTTTATTGGGAATGACTATTCAGCATCCACAAGTATAGTTAATTTTGACTGACATGACATAAGCAAATGAAAATGTTAAAAAACAACATTGTATTGTATAAAAGCAACTGACACATGTCCAAAAGCATTGGCAATTTGTTCAGAGGAAGGAGAAATTGCTATTATGAGGTGCACAAATGACTAAATGTTGTGGAGGTTGAACTAATAGTTTTGAGAATTTACTTTCTGATCTGAGAAAAGCACCAAAGCAACTGAGAAAAACTGTAACTGTATAACTGAAAAAAAGCAAAATTCAGGATGTTATGTACTGTACAAAGACTAAAATAAAGTGGTAGTATTAGATTACTTGCTAAAATACTTTAAACAAAAATACAGTTTGGGAATGCAGTACAAATGAAAACTACAAGTGCTGTACACAGTATACAGTGACAAGAGATCACTGGGCTTCATCATCCCTTTGGGTTGGGTCAGGTCACAGCACCTCATCCACATCACAAGCAATGATGTCCTTTGCAAGGCAACAGGGAAAGAATACCCTGATGTGTCATATCCATCCTTGACACTGTTCCTTGGCTATGTCACAGGCCGCATTACAGTTTTTCACAATTCCTAAAACTCAGTTTTTGAAACCTTACCCCATTTTCTCAAAACTGTAAACACAAACTCCAATTGCTCACATGCATTTCCCAAAACTCCTGACTCTTCTTGCAAAAGCACACTACTATCTTAAAACAGTTCTACCTGTGCTCAAAACCAAACTCTGTTCTCAAAACAGAAACACCATTGTCAAAATGAAATTACAATGAAGCAGTTAGTAAACACTACACCAAAAAATGAAAAGCTCAACGTTCAGATATGTATAATAGCATAAGTTGTTTTTTACAGCCCTGAAAATGCATTTTCAACTGAAAAATAACACAATTCAGGATGTATATGTACTGTACATAGACTAAAATAAAGAGGCAATATTAGATTACTTGCTAAAATACTTCAAACAAAAAACATTTTGGGAATGCAGTACAAATGAAAACTACAAGTGCTGTATACAGTGCTGCAAACAAGGGGTAAGGTTTCAGAAATTGAGTTTCAGTAATTGTGAAAAACTGTAGAAAAAATCAATCTTTCTCTTGTTCTTCCTCTACCTCATCTTCCTTGCTATGTCCCTCACTCTCTGTCCTCTTTGTCTCTGATTGGCAGCCATTTTCACGTGATAGTAATTACAGTTTTTCTCATTCGCTTTGGTGCTTTTCTCACATCACTATTTACATTTGCATAGCAGTTAGTGCATTTCTCAAAACAGTTAGTGCAAACTGCAAAACCTAGTGGATAACCTGCAAAAGCACGTCACTTGATCAAAATGGATAGTCCATTCCTCAAAAGCAAGTATTCATGTCAATGAAACTGCCAGTGTCATCAAAATGAGAAGTCTTGAAACCAAGTTTATGAACAAGACAGTCAAATGGCTTTGGCATGTTTTCATTATGACAGTAACTTCTGTCAGTGTTTTCCAATGCAAAAAAAAGTTTACAACTCATTGACACTACCTGAAAACGCACTATACATTGCCTGTACAGCCATTTTACACTACAGGCACTTACATATTTAGATCAAACATAAGAAACACCCTTTTGTTAGAGCTGTGCACAAATGTGAACAACATTACAGTATGTATTGTAACTGAAAATAGGTAAATCATTCTGGCACATCCAGACGCTCCTGTCTGTCTGGCCACATATTTTCATCTACATCACAACGGATATCATCCCTTGCAATGTAGCGAGAAAAGTATCTCCTGGAGTGGCAAATCCACCCTCTGCATGACTCTGCTGCAGCAGAGCAGACAGTTTACAGTGCTGAACATTAGAGTACACATAAAAGACATGTTTTACCTGTACATACTGGTGATGGATTTCCTTTAGTCTTTCACTGTTCCTTTCAAATGGCACTTTGCACAATTGTTTCATGGGCATTTCATTTCTCTTGAGCACTCTGTCAATTGATTCAATATTGACAAATACATTGTTATCCTCTATGGCAGCGCTTTGATTTTTTTTCAAACTTATTGCATTGTTTACAATCACCATTGCACAAATGGCTTTCTCTTGCTAAAAAGGGCAAAAGGGTAAAAAGGGACCCTCTTCCACTTTTGCGAGGTTATCTTTGAGTCCCATGTGGTGCAGAGTAAAATTACAGTAATGTACAGTAAACGAGATATTATGAGACAGTGGATTACTGTCCAATACTGTACTTTGTTCTCCCTACAAAATTTTTGAATGATTGAATTCACAGTGGTTCTTCCAACATTTGGTTGCACCCTCCGACCAGTAAGAGGTTCTGCAGTTTGCACTAACTGTTTTGAGAAATGCACTAACTGCTATGCAAATGTAAATAGTGATGTGAGAAAAGCACCAAAGCGACTGGGAAAAACTGTAATACTTCACACACCTCATTGTGAGTGAAAGCTGCAGTTCATCTAAGAGCAACTGGTCAATTTAGGAGACATTTCCAGCAAAAAAAATATAAAGAAAGGTATAAAATGTGCTTGACAGAATTTGGTAACTAGTTCAACAATTTTGTATGTAATGACTCAAGCAATAGAACTAAGACTATTAGTTTTATTGGGAATGACTATTCAGCATCCATAAGTATAGTTCATTTTGACTGACATGACACAAGCAAATGATAATGTTAAAAAACAACATTGTATTGTATAAAAGCAACTGACACATGTCCAAAAGCATTTGCAATTTGTTCAGAGGAAGGAGAAATTGCTATTATGAAGTGCACAAATGACAAAGGGCTCTATTTTCGCGATCATAAGTGCATTGTCTAAAGTCTGTCGCGCAAGTTGCTTTGGGGGCGTTCCCGACACAATTTGGTATTTTCACGGCGGAAAAAGCGAACATTGCGCCAGGCGCATGGTTCAAAAGGGTTGGGTTAAGTTACTTCATTAGTCATGGGTGTGTTTTGGGCGTAACATACAATTAACCAATGAGAATTTATACTCTCATTCCCTTTAAGAGCCAGCGGGCGCATTGTCCATAGCCTGTTGCTATTGTGATGGCGGATTTACCCGGACGGGAGGAGCTTTTCGGTGGAGGAGACCGATCTGCTCGTGCGTGAAGTAAAAGCGTGTGAGTAGTTAATATTGTAGAATCCCCCCAAACCTCCGCGGGTCATAGAAGTATGGGAGGAAATATCTTCAATAATTGTGTCCTCCTTTGGCAAGAAGAGAACTTTCGAACAGTGCCCAAAGCCGTACAACAACGTTAGAAGACGTGAAACAAAAGCTTTAAACTCAAAGGAAACATCAAAAATAAAAGGTTAAACCATTAGTCCACTAGTTTTCTTTTTGATGATTAGTCCATTTCATTTCTTACAACTTGCCACGCTGTTTATTAAATAAACTGCAGAGCATTGCAATCGCTGTTTATTTAAAAGACAAAAGAAACTGCAGAACATTGCTATTAACTGCAAAACATTGCTATACTCTTATTATTTGTGCCTGTTTGCTTATTAAAACATAAAAATACATGGCTATACAGGCTATACACGTTGCAACTTTTCTGCCAGTTCAGCTCGCCTCTCTGGGGCAGCAGCAGGTACATCGGGGTTCAACGCACTGTGCGCCGAAAGCGGTACAACAACGTTAGAAGACGGGAAACAAAGCCTTAAACTCAAAGGAAACATCAAAAATAAACGGAAGGTATAGGTCCATCAAACCATTAGTCCACTAGTTTTCTTTTTGATGATTTGTCCATATAATTTCTTACAACTTGCCACGCTGTTTATTTAAAACGACAAAAGAAATTGTAAATAAACTGCAGAACATTGCTATAAACTGCACAACATTGCTATATTCTCATTATTTGTGCATATTTGCTTACTAAAACATACAAATACATAGCTATACAGGCTATACATGTTGCAATTTTTCTGCCAGTTCAGCTCGCCTCTCTGGCGCAGGTACATCGGGGTTCAAAGCGTTGTGCGCCTCTAAAATAGCTTTTCAACAATGCGCCAGTGACGAAAAAGCACCTTTTTATTAATCAGAAGCACAAATGGTTTCTACGTCCTCATAATAGCATCTGGTGCGCTTTGCGCCAGACCACACCTCTTCTTTCGCTGAGCCGCCCGTCACGGCGCAATGTCATCTGCTATCTAGACAACGTGATTTTTTGCCTGAAAACATGAATGTTGCGTTGGCACAGAATAGCAATGACAGCATGCGCATGTCGCGAATGCACAATGCGCCGCGGCAAAATAGGGCCCTAAATGTTTTGGAGGTTGAACTAATAGTTATGAGAATTTACATTTTGATCTGAGAAATGCACCAAAGCAACTGAGAAAAACTGTAATTTACTAGTAATTTTTGTTATACCATAGATGATTATGAAGGCGGAGAAATCAGCAACAAGGTTTATTCTTGCATTGGCACCAATGGAGAGACAGACATTTCACAGTTTTGATCAGCCGTATCTACAGGGGTGTAGTTTTTCACAATTGCTAAAACTTAATTTTTGAAACCTTGCCCCATTTTCTCAAAACTGTAAACACAAACTCCAATTGCTCACATGCATTTCCCAAAACTCCTGACTCTTGTTGCAAAAGATACTACACCCCTCAAAACAGTTTTACGTGTGCTCAAAACCAAACTCTGTTCTCAACAGAAACACCATTGTCAAAATGAAATCACAATGAAGCAGTTAGTAAACACTACACCAAAAAATGAAAAGCACAACATTCAGATGTGTATAATAGCATAAGTTGTTTTTTATAGGCCTGAAAATGCATTTTCAACTGAAAAAAGCACAATTCGGATGAAAATTAAGTGGTAATATTAGATTACTTGCTAAAATACTTCGAACAAAAATATATTTTGGGAATGCAGTACAAATGAAAACTACAAGTGCTGTATACAGTGCTGCAAACAAGAGATCACTGGGCTTTGTCATGCCTTTGGGTTTGGTCAGGCCACAGCACCTCATCCACATTACAAGAAATGATGTCCCTTGCCAGGTAACAGGGAAAGAATGCCCTGACGTGTCATATCTATCCTGGACACTGTTCCTGGCCTATGGCACAGGCCAATTCCATGGCCTCTAAGAAATTTCATAGATCGCCATCAACCCATGGACGAGAATGTGATCTAAAATGGTGACTCTAATTTGGTTAGCAGAAAAAAAAATCACTCTTCCTCTTGTTCTTCCTCTACCTCCTCTTCCTCGCTATGTCCCCCACTCTCTTGTCTTTGATTGGCAGCCATTTTCAAGCTGCAACCTTCTTGTGGCTCTCAATTGGCTTACATTGGTGGTGTCAGGTCATTTGAAATGAAGTAATAAAGTTTTGACTCATTGTGCTTAGCTACGGCCATGTGTGATTTATTGATGATCAAATGGGGAGAAGAATGTTCAACATTTTGAATCACATGTGTCCTACACTGCACTGTATTTGCACTATGCGAATGTGTTTAGAGTTTTGCAAAGAGAAGGCATGAGTTTTGCAAAGTGTGTTTTGACAATGAGAATGTGTTTAGAGTTTTGCAAAGAGGAGTCAGTGAGTGAGCAGTTGTGAGAAATAGCTTAAGCAATTGGGCAATTGGGCCAGCCAATTGGTTTTTGTGCTTTAGCAATTCAGAAAAACTGTATTATTCAGATTCCTTCACAAGCTGCAACCTTCTGGTGACTCTCCCAATTGGCTTACATTGGTGGTGTCAGGTCATTTGAAATGAAGTAAACTCAGTTTTGACTCATTGTGCTTAACGTATGGCATTAGTGCTCCATTTGTGATTAAATGTGGAAAAGAATGTTTACCATTTTGCATCACGTGGTAAATAATGCAAAATGTGGAGGAATGTGTTTAGAGTTTTGCAAAGAGGAGTTAGTGAGTTTTGCTAATTGTGTTTTACTATGCAAAATTGTTTAAGGTATTGACGACTGAGCAGTTGTGAGAAATATCTTAAGCATTTGGGAAAGTTGTTCAGCCAATTGTTTTTTTGTCACTGTAATATGTTGATTTATCACATTTGTCTGAATACAGGCAGGAGCAAGGCTGCTTCTTTTTTATCTCTTAGCAGCTCACAGGTCAGTCCTCCTGTAGCAACATTAAACCTAACCCAGTCGTATCAAATGCAGTGATGACCTGCAGCACAGAAGCTCACAGCATAGACTGTTGGTACAACGTGCATGTAGCAGCTGAGTTTCTCATAAAAACTCCTTTAATAAAACTTAATATGGGACACGAGTATCATTCAGCAAATAAGGGACAAGTGTCTGCTGTTTAATCGGATGTTTTCACATTTGTGGTATGTCAAAAAACCTTACTCTTCAGTTGTTCTGAATGAAAAAAAAATGTTTTGTTTTTTCATGCTTGCTCTTATTTTATTCTGTCATGTACTGGGGACCAGGGGTTGCACCAGTTTAAGCAGTGAATATGTCTGTGACATAAACATTTTTCAAAGAAGGCAAGAAAACACCATCAAGCTATTCCAATCAGAGAGACACGCTGCTGGCTTTAGTGTTGTATAGCCCCGGGCGTGAAACACTATAGAACCGATACCTGAATGGGCCAGATTGTTGAACAGACCAGCTGCAGAAATGGAACTGTCACAGGCTTTAGGCATACAATCTGGCTTGCTAGAACTACAGATCCTGTTCAGCTGTTTCCACTGCCCACAACTGTTTCAAAATACAATAATTTACTACAATAATTCACTGAATAATTTAGCTATTTAAACTACTCAACTATTTAACTATTTAGCCACTGAGACTCTCAGTTTTCATCAATTATGTATCCACCCTACTGTTTACTGTGCCAACAACTGTTGCGAAATTTAAGTCCTCACTACAATAATTTACCATTAAATAACTATTTAATGAGTTAATTGTTCAACCATTCAAAAAGTCAGCTGTCATTAATTGTCTCCAACTAACTGTTTGCTCTGCCCAACACTGTTTCAAAATTAAAATTGCTATTTTCATGCACTGTTAATTCCCTGGAATTACATTCTTTAATTAACTAAGTACGATTAGATTAATAAACAACAAACCTGTGAAGCTCTTCTGTAATATTTTATTCAACAAGTCAAGACTGCCAATAGTCTTGCTGTGATGAAAGATATTTCCCTCATAAGCAACAGCGATTCACCCTACAACTCTGTTTCCTTCCATTCCAGCTTGACAGGCAAAGCATGATTTGAAAATCATTAGCCTTTACATGGGAGGTTAGGTCTGGCATACAGATTTTCTTTAACATCAGAAGGAGATTTTTTTCGGTGTTGTCAGCTCAGGTAAAACTGATGTCTCGTTTAGAAGAAAGCACCATATGGCCCCTTGGAAAAAAATGTCAATAAGAATCATTATCCCGGAGGAGGAAATTAAATACAGATCCTATTATACGTGCACACACATATACATTCACTCAGTATTTCTCTCTTTCTTTTGCTCTCTCATACACAGACGTGCACATACACATACAGTACAGATGTGCATGATCACATCTTAGACACATACACACACGCACACTCACACACATACTATAACAAACACTCCCTCTCTTTCTGTCTTTCTATCTTATCTCTATCTGGGTTTTAGGCCCAGTTTTAGGCCCCCTTCATATTAAAATAAATAAATTAATACTGTCCTCAAAGGGACCCCTGTCAATGTCACCCCCTAAATGCCTTTAACCTGACCCCCCACCCCTTGTGGCTACACCACACCTGTGTCTGTGTATGTGTGTGTGTCCTCTTCCACGTGTGTGTTATGTGTTTTCCCTGTCAGAGAAATATCTGCAATATTCTCCAGAACAGTCAGACAAGGAGCTGGGATAACTGTTTTTGTAGTGTCTTTTAAGCACTTACATCTTGACGCCAAACAGTTTATTCCACAATCAATTTAACTAAAGATTCTTACAGGTTTCCAAATTCCACAAATGTCCATTTTCCAAAGTTTCCAAAACTAAAAAAAAAAAAAAAAAAACGTCAAGCAAACAACATAAATAAATATGCTATATTGAAAATCTCATTTGCCTGCTGGTGTCTGTTTGTTCCTTTCCAAAAGCCCAATGCTAAATGTTCAATGAAAGCTCTTTGTTCCCAAAATGCTGTGGCCTGATTATTCACCTGAGCCAATTAAGCCAGGTGTACCACCAGGCGAGTTAACCATTTAAACATGCAGGTACAAATTCCCGCCAGCAGGTGCCACAACAACAAAAACCAAATATCAAGCCAAAATAAATCAAATATCAAGAATGGCTCCTACAGCTTTTTTTGAGTAAAAGTCATTTTTAACTGAGATATTGTGCACCATATTCAGTTGCCCAGGCAAAAGCTTAGAATTAAAATCAGATGGGAGTGACAGAGGGAGTTCTTATCTAGGGCACACATACTCTATTTCACACTCACACGCACGCACACAAACAAACATACATAACAATACACACATACACACGCTCAGACATACACACACACACACGCTCAGACATACACATACACACGCTCAGACATACACACACACAACAATATTTCATTTATTTTGTACAGAGAGGGTGTATATTATAAATGTTCTTTCTCCACTGTTTCCTGGTCTGGTCAGAAAATCAAGGAAGCCATTTAATGTTGCATACATCTGTAAGTAATTTTGTCAAAGTACAGTATTCACTGCTGTGTGCAAGTGCATGCGTGGATGTGTGTCAGTCACACATTTGTCAGTGTGTCTGTGTGTGTGCACACTTGTGTGTGTGTGTGGGGGGGCAAGCAGGGTGTGTAAGTATACAGCAGAGGTCAAAAGTCATGCTCACTGCAATGACTAAGAGGACCTCCCCCAATCTCAAAGTGCTTTTGGCAGCAGCTCTCCCTAATATACTGCATCTGGGCAGCCATTTTCATCTCCATAGGTCTGACATCCAATTTATGAACCAGAGACAGGAGCGGCAGTCAAGCTAAAAGGTAGACAGACAGATAGACAGAGAGAGAAAGGGAGAGAGATTGAGACAAAGACAGACAGAAAAAGAGGAGAGAGAAAGATGTACAGAGATAAAGCGAAGGACAACGATGCAGGGTAGAGTTCACTGAGACACAAACAGAAATGAACTGATGTTCAGTATTTTGCCAGACAAATGTTTCCCATTGACTTCTAAAGCTAAGGATAAGAACACAGTGTTTCTGAGGCAGCTAAGGGATGAGGGGAAAAACACTGATTCAGAGCACTATCTGTTAGCTAGCCAATGAGATGAGTTTGATAGCTTCTTCTTTATTTACGGCCCCTTGATTTTTTTTAGTGGCCCAAAGCAGGTCACCTCTGGGGAACCATTCAGGCAGGATCCATTTTTCCGAGGGAACATTAAGAGTATAACACTGTGCCTGGGAGGCTTGTCGACTGGGCAAGGTGCCACAGATTGTGATGCTCAGGAAAGGTGTGTGTGTGTGTGTGTTTGTCTGTGTGTTTCTGTGTTGGGGGTAGGGTGGGGTGGGGGTAGAGATTGAGAGAGATGAATGGATAACTAGAAAGAGAAAAACAAAAGATGGGAATAAGAAATGAAGGGGGAAAACAGAGAGAGATGGACAGAAACTGAAAGAGCTAACAGGCCAAAAGGTAGAATGTGTGGTAAAAAGAAAGAAAGAGAGGCAGGGGAAAAGAGAGAAAACGTTTTCATCTATGAGGATAATGATGATAATGCTTTGACACATATTTCTGTTTTTGGATGTGAGTGGTGGTCCTGTGAAAGAAAGAGTGTTTGTGTGTGTGTGTGTGTGTGTGTGTGTGTGTGTGTGTGTGTGTGTGTGTGTGTGTGTGTGTGTGTGTACTTGGATGTCCAGCCAGGCCGGCAACACATATATATGTCAAAATGTATGTGACATATTTCACAAGTCATAAACATAATAAGTCATAAACACAGGTCTTCTTTTTGAGCAGGCACTCTCACAGCCCCTAAGTCAACTCAGACCAGAGGAGATTTCTCTAAGACTGCAAGGGAAGCTCTGCTTCCCCTAAAATGTAAAAAAAAAATGTAATGGTCAAATGTTTACAAAATGCTTTAAAACATGTCCATTTCAAACACCAGTTTGTTAATAATAGGCCCATTATCACAAATCAACTAAGTTGGTGTTGTTAACTTAGCATTCCACTTTGTTCTCATGGCCTATGGCCAACGCATTTCCTCATAGACGTCCAGCGTCAATGCAATTCTATGCATGGAAACTGAATGGTCATTGGAGAAATGCCATTTTTCTCTCCCGCCCCCAGACGCTGAGCGTCTCTGGGGGTGAATGGCTGGCGTTTTTGATACATAGACTGTCACTTGGCTGCTGGAGCTCAGTCCCATCGCGGATGTTGCATGCATCGTAAGACAAGCAGTGACCAATTTGTTAGCATTTCCTCAGCGAAAATACTTGTTCATTTCTTACACTGTATATAAATCACACTCACACTTATTTCCGTTTTGGTTTATTACAATTTCCTTGTTCGTTTTTAATTTCGTTTCGTTAGAATCATACTGTTAGGAAGGTTGGCGCTAGTGCTACTTAACTAGCCCACTAGCTCTCCTGAGCTAGCCCGCTAGTGCACCTGCACTAGCCCGCTAGGAGAGCACTATGGCAGACCATTTTCTAGAGAAGGAATGAAGGGTAGAATTCACGTATAAGTAAATGGACACATTTTATGATTAAGTTGGCAGTGAGCTTCCCCTCTTTGGAATACCAGCATCCGCCACTGACAATTTTTAAAAAAATGACACATATTATGGATGGCAGGGGTGCAACTACTCATTTCTAGGGGGGTATGCAAGAACAATTTTCGCCCCCCCCCCCAAAAAAAAAAGTTAATAAAATAAGTAAATACAATTCAATTCCTATATTCTATTACTGTAAAATGAACATCCCCTGCTACCACAACAACAACCACAAAAAAAAAAACATTTCTCCCCCTTTAAAACCACTTGTCCTCAACATTGTGCTCGCTCTGTTGAAAGGGGACGCAATACATACTGGCTATTTAACCTAAACATTAATGTGACACAACACAATTTACAATTGGAGACCAGAGGAGATTTCTCTAAGACTGCAAGGGCCCTTAAATGTAAAAAAAAATGTATGTTTACAAAATGCCTTAAAACATGTTCATTTCAAACACCAGTTTGTTTATAAAAGGCCCATTATCACAAATCAACTGAGTTGGTGTTGTTAACTTAGCATTCCACTTTGTTCTCATGGCCTATGGCCAACGCATTTCCTCATAGACGTGCAGCGTCAATGCACTTCAATGGCCCAGCACGGACCCCTCATTTTCTATGCATGCAAACTGGATGGTCATTGGAGAAATGCCATTTTTTCTCCCACCCCCGGACGCAGAGCGTCTCTGGGGGTGAATGGAATGGTGGGCGGAGTTTTGCTGGTGTGGACTTCAAGCAGTCCCCGTGTTGATTGGTGAACCTCTGAATCCAGTTTTGATTGGCTGGCGTTTTTGATACATAGACGGTCACTAAGCTGCTGGAGCTCAGTCCCATCGCGGATGTTGCATGCGAAGTTCTAAGATAAGCAGTGACCAATTTGTTAGCATTTCCTTAGCGAAAATACGTGTTCATTTCTTACAATGTATATAAATCACACGCACACTTATTTCCGTTTTGGTTTATTACAATTATCTCGTTCGTTTTTAATTTCGTTTCGTTAGAATCATACTTTTAGGTAGGTTGGCGCTAGTGCTACTTAACTAGCCCACTAGCTCTCCTGAACTAGCCCGCTAGCGCACCTGCACTAGCCCACTAGCAGAGCACTATGGCAGACCATTTTCTACAGAAGGAACGAAGGGTAGAATTAACGTATAAGTAAATGGACAAATTTACAGCGTCTGGTTAACCCCCGCACCCAACTGAAATTACAGTAGTAAAACTCCTCCTCGTCTAACCTGCACTGTGATACACTGTGTCTCGGAGCGGGGGGCGCCGCCACCGCCCTTCGTCACCACCATAGCTACATACAGCGCAGAGAGCTGCGGAGAATGCGGTTAGGTCATGCAGTTGAGCTGGCACTTTATTCCCTAAAGTGCTGGTCCGGTGTTGTGCATGATCAGACGTGATCAGCGTGACAAACAACACCACTTGGGTGCCGGCTACCCTTGCAATATGTAGTAGCCTGGTGCCATCTCTTTTTGAATATTGGAAATATTCCTTCCCACACAAGTCATAACCTCTCTCTGGCGCCCCCTGTGGTCTGGCGCCCCCCTGCAATGCATATGCTGCATATACCACTTTTGCGCCACTGATGGATGGTATTGCTCCTTTAACAGTCAAAAGAGTCACTGACAAGCAAAAAACACTGAAACAATGAAACTGAATCCAACGGTTAAACTGTTAAAGAGAGAGTGTAGAAAGACTGAAAGAAAATGACATAAATCTAAACAGATGTATTATCAAATCCATAAAGAGGGTTTGAGAGATTTTCAACAGCAAATCAAAGACATGATCACCTACAGGGATGTTTATTTATTACAGGGCTAACAGGGGTCTGTGTGTGTGTGTGTGTGTGTGTGTGTGTGTGTGTGTGTGTGTGTGTGTGTGTGTGTGTGTGTGTGCGCGCACAAGCAACTGTGTGTGTGTGTGTCAACTGTGTGCGTGAGAGAGAGAAAGGGCAAGCTAGAGATTATACTCCTTCCAGAATAATAACAATGAGGGGGGCTGGGGACTATAGGGTCAAACTTTGACTGAATACTAATACAGGACACATGGACACAGACACACACAGACACGCATACACGCAGGCGCATGCGCACACACACACACACACACACACAAAGTTACTGCACATATACACACAGGTATATTAGATGCACTGATTATCAGGTTTTCCCTCCAGGTACCTACTAGACACAAGCACAAAACATAAGAACATGACTTGAAGCACTTCTCCAGTTAGCACTGCAGTGTTTCTAGTATGTCATAAACCCAGAATGTTTTTATGGTAAAGAGATCTTGGTTTTTGGGAAAGGTGTGAGTAAATGTTTGTGTATGTGTCTGTTCATAGCAGACAGATAAGCTAAAGAGTGTGTGTGTGTGTGTGTGTGTGTGTGTGTGTGTGTGTGTGTGTGTGTGAGCGTGTGTGTGTGTGTGTGTGTGTGTGTGTGTGTGTGTGTGTGTGGAGATGTCATCAGTGTTTGGGGTACGCAGGTGTGTGTAATGGCCTGGCCAGACTATACGATTTCAGCCCGATTTTGCCCCAAATTTGTCGTAACCGACCATCGTATCTGATTTGGAACAGTTGGGCACGACATCGAACACGAGTGAATCTTGTAATGTGACATGCTTCCCGACTTCCAATTTGTCGTTTGCAACATTCTAAGACAGCCCGACAAAAAGACTAGCATGTCAGAATTTTGTCGGGAGTCAGATGACGTTGTCATGAAAAGTATGATACATGGCCTTCTGTTGACAGCTGCTGCTATGACAACAGGCGACGCAAACGATGCTGTCGGTGTATGTGGCCACTCTCCCGATCAAGACGCGGAGAGTTTTTTGTGGTTCTAAAATCGTATAGTGTGACATGGTAGATCATAAACGACAATCGTGAACGACAAAAAAATCGTATAGTCTGACCGGGCCATAAGTAAATATTTGCATTGTATAGACCTGTACGTTAATGTCAATCTGTCTTTGTGAGAAAGACAGAGTGTGTGTGTGTGTGTGTGTGTGTTTGTGTGTTTGTGTCTAGAGAGATGTTGTCAGCTTTGGGAAAGATGTATGTTATGTGTTTGTTAGTGAGTGTTTGTGTATGAATCTGTATGTAAAAGTGTGTGTCTGATAGATAGATAGATAGATAGATAGATAGATAGATAGATAGATAGATAGGTAGATAGGTAGATAAGTTGTGTTTCAGTATAGGTGTTTGTGTGTGTGTGTCTGAGAAAGAGAGAAGGTATACATATTTTACAGGTTGAATTTATAATGGGTTTTATATGCATAATGAGAAGTTTTTGTGATGCCATGATCAATATTTTAATGGCCTTAATAGCATTAGCTTGAAGATGGTAGGGATGGGCACATCACTGAGAATGATCTGGAACTGCTGACATAACCGACACATGACCTAAAAAGCCATTATAAGAGAGAGAGAGAGAGAGAGAGAGAGAGAAACACAGACACACAGGTACACGGGGAGAGGAGACAGAGGGAGATACAGAAAGAGAGGCCGAAAAGCCATTATAAAACAACAGGCCTTACCTTCTCTGCATGTATAAAGGAAGGGAGAGGGAGCGGGGGTGTGAGAGATGTAGACAGGCATTCAGAAGGAGAGATTGAAGGATAAACAGAGACAAAAAGAGAAGCCATCATAACCAACAGTCCTCACCTTCTCTGCATGGATGGAAGAGTAAAGAGACACAGACATTAAGAGAAAGAAGAGTGAAGGATAGCGAGAGACATTACTTGATTACTGCTTTAGCAATATTGTGTTTACATTCATGTCATTAAAGCTACTGAATCAAATTGATAGAAAGAATCCTAGAGATAGAAAGATAGACAGGGATACAGGGAGAGGGAGGGAGGTAGTATAGATAGAAAAGAAAGGGGAAAAAGTGTGTGTGAGAGAGAGAAGGGTGGAGAGAAAATAAAGAGGAAAAGAGTTTGTGTGTTTGTGTGTGAGCGTGAGCACGAGGGCGAGCGCATGTGTGTGTGTACAGGGGATGTTAGTGTGGTAGCCATTACGCCTGTACCCCTATATGGATGTGGCTGGAGTGTCCGGTGCAGGGGATGGGCACACTTGTCACGCAAAAACATGCACACTTATGCGCACAAACACACACACACACACACACACACACACACACAGACACACACACACACACACACACACAAACACACACACTTAGTGTGGCTGAGTCTCCTGTTGCCTTTCTTTTGCGGTGAGAAATAAACGTTCATTTGCATGTCTGCCCTTAGGGTGGAATGCAAAACAAGTATACACAGTCAAAAACGAGATTTGGGGAATTTTTTTGAACAGAGAAACATGTTCTGTCAAGTTATCCTACCCCTAGGATTTGTCCTACCATGGCTACTGCGCATGCGCGAAGTCCAAGCGGTAGGAATATTCGACAGACTAGTCTGTCAAACCGTGCTGCTTCGTCAAAAAATCCTACCTGACGCGGTTCGCTGTTTAAATGCTGGCTGCATATGTTGACAACACATTAATTGAAAATATATTAGTCATTTTATTTTATTATTATTATTTTATTATTATTGTTCGCTATATCTAACATTTAGCCTATTGTGCGTTGACAGATTCATTCTGTTATTGGAATTGAAAAGCAGTCATTTTATTTATAGCCTAATTTATTTTACCCTGTTCGCTTGCTACATTTAATTGTCGTATTATCATTAATTGTGAAGTTCCTTTAGCTATTTGAAATTGATGGCTAAATGAGTAACAGAAACCATTCAAGTAGCCTATGTTATTGGGTCAATGACGTTTTAGTGAAGCATATTCACTGCAGTACATTAATTAATAATTATTTTTGGGGCATTAGCTGTCGTTGTACCACTTGTACCGCTACAACACACAAACACCAGAGTTTGTTTAACGTTCTTTTATTCTTGTTACTGGGGGAGTTCAGCAATACTTGTTTTTCCCGCGATCGTCCTTCACCACAGACATTGAAGACGAACTCGTTAAACACACACGGCGCAAGCCAAAAGCTGTTTTCGTACTTTAGTTACCGAAGAAAATAACAGTTGCTAAGTATTGAGTAGCTTCGTTTTATATTAGCCTGATAGCTTTCAGCTTGTCATTGTTTACTGATAACATCGGTCAATTCTATGACTTACCATAACCAAAATAACACAAGACATGCTTAAACGTTACACTTTACAAATATTGAACATAGCTTGCTTAAATTGTGTGTAGGTACGTATATAATACACTTATCACCACTTTTTTATCAGCCCAGATGATCGGTAGGATGTTCTGATAAAATATGACGCAATGTCTTCAACGCATGCGCAGTAGCCATGGTAGGACGAATCCTAGGGGTAGGATAACTTGACAGAACAAAGCATAACAAATACACTGTTCAGACAGATTGCATGCATCATATGGTCTAATGGGTGTGTGTTTATGTGTGTGTGTATATTTGCATGTGTTGTTGTGCCTGTATGTCTGTGTGTGTATGTAAGTGTGTGGAATTTGTACATGTGCAATAGGCACTTGTATCTATGTGTGTGTATGTGTGTGTGTGTGTGTCTTTGTACATTTGAAAGTATGTGCATGGGCGTGTGTGTGTGTTTTTGTGTATGTTAAAGCTAGGACTGAGGCAGCACAGAGCTGACATATACCCATGATGATGCGCAAAGAGAGAGTGAGAGAAAGAGAAAGAAAAATGAGTGTGTCACGACAGGCAGGAACCAGGAAACAGACAGAACAGGATAACGGACCCAATTGCGTGACGTAACCCCAAAAGACCTTTATTCAGGGTGTGAGAAATGAGACCTCGCGGTCACATAGGGGATAGGCGTGCCTTTCAGGCCACTGAGGTAGAGCAGACAGAGACGAACCACAGACAAGTGCAAGTTTGGTGCAATGCATGCTGGTTTATTTACAGTGTGCAAAATAGTGATAAAAAAAAAAAACTTTCAAAAAGGTTACAAACAAAAATCAACACAATGGTTGTTTAAACATTAAAGGCGAAACTAAACAAAGGGTTAAACAAACGCAGGTTCCACAGTTCCAAATGCTTCACAACACAGTATTCAGCCTCACAGCAAGCTGCTTACCTTATCGCGCTCTCTTCAAATGACCAAATCTCGGCCTTTTTATGGCCCTACCCATTCATTACATCATTCAGGAACCGCGGGAAAACAGTGCATTAACTAATTAAGAAAATAAAGACAGAAATCATAATGAAACAAAATGTGCCAAAATCCTAATACTATAACAAACATTTTCTCGTATCAAAAATATATAATTTCTTCTCCTAAAAGCAGTTAATAACTCTAAACCAAAATCAACATGCACGTCATTGATAGAACACACAAAAAGCTTGCAACCCCGACAGTGCGGGTTTCCCAGGGGAGCACAGAGAGGGGGACACCAAAGCGGGAAGTGTATGCAGTCAGTGTTTGTGCTATGGCGTGGGGAATGCCGGTGCGTGTGGTGGAAATGTTTGATGGAGCAGAGCCAGCGGGTACCTCACGGTTTGCAGAGATGTTTGGGGACGACAACTGGTGAGTACAGGAATATGTGCGATGCTATGTGAATGTGAAATATAAATGCGTTCGCAATGCGCTAAACCGGTATCGCGCACGTTGAACATACCGGGTGATGCGGGCAGGTGTGCGAGTGAGTGTCGGGAAATGTTCGTCAGTTATGTGTAAGGGTGAGGACGGGAGAACTTGGGGAAATGTTTAGGCGGAGGCCAACTTTTTCACACAGGGATTCAGAGACATAGACAGGGTGCCCAGAACTGGGCAGACAGGACTACAGGTGTGCTCGCTTGAGCACGTGGGCACAGACGATGTGGGGCTCAAACCCACAACTCTGGGGATCAGAGTCACATGCTCGGCGGAGCTGGGTAGCGTGGGGATCAAACCCACGACTCAGAGGGTCAGAGTCTGAAGCTGTACCGCCTGAGCCGACGGTAGTAGAGTCGTCGCCGACGAGCCGGATCGGTAGCCGTGGGCTGGAGACCAGAGCGTAGTCGGGGACGTGGTCCGGGTCGTAGCCGTGGGCAGAAGACTAAGGCGTAGTCGAGGTAACGGTCCGGGTCAAAGCCGTGAATCAGTCCAAGCAGACACAGAAACACTGGAGGAAGGACTGACAAAATAGGATGAGAGACAAGGCACAGGCACGACAAAAACCAGGGAACAGAACACGACACGATACCAGCAAACACATGGACTAGACTTGAGGACACTGATAACAGAACTGAACTAGAACAAACGGGTGAACGGAAAACAAGACAGACGAGATCAAAACAGGTGTCGGGAGTCTGAATGCTTGGTGTGGAGAAACACACCATGGGTAGCAAACGAACCGACAGGGAGGGGCTGAAAAACCAGGGTTTAAGTAGGGGAAAACTAAGGAGCAAAACGAGCTTAAACGAGGTCGTGCAGGTGCAGCTAATAATCAGGGAACAGGGAGACAAGACGAGCAGGTGAGGCAGATTAACATGGGAACAGGGAGACAAGGCGTGCAGGTGAGGCAGATTATCATGGCAGTGCAGGGTGCAGAGAGAAAAATTGAAACTAATAAAGTGATCAGGGGGGAAATTAACAGAGAACAAAGGAAAAACACAGCACTGCCAGAAAGCCCCAAAGGAACACCGTGACAGAGTGGAGAACAAAAGTTGTTTTGCCATAAGCTTTAAAACAATCTGCATCATTACTATATGTCAGGAGAGACTGCCTCCCACTTGCAGAAAAGACAGGGTGATAATGATCATCTAGCAGCTATGGCCATTCAATGCTTTTTTGTCCACTTTGCCTCACTCATCTACATGCTGAAAGCACAGCCACATGTGCTGCTCCTAAACCCCCTGGCTATCCTTTTCTAGACCTGTTGGCTGATATGGAGCCAGCACCATGGGCATCTGCAGTAAAAAGGGTCTCACTATTGTAAAGTGGTCCACTGACTCCAGATCAGTTCTATGGGCATCTATAGTGAAGCAGTCCTCACTGATGGACTTTTGACTATGCCTCTGCTGGGGAAGCTGGTTGATCTCAGATGAGCTCCATGGGTATCTGCAGTAAAGCAGCCCTCAATGATGTAAAAAGGTCTACTGATCCCTTATCAGCTCTGTGTGCCTCTACAATAAATCAGACCCCTTTGATGGACCCTTGGCTTTCCCACTGCTAGGCCAACTGCCTGATCTGGGAACAGCTCCATGGCTATCTGCAGTAAAGCGGTCCCATTGATTTAAAGTGGTCCTTTGATCTGGGATCACCTCTGTGAGCATCTTCAGTACAGCAGGTCCCCTTGTTGTTAAGCTGTCCACTTATTCTAGGTTAGTTCTATGGGCATGTACCATACAATAAGGCCTCATAGTTCCTAATGTCTGGCTTTGCCTCGGTTGGAGCAGACCCCTAATCTGGGACTAGCCTCATGGGCATCTGCAATAAAATGGTCTTTACTCATGTTGGCACAACGTTTAAATCATGCCCAGGAAAACAACCCACTGAGCATGACCAGGACCTGCAAATTCCCCTTGTAACATTACACCTGTGTGTGTATGTGTGCACAAAATGACCCGGGTCTGTAATGCGTTTCCTGAGGGCTATAAGTGAAACTGTGGTACATTAGACACCCCCCTCTCCTATTCCCAGGATGTTGTGTTGGTGAACATATTAACACGGGGGCTGTATAACTGCTGATAGCCAGATGCCCGGTTTTCCCGAAGTGTAACTGCAAAAAAGTCACAGTGATACCCCACACTTGTTGCCCACGGGTGCCCCAAAACACACAGGAAAGGGCCAATTTCCTCTCTGGGAACTGCAAATGACTGTGTGTGTGTGTGTGTGTGTGTGTGTGTGTGTGTGTGTGTGTGTGTGTGTGTGTGTAGCTGTGTGAACTCGGAATGTGAACTCAGAATGTCTGTGCTGTGCTGATGAGAGAAGATGAGCTTCATTGTCTTTTTCCATTGAGAATTTAAAAAAAAAAACACTACATGTTTTTTATCAGTTTATAGTTGTGTCTAACAGTTAATCATATGACAGCTGGAACTTCAATGAGGTGTAAAATTACCCTTTTTAAAATATCCTCTCTCCTTTCTGTCTGTCTTTCTCTTTCAAACACACACACACACACACTCACACTCACACACATAAGGAAATGGTGTGTGGACAAAAGGTGGTGGTGAATTGATGTTACTGGTAATCTGTTATTCACCTGGCAGTATGTTTTAGTTCCTTTTATTGTTTTTTCTTTCTTTTTTTCATTAGGGGAAGGAGTGTTGTGGGATGTCAGGAGGAATGAATAGATTCATGTAGGAAATATTTGGATGGTTCAATTAAGATATTTTAAACATCCCTCTCTCGCTCTCTCTCATTATTTCTCTTTCTCTCTGTCCCTCTCTCTCACGCTACCTTACTCTGTCCATCCGTTTTACAGCATCCACTGTTGCGGAGAATGGGAGAAAGACGTGCCTGAAGCTGAAAGTGTTTGTCAAACCATCGAGTAAGTCTTTCTCTCTCGCTCTCTCTCTCGCTCTGTCTATCTCTTGTGACTTCCTTGCTTTGAGTTTATACAGCTCACCGGACCAAGGGCATGACCTGTGACTTTCTTTTCTTCCAATATTACTCATTTGAATCCTCATTGGCTCCTGTGGCACCAGGACAAGCACCCTGCTATCTACTCTTAATGTCATTTGCACATGCCAAAATAATAATAATGGACAGTCGCTGACTTTACTAACCTTCATTATGTCTGATGGACTGTCTCTTTGTTATGTTATGTGCTTAATCTTTTAGAGATGCATTTGTGTGTTTGTTTGGGGGGGGAGGTTGATTGGGGAGTGCTTGGAAGTGTATGGCTGACATGTTTGTTTGGCTTTAACATTTTCCCTTTTTTGTAGACGGCTGTGTGAAAACTATAGGGGTACACGACTCAAGGGTTTTTGACGTAAACGACAGAGTAGACAATTCATTAGAACCAAGAGGTCAGTATGGCTGGACAAAACGTCTCTTCAGCCCTCTTATGTTTCTCTTCTTCTGTCTGTGTCCCTGATTGTGTGTGTCTCATTTTTGCCCTTTCTCACCTTCCTAGCATGATGGTATGTGTGTGTGTGTGTGTGTGTGTGTGTGTGTGTGTGTGTGTTATGATCACTGCTGGTGTGCTAAGTTTATTGTTGTCTTTCTCCCTCTTTTCTCCTCCTGTGTGTGTGTTTTAAATTCAAATGTGCTCTATTGGCATGACATGCCAAAGCATTCACAGAAACTTACAATATAACAGGCTAACATGTAAATATGTATACAGTCAACACCTACAGTACACACACACTCTCTCTCTCAAAAACCACAGAATTACAAGGACACATATGTCATATTCCATTGCATATTGAAGGAATTAATTATGCCACATCAGGCCTGACTGCAGATCAAATCTGTCTGTGATTAGCGATAACTGACTTTTCAATTACCTCATACCTTGTACTATTTTTGTTTTAAAATGATTATTACATGTAATTTGTACGTCATGAGGTAATTTTTTTTGTCTGCAGAGAACAACTCTATTTTGCCAATTTATTACTATATGTATTTCGGCTTTGAATCAATATAAAACATTTCGACAAGTGGCAGCATGGGTCCTTTCATATTGGTTTAACTTGGTCTCCATGTATATTTATAATGTGGCATGGCATTGTTAAGTTAAACCAACGGAAAAAGATCCATGTAATATGTTTACTTCATTTTCACTTCAAGTTGGTTTTACAGTGTGTTCAACTAACCAGGCAAACTGTTTTAAATGTCATTATCCAGTTTTGTTAAAATTAGTAGCAGGAATATTCAGAGTAGAAGTATAATTGCAGTAATGCACAATTGCAATTGTGCACCTACATTGTATTCTAATCCTGGTATATCCCTATTGGTACAGGAGACAAAATTGAAAAAATGATGGGGTGAGAGATCTGCTCCTCCTCCCTCCTCCTCCCATGTCACTTGGCATATTAAGTTTCTTTACATTGATTTAATGTTATTTTTCAAGTATGTTCATGATACTTCAAAAAATACTGCAAGTTAAACCAACATTAAATGATCCATGCTGCACGTTGCCCTAATGTTATTAGGTTGGTCACTCTATTTTAACGTTCTCTGCTAGAGTGTATCTACATCATGAAGTACAGTGTGACAAAGTGTGCAAGTACATAGACTGTACCTTAAGCTTAGGATTAAGGTTTAGTGGTAAATATCCAGTGTAAGTAAGTAATGGTTCATGTTACATGTAGACATGTAGATGTACTAAACATGTGGTTGATGTACATATAGAATGGTTCATGCTACATGAAGAAATACAGGTAAAAAATACAAAAGAAAACAGAAATCGGCCCCTGTTACTCACAGAGTCACTGGACATGTCCAGACCTTTACCCCATGGTGAAACACTCCTCAGCACCAGTCTCCCGTATCAACCCTGACAGGCCACTATTGCATTCTTCACAATTTACAACAACAGCTTCTTAGGACATCATTGTCAATAGGGCTTCATCATACACACGGCTTACACATGATTATCCTTCCAATGATATCCCTGCCTCTCTCATTCCCTGAGCCATCCATTACCTCTCCTCTTACCTCTTTCTCTTTCTTATGTTTCTTCCCTTCTTTTGTCTTTCTCTTTTCCTCTATCACTCTCTGCTTCTCCATCCTTCTCTCTCCCTCTTTCTCTCCCTATTTCTCTCCTTCCCTCCCTCACTCTCCCTTCTTCTCACATTTCCTCTCTCCTTCCCTCTCTTCCTCCATCTATCCCTTTTTGTCTCCTTCCATCTCTCTCCCTCTTTCCCACGTTTTGTCATTCCCTCTTTCCCTCTCCTCCCTGCCTATTTCTTTGTATTTCTCCCTCCCTCTGTCTCTCCCTCTCTCCTTCTCTCTGTCCCTCACTATTCTTTCTCTCTCTATCACTCTCTTTTACTCCACCTCTACCTCCATCCCCCTTTCCTTATTCTCCCCTGGCTGGCTGTTGTTGTTGAGAGGTAGTGATTTATTAGGCCGGCACCCCCATGCAAGGCACGTCTGGACTGTTGCATGCCAGCCAGCCAGCCAGCCAAGCCCTGGCCCCTCTCATCACAGAGCCACCTAGGCACACATACACACTTACAAACACACTTGCATGCACACATTCACTCACTTAGTCACACACACACACACACACACACACACACACACTGACATACACAAAGACACACACACACAGCCGATGATCCTATATATTTATCTGTCTTGTTTGGCATCTGCTGGTCACAGACCACACGTGCACCCCCTCTGACTGTCATGGGGACCCACGCAGCATCTCGTGTGTGTGTGTATGTGTGTGAAGAGAATGTGTGTGTGTGTGTGTCGGGAGAGGGTCTGTCGGTAGAGAGTGTGGAACTGTCAGGAGAAAAACTTTGTGTGTGTTGGTACAGAGTGTGTTTGTGTGTCTAAAGGGAGTGTGTGTATGTGTCTGGAGAGAGAGAGAGAGAGAGAGTGTGTGTGTGTGTGTGTGTGTGTTGGAAAGTGTGTGTCAGTAGGGAGTGTGTGTGTCAGGAGGGTGTGTGTGTGTGTGTGTGTGTGTGTGTGTGCGCGTGTGTGTCCGTGTCAGGAGAGTGTGTGTGTGTGTCCTGCCGCTGACAGGACTCCCTGTGCCCATGTCACAACTACCCTCTCTGCCACAGGGGGCACTGACCTTTGCTCATCACAGTCCATGTCATCCATGCCACAAAGCCAAGCCACACAGCCCATATCATCCATACCACAAAGCTAGGCCATACAGCCCATGTTATCCATACCAAAATGCCATGCCACACTGTAAAAAAGCTGCTTAGAACCAAATTTAAAGCAGCACAATGTAGGATTTGTGTGCAGGGTCCCCCTACAGTAGAGAAACGGTATTGTCTGTAGCAACTGACATGAAATCTATCTCGTCCATGTCTTTAACCATGTCTGGTAAGGTAAACAAAGCTAACACGGAACGCTACAAAAACTTCCCATGTTTCTTTAATGGTTATTTTAAGAAATTAGCAAATTACGGAAGCCCTGACCCGCACAGAGGTAAAACAAAAAAAATGCCGTTATTATCTCGTAATAACAAGATAATATCTCGTAATAACAACTTAATACCTCGTAATAACAAGATAATATCTCGTAATAATGACTTAATATCTCGTAATAACGAGATAATATCTCGTAATAACGAGATAGTATCTCCAAATAACGAGATAATATCTGCATTTTTTTTTTTACCTCTGTGTGGTTCAGGGCTTCCGTAGCAAATAGCCCAACAGCATTTTACACTAAGATCGTGTTGAAATATCAGAAACCACAAGAAAAGATTGCTGCAATCTACAACAATTAAAGATGAGACTTTTGTAACAGTGCCAAGTCATCGTCGGTAGGGCACCCCTGCTCTTTTTTTACCCCATGCCAGCGAATGAAAGCAGAGCCAATATTAAGCCTAGTCTGGGCTCAAATGATATCTCTCTCCTGATTACTTTTCCTTACATCTTCTGAATACGGCCTTAGCCGCTTCCGTTGTCTTGGTCCTGGTTATCGCTCGTTCTCATTTCTTTTACTGTATGGCCCTAACTCCGTTCACCTGCCTCGTCTTCTGAAGGTGGAGGAAGGGTGTAACATTTGCCGTAAATCAGTCAAAATTTCTTTTTTTTTTGGTGACATGGTTCCTACCGCGCCCCCAAGTTACATAGTACCAGTGTAGACAATACAGCCACTCTCAAGCGTTGACAAATGTGTAATCAAACCTATTGTGAGTTGTTGTACCATTTGTATGATTTTCTGTACCTATTGGCTATTTTTGCAAAACTCTGCACACAAATTACAAAACCTTTCACCAAATTAACAAAACATTGTAGATACCTTTCAAAAGCCAACACATCTTGCTTAAGTCTGCAAACTTTTGTAGAAATGGTGTTTTTGTACCAAACAGTTAAGACAAACCATCATATTAATTACCACACAATGCGGCAACTACACACTAATTGTATCAATGAAAAACACATCTGGCTTTTGGTTTCTCTGTGCACAAGATATTTTCAGTTTAAAGTCATACACAGGGATCCAATTCAACACAGGGATTCAAATTTCAAGTATGGATGTTCATTTACACACATCAATACAAATGGGTTTTTTTTCCCAAGTGAAAACACAAAAAAACATACAGTCATTTCACTGATAGAAAACAAAACAAAAAAAAAAAACAATAAGTTTACAGTAGTATCAGTATCAAGGTCTGACATGAGGCCTGGTCAATGTCTGTGATGGCATGCCATCACTAGGTTGTGTGTATGCTCTGACTGCTATGCCAACAATCCTGGCATTGACGTTGTGGTCAAAGCGCATGTTTGATACCCTGGAGACCTGGGTTCAAAGCCAGGTGGGTGACTTATTTCCCCTTTACTACAATATCCCTATATGCCTCCTCCATTGCCTGTAGAACGGCCATTCATTGATGTGTATGATGGTCATAGACCTTCTAGCTCAAGGCAGAAAAGGGGAACAACACCATTTTGACTTATATGTTGCCTAGTAACGGGGACGCTGGCAAGTTTAACGCCGCTCCGTCGGGCTTGTTTTTGTTCGGTATTTTTGATGTTTTTGGCGAATACACGGAATATTTTGTTGGGTTTTCATTTGTAATAGTTTAACTAAGTTTGGCGGTTGTATATAGTCAGTTTTTCTTTTTTGATGGTGTGCCAGTTTTTCTTTTTTGCGTGGTTTGCCTTGCGACTGGTGTGCTTTTGAGGTTGGTGGACGCCAGAGAGGTTTGGCTGTTCGACGTTGGTGTGGCTTGTTGGGACCTGACGACTTTGAGTCTTCGGATCACTCTGGTTTTTGAGCGGAACTGGGAGATGGCCCGTGCCGGGCAGACCGCCCGTGGGTCTACTGGAGGAGAAGCGCCAGGGAGGCAGCTGGCTGCCGGGGCAGCCGGGAGGAGCGCGCCTTCCGCCGGTGGAGTCAAGAGACCCCATCGCTGCAGGCCCGGTACCGTAGCTCTGAGAGAAATTCGACGCTACCAGAAGTCCACTGAGCTGCTGATCCGCAAGCTGCCCTTCCAGCGCCTGGTGCGTGAGATTGCTCAGGACTTCAGGACCGATCTGCGTTTCCAGAGCGCTGCCATTGGCGCCCTTCAGGAGGCTAGCGAGGCATACCTGGTTTTATCCAGCTGGCTCGCAGGATAAGGGGCGAGAGGACCTAAACCCGCCAGCCAGCCTCTGGGCCCTCTACGATGCTGGATATTATATTTTACACGATTGTGGACATTTTTATTTCTTGTACCTATTTTCTCTTCCTTCCTTCATATGTTTAATTGTATTTTATTTTAAAATATCTGTAAAGCACATTGAACTGCATTGATGTATGAAATGCGCTATAGAAATAAATCTGACTTGACTTGACTTGACTTATAGCTGCACACATAGTTGTGTTACCATGTTGTCCGACATTGATCCATTGTCCACTAATGTAGCTGTGATGTCATAAAAAATCAATTTCTTACTCTTCTTACTCTTCTTCCTTCCCCTTCCTCTTCCCTACCTCGTCCTCCTATTACTTTGTCACCTCCTCATCCTCTTCCTCTAACCACCTCCTTCTCCCCGTTGTTCTCTCCCTCTTGCTTCTTCAGCTCCACATCCTCATGCTCTTCCTCCTGCTTCCTCGCCCTCCTCTAACTCTCACTCTTCTTTGAGACTACTCCAACATTGTACTCCACATCAAAAGCTTACCTGTGGCTTACTGTATTGCTAGTGCTCAGGCTGATTGCAAGGTGAACTATTATATAAAAGAGTTTTCACATGTGACAGTGTGGCCACAGAGTCGGCAAATTGTTTAAATAATAGCTATGATTGTGTATAGTTTTGCTAAGAGTGTGTTGATCATTTGCAAGTTGAGTGTAAAGCATTGAGTTGTGTTTGCAGTTTTGCAAAAAAGAGTGCTGTGCAGTGGATAGTGTTTTCACTTTTGTGTTTGTCTGTGTTACAAAATTTTGTGCTATTAGTTTGAGTTTGTGCTATTAGTTTTGCGAACTCAGTGAGGGGTTTTGCTATAAGAATTAGTGGTTTTAGAAATTGTGCTACAACAGTCACTGTTAGTGTTTAAGCATTCAGAAAAAAACTAAGTATCATGAACATAGGTTACTTTGATAATGCAAGTGACACTTACTAAAAAGGTAATAATAACATTAAAAAATATATTTTAAGTTGGTCCTTAGCAGCACTTTTTACAGTGCACAACCATACTGTTAAGAAGCTTATGCACTTTTACCGATCTCTCTTTATCTCTGTCTCTCTTTGTCTTTGTTGGTTGTACACATTTATACAATTTCATGAAGTATGAAAATATTTAAATGAATGTTGTAACAATTAATCTCTGGGTCTCTCTCTCTCTCCCTCTCTTTGTCTCTCTTTCTTTCTTTCTCTCTCTCTCGCTCTCTGTCCCTCTCTCTCTCTTTCTCTCTCGCTCTAATCTGTAGATGACACATCACATGAATCAGCCGAGCCCCATAGTGACACCACAAACTCGACCGGTGACACATGGAGAGCTACATCCCTCCTTTCCATTTTTCTCCTCTCTCTCTCTGCACTGCTGATGTTATAGCCCTAACACCCTCACCCCCACCCCTCCCTCAAGTCAAGGGCAAACGGTGTGGCCATAAACAGCCCACATTTGAGAAGAGGAAGAGAAAAAGAAACAAAGGAGTGAATCTCTTCAGCGACACTTTTTCCCCTTTGTGATTTTATGAAAAAAAAAATTAAGTTGTCTCTCTCTCACTCTCTTTCTCGGTCTCAATTAAATCAAACAAAACAGGAAACAGGATGAAGAAAAAATGGCAACGTAAATTATATTACCCCCAGCCTCAATTCATTTGTATAGACTGAAACAGTCAATGCCAAAATAATGTGTTTGTATATTTGATATCTGGTTTAGGGGGAGGCACTGATTGAAATAGAATGTGTTATGGTTTGACAAATGCCTACACTGCATTGTGAAGACTGAATAGAACCGCAGAACATTCTAAAACCGTTAGAACATTCTAGAATGTAGAATGCAAATCAAGTAGCTTTAAGGAAAAATATGCCCTGCTGTGCTGGAAAGTGTTCTGATTCTGATTAGTAGTTTTTTAATGTGTGCAACCAGTTACCAGTCCGAAATTTTCTTTGTTTCAGCCCAAGTGACCCCAAAGACGGGGACTTTAACCAGGAATTAATGTTTTGGTGATTTTTCCCTGAAAGGGAGACCTCCTTTTAGATCCTAAGAACCACAATTTTTCTGGTGTTTCTCATGGTTCATCCTAGAATCAAATATGTTTCCATTTAGATTCCAATATTTCTGTTAAGCACCCAAGGGAATTATGTTTTAGGGCAAGGGGACAGTCACTCAATATTTAAAGTTCTGGAATCTTTAGGCAACATATTAAAGTTCTCTGCAGAACCACTGAGATCTACAGTACATGGCACCTAACCAAGGTGCCATTAACCACACAAAAACAAAAGCCTTCTTGTTTTTATACATACACTTAACAGGTGATTATCTAAAGATGGATTGAGGAGAGCATCACAGCCTCTCTTCATCGCATGAATGCTCAGTTAACGTCTTGGGGAAAGTGCTTTTGTATTTTATAAAAGAGGCTACTGCTTCCAAAATATCTATTTTCCTACAGTCTTTTATTAGTTCATATCAAATGTGATGAAACATAATTATCCCAAAGGGTGTAAGAAGCTCAAGTTGCTGTATTGGGTCAGTTTTCAGATAATGTTCTTCAAACAGCTGCAAGAGTATCTTGTGTAAAAAAGAATACTTTAAACAAATGCCTTTAGTCATGCCTTCAGCTTTCGAACACAGTTGCTTTTGTTTGGCTCACTTACGCTTGCTGTATTTACTTGATTCTGGAACTCTTAAGGGGATGGCTGGAGAAGCTCTCAGACTGTGGAATTCTAAGGTGAAATCTCACTATTTACACTGGGTTATAGAATGGGCAATGAACTCCATGAAGATGGCACATGCCACAGACAAATTATCTATTCAATAAACAGGAGGGTTTTTTACAAAAATGCCCCCGGCTATCAATTCTTACACCATCCATTAGTGGGAAGCAAAAGAGAGGATGTAACACTGGCATTGTGGTTGTAATCAGATGCAGCAATCAAAACTCAAGTAGAATGCAGGAGTTGTTTCTGTCCAACCAGTGGATTCCCAGCTGCATTATGGTTGGGTTTGTAATTTAGGGTGACCATACATCCTCGTTTTCCAGAGACAGCTCTCATTTTTGGTGGCTTTCCCCTGGTAAAACATGCAAGTACTTATTTTAATGATGTTGACCGCAGAAAGACATAACCTACATTCTGAATGAAAATGTCTCCCAATTACATCTCAGAGATCATCCTGTTGCAACTAAGCAAACTATCTGGTGATAAATGACTGGTTTCAACCAAACATTACAAGAACACTACACCTGAACCTGTAACTCAGTTTAGGGACAAGTGTTATTGTCCTGGCCTCTTGTTAGACCAGAAGGAACTACATTTTAACCAAAAAGTTATTACAGTATACTCTGACAAATTGTGCATATAAAATTGAAAAAAAAAACTGTAAAATCTATAACAAATATGTGCTTAGGTGTTGCCACATTTTCTAACAAGATCTCATGACCCGAAGTACACTGCAAATCTTGTAAAAGCCTTCCTCACCAAAAACAACAATTTGTCAAAGCGTACAAATAATACTTGCCATGCTGTAGTATAAGGGCACAGCTCACTGCCAATAGTTGTGTTAAAATGTGTTGATAAGGAGCTTTTCAATTTCTAATTTAAGTAAAACCCCCTCTTTCAGACATAAAGGGAGATGAGGCAAGAAGGTTATGGCCTCTAGGAAGGTTATGGTCTCTTCTCCAGGAGATTGCTTAAAGGGTCTCTTAAACCTCTTACAGGTGCTATCTTAGAACAGGGGCTTCGGGTCTCTAACTATATCCCTTGGTTCTTGGTTCTATACTCCTGGTTCTGTAATCATTATATATCTGGAAACAAAATTCCTCCTTGGAAATTGTTTCAAAACATACTTTTCTGCCCACATTTCTGTGCTCCATGTACCATTTATTGTTTGTAGTACTTTCTTTACACTGTAGCTGGGAGGGGTTGAATGGCAGAACCATTCCAAAGGGAACGAAATATTGACAAGGGTCCCTTAATATTATCATTAATGAGAGTGAGAACCAAAACCACCATCTTTTCCATTGACCCTGAGGTGCCTCCCCTGTTCCACTATGTGTGTTTTTTTCTATTATTCCTCAGACAAGTCAGAGCTGGTGTAATCCTAATCAGTCTGTTTGTAGTAAGAGATTGCTCTACTTCAGAGATGGGAGTAACACTCTCATTTGCTCCCACGTATTTATCCTGGCATATGCTTCCTATAGCTTCAGCTTCACCCTAAAGTAAAACACACACACACACACACACACACACACACACACACACACACACACACACACACACACACACACACACACACACACACACACATTCTGAACTTTGATAGAGCTTGTGGCATTATTTCCATGTCTGTTCTTGGGGCCAATCCACACATGTGTTCCTCTGTGTTGATTCAGGTTCTTAGAAAGTTAAGTCAGTGTGTGTCTGTATGTGTATATGTGTTTATGGGCACACACACACACACACACACACACACACACACACACACACACACACACACACACACACACACAAACACGTGTGTGTGCAAAGGGGCAGACATGCTCAGGCTAACTACTACCGTTTCCCTCTTTAGGTGACTCTGTAATGAGGTTCAAAATGCCAGGCATGCGGGCCCCATGTTGCGACCACAGAATGAGTTATTCGGGCTATTAAAATAGCAAGGGGGGTATGCTATGGGGAGCAATACAGAGTGTCTGTTTCAGTTTGTGTGGCTTTAAGGCTGATTGTGACCTTGCTGTAGCACCAGTAGCAGGTTGCTTTGCACACACACAGGATGGCTGGTGTTCCTAAGTATACACACAGTGGCCATATCCAAACCGTTCACTCATTTAAGATATAGTGCACTACACTGGGTGTGAGGTACATTGTTTTGTTCTGTAAATAGTGCATTAGAGAAAAAGATGAATTCAGCCACTGTATACTACTGAGCAGAGGGCATGTCAGGAGTTGGAATTCTTAACAACAAAACACATTCACTATATATTGCATTATATAGGGAATGAGTTCTATTTTTTTGCTTCCTACGTATTGTAAACTATATAGTGAACGAGTGAACATTTTGGATTTGGCCACAGAGACTCACAGACACACACAAGCCGTGTGGTAACTCATTTACTACATCATCATGCATCATATAGGGATTTCTATGGTTTTGTTCCCTACTTACACTCTTCACACTACCCAAAAAATAATGGTGCCAATGCCGGCTCTTCAATGTCATAGGAGAACCTTTACTCTCCATGGAACCACCCAGAGATGGTTAAAGAACGATTTAAGCACCTTTATTTTTTAGTGTGCATGTGAAAGGGACTTCACATTGAAAATGGTTTTTCAGAGCCTCTGGTCATAATGGGCTATGTTATGTCATATTGGCGTCAAATGGATTTTTAAAGAACTGTTGCCTCGACGCTTCTGCACTGCACTGAAAAAGGTTCTTCTAGGGCATTGTTTTGAAGAACCATTATTTTTTAGAGTGTATAGTGCACTGTAGTGAACGAGAAAACATTTCGGATTTGGTCAGTGTGTATATTTTAGGAGAGACGGCATGACTACAGTTGGCAACGAGAAAAGATGGAGGGAGAAAGATCATGGGGCTGACAAAAGGAGAGAGAGGTAGAATAGGGGAGAAACAAATGGGAAAAGAGAAGATGGGAAATGGGTAATCTTTTCTGCCTTATTAATTCTCTGTGGGCTCCACTCTACTTTGCCTGCCATGCACTGTGCTGGCTGCCTTCACTCTGCCTATCCAGGTGTCTTGAGTAGTCACCTTATTATGCTACTATTTGTGTGTTTGACTCTATGTTTAAGACAAGCAATGCTGTGTTACCTGGGGGATATTCCAGAAAGCAGATTTAGTCACTTACGAAGGTATGATAACTCTGGGGAAGTGATAAATCTTTTAGTACAGAAGTCTTGTTGGTTTCTTCTTCTAGTAAAACAAAGCCATAGAACTCTTGTTTTAGGTGGTTTACCCCTGACTCTTTGTATTAGCTTATCTGTGTTAATCATTAAACCACTTGGAATGGCCCCCCTGGCCAGCGGGCCCTGCTCTGTGAACACAACAGAAGAAGCCACACAGTGCTCCTCTCCCTTGGTGGTATACTCCTTTGTTACTTGGCCTGTTTAACAAATTAAAGGCATGTTCACACCAAAAACTATAACTACAAAGATAACTATAACGATGTGTTGTTATGAATTTTACTGGCATTGTTATGAAATTTATGAAACAATAGAGCTGAGTGATATTGTGGAGATCACTTTCAAAGCAATTATTTGAACTATAAAATCACTGTATCCAAATCCAATACAATTTTCAAGACCCCACTGTATTAGTTGTTTACAAAATTAAAATGCTGTTCTTCAGTGTGGGCATTCAAATTTTTATAGTTATACTTGTCATTAACATTGCTCTTGGTGTGAATGGACCTTAAGGGTTTTTTTTCTTGAAGCACCACTCTGTACTGTTGTAGTTGCATCATTAATATGATAATTATTACTATTATCACTCTGCTTTGTACACTTTGAATGTTGAAAATTAAGGGTTAATTTGTTAACTGGATACCATGTATCCTGACCTAATCAAGAAAATGTACACATGTAAACATGTAGTGTTAGAAGTAGCCATTCTTTTTGTACCTTTGAGAAGGACACAGAAAAAAGACCCTTGTTGTTTTATTGTATATTATTATTATTATTATTGTTGTTGTTATTGTTATTATAACTGATGATATTATTGATATGATAGCTATTGTTGTTATGGCTCTAAGTATCATTACATTATCAAAAAAACTCAGTTGTAAATAATGTTTCATAGAAAGTACTAATTTGATTATTTTTTATGCTTTTTCTAAAAACAAACAAACAAACAAACAATCCAAGTAGACTCTAGATGTACAGAAGTGTGCATTGTCTCTGTGTGTCTCTCTTTCACACACACACACACACACACATTTTGAAAGCACTTTTGTCACTGTCCCTGTTTCTAATGTCACCTTCGACATTTGCATTAAAAAGATCTGAATGGAGGAGAGTCAAGTAGTTGAGTGTTTGTGGTGTAAGAATAAGGCAAACTGAACGGTTTCAGGCAGAGCATGACAGGTTGATACTACAGAAGGTTGTGTCGGTTGTAGGACACAGTGTAAGCCCATGTTCATTATTGTGTGCCCTCCCTTAGCCCCTTGCCTCACCCCAGCCCATGATGGGCTGTGTGTTGTAGATGGTCAGGTTGCTCAGATGCACTAATGACAGTTGTGCATAAAACACCTTGGTGTAGTGTCACAGAGGCAGAGATGGTCTGGTGATTTTCCAATATTTATGCTGTAGTTACGTTTTTTTTTATCTGCCTCTTCTAAAATGGTCATTTTTGTTTTGTCATGATGTGCATCTTTTCCAATCACAGCGAGCACACTTGAGTAAATGAGCTTGCTAAACGAGTGCAAGGTATCTCTATCCCTGTGCTCACTTTTTTGTATACCTGTGTGTATGATAGTGAGTGAGTGACTCAGTCAGTATGTATGACCAGCCCTTGCTGCAGTTTATGAAGTGCAGCAACTCTCCTCTTTTTGAGGACCTTTTCCCTTTTGCCTTAACCTGACAGCCAATCAGAAAACAGACAAATTTTCGCCCTAGATTACTTTGTCCCACCATACCCCACCAGAAGAGCCCCACCCCCCAACACCACCCCACGCATGGTTTTGCAAAGCCCTCCTCACTTTGGTATCCCTCCATATAAAATCCAAGACCACAACCCACCTGATGAAAACCAAGACTTGTTTCAGTTTTGTGGAACCAGAGACTGAAGGGGAAACAGCAGAAAGGTGGGGTGGTGTGCGTTGAGAGTGTGTTTGTGAGGGTGTGTGTGTGTGTGTGTGTGTGCGCATGCGAAGAACCAGACCACACACACACACACACACACACACCCTCACAAACACACTCTCAACGCACACCTCCCCACCTTTCTGCTGTTTCCCCTTCAGTCTCTGGTTCCAGCACTTACCTGCTTTTCTCCACTGTTAAAAAAAAATTAGAAATGAAAACCTAAAAAAATCTGTATTTGTATATACTCATGTCTGAGCAACAATAAGTAATAATGACAATAAAACAGAACAACTGACACTAACCATTTTCCTTGAGTTCAATGTTGAGTGCTTGCTTCTAAGTATTAGCGCCCCAACAAACTCTAATAAACACTTGGGTTAGTGTGAATCATCAGTCTGTTTGTACTTGTTGGATGTATGAGTAGAGTTTTTGGAAGCATTCAAAATGCCTTTTACAAAGAATAGACTAGAAAAGATACACTAAAAAGCATAGTTCTGTAGTACAGTGCGGCAAGAGTATTGGCCAGATGATGGATGGATGGATGGATGGATGGATGGATGGATGGATGGATGGATAGATAGATAGATAGATAGATAGATAGATAGATAGATAGATAGATAGATAGATAGATAGATAGATAGATTGATTGATTTACCATCATTGCACAAGAAGAATAAAACATATTAGTTACAAAATGGATGAATACACATACACAAAAAGGTTCATAAACAAACCTGGCCAGGTTTACTGCAGTAGGAGTAGGGTGCTGACTAGAAAGGACAGTATTGTAATCCTGTGTGGCATAATAAGGATAGATGTTGGAAGGGATGGAAGGATGCTGACTAGAAAGGATAAATTTGTAGTACTGTGTTGCCTCCTGCAGGTCAGATTCACAGGGTGCTGCTCTCAATTGTACTTCTGAATTCCTAGTGCACTGGTGAGTAAGTGGTAAGTTAATAAGCACTACTCCCTTTACCAATCAAGCTGCAACCCCAACCAAAGAAGGAGACACACATCGAGTCCAGAGTGCTGTTGGTCACTGTAGAGCCTCTATTACACACTACAGGTAAAAGGGAATGCTACCTTACAGCATATGGTGCACAGCAGTAGAATGGAGAGTCGAATGTGTACATCTGCAGAGGTTCAAGTTTAATTGAATCTGAGCTACTGGCTGTGCCTGTCTAATGTCATTGCATGTTCTGAGGTAAATTCTACTTTCCCCAACCAAAAATTTGGCCAAGTTCAACACAGACAGACTTTATTGCCATAGCACAGTAACTGTGCCATACCTAAATTTCAATTGAAAAAAACAAACAAATTCACAACCTATACACTTGGCCAGATGTGGCACAATTAGAGAAGTACGTTGTTTAGAAAGGACAGTTCTGTCGTGCCGTGCAGCACAATAAGAGGAGGCCGAGTACAAAGGATAGGCTAAAAAGGATAGTTCTGTACTGCTGTGTGGCACCACAAGAGGAGGGCGCTGACTCGAAAGGATAGACTAAAAAGGATAGAATAAAACAAGGATGTTGAATTGAAAGCACAGATGTACAGTACTGTGTGGCACAGCAGGAGAAGGGTGCTGGCTAGAAAGGGCATTTCTGTACTACTGTGCAGTGCAATATGAGAAAGACATTGATATGTAAGGATAGATAAGTAGTGCTGTGCTGCACAAAAGGAGGAGGGCAGATGTACAGTGCTGTGTTGCCTCCCAGAGGAGAGATTGACAGAATGCTGCTCTCAACTGCACTAAAGTCACATTGCAGTGGTGCGTGGGTAGAGTACAAAGGTCTGTCTTTGTTTATGTGTATGTACACATGCATATATGTGTGTGCATGTGTATTGGTGCAAGTATCGCAAGTGTGTGTGTGGTGTGTGAGATGCATGTGTCCGTGTGTGTAGGAAAGGTGGGCAAGCTCACCAAGATCCTGGCAGTAGAACGTGAAGATAGAAATTGGATTACCTTCGCTGATGACACCATTAGCCGGGCACAAGGTTGAAGCAAGCTTGCAGTAGTGGCCCATAATAAAATTCCCGGCCCCCAAGGTCATAAATTTGATTCTAATGATTTTTGTGAGCCTGTTAAAACAATAACGTAGAGGGCCTTTTTGTATTTATTTATTTATATCCCTCACAACCTACAATGATTTATACTTTTAATATTCTGATGGCAAAATAGTTCCCTCTCTTCACCCATAATGATGTTGGGCATGAGATATTGACACAATTAATTTTCCTTCTCAGATTTAATTAGTTTATTTTATAATCTCATCCATCAACATTCTAGTGAATTAAATTGGAGACTGTATGGGGGGAGAGGCAAGGCGAGCCCTTGGTGTAGTTTGGTGGGTGTTTTACAGTTGATTTTCCAAAGAATTGAATGGCTGCTGCTGTTTGAATTATTCATGGTGCTCTTTATAACTTTAATCTTATTCTGTAATTTAATTATTAAATATGTTTCCTACCATAATCGTGTATTCCCCTCTCATCTTCTGTGGCGCTCCTGTCCCTTCCTTTTTAAAAGTGTGTGTGTGTGTGTATTAGGAAATAAAGTATCAGATTAATTATTTCTCGTGTTGTCAGTAAGGCACACATCTCAGTCCTGATGAAGCCAGAGCTGAGCTACACACTGATTTGTGTGTGTATGCACACGCACATGTGTTGAGGAGGGAGTGGAGTGTATTTGTGTGCATATTTGTGTGTATTGAGGGTGAGTGAGGTATGTGTGTGTGTGTTGAAGGGTGTGTGTGTGTGATGGCATCTCCTGATTTTTATTTATTGAATAGCAAGGAAAACGAGTAGGGAGACATATGCTTTGGTGTAACTAGGGACAGTGTGTGAGTACAATATGATGTCTAGTGTTTTTTTACCTACACTGAAACAATGTTAGAATGCTATGTTACTTCATGAATGAAGTAACATAAAAGGTTTTCTCACAGAATGCATCAAAATCAACAAAGTTTTGCTGATTTCGGATGGATGGATGGATGGATGTGTAACCCACATGATCCTTAGACACTCTTTACCTTGTTTTGATGCACTGTGAGTTTTTTGTGCATTTTAAAAACTAAAAAAACCCAACAAAACAAAAAATGATCTGTCAACATCTCACGACGCGACTGACAAGGAGCAGACCAAGGGGAAGTGAGACGAGGCCAGATACCAGATGATATGGGAGTGCAGTTTAAAGGGGAACTTCCATCGTTATTTTTATTCATATTTCTGTGTCGCCACTATGGTTGAATGCATTGTGCGTCATTTCTGTGAAAAATTATGTCCTAGATCTCTTGTTTGACGCTGTTTTCTGTAAGCTATAACAGGTCTAGTGGTTGAACGACTGGCTTTTCCGGTGTTCCTTGTGAATATCCATGACGTGTCAATAAGGCACCTCTGATTGGGCAAATTCGCTGTCTTTCGCTCACCTAGCTTCTGTCCACTGTTCTCAATGGATGTGACCGTGCCATACATGGCTCTGGGTGGGGCTTACGACCTAGTGACGTAGATAGGTTTAGCATGCTCTGATCCGCTCGTTTTGGTTAGCTCGACCCTTCAATGACCAGTAAAACCATGAGGGTCGAATTTCACGTCTTGGAATGCTGCGTGCATATACTGCTTGTTGTGACCCACCACATTGTAAATAAAGCTACTAAAAGTGATTTTTGACGGAAGGACCCCTTTAAATAGAGTGGAGACCAGGTGAAACCAATCAGTACTCAGGGGAACGTGAGCCTGAACCAGGAGGTGACTGTGAACGAGGTGAGGAGCCAATCAAGGAGCTGTGCGTTTGTGAAGCAGAGTGAGGGGGCATGGTCGTGGCCAGATCTGATGCAGACCTGACAGTTATACAGTCCTGTAGCCAATTAGGGCGCATAGCACAATGCGCTGTTGTATTATAGCAAGGGACCACTGTATAATGTAATATAATATGATGTCATTTAATGTAATATAATAATGTTTTATTTATAGATTTCTTTTTTACTTTGAGGTGGGGGTTTCTGCATGTTGGGATGACTGTAATAATAATAATAACGATAATAATAACAACAAGAACAACAAGTCCTTTTAGTCCTTTTGTGTCACGGTGTTCCGTTGGGGTTTTTCTGGCAGTGCTGTGTTTTTCCTTTGTTTTCTCCTGATCACTTTATTAGTCTCAATCATTCACTCTGCACCCTGCGCTTGTTGCACTGCCACGTTAACCCTCCTCACCTGCTTGTCCTTGTCAATCAGCTGCACCTGCACTACCTCGTTTATGCTCGTTAGCTTCTTGTTTGTTTTCAAATATGTTTATTGTGAAACATTACGAGTACGAGTCTAACACAAACAACAAAGACATATATCTGAACAACAAGGAAGGCCTAGCAACAATATCCATAACAGAAATAAATAATAATTAAAGTAGTAATAATAATAATAATAATAATGGGAAAAAAGGGGACACAACAAGAACACAAAAATAACTAGACTGCATTCCCGCAGAAAATGCAAAAAGTGTGCTTGCATTTTAGCATTGTTAGCAATGTTAGCATAACTGCTAAATAGCTTCGGCTAATATAGCTACACAACACTGTAAGCACAGTTAATTACTTCACATTTTAGCAATTGTTAGCATAATTAGCATTGTTAGTATAATTAGCATTAGCATAACTGCTAACAAATACTAGCTGGGTCAAACAAGTACCACTTTTAACCCAGTTAATTATTTTGCATTTTAGCATAGTTAGCATTGCTTAACATAACGGCTAACAAACGTTTGCTAAGTTAGCGGAGTTGCACTGACTACATAGATAACTACTATAGACTGCAATACACTTCCATGGCAGAACATTATGCAGGCCATGGCATGTGGATTATGACATCACTTGAGAGTTCTATTCCTGAACATTCCACATTTAAAAAATGGCAGTTGGTCCAGGTGCAACTGCCACAGTATTGTCTGCCTCTCTTTCACTATTTTAAACTGTCCTGTTTCAAACAGTTTAAGTAGTTGCCACATCAAAATTTCACAGGTCACAGTCAGATCCCAGACCTCTCTTACAAACTTTAAATGAAGTTTATAGGTTAAGTGGTTAAGTTTTAATCATTAAAAAACGAAGTGGAGGTTAGAGTGAGGGCAGAGCTCACTCTGGCTGCTACAGTGGACCAGTGTACTATAACATCATCAGCCTGAACATTCCGCCATTCATTTTCAATGGGCCAAAAAGTTGCAGAAAAACGACAATAACGGACGAACGACAAGAGGTACGGTATACAGAAATGTGGGCGGTCTGGTCCAAACCAGGCCGGTCGTTTTAGAGTTGGAACGGTGTCTCTATCTCGAAAGCCTGAGGAGTAGTAACGTTTGAAAGATCTGGTTCAGGAGAAGAAGAAGAAGAAGAAGAAGAACTAGACTGCATTCCCGCAGAAAATGCAAAAAGTGTGCTTGCATTTTAGCATAGTTAGTATTGCTAGCAATGTTAGCATACCTGTTAAATAACTTTGGCCAATATAGCTACACAACACTGTAAGCACAGTTAATTACCTCACATTTTTAGCATAGTTAACATAATTAGCATTTTAACATTGTTAGCATAGCTGCTAACAAATGCTAGCTGAGTTAACTAAGTAACACTGTTGACCCAGTTAATTACATTGCATTTTAGCATAATTAGCATTGTTAGCATAACAGCTAATTAGCTTCAGGTAATATAGCTACATAACACTGTTAGCATAGTTAATTACTTCACATTTTAGCATAGTTAGCATTATTAGCATAGTTACCATTGTTAGCATAACTGATAACGAATACTAGCTGAGTCAACCAAGTAACACTTTTAACCCAGTTAATTATTTTGCATTTTAGCATAGGTAGCATTGCTAACATTGTTAACATAACGGCTAACAACCTTTTGCTAAATTAGCAGAGTAGCACTGACTACATAGATAACTACTAGAGATAACTACTATAGGCTGCAATACACTCCCATGGCAGAACAGTATGCAGGCCATGGCATGGGGATTATGACATCACTCAAGAGTTCTATTCCTGAACATTCCACATTTAAAAAATGGCAGTTGGTCCAGGTGCAACTGCCACAGTATTGTCTGCCTCTCTTTTACCATTTTTAAACTGTCCTGTTTCAAACAGTTTAAGTAGTTGCCGCATCAAAATTTCACAGCTCACAGTCAGATCCCAGACCTCTCTTACAAATTTTAAATCAAGTTTATAGGTTGAACGGTTCAGTTTTGATCATTTAAAACTTCACACATGCACCCTGACCTGTTTACAGTAAGATGATGAAATGTATGGGAAAATCCCATAGACTATCTGACACCATTTTTAAACTGTCCTGCCTCAAACAGTTTAAGTAGTTGCCATACGAAATTTACACAGGTCACAGTCAGATCCCAGACCTCTCTTACAAAGTTTAAATCAAGTTTATAGGTTAAGCGGTTGAGTTTTAATCATTAAAGAACCGAGTGGAGGTTAGAGTGAGGGCAGAGCTCACTGTAGCTGCTAGAGTGAAGCAGTGCACTGTGACATCATCAGCCTGAACATTCCGCCATTCATTTTCAATGGGCCAAAAAGTTGCAGAAAAACGACAATAACGGACGAACGACAAGAGGTACGGTATACAGAATTGTAGGCGGTCTGGTCCAAACCGGGCCGGTCGTTTTAGAATTGGAACGGTGTCTCTATCTCGAAAGCCTGAGGAGTAGTAATGTCTGAAAGATCTGGTTCAGGAGAATAAGAAGAAGAAGAAGAAGAAGAAGAAGAAGAACTAGACTGCATTCCCGCAGAAAATGCAAAAAGTGTGCTTGCATTTTAGCATTGTTAGCAATGTTAGCATAGCTACTAAATAGCTTCAACTAATATAGCTACACAACACTGTAAGCACAGTTAATTACTTCACATTTTAGCATAGTTAGCATAGTTAACATTATTAGCATAATTAGCGTTATTACCACAACTGTTAACGAATACTAGCTGAGTTAACCAAGTAACACTGTTAACCCAGTTAATTACTTTGCATTTTAGCATAGTTAGCATAGTTAGCATTGTTAGCATAATGGCTAAATAGCCTCAGCTAATATAGCTACACAACAATGTTATCACAGTTACTTACTTCACATTTTAGCATAGTTAGCATAATTAGCATTGTTAGCATTATTAGCATAACTGTTAACAAGTACAAGCTGAGTCAACCGAGTAACAGTTTTAACCCAGTTAATTATTTTGCATTTTAGCATAGTTAGCATAGCTAGCATTGTTAACATAACGGCTAACAAACGTTTGCTAGGTTAACAGAGCAGCATTAGGCTCGTTCGAGTGGCCCACCGGTCTGTCTACGGCTGTCTAACTTCGGCTACATGCGTCAGCAAGAACTCCGCCTCGCAGCATGGGCGGGTGTTTAAAAGGCGGCGGTCAACTCGGACACAAGTCTTTTGTTTACACCACCTGATCTTCGTAGTAGATGGCGGAGAAGTCATGTGCTGTGCGTGAGGGACAAGAAGGGGGCGGGCGGTTGTAGTAGGGTGCATTGAGACTTCAAGTCAAGTCGAGTCGTTTTTTTAATAGCACATTTAAACAAAACAACAGAGATGTCCCTAAGTGCTGCACAACACAAGGATGAAAAATAACACGGCAAAACCATAACCCAAAGATCATTAATAGGTATAGCCTACTGACACAAAGCAATACAATAAAAACGAGATTAACAAATACATAAATCAATAAAAGATTGAGCTTGACAGCATCAGATACACGCCCCAGAACAAGCTAAGACGAGAGAGAAAAGATATGTCTTCAAACTGGACTAAAATAACGTACATATAAGATGAGAAGTTCCGTGACAGAGCGCTACACAACATCCGTGTCCAGACGTCAATGAACTTTAAACCAACCAGGGCACAGTTGCGTCACCACGGAGGCGTTAGTTAGACGATTGTAGCCGCGGAAAAAGCAACTGCAAGCGGCTGCACCTTTTGTCTACAGACGGCTACAGGCGGCTACATCACATGGGTTTTTTAGGTCATCTGACCTTGTGACGTTTTTGTGACAGCGCCACGCCTTTCTGGCAACTCTGACACAAAGTCTAACCAAAATGCAACATTTCCATCCCACAATGCATCGCTGACTACAGCCGGCTGCAGTCGTCTGTAGCCGTCTACCCTCATCCAAACACGGCTACTGACTACATAGATAACTACTAGAGATAACTACTATAGGCTGCAATACACTCCCATGGCAGAACATTATGCAGGCCATGGCATGGGGATTATGACATCACTCAAGAGTTCTATTCCTGAACATTCCACGTTTAAAAAATGGCAGTTGGTCCAGGTGCAACTGCCACAGTATTGTCTGCCTTTCTTTCACCATTTTTAAACTGTCCTGTTTCAAACAGTTTAAGTAGGTGCCGCATCAAAATTTCACAGCTCACAGTCAGATCCCAGACCTCTCTTACAAAGTTTAAATCAAGTTTATAGGTTAAACGGTTGAGTTTTGATCATTTGAAACTTCAGACATGCACCCTGACCTGTTTACAGTAAGATGTTGAAATGTATGGCAAAATCCCATAGACTGTCTGACACCATTTTTAAACTGTCCTGCCTCAAACAGTTTAAGTAGTTGCCACATGAATTTTACACAGGTCACAGTCAGATCCCAGACCTCTCTTGCAAACTTTAAATCAAGTTTATAGGTTAAGCGGTTGAGTTTTAATCATTAAAAAACGAAGTGGAGGTTAGAGTGAGGGCAGAGCTCACTCTGGCTGCTACAGTGGACCAGTTTATTATGACATCATCAGCCTGAACATTCCGCCATTCATTTTCAATGGCAGAAAAGTTGCAGAAAAACGACAATAACGGACGAACGACAAGAGGTACGGTATACAGAATTGTAGGCGGTCTGGTCCAAACCAGGCCGGTCGTTTTAGAGTTGGAACGGTGTCTCTATCTCGAAAGCCTGAGGAATAGTAACGTCTGAAAGATCTGGTTCAGGAGAAGAAGAAGAAGAAGAAGAAGAAGAAGAAGAAACGGTGGGATAACAATAAGTGTGCTTTTTGCAAGCACACTTAACTAGACTGCATTCCCGCAGAAAATGCAAAAAGTGTGCTTGCATTTTAGCATTGTTAGCAAAGTTAGCATAGCTGCTAAATAGCTTCAACTAATATAGCTACACAACACTGTAAGCACAGTTAATTACTTCACATTTTAGCATAGTTAGCATTATTAACATTATTAGCATAATTAGCGTTATTAGCACAACTGTTAACGAATACTAGCTGAGTTAACCAAGTAACACTGTTAACCCAGTTAATTACTTTGCATTTTAGCATAGTTAGCATTGTTAGCATAATGGCTAAATAGCCTCAGCTAATATAGCTACACAACAATGTTATCACAGTTACTTACTTCACATTTTAGCATAGTTAGCATTATTAGCATTGTTAACATTATTAGCATAACTGCTAACAAGTACAAGCTGAGTCAACCGAGTAACACTTTTAACCCAGTTAATTATTTTGCATTTTAGCAAAGTTAGCATAGCTAGCATTGTTAACATAACGGCTAACCAACGTTTGCTAGATTAACAGAGCAGCACTGACTACATAGATAACTACTAGAGATAACTACTATAAGCTGCAATACACTCCCATGGCAGAACATTATGCAGGCCATGGCATGGGGATTATGACATCACTCAAGAGTTCTATTCCTGAACATTCCACATTTAAAAAATGGCAGTTGGTCCAGGTGCAACTGCCACAGTATTGTCTGCCTCTCTTTCACCATTTTTAAACTGTCCTGTTTCAAAAAGTTTAAGTAGTTGCCACATCAAAATTTCACAGCTCACAGTCAGATACCAGACCTCTCTTACACAGTTTAAATCAACTTTATAGGTTAAACGGTTAAGTTTTGATCATTTGAAACTTCAGACATGCACCCTGACCTGTTTACAGTAAGATGATGAAATGTATGGCAAAATCTCATAGACTGTCTGACACCATTTTTAAACTGTCCTGCCTCAAACAGTTTAAGTAGTTGCCACATGAATTTTACACAGGTCACAGTCAGATCCCAGACCTCTCTTACAAACTTTAAATGAAGTTTATAGGTTAAGTGGTTAAGTTTTAATCATTAAAAAACGAAGTGGAGGTTAGAGTGAGGGCAGAGCTCACTGTAGCTGCTAGAGTAGAGCAGTGTACTGTGACATCATCAGCCTGAACATTCCGCCATTCATTTTCAATGGCGGAAAAGTTGCAGAAAAACGACAATAACGGACAAGAGGTACGGTATACAGAATTATAGGCGGTCTGGTCCAAACCGGGCCGGTCGTTTTAGAGTTGGAACGGTGTCTCTATCTCGAAAGCCTGAGGAATAGTAACGTCTTCAAGATCTGGTTCAGGAGAATAAGTAGAAGAACTAGACTGCATTCCCGCAGAAAATGCAAAAAGTGTGCTTGCATTTTAGCAAAGTTAGCATTGCCAGTAATGTTAGCATAACTGCTAAATAGCTTCAACTAATATAGCTACACAACACTGTAAGCACAGTTAATTACTTCACATTTTAGCATAGTTAGCATAATTAACATTGTTAGCATAATTAGCGTTATTAGCACAACTGTTAACGAATACTAGCTGAGTTAACCAAGTAACACTGTTAATCCAGTTAATTACTTTGCATTTTAGCATAGTTAACATTGTTAGCACAATGGCTAAATAGCCTCAGCTAATATAGCTACACAACAATGTTATCACAGTTACTTACTTCACATTTTAGCATTGTTAGCATTATTAGCATAACTGCTAACAAGTACGAGCTGAGTCAACCGAGTAACACTTTTAACCCAGTTAATTATTTTGCATTTTAGCATAGTTAGCATAGCTAACATTGTTAGCATAGCTAGCATTGTTAACATAACGGCTAACAAACGTTTGCTAGGTTAACAGAGCAGCACTAACTACATAGATAACTACTATAGATAACTACTATAGGCTGCAATACACTCCCATGGCAGAACATTATGCAGGCCATGGCATGGGGATTATGACATCACTCAAGAGTTCTATTCCTGAACATTCCACGTTTAAAAAATGGCAGTTGGTCCAGGTGCAACTGCCACAGTATTCTCTGCCTCTCTTTCAACATTTTTAAACTGTCCTGTTTCAAAAAGTTTAAGTAGTTGCCACATCAAAATTTCACAGTTCACAGTCAGATCCCAGACCTCTCTTACAAAGTTTAAATCAAGTTTATAGGTTAAACGGTTGAGTTTTGATCATTTGAAACTTCAGACATGCACCCTGACCTGTTTACAGTAAGATGTTGAAATGTATGGCAAAATCCCATAGACTGTCTGACACCATTTTTAAACTGTCCTGTCTCGAACAGTTTAAGTAGTTGCCGCATGAATTTTACACAGGTCACAGTCAGATCCCAGACCTCTCTTACAAACTTTAAATCAAGTTTATAGGTTAAGCGGTTGAGTTTTAATCATTAAAAAAAGAGTGGAGGTTAGAGTGAGGGCAGAGCTCACTCTAGCAGCTAGAGTGGAGCAGTGTACTGTGACATCATCAGCCTGAACATTCCGCCATTCATTTCAATGGCGACAAAAACTTGCAGAAAAACGACAATAACGGACGAACGACAAGAGGTACGGTATAGGGAAAGGTGGGCGGTCTTGTCCAAACCGGGCCGGTCGTTTTAGAGTTGGAACGGTGTCTCTATCTCGAAAGCCTGAGGAATAGTAACGTCTTCAAGATCTGGTCTAGGAGAATAATAATAACTAGACTGCATTCCCGCAGAAAATGCAAAAAGTGTGCTTGCATTTTAGCATAGTTAGCATTGCTAGCATTGTTAACATAATGACTAAATAGCCCCAGCTAATATAGGTACACAACACTGTTAGCACAGCTAATTACTTCATATTTTAGCATAATTAGCATTGTTAGCATTATTACCATTGCTGCTAACAAGTACAAGCTGAGTCAACCGAGTAACACTTTTAACCCAGTTAATTATTTTGCATTTTAGCATAGTTAGCATAGCTAGCATTGTTAACATAACGGCTAACAAACGTTTGCTAGGTTAACAGAGCAGCACTGACTACATAGATAACTACTAGAGATAACTACTATAGGCTGCAATACACTCCCATGGCAGAACATTATGCAGGCCATGGCATGGGGATTATGACATCACTCAAGAGTTCTATTCCTGAACATTCCACATTTAAAAAATGGCAGTTGGTCCAGGTGCAACTGCCACAGTATTGTCTGCCTCTCTTTCACCATTTTTAAACTGTCCTGTTTCAAAAAGTTTAAGTAGTTGCCACATCAAAATTTCACAGCTCACAGTCAGATCCCAGACCTCTCTTACAAAGTTTAAATCAAGTTTATAGGTTAAACGGTTGAGTTTTGATCATTTAAAACTTTAGACATGCACCCTGACCTGTTTACAGTAAGATGATGAAATGTATGGCAAAATCCCATAGACTGTCTGACACCATTTTTAAACTGTCCTGCCTCAAACAGTTGAAGTAGTTGCCACATGAATTTTACACAGGTCACAGTCAGATCCCAGACCTCTCTTACAAACTTTAAATGAAGTTTATAGGTTAAGCGGTTAAGTTTTAATCATTAAAAAACGAAGTGGAGGTTAGAGTGAGGGCAGAGCTCACTCTGGCTGCTACAGTGGACCAGTGTACTATGACATCATCAGCCTGAACATTCCGCCATTCATTTTCAATGGGCCAAAAAGTTGTAGAAAAACGACAATAACGGACGAACGACAAGAGGTACGGTATACAGAATTGTAGGCGGTCTGGTCCAAACCGGGTCGGTCGTTTTAGAGTTGGAACGGTGTCTCTATCTCGAAAGCCTGAGGACTAGTAATGTCTGAAAGATCTGGTTCAGGAGAAGAAGAAGAAGAAGAAGAAGAACTAGACTGCATTCCCGCAGAAAATGCAAAAAGTGTGCTTGCAAATATGCGTGCCAACATTCTGCCATTCATTTTCAATGGGCCAAGAAGTTGCAGAAAAACGACAATAACGGACGAACGACAAGAGGTACGGTATACCGAAATGTAGGCGGTCATGTCCAAACCGGGCCGGTCGTTTTAGAGTTGGAACGGTGTCTCTATCTCCAAAGCCTGAGGACTAGTAGCGTCTTCAAGATCTGGTTCAGGAGAAGAAGAATAATAAACGGGGAGATAACAATAAGTGTGCTCTGCAAGCACACTTAATAAACGGGGAGATAACAATAAGTGTGCTCTGCAAGCACACTTAACTAGACTGCATTCCCGCAGAAAATGCAAAAAGTGTGCTTGCAAATATGCGTGCCAACATTCCGCCATTCATTTTCAATGGGCCAAAAAGTTGCAGAAAAACGACAATAACGGACGAACGACAAGAGGTACGGTATACCGAAATGTAGGCGGTCATGTCCAAACCGGGCCGGTCGTTTTAGAGTTGGAACGGTGTCTCTATCTCAAAAGCCTGAGGACTAGTAACGTCTTCAAGATCTGGTTCAGGAGAAGAAGAATAATAAACGGGGAGATAACAATAAGTGTGCTCTGCAAGCACACTTAATAAACGGGGAGATAACAATAAGTGTGCTTTTTGCAAGCACACTTAACTAGACTGCATTCCCGCAGAAAATGCAAAAAGTGTGCTTGCAAATATGCGTGCCAACATTCCGCCATTCATTTTCAATGGGCCAAAAAGTTGCAGAAAAATGACAATAACGGACGAACGACAAGAGGTACGGTATACCGAAATGTAGGCAGTCATGTCCAAACCGGGCCTGACGTTTTAGAGTTGGAACGGTGTCTCTATCTCCAAAGCCTGAGGACTAGTAGCGTCTTCAAGATCTGGTTCAGGAGAAGAAGAATAATAAACGGGGAGATAACAATAAGTGTGCTCTGCAAGCACACTTAATAAACGGGGAGATAACAATAAGTGTGCTTTTTGCAAGCACACTTAATAACTAGACTGCATTCCCGCAGAAAATGCAAAAAGTGTGCTTGCAAATATGCGTGCCAACATTCCGCCATTCATTTTCAATGGGCCAAAAAGTTGCAGAAAAACGACAATAACGGACGAACGACAAGAGGTACGGTATACCTAAATGTAGGTGGTCATGTCCAAACCGGGCCTGATGTTTTAGAGTTGGAACGGTGTCTCTATCTCCAAAGCCTGAGGACTAGTAGCGTCTTCAAAATCTGGTCTAGGAGAATAATAATAATAATAAACGGGGAGATAACAATAAGTGTGCTCTGCAAGCACACTTAATAATAATAATAATAAACGGGGAGATAACAATAAGTGTGCTCTGCAAGCACACTTAATAAACGGGGAGATAACAATAAGTGTGCTTTTTGCAAGCACACTTAACTAGACTGCATTCCTGCAGAAAATGCAAAAGTGTGCTTGCATGTGCCAAGGTTTGTGATCATCAGAGCAAATATATGTGGGAATTATTTAGTTTTTACCAATTGGCACTATAGGCTGCAATACACTCTCATGGCAGAACATTATGCAGGCCATGGCATGGGTATTATGACATCACGAGAGTTCTACTCCTGAACATTCCACGTTTAAAAAATGGCAGTTGGTCCAGGTGCAACTGCCACAGTATTGTCTGCCTCTCTTTCACCATTTTTAAACTGTCCTGTTTCAAACAGTTTAAGTAGTTGCCGCATCAAAATTTCACAGCTCACAGTCAGATCCCAGACCTCTCTTACAAAGTTTAAATCAAGTTTCTAGGTTAAACGGTTGAGTTTTGATCATTTAAAACTTCAGACATGCACCCTGACCTGTTTACAGTAAGATGATGAAATGTATGGCAAAATCCCATAGACTGTCTGACACCATTTTTAAACTGTCCTATCTCAAACAGTTTAAGTAGTTGCTGTATGAAATTTACACGGGTCACAGTCAGATCCCAGACCTCTCTTACAAACTTTAAATCAAGTTTATAGGTTAAGCGGTTGAGTTTTAATCATTAAAAAACCGAGTGGAGGTTAGAGTGAGGGCAGAGCTCACTGTAGCTGCTACAGTAGAGCAGTGTACTGTGACATCATCAGCCTCAACATTCCGCCATTCATTTAAAATGGCGGAAAAGTTGCAGAAAAACAACAATAACGGCTGAACGACAAGAGGTACGGTATACAGAAATGTAGGCGGTCTGGTCCAAACCGGGCCGGTCGTTTTAGAGTTGGAACGGTGTCTCTATCTCGAAAGCCTGAGGAATAGTAACGTCTTCAAGATCTGGTTCAGGAGAAGAAGAAGAACTAGACTGCATTCCCGCAGAAAATGCAAAAAGTGTGCTTGCAAATATGCGTGCCAACATTCCGCCATTCATTTTCAATGGGCCAAAAAGTTGCAGAAAAACGACAATAACGGACGAACGACAAGAGGTACGGTATACCGAAATGTAGGCAGTCATGTCCAAACTGGGCCTGACGTTTTAGAGTTGGAACGGTGTCTCTATCTCCAAAGCCTGAGGACTAGTAGCGTCTTCAAGATCTGGTCTAGGAGAATAATAATAATAACTAGACTGCATTCCCGCAGAAAATGCAAAAAGTGTGCTTGCAAATATGCGTGACAATTATTTAAAGTTTTTACCAATTGGCACTATAGGCTGCAATACACTCCCATGGCAGAACATTATGCAGGCCTGGCATGGGGATTATGACATCACTCAAGAGTTCTATTCCTGAACATTCCACGTTTAAAAAATGGCAGTTGGTCCAGGTGCAACTGCCACAGTATGGTCTGCCTCTCTTTCACCATTTTTAAACTGTCCTGTTTCAAAAAGTTTAAGTAGTTGCCACATCAAAATTTCACAGCTCACAGTCAGATCCCAGACCTCTCTTACAAAGTTTAAATCAAGTTTATAGGTTAAACGGTTGAGTTTTGATCATTTAAAACTTCAGACATGCATCTTGACCTGTTTACAGTAAGATGATGAAATGTATGGCAAAATCCCATAGACTGTCTGACACCATTTTTAAACTGCCCTGTCTCAAACAGTTTAAGTAGTTGCCACATGAATTTTACACAGGTCACAGTCAGATCCCAGACCTCTCTTACAAACTTTAAATCAAGTTTATAGGTTAAGCGGTTGAGTTTTAATCATTAAAAAACCGAGTGGAGGTTAGAGTGAGGGCAGACCTCACTCTAGCTGCTAGAGTAGAGCAGTGTACTGTGACATCATCAGCCTGAACATTCCGCCATTCATTTTCAATGGCAGAAAAGTTGCAGAAAAACGACAATAACGGACGAACGACAAGAGGTACGGTATACAGAATTGTAGGCGGTCTGGTCCAAACCGGGCCGGTCGTTTTAGAGTTGGAACGGTGTCTCTATCTCGAAAGCCTGAGGAATAGTAACGTCTTCAAGATCTGGTTCAGGAGAAGAAGAATAATAAACGGGGAGATAACAATAAGTGTGCTTTTTGCAAGCACACTTAACTAGACTGCATTCCCGCAGAAAATGCAAAAAGTGTGCTTGCAAATATGCGTGCCAACATTCCGCCATTCATTTTCAATGGGCCAAGAAGTTGCAGAAAAACGACAATAACGGACGAACGACAAGAGGTACGGTATACTGAAATGTAGGCGGTCATGTCCAAACCGGGCCGGTCGTTTTAGAGTTGGAACGGTGTCTCTATCTCCAAAGCCTGAGGACTAGTAGCGTCTTCAAGATCTGGTTCAGGAGAAGAAGAATAATAAACGGGGAGATAACAATAAGTGTGCTCTGCAAGCACACTTAACTAGACTGCATTCCCGCAGAAAATGCAAAAAGTGTGCTTGCATTTTAGCATAGTTAGCTTTGCTAGCAATGTTAGCATAACTGCTAAATAGCTTCAGCTAATATAGCTACACAACACTGTAAGCACAGTTAATTACTTTGCATTTTAGCATTGTTAGCATTGCTAGCATTGTTAGCATAATGGCTAAATAGCCTCAACTAATATAGCTACCCAACACTGTTAGCACAGTTAGTTACTTCACATTTTAGCATAGTTAGCATTATTAGCATTGTTAGCATTATTAGCATTGTTAGCTTAACTGTTAACGAATACTAGCTGAGTCAACCAAGTAACACTTTTAACCCAGTTAATTATTTTGCATTTTAGCATAGTTAGCATAGCTAGCATTGTTAGCATAACGGCTCACAAACGTTTGCTAGGTTAACAGAGTAGCACTGACTACCTAGATAACTACTAGAGATAACTACTATAGGCTGCAATACACTCCCATGACAGAACATTATGCAGGCCATGGCATGGGGATTATGACATCACTCAAGAGTTCTATTCCTGAACATTCCACATTTAAAAAATGGCAGTTGGTCCAGGTGCAACTTCCACAGTATTGTCTGCCTCTCTTTCACCATTTCTAAACTGTCCTGTTTCAAACAGTTTAAGTAGTTGCCGCATCAAAATTTCACAGCTCACAGTCACATCCCAGACCTCTCTTACAAAGTTTAAATCAAGTTTCTAGGTTAAACGGTTGAGTTTTGATCATTTAAAACTTCAGACATGCACCTTGACCTGTTTACAGTAAGATGATGAAATGTATGGCAAAATCCCATAGACTGTCTGACACCATTTTTAAACTGTCCTGCCTCAAACAGTTTAAGTAGTTGCCACATGAATTTTACACAGGTCACAGTCAGATCCCAGACCTCTCTTACAAACTTTAAATCAAGTTTATAGGTTAAGCGGTTGAGTTTTAATCATTAAAAAACCGAGTGGAGGTTAGAGTGAGGGCAGACCTCACTCTAGCTGCTAGAGTAGAGCAGTGTACTGTGACATCATCAGCCTGAACATTCCGCCATTCATTTTCAATGGCAGAAAAGTTGCAGAAAAACGACAATAACGGAAGAACGACAAGAGGTACGGTATACAGAATTGTAGGCGGTCTGGTCCAAACCGGGCCGGTCGTTTTAGAGTTGGAACGGTGTCTCTATCTCGAAAGCCTGAGGAATAGTAACGTCTTCAAGATCTGGTCTAGGAGAATAATAATAATAACTAGACTGCATTCCCGCAGAAAATGCAAAAGTGTGCTTGCATGTGCCAAGGTTTGTGATCATCAGAGCAAATATATGTGGGAATTATTTAGTTTTTACCAATTGGCACTATAGGCTGCAATACACTCCCATGGCAGAACATTATGCAGGCCATGGCATGGGTATTATGACATCACAAGAGTTCTATTCCTGAACATTCCACATTTAAAAAATGGCAGTTGGTCCAGGTGCAACTGCCACAGTATGGTCTCTTTCACCATTTTTAAACTGTCCTGTTTCAAAAAGTTTAAGTAGTTGCCACATCAAAATTTCACAGCTCACAGTCAGATCCCAGACCTCTCTTACAAAGTTAAAATCAAGTGTATAGGTTAAACGGTTGAGTTTTGATCATTTAAAACTTCAGACATGCACCCTGACCTGTTTACAGTAAGATGATGAAATGTATGGCAAAATCCCATAGACTGTCTGACACCATTTTTAAACTGTCCTGCCTCAAACAGTTTAAGTAGTTGCCACATGAATTTTACACAGGTCACAGTCAGATCCCAGACCTCTCTTACAAACTTTAAATCAAGTTTATAGGTTAAGCGGTTGAGTTTTAATCATTAAAAAACCGAGTGGAGGTTAGAGTGAGGGCACACCTCACTCTAGCTGCTAGAGTAGAGCAGTGTACTGTGACATCATCAGCCTGAACATTCCGCCATTCATTTTCAATGGGCCAAAAAGTTGCAGAAAAACGACAATAACGGACGAACGACAAGAGGTACGGTATACAGAAATGTAGGCGGTCTGGTCCAAACCGGGCCGGTCGTTTTAGAGTTGGAACGGTGTCTCTATCTCGAAAGCCTGAGGAATAGTAACGTCTTCAAGATCTGGTTCAGGAGAAGAAGAATAACTAGACTGCATTCCCGCAGAAAATGCAAAAAGTGTGCTTGCAAATATGCGTGCCAACATTCCGCCATTCATTTTCAATGGGCCAAGAAGTTGCAGAAAAACGACAATAACGGACGAACGACAAGAGGTACGGTATACCGAAATGTAGGCGGTCATGTCCCAACCGGGCCGGTCGTTTTAGAGTTGGAACGGTGTCTCTATCTCCAAAGCCTGAGGACTAGTAGCGTCTTCAAGATCTGGTTCAGGAGAAGAAGAATAATAAACGGGGAGATAACAATAAGTGTGCTCTGCAAGCACACTTAATAAACGGGGAGATAACAATAAGTGTGCTTTTTGCAAGCACACTTAACTAGACTGCATTCCCGCAGAAAATGCAAAAAGTGTGCTTGCAAATATGCGTGCCAACATTCTGCCATTCATTTTCAATGGGCCAAGAAGTTGCAGAAAAACGACAATAACGGACGAACGACAAGAGGTACGGTATACCGAAATGTAGGCGGTCATGTCCAAACCGGGCCGGTCGTTTTAGAGTTGGAACGGTGTCTCTATCTCCAAAGCCTGAGGACTAGTAGCGTCTTCAAGATCTGGTTCAGGAGAAGAAGAATAACTAGACTGCATTCCCGCAGAAAATGCAAAAGTGTGCTTGCATGTGCCAAGGTTTGTGATCATCAGAGCAAATATATGTGGGAATTATTTAGTTTTTACCAATTGGCACTATAGGCTGCAATACACTCCCATGGCAGAACATTATGCAGGCCATGGCATGGGTATTATGACATCACGAGAGTTCTATTCCTGAACATTCCACATTTAAAAAATGGCAGTTGGTCCAGGTGCAACTGCCACAGTATTGTCTGCCTCTCTTTCACCATTTTTAAACTGTCCTGTTTCAAACAGTTTAAGTAGTTGCCGCATCAAAATTTCACAGCTCACAGTCAGATCCCAGACCTCTCTTACAAAGTTTAAATCAAGTTTCTAGGTGAAACGGTTGAGTTTTGATCATTTAAAACTTCAGACATGCACCCTGACCTGTTTACAGTAAGATGATGAAATGTATGGCAAAATCCCATAGACTGTCTGACACCATTTTTAAACTGCCCTGTCTCAAACAGTTTAAGTAGTTGCCACATGAATTTTACACAGGTCACAGTCAGATCCCAGACCTCTCTTACAAACTTTAAATCAAGTTTATAGGTTAAGCGGTTGAGTTTTAATCATTAAAAAACCGAGTGGAGGTTAGAGTGAGGGCAGACCTCACTCTAGCTGCTAGAGTAGAGCAGTGTACTGTGACATCATCAGCCTGAACATTCCGCCATTCATTTTCAATGGCAGAAAAGTTGCAGAAAAACGACAATAACGGACGAACGACAAGAGGTACGGTATACAGAATTGTAGGCGGTCTGGTCCAAACCGGGCCGGTCGTTTTAGAGTTGGAACGGTGTCTCTATCTCGAAAGCCTGAGGAATAGTAACGTCTTCAAGATCTGGTTCAGGAGAAGAAGAATAATAAACGGGGAGATAACAATAAGTGTGCTTTTTGCAAGCACACTTAACTAGACTGCATTCCCGCAGAAAATGCAAAAAGTGTGCTTGCAAATATGCGTGCCAACATTCCGCCATTCATTTTCAATGGGCCAAGAAGTTGCAGAAAAACGACAATAACGGACGAACGACAAGAGGTACGGTATACTGAAATGTAGGCGGTCATGTCCAAACCGGGCCGGTCGTTTTAGAGTTGGAACGGTGTCTCTATCTCCAAAGCCTGAGGACTAGTAGCGTCTTCAAGATCTGGTTCAGGAGAAGAAGAATAATAAACGGGGAGATAACAATAAGTGTGCTCTGCAAGCACACTTAACTAGACTGCATTCCCGCAGAAAATGCAAAAAGTGTGCTTGCATTTTAGCATAGTTAGCTTTGCTAGCAATGTTAGCATAACTGCTAAATAGCTTCAGCTAATATAGCTACACAACACTGTAAGCACAGTTAATTACTTTGCATTTTAGCATTGTTAGCATTGCTAGCATTGTTAGCATAATGGCTAAATAGCCTCAACTAATATAGCTACCCAACACTGTTAGCACAGTTAGTTACTTCACATTTTAGCATAGTTAGCATTATTAGCATTGTTAGCATTATTAGCATTGTTAGCTTAACTGTTAACGAATACTAGCTGAGTCAACCAAGTAACACTTTTAACCCAGTTAATTATTTTGCATTTTAGCATAGTTAGCATAGCTAGCATTGTTAGCATAACGGCTCACAAACGTTTGCTAGGTTAACAGAGTAGCACTGACTACCTAGATAACTACTAGAGATAACTACTATAGGCTGCAATACACTCCCATGACAGAACATTATGCAGGCCATGGCATGGGGATTATGACATCACTCAAGAGTTCTATTCCTGAACATTCCACATTTAAAAAATGGCAGTTGGTCCAGGTGCAACTTCCACAGTATTGTCTGCCTCTCTTTCACCATTTCTAAACTGTCCTGTTTCAAACAGTTTAAGTAGTTGCCGCATCAAAATTTCACAGCTCACAGTCACATCCCAGACCTCTCTTACAAAGTTTAAATCAAGTTTCTAGGTTAAACGGTTGAGTTTTGATCATTTAAAACTTCAGACATGCACCTTGACCTGTTTACAGTAAGATGATGAAATGTATGGCAAAATCCCATAGACTGTCTGACACCATTTTTAAACTGTCCTGCCTCAAACAGTTTAAGTAGTTGCCACATGAATTTTACACAGGTCACAGTCAGATCCCAGACCTCTCTTACAAACTTTAAATCAAGTTTATAGGTTAAGCGGTTGAGTTTTAATCATTAAAAAACCGAGTGGAGGTTAGAGTGAGGGCAGACCTCACTCTAGCTGCTAGAGTAGAGCAGTGTACTGTGACATCATCAGCCTGAACATTCCGCCATTCATTTTCAATGGCAGAAAAGTTGCAGAAAAACGACAATAACGGAAGAACGACAAGAGGTACGGTATACAGAATTGTAGGCGGTCTGGTCCAAACCGGGCCGGTCGTTTTAGAGTTGGAACGGTGTCTCTATCTCGAAAGCCTGAGGAATAGTAACGTCTTCAAGATCTGGTCTAGGAGAATAATAATAACTAGACTGCATTCCCGCAGAAAATGCAAAAAGTGTGCTTGCAAATATGCGTGCCAACATTCTGCCATTCATTTTCAATGGGCCAAGAAGTTGCAGAAAAACGACAATAACGGACGAACGACAAGAGGTACGGTATACCGAAATGTAGGCGGTCATGTCCAAACCGGGCCGGTCGTTTTAGAGTTGGAACGGTGTCTCTATCTCCAAAGCCTGAGGACTAGTAGCGTCTTCAAGATCTGGTTCAGGAGAAGAAGAATAATAAACGGGGAGATAACAATAAGTGTGCTCTGCAAGCACACTTAATAACTAGACTGCATTCCCGCAGAAAATGCAAAAGTGTGCTTGCATGTGCCAAGGTTTGTGATCATCAGAGCAAATATATGTGGGAATTATTTAGTTTTTACCAATTGGCACTATAGGCTGCAATACACTCCCATGGCAGAACATTATGCAGGCCATGGCATGGGTATTATGACATCACGAGAGTTCTATTCCTGAACATTCCACATTTAAAAAATGGCAGTTGGTCCAGGTGCAACTGCCACAGTATGGTCTCTTTCACCATTTTTAAACTGTCCTGTTTCAAAAAGTTTAAGTAGTTGCCACATCAAAATTTCACAGCTCACAGTCAGATCCCAGACCTCTCTTACAAAGTTAAAATCAAGTGTATAGGTTAAACGGTTGAGTTTTGATCATTTAAAACTTCAGACATGCACCCTGACCTGTTTACAGTAAGATGATGAAATGTATGGCAAAATCCCATAGACTGTCTGACACCATTTTTAAACTGTCCTGCCTCAAACAGTTTAAGTAGTTGCCACATGAATTTTACACAGGTCACAGTCAGATCCCAGACCTCTCTTACAAACTTTAAATCAAGTTTATAGGTTAAGCGGTTGAGTTTTAATCATTAAAAAACCGAGTGGAGGTTAGAGTGAGGGCACACCTCACTCTAGCTGCTAGAGTAGAGCAGTGTACTGTGACATCATCAGCCTGAACATTCCGCCATTCATTTTCAATGGGCCAAAAAGTTGCAGAAAAACGACAATAACGGACGAACGACAAGAGGTACGGTATACAGAAATGTAGGCGGTCTGGTCCAAACCGGGCCGGTCGTTTTAGAGTTGGAACGGTGTCTCTATCTCGAAAGCCTGAGGAATAGTAACGTCTTCAAGATCTGGTTCAGGAGAAGAAGAATAATAAACGGGGAGATAACAATAAGTGTGCTTTTTGCAAGCACACTTAACTAGACTGCATTCCCGCAGAAAATGCAAAAAGTGTGCTTGCAAATATGCGTGCCAACATTCTGCCATTCATTTTCAATGGGCCAAGAAGTTGCAGAAAAACGACAATAACGGACGAACGACAAGAGGTACGGTATACCGAAATGTAGGCGGTCATGTCCAAACCGGGCCGGTCGTTTTAGAGTTGGAACGGTGTCTCTATCTCCAAAGCCTGAGGACTAGTAGCGTCTTCAAGATCTGGTTCAGGAGAAGAAGAATAACTAGACTGCATTCCCGCAGAAAATGCAAAAGTGTGCTTGCATGTGCCAAGGTTTGTGATCATCAGAGCAAATATATGTGGGAATTATTTAGTTTTTACCAATTGGCACTATAGGCTGCAATACACTCCCATGGCAGAACATTATGCAGGCCATGGCATGGGTATTATGACATCACGAGAGTTCTATTCCTGAACATTCCACATTTAAAAAATGGCAGTTGGTCCAGGTGCAACTGCCACAGTATTGTCTGCCTCTCTTTCACCATTTTTAAACTGTCCTGTTTCAAACAGTTTAAGTAGTTGCCGCATCAAAATTTCACAGCTCACAGTCAGATCCCAGACCTCTCTTACAAAGTTTAAATCAAGTTTCTAGGTGAAACGGTTGAGTTTTGATCATTTAAAACTTCAGACATGCACCCTGACCTGTTTACAGTAAGATGATGAAATGTATGGCAAAATCCCATAGACTGTCTGACACCATTTTTAAACTGTCCTGCCTCAAACAGTTTAAGTAGTTGCCACATGAATTTTACACAGGTCACAGTCAGATCCCAGACCTCTCTTACAAACTTTAAATGAAGTTTATAGGTTAAGCGGTTAAGTTTTAATCATTAAAAAACGAAGTGGAGGTTAGAGTGAGGGCAGAACTCACTCTGGCTGCTACAGTGGACCAGTGTACTATGACATCATCAGCCTGAACATTCCGCCATTCATTTTCAATGGGCCAAAAAGTTGCAGAAAAACGACAATAACGGACGAACGACAAGAGGTACAGTATACCGAAATGTAGGCGGTCATGTCCAAACCGGACCGGTCGTTTTAGAGTTGGAACAGTGTCTCTATCTCAAAAGCCTGAGGACTAGTAACGTCTTCAAGATCTGGTTCAGGAGAAGAAGAATAATAAACGGGGAGATAACAATAAGTGTGCTCTGCAAGCACACTTAACTAGACTGCATTCCCGCAGAAAATGCAAAAAGTGTGCTTGCAAATATGTGTGCCAACATTCCGCCATTCATTTTCAATGGGCCAAAAAGTTGCAGAAAAACGACAATAACGGACGAACGACAAGAGGTACGGTATACCGAAATGTAGGCGGTCATGTCCAAACCGGGCCGGTCGTTTTAGAGTTGGAACGGTGTCTCTATCTCAAAAGCCTGAGGACTAGTAACGTCTTCAAGATCTGGTTCAGGAGAAGAAGAATAATAAACGGGGAGATAACAATAAGTGTGCTCTGCAAGCACACTTAACTAGACTGCATTCCCGCAGAAAATGCAAAAAGTGTGCTTGCAAATATGTGTGCCAACATTCCGCCATTCATTTTCAATGGGCCAAAAAGTTGCAGAAAAACGACAATAACGGACGAACGACAAGAGGTACGGTATACCGAAATGTAGGCGGTCATGTCCAAACCGGGCCGGTCGTTTTAGAGTTGGAACGGTGTCTCTATCTCAAAAGCCTGAGGACTAGTAACGTCTTCAAGATCTGGTTCAGGAGAAGAAGAATAATAAACGGGGAGATAACAATAAGTGTGCTCTGCAAGCACACTTAACTAGACTGCATTCCCGCAGAAAATGCAAAAAGTGTGCTTGCAAATATGTGTGCCAACATTCCGCCATTCATTTTCAATGGGCCAAAAAGTTGCAGAAAAACGACAATAATGGACGAACGACAAGAGGTACGGTATACCGAAATGTAGGCGGTCATGTCCAAACCGGGCCGGTCGTTTTAGAGTTGGAACGGTGTCTCTATCTCAAAAGCCTGAGGACTAGTAACGTCTTCAAGATCTGGTTCAGGAGAAGAAGAATAACTAGACTGCATTCCCGCAGAAAATGCAAAAAGTGTGCTTGCAAATATGCGTGCCAACATTCTGCCATTCATTTTCAATGGGCCAAGAAGTTGCAGAAAAACGACAATAACGGACGAACGACAAGAGGTACGGTATACCGAAATGTAGGCGGTCATGTCCAAACCGGGCCGGTCGTTTTAGAGTTGGAACGGTGTCTCTATCTCCAAAGCCTGAGGACTAGTAGCGTCTTCAAGATCTGGTTCAGGAGAAGAAGAATAATAAACGGGGAGATAACAATAAGTGTGCTCTGCAAGCACACTTAATAAACGGGGAGATAACAATAAGTGTGCTCTGCAAGCACACTTAACTAGACTGCATTCCCGCAGAAAATGCAAAAAGTGTGCTTGCAAATATGCGTGCCAACATTCCGCCATTCATTTTCAATGGGCCAAAAAGTTGCAGAAAAACGACAATAACGGACGAACGACAAGAGGTACGGTATACCGAAATGTAGGCGGTCATGTCCAAACCGGGCCGGTCGTTTTAGAGTTGGAACGGTGTCTCTATCTCAAAAGCCTGAGGACTAGTAACGTCTTCAAGATCTGGTTCAGGAGAAGAAGAATAATAAACGGGGAGATAACAATAAGTGTGCTCTGCAAGCACACTTAACTAGACTGCATTCCCGCAGAAAATGCAAAAAGTGTGCTTGCATTTTAGCATAGTTAGCTTTGCTAGCAATGTTAGCATAACTGCTAAATAGCTTCAGCTAATATAGCTACACAACACTGTAAGCACAGTTAATTACTTTGCATTTTAGCATTGTTAGCATTGCTAGCATTGTTAGCATAATGGCTAAATAGCCTCAACTAATATAGCTACCCAACACTGTTAGCACAGTTAGTTACTTCACATTTTAGCATAGTTAGCATTATTAGCATTGTTAGCATTATTAGCATTGTTAGCTTAACTGTTAACGAATACTAGCTGAGTCAACCAAGTAACACTTTTAACCCAGTTAATTATTTTGCATTTTAGCATAGTTAGCATAGCTAGCATTGTTAGCATAACGGCTCACAAACGTTTGCTAGGTTAACAGAGTAGCACTGACTACCTAGATAACTACTAGAGATAACTACTATAGGCTGCAATACACTCCCATGACAGAACATTATGCAGGCCATGGCATGGGGATTATGACATCACTCAAGAGTTCTATTCCTGAACATTCCACATTTAAAAAATGGCAGTTGGTCCAGGTGCAACTTCCACAGTATTGTCTGCCTCTCTTTCACCATTTCTAAACTGTCCTGTTTCAAACAGTTTAAGTAGTTGCCGCATCAAAATTTCACAGCTCACAGTCACATCCCAGACCTCTCTTACAAAGTTTAAATCAAGTTTCTAGGTTAAACGGTTGAGTTTTGATCATTTAAAACTTCAGACATGCACCTTGACCTGTTTACAGTAAGATGATGAAATGTATGGCAAAATCCCATAGACTGTCTGACACCATTTTTAAACTGTCCTGCCTCAAACAGTTTAAGTAGTTGCCACATGAATTTTACACAGGTCACAGTCAGATCCCAGACCTCTCTTACAAACTTTAAATCAAGTTTATAGGTTAAGCGGTTGAGTTTTAATCATTAAAAAACCGAGTGGAGGTTAGAGTGAGGGCAGACCTCACTCTAGCTGCTAGAGTAGAGCAGTGTACTGTGACATCATCAGCCTGAACATTCCGCCATTCATTTTCAATGGCAGAAAAGTTGCAGAAAAACGACAATAACGGAAGAACGACAAGAGGTACGGTATACAGAATTGTAGGCGGTCTGGTCCAAACCGGGCCGGTCGTTTTAGAGTTGGAACGGTGTCTCTATCTCGAAAGCCTGAGGAATAGTAACGTCTTCAAGATCTGGTCTAGGAGAATAATAATAATAACTAGACTGCATTCCCGCAGAAAATGCAAAAAGTGTGCTTGCAAATATGTGTGCCAACATTCCGCCATTCATTTTCAATGGGCCAAAAAGTTGCAGAAAAACGACAATAACGGACGAACGACAAGAGGTACGGTATACCGAAATGTAGGCGGTCATGTCCAAACCGGGCCGGTCGTTTTAGAGTTGGAACGGTGTCTCTATCTCAAAAGCCTGAGGACTAGTAACGTCTTCAAGATCTGGTTCAGGAGAAGAAGAATAACTAGACTGCATTCCCGCAGAAAATGCAAAAAGTGTGCTTGCAAATATGCGTGCCAACATTCCGCCATTCATTTTCAATGGGCCAAGAAGTTGCAGAAAAACGACAATAACGGACGAACGACAAGAGGTACGGTATACCGAAATGTAGGCGGTCATGTCCAAACCGGGCCAGTCGTTTTAGAGTTGGAACGGTGTCTCTATCTCCAAAGCCTGAGGACTAGTAGCGTCTTCAAGATCTGGTTCAGGAGAAGAAGAATAACTAGACTGCATTCCCGCAGAAAATGCAAAAAGTGTGCTTGCAAATATGCGTGCCAACATTCCGCCATTCATTTTCAATGGGCCAAGAAGTTGCAGAAAAACGACAATAACGGACGAACGACAAGAGGTACGGTATACCGAAATGTAGGCAGTCATGTCCAAACCGGGCCGGTCGTTTTAGAGTTGGAACGGTGTCTCTATCTCCAAAGCCTGAGGACTAGTAGCGTCTTCAAGATCTGGTTCAGGAGAAGAAGAATAATAAACGGGGAGATAACAATAAGTGTGCTCTGCAAGCACACTTAATAAACGGGGAGATAACAATAAGTGTGCTCTGCAAGCACACTTAATAAACGGGGAGATAACAATAAGTGTGCTCTGCAAGCACACTTAACTAGACTGCATTCCCGCAGAAAATGCAAAAAGTGTGCTTGCAAATATGCGTGCCAACATTCTGCCATTCATTTTCAATGGGCCAAGAAGTTGCAGAAAAACGACAATAACGGACGAACGACAAGAGGTACGGTATACCGAAATGTAGGCGGTCATGTCCAAACCGGGCCGGTCGTTTTAGAGTTGGAACGGTGTCTCTATCTCCAAAGCCTGAGGACTAGTAGCGTCTTCAAGATCTGGTTCAGGAGAAGAAGAATAACTAGACTGCATTCCCGCAGAAAATGCAAAAAGTGTGCTTGCAAATATGCGTGCCAACATTCTGCCATTCATTTTCAATGGGCCAAGAAGTTGCAGAAAAACGACAATAACGGACGAACGACAAGAGGTACGGTATACCGAAATGTAGGCGGTCATGTCCAAACCGGGCCGGTCGTTTTAGAGTTGGAACGGTGTCTCTATCTCCAAAGCCTGAGGACTAGTAGCGTCTTCAAGATCTGGTTCAGGAGAAGAAGAATAATAAACGGGGAGATAACAATAAGTGTGCTCTGCAAGCACACTTAACTAGACTGCATTCCCGCAGAAAATGCAAAAGTGTGCTTGCATGTGCCAAGGTTTGTGATCATCAGAGCAAATATATGTGGGAATTATTTAGTTTTTACCAATTGGCACTATAGGCTGCAATACACTCCCATGGCAGAACATTATGCAGGCCATGGCATGGGTATTATGACATCACGAGAGTTCTATTCCTGAACATTCCACATTTAAAAAATGGCAGTTGGTCCAGGTGCAACTGCCACAGTATTGTCTGCCTCTCTTTCACCATTTTTAAACTGTCCTGTTTCAAACAGTTTAAGTAGTTGCCGCATCAAAATTTCACAGCTCACAGTCAGATCCCAGACCTCTCTTACAAAGTTTAAATCAAGTTTCTAGGTGAAACGGTTGAGTTTTGATCATTTAAAACTTCAGACATGCACCCTGACCTGTTTACAGTAAGATGATGAAATGTATG